>JARQOD010000001.1:171666891-171707470 GCA_033576555.1 Oophaga sylvatica | reverse complement strand
AGAATAGCAATATGGCTTTGGAATATAAGGAAAAATTTGAGACGCTTAGTATAAACATTTGGCCAAACATTTTAAAGCCCACCAACCATCGTCAAGGTGGTCTCAATACTGGTGAGTCCCTGACCTAATGTGAACATACCTCTAGGGACTCACCAGTATTGAGACCACCTTGACGATGGTTGGTGGGCTTTAAAATGTTTGGCCAAATGTTTATACTAAGCGTCTCAAATTTTTCCTTATATTCCAAAGCCATATTGCTATTCTAAATTTCATGTATTCCATATTGTCATGCTTTAGTATGCTTGAGTGCAGCCTTTTTTTGTATGTTTTACATGGGGGTAGCTTCCCTTGGTTTGCACCTAGTTCACATTAGTCTGGATATGCCAGTCAGGTTTTTTTGTCTATTGAATGTTAGCTTGCTGACCGAGCACTCCGCCCCCACCAGGTGGTGATTTTAATTACACCAGGTCCCTACTTTACCCATAAATGCAGGCATTGCTGACAGAGGTGCATATTCACCGAGAAATTCAGATATCAGCCTAATAGAGGTATGTTCACATTAGGTCAGGGACTCACCAGTATTGAGACCACCTTGACGATGGTTGGTGGGCTTTAAAATGTTTGGCCAAATGTTTATACTAAGCGTCTCAAATTTTTCCTTATATTCCAAAGCCATATTGCTATTCTAAATTTCATGTATTCCATATTGTCATGCTTTAGTATGCTTGAGTGCAGCCTTTTTTTGTATGTTTTACATGGGGGTAGCTTCCCTTGGTTTGCACCTAGTTCACATTAGTCTGGATGTGCCAGTCAGGTTTTTTTGTCTATTGAATGTTAGCTTGCTGACCGAGCACTCCGCCCCCACCAGGTGGTGATTTTAATTACACCAGGTCCCTACTTTACCCATAAATGCAGGCATTGCTGACAGAGGTGCATATTCACCCAGAAATTCAGATATCAGCCTAATAGAGGTATGTTCACATTAGGTCAGGGACTCACCTGTTGTGAATGGGTTTGAGATGAGTTCTGAGCAGAGGCTTCCTCTCGTGGTTACAAGCGGTGCTGGTCTGTCCAGTGAAGATTGTGAGGACTGGGAATCAGGTGTTACTGACTGGTCTTATATAAGGGAGTCACCTTCCCATCAGGGTTGCCGGTGATCAATTGTTCTGGTCTGAATCCTTCATTCCTGTTTCCCTTGTAGCCTGCTGTGTCGTGTCTGCATCTCCTGCTAACAGATAAGACATTTTCTTCTTTTTGTTTTTGTGCTATATTTTTGCATTTTTGTCCTGCACTTCTGTGGGGGCCTTCAGGGTCCCCTCCGGGGGCTTTTGCCCTCTCAGTTTAGTTCAGCCACTTATGTATGTACTTTTGCTTTTTCCAGTTTTTTCAGTGGCTGCTGTTTTGATTTTGTTACACCAGAGAACTAATTTAGGTGGTAGAGGTCGTGTGATCTCAGGTGTTTTTGAAATTAGTGGTGTTGGTGCTTTTCAGGGTTTTCTGGGATTGCAGTAAGTACCCTTCCTGTCCTTTTCTATTTAGTTAGTTTGGGCCCCAGCGTTTGCTCATACTATTTTCTTTCTGTGTCAGTATTTCATCTTGTCTAACCGCCATTACATGTTTGGGGGCTTTCTATTGTCTTTGGGGTTCTGCTCCGGGGCAGATAGCTTTCCTATATCTATCTTTAGGTGTAGTTAGTTTCTCAGGCTGTGACGAGGCGTCTAGGACCAACGTAGGAACGCTCCACGGCTGCCTCTAGTTGTGGTGGTTAGTCAGGGTACTGCAATCTCATAGTTTCCAACTGCTCTGGTGTATTTCCTTTTTTTACCTGCACTCCTCAGCTACCAAATCATAACAGTATCACCGGCCTAAACTGAAAATTGTGTGGTACTCACAGAAGGGAAAATATTGTGAAAGAAAAAAAAAAAAAAAAAAAAAAGGTTGTCAGAGATATTTTTCTGTTTGTTGCATTTTTTTTTTTTCCCTCTGTATCTCTGGGTGCTGGGGAGGATCTTTTCTCTCAATGGAGTTTGCACAGTTGTCTGGCCGTGTGGATCAGCTTGCCACTGAGGTTCAGAGTATTGCTACCTATCTTGCTAGGTTGCCTGTTGTGGAACCTAGGATTCCCATGCCAGATTTGTTTTTAGGGGATCGAGCTAAGTTTCAGAATTTCAAAAATAATTGTAAATTGTTTTTTGCCTTAAAATCTAAGTCCTCAGGGAACGCAGCGCAGCAGGTTCAAATTATCATCTCTCTCCTGCGCGGCGATCCTCAGGATTGGGCTTTTTCCCTGACACCTGGGGATCCTGTTTTGAGTGATGTTGATGCATTTTTTCAGGCTTTGGGGTTATTGTACGATGAGCCTAATGTCACTGATCAAGCTGAAAAAGCCTTGTTGGCATTAAATCAGGGGCTTGATGACGCTGAGTTATACTGTCAGAGATTCCGTAGGTGGGCAGTCCTGACCAAATGGAATGACGACGCTTTGGCAGCCCTTTTCCGGAAAGGTCTGTCAGATAATGTAAAGGATGTTATGGTGGGATTCCCTGTCCCCTCTGGTCTCAATGATTCTATGTCATTAGCGATTCAAATTGACAGACGTTTGCGTGAGCGGAGAAGTATGCGTGGAATGGTGTTGCCTTGTGAACCAGCTTCTGAACCCATGCAGTGTGATAGAGTGGTGTCTGGGGCACAGCGTCATGAGTTTCGAAAGCGCAATGGGTTATGTTTCTACTGTGGTGATGCCTCTCATGCTATTTCAGTCTGCCCTAAGCGGGGAAGACGTTTTGCACGCTCAGTTGTCTTGGGTAGTGTTCAGACTAAGTTTTTATTAACTGTCACTCTGATATGCTCTCTGTCCTCATTTTCTGCTCAGGCTTTCGTTGATTCTGGAGCAGCTATTAACCTGATGGATTATGATTTTGCTAAACGTTGTGGGTTTCCCTTGATACCCCTACAGAAGTCTATTCCCCTACTGGGGATCGATTCTACCCCTTTGGCTGAGAATAAACCCCAGTTTTCTACTCAGGTGATAATGAGGGTTGAACCTGATCACCAGGAGTGCTGCAAATTTTTGGTTCTGTATAATCTGCATGACATTATCGTGCTGGGTTTCCCTTGGTTACAGTCTCATAATCCTGTTTTGGATTGGAAATCTGTGTCTGTAACCAGTTGGGGCTGCCAATGTGTTAATACCAACACTCCTGTTTTTTCTGCCTCCCCCAGGCTCAGGATGTTCCTGACTTTTTGATTGATTTTTCTGATGTGTTTAGCGAAAGTAAATCTGCATCCTTGCCTCCCCATAGGAGCTATGACTGCGCTATTGAATTAGTGCCGGGTAGTAAATTCCCTAAGGGTCGCCTTTTTAACTTGTCTGTACCTGAACATGACGCTATGCGGTCTTATATCAAGGAATCATTGGAGAAGGGTCATATCAGACCATCCTCTTCACCCTTAGGTGCCGGTTTTTTCTTTGTGGCCAAAAAGGATGGTTCATTGAGGCCGTGTATTGATTATCGTCTCTTGAACAATATTACTGTGAAATATCAATACCCGTTACCCTTGATTTCTGACCTGTTTTCCAGGGTGAAAAACGCTACTTGGTTTACCAAGCTTGACCTCAGGGGGGCGTATAACCTTATTCGCATTAAGCACGGGGATGAATGGAAGACGGCATTCAATACCCCTGAAGGGCATTTTGAGTACCTGGTGATGCCCTTTGGGCTCACTAATGCTCCTTCCGTCTTCCAGTCCTTCATGAATGACATTTTCAGGGATTTTGTGGACAAATTTCTGATTGTTTATTTGGATGATATCTTGATTTTTTCTAATGACTGGGACTCTCATGTGAAACATGTTCGAACTGTATTCCAGATTTTGAGAGAGAATGCTCTGTATGTGAAGGGATCAAAGTGTCTTTTTGGCGTACAGAGGATCTCATTTCTGGGATTCATTTTGTCCCCATCTGTTATTGAAATGGACCCGGTCAAGGTTCAGGCCATCTGTGATTGGGTCCAACCTACTTCATTAAAGGCTCTTCAGAGATTTTGGGTTTTGCCAATTTTTATCGTAAATTTATTGGTAATTTCTCGGTTATTGTTAAACCATTAACTGATTTGACCAGAAAGGGTTCTGATGTGGTGAATTGGCCTCCTGAGGCAGTCTCTGCATTTCAGGAACTTAAGCAGAGATTCACTTCTGCTCCTGTTCTACGGCAGCCTGATGTTTCTCTGCCATTTCAGGTGGAGGTTGATGCCTCTGAAATTGGGGCAGGTGCCGTTTTGTCCCAAAAGATCCAGAGACCTCTAAAAGTAACCCTTGTGCCTTTTTCTCTCGAAAATTTTCTCCTACTGAACGTAATTATGATGTGGGTAATCGGGAGTTATTGGCCATGAAGTGGGCTTTTGAAGAGTGGAGACATTGGCTGGAGGGAGCCAAACATCAGGTGGTGGTCCTTACGGACCATAAGAATCTGGTCTATCTGGAATCTGCCAAGCGACTCAATCCTAGACAGGCCAGGTGGGCCTTGTTTTTCACATGTTTTAATTTTGTGGTTTCCTTTCTTCCTGGCACTAAGAATGTTAAGGCGGATGCCCTCTCGAGGAGCTTCCTTGCGGACTCTCCTGAGTTATCTGATCCTTCTGTTATTTTGAAAGAGGGTGTAGTTCTTTCCGCCATCTCGCCCAATTTGAGACTTGCTCTGGAGGGGTGTCAGAAGGATAGGCTTTGGGCGCTGCCCGGTTGGAAAATTGTTTGTCCCGGATCAGTGGAAAAAGAGTGTGATGTCTGAGATTCATTGTTCCGCATTGGCTGGGCATCCCGGAATTTTTGGTACCAGAGACTTGGTTAGTCGGTCCTTTTGGTGGCCTACCTTGTCTCGTGATGTCAGGGAATTTGTGCAGTCCTGCGGGACTTGCTCTCGCTCCAAGCCTTGCTCTCGCTCTAGTGGTTTGTTGATGCCATTGCCTGTGCCCAAGAGACCATGGACCCATATCTCTATGGATTTCATTTCCGACCTTCCTGTTTCTCAGAGAATGACCACCATCTGGGTAATTTGTGATAGGTTTTCCAAAATGATACATCTTGTGCCATTACCTAAGTTGCCTTCCTCCTCTGAATTGGTGCCGTTGTTCCTTCAGCACGTGGTTCGTTTACACGGCATTCCTGAGAACATTGTGTCTGACAGAGGAGTCCAGTTTGTTTCCAGATTTTGGAGGACTTTTTGTTCTAAACTGGGTGTTCAATTGTCTTTCTCCTCGGCATTTCATCCTCAGACCAATGGTCAAACTGAGAGAACAAACCAGACATTGGAGACTTATCTAAGATGCTTTGTGTCTGCTGATCAGGAGGACTGGGTCTCTTTTTGCCTTTGGCTGAGTTTGCTCTTAATAATAGGGCTAGCTCTGCCACTTTGATGTCTCCGTTTTTCTGTAATTCTGGGTTTCACCCTCGATTTTCTTCAGGACAGACGGAGGCTTCTGTCTGTCCAGGTGTTGACTCTGTTGTGGAGCGTATGCAACAGATTTGGGACCAGGTAGTGGAGAGGTTGTCCCTCTCTCAGGAGAAGGCCCAGCGGTTTGCTAACCGGCATAGGACTGATGGTCCTCGGTTTAAAGTGGGGGACTTGGTCTGGTTGTCCTCAAAGAATATTCCTATGAGAGTGGCATCTCCTAAATTTAAGCCTAGGTTCATTGGACCTTATAAGATCATGGAGATTATTAATCCTGTTTCTTTTCGTTTGCTTCTTCCAGGGACATTTAAGATCCATAACGTGTTCCACAAGTCCTTGTTGAAGAGGTTTGTTGAGCCAGTGGTTCCTGCTGCTGTGCCTCCTGACCCTGTTTTGGTTGAGGGCAATCTGGAGTATGTGGTTGAGAAAATATTAGATTCTCGTTTTTCTAGACGGAAACTCCAGTATTTGGTTAAGTGGAGAGGTTTTGGTCAGGAAGACAATTCTTGGGTGTTTGCTTCGGACATCCATGCTAGGAGACTTATCCGTGCGTATCATAGAACTCATCCTGACCGGCCTGGTTGCTCAGGTGAGGGTTCGGTGACCCCTCCTCAAGGGGGGGGTACTGTTGTGAATGTGTTTGAGATGAGTTCTGAGCAGAGGCTTCCTCTGGTGGTTACAAGCGGTGCTGGTCTGTCCAGTGAAGATTGTGAGGACTGTGAATCAGGTGTTACTGACTGGTCTTATATAAGGGAGTCACCTTCCCATCAGGGTTGCCGGTGATCAATTGTTCTGGTCTGAATCCTTCATTCCTGTTTCCCTTGTAGCCTGCTGTGTCGTGTCTGTATCTCCTGCTAACAGATAAGACATTTTCTTCTTTTGTTTTTGTGCTATATTTTTGCATTTTTGTCCTGCACTTCTGTGGGGGCCTTCAGGGTCCCCTCCGTGGGCTTTTGCCCTCTCAGTTTAGTTCAGCCACTTATGTATGTACTTTTGCTTTTTCCAGTTTTTTCAGTGGCTGCTGTTTTGATTTTGTTACACCAGAGAACTAATTTAGGTGGTAGAGGTCGTGTGATCTCAGGTGTTTTTGAAATTAGTGGTGTTGGTGCTTTTTAGGGTTTTCTGGGATTGCAGTAAGTACCCTTCCTGTCCTTTTCTATTTAGTTAGTTTGGGCCCCAGCGTTTGCTCATACTATTTTCTTTCTGTGTCAGTATTTCATCTTGTCTAACCGCCATTACATGCTTGGGGGCTTTCTATTGTCTTTGGGGTTCTGCTCCGGGGCAGATAGCTTTCCTATATCTATCTTTAGGTGTAGTTAGTTTCTCAGGCTGTGACGAGGCGTCTAGGACCAACGTAGGAACGCTCCACGGCTGCCTCTAGTTGTGGTGGTTAGTCAGGGTACTGCAATCTCATAGTTTCCAACTGCTCTGGTGTATTGCCTTTTATTACCTGCACTCCTCAGCTACCAAATCATAACACTCACCAGTATTGAGACCACCTTGACGATGGTTGGTGGGCTTTAAAATGTTTGGCCAAATGTTTATACTAAGCGTCTCAAATTTTTCCTTATATTCCAAAGCCATATTGCTATTCTAAATTTCATGTATTCCATATTGTCATGCTTTAGTATGCTTGAGTGCAGCCTTTTTTTGTATGTTTTACATGGGGGTAGCTTCCTTTGGTTTGGCACATCCAGACTAATGTGAACTAGGTGCAGTCAGGTTTTTTTGTCTATTGAATGTTAGCTTGCTGACCGAGCATTCCGCCCCCACCAGGTGGTGATTTTAATTACACCAGGTCCCTACTTTACCCATAAATGCAGGCATTGCTGACAGAGGTGCATATTCACCCAGAAATTCAGATATCAGCCTAATAGAGGTATGTTCACATTAGGTCAGGGACTCACTAGTATTAAGACCACCTTGACGATGGTTGGTGGGCTTTAAAATGTTTGGCCAAATGTTTATACTAAGCGTCTCAAATTTTTCCTTATATTCCAAGCCATATTGCTATTCTAAATTTCATGTATTCCATATTGTCATGCTTTAGTATGCTTGAGTGCAGCCTTTTTTTGTATGTTTTACATGGGGGTAGCTTCCCTTGGTTTGCACCTAGTTCACATTAGTCTGGATGTGCCAGTCAGGTTTTTTTGTCTAGGTAATATAGTGTTGGTCTTTGTATAGAGATTTTTTTTCAGTAACAGCGCTGACACCTGCTGAGGTTCTCCTTCATCCACTGTTAGGATGCGCCACCATAGTTGTAATCAGGGTTACATGGTTAGGGCCCCACTCAGAAATTTTGCCCCCCTGAACCAATCTTCTAGCTATGCCTCTGCTCCAATGTGATGTACATACAGCAGTTTTGGCGTCTCCTATGTGATGTACACAGCTCTCTATGTGTCTCCTACGTGATGTGTATAGGGCAGTCTCGGTGTCCCCTATGTAATGCAGATCTCCCACTGCTTGAGTTCTATAAATGTAATGTGAGCAGTGAATGAATGACTCCAAAACCCAAGTCCACCTAGAGGTATAGCCAGCAAGGAAGTGCAGTGAATGGTTAACATATAAAACCCAACCAGATTGTCAGACAAAAACGGGAAATTGGAAAACACCTGGAGAGGAGCAATCCAAGAAGGGGGAACAAAGACAATTGGAAACATCCCCAAACCGAGCCATTACACGTACGTCTCTACCGGGAGTTATACAATCCCCCTGATAAATATTTTGTTACTGCACAATGCAAGTTCAGACCTTTGACCACCTTTTGGAGGAGCTTTGGCCGGGGCTCACATTTAAGAATACAATATTGTATTCTTCTGAAGAGCATCTACTGTTGACCCTGAGGTAAGTGACAAAACCATGTGTGTGTTAGGCCTGTTTTTTGTGAATAATATGTATAATACCTAATTCTATATCTACTTTACAATGATTTTAGGATAAACTGCCATTAAGAAATGTGATGTTAGGTATTGCTTATATTCTGGTGAGCATACTAGAGGGCCTGCATTCATTTTTATAACTATCTACAATGCAATTACAGGGCCAACGTACAACTACTTAAGCTAAACTGGTTACACATCCAAACATTGAGCATCACCTGCCACCAAATATGGAAACGCCTCCAGGAAACAGTCATGCCTGAGCCAGCAACACTAGACTGGGTTCTCATTCGTAGGGGCATTTATGAAAAATGTCATTTTCCTGAATTGGGGTCGTCGATGGAAAATACATCCATGTAAAGATGCCGTCCAACTCAGGGTCCCAATTCTATAATTACAAACAATAATTCTCTGTAGTACTCTTAAGCATGGCTGACAGCAACTATAGGTTTGTAATTGTACACATTGGAGCCTATAGAAGACCTGGAGATTCACAAATTTTCAATTCTTCCTTAATAGGTCAGTGGCTTCTTAACAACAAAGTGAGAGTCCCTCCCTGACGGATACTGCCTAGATCAAGAATATAACCTGTTCCTTTTGTCTTTGTTGGAGATAAAGCGTTTCAGCTGGCGCGACATGTCTTAAAGCCTTGTCCCCGCCGAGCTCTTGACCACCATAGGAGGATTTTTAATTTCCGCCTTACCAGGGCCCACCAATTGGTGGAATGTGCCTTTGCCATTTTGTGCACAAAATGGAAGGGACTAATGAGTGCCCTCCAATTAAGCAAACAAAATGTCAATGGTATCATCAATGCATGTGTAATCCTCTATAATTACACCCTCCTCCATGATTCACCTGTCTCTGTGTATGCAGTTTCAGTATACTAGGTTGTTGTGAAATGATGTGACCCTTCTGGCCTCAGAATCTGCAAGATATCTGCAAATTACTTTATGACGTATGAGGGTTCAATACCATGGCAAGGTACTGCAGTGCTTTACTCTGCCCTAGTAAGGGTAGACAAGTACACCTGCGTAGGAGTGCGATGCCTTGGAGACTGTGTGGATGACGTAGGGACGCGTCATCCACACGAAGCAAAAAGAAGGGCGGTATCGCAAGAAAAAGGCCCCAGACCAGTGACGGCCCTCAGACCAGATCGCCCCGCAGGTGAGTATAATAAAAGGTCTTTTTCTTGTCTTGCAGGTCTGGTTGGAGACATATATAGAGCATATTAGAATGCTGTATATCAGGCCTGACAGGGGTGTCTTATCTCATGTTGGTTAATCCAGGTTCCCTTTAAAGAATGGAATGTGTGCATTCAGACACATTAAAGAGATGTATTAAACATAACATTGTTTGCTTTATTTTGTAAGAAAAAAACACAACATGGGCAAGAAAACGTGAAAGGCACTTGTGGCCACAATAACTTCAGTTTGTTTTTTTCTAAGGGGATTTGGATTGGACTGGTGGAAGGATTCGGATGGGTAGGTTGATGAGGAGAGGGAAAATACGAGGATGATGAGTGGTGAGTGTTGTAAGGGGGATGGTGTGGGTCTACCTGTGATGGACCAAAGCTACTATGGCTATTTGGTCCACATGCTGGGTCATGGTGGTGTTCTTGGTGGCGTTGTTGTGTCATATGACCAACGCTATAAGAATGGGTGTGTGGCCCTGGTGCCCTCCTTCAACTGGTGCCCTAAAGTGCTGTTGGTCAGAGTAGCCCACAGGATGACCATGTGATGATGATGCTGGAGGTGGTGGTGGTGCTGGTAGTGAGGCCACGGAACTTGCTGGAAGTGGCATCTTGTGTCTTCTTAACTGCCTGTGCTCAATTAATTAAAATATCTCCTGGGGGTCATTCGGAGGGTTTGCAGCATCCAGTGGGAGGAGCATTTTCGACTTGGTGCATGGCTTTATTTCCACAGGGAAATGGTGCAAATGTTGGGCCATGCTGCGGCAAAAGGCCTCCCCTATCATCATTCGCTGTGCGAGATAAATAGTCCATGACTCAACTATCTACCTTGCTTTGTGAGGTGTTAGGGATGGCATCCACCTTCACCATGCCCTGCGGGGTATGGGTGCCGCTTGGAGAAATGTGTCCAAGGGCAATGTCAGACTGCTGCTGCTGGTCTTCATGTTGCAACTCTATTGGTGGTCCAGCAGATGGTCCAGCCTCCTCCTATCCTTCTACAACTTTAGACTCAAAAGGTGTGTCCTTCTCTCATATTGTAAGGATCCCGGATGTTCCATGGAGCCTGTTTTTCCCTTGTCCAAGATGGAGTCTGGTACTTCGCCCTGTCCTGGAACTTCCTGTCTGTCCTGCTATTTAAATCCAGGTCGGGAGATCCTCCTTGCCTGAGAATTTCATTGCTGTGTGCTTCTGAGCTTCCTCCTGGCTTGCCTCTGGAGTTCCTGATGGTGCTTATTACTCTGTGCTCTGCCTCACCACTTCCAGCTGCCTTCAGTCTTCTAAGCTGCTTCCGGATTCTGACTGGGGTTACCTACTGTCCAGACTTCTGAGTTTGTTTCTGTTGCTGGCTGCTGTGCGGGAATTGAGCAGGACTTCTCAGCCCAAAAGGTACTTTTAAGGACCTTCTCCCTGTTATTTTCCACCCATGTATTTCTGGACTTCCATGAAAGGTGTCATCTCCTCTATCTGCATAGTTCTGAACTTCCACGTATAAGTGCCAGTCGCACTCTTGCTTCTTATTACTGCTGGACTTCCACGTATAAGTGCCTGTCGCACTTTTGCTGCATATTACTGCTGGACTTGTTTGTATTAGCGGTCGCGGCCTACTACTAAGTTCCTGGACATTTCAGTTTTGTGCTGTGCACTTCGTTACAATTGCAGGAAAGTCTCTGTTAATTTATGTTCTACTAATCTGCTTTGTAAATACATTTATTTGTCTCAGCTTTGGTCTCAGACTCATTTTATCCCATGCAACCAGATTCCATAGTACCCACATAATTGTTACACGTATGTTGGTTGCAGTGCTGGAAATAGAAATGTATAAGTTCAACTCAAATGATTTTTAAAAACAAAAAAGGCTAACTTCACAGAGGTTTGGACTTAAGGGTGTAGCTCCATGAAGGGCGCCAAGAAAGTCAGATGGTTCATATAGCGCTCCCTCCAGTATTGGTCCCTACAGCTGCGCCATCGACGTGTTACATCAGTCACTGTTTAGGGTAAAAATTGCATTTTTTATTTGAAGTTGAAAGAATATTGAAGAGCAAATATGTTGAGTGCAAGGGGCGGACATACTGCATGTGCAGCCCATGCGGCTGCACTGGGGCCCTGAGGTGGAGGGGTTTCCCCTGCAGGACGACTAATAATGAGGGCAATCTGGCCTGTTTATCAGGCCCTGAGGCTCCGGGGGCCCCTGGCCAGATTGCCCTCATGTGCAGCCACAGGGAGAGATCCCTGCCGCTCCGCTGCCTGCAAGAGAAAATGGCAGTGGAGCTGCAGCGATCCGCCCTGCTCCCTGCCGGCGCTTCCTGTCTCTCACACAGTCAGCAGTGTGGCTGGATGACGACATCATTCAGCCCAGCAGCTGTGCCAGAGACAGGAAGCTGCCAGCAAAGGTGATGCTGTGGGGGAGCATGCGGAAAGGTGAGAGGTGGCGTGTGTGTGTGTGTGTGTGTGTGAACGTGCAGAGAGATGATGTGTGTGTGTGAACATGAAAAGAGGTGATGTGTGTGTGTGTGAACATGCAGAGAGGTGATGTGTGTGTGTGTGTGTGTGTGTGCGTGCAGAGAGGTGATGTGTGTGTGTGTGAGAACATGCAGAGAGGTGAATGGTGCTATGTGTGTAGGAGTAGGAGAGGGCAGTGATAGAGGAGAAGGCAATGATGGTGGCAGTGGAAAGGACAATGATGGGGTGGTGGGGGAGGAGGAAATGATGGAGGTGGTGGAATAGGCAATGATGGTGGCAGTGGAAAGGACAATGATGGGGGTGGTGAGGGTGAAGGCAATGATGGTGGCAGTTGAAAGGACAATGATGGGGATGGTGGGGAGGAGGAAATGATAAAGGTGATGGAATGGGCAATGATGGGGTGGTGGAGGAAAAGGCAATGATGGTGGCAGTGGAAAGGACAATGATGGGGCAGTGGGGAAGGAGGTAATGATGGAGGTGGTGGTGAAGTCAATGATGGAGGTGGTGGAAAGGGCAATGATGGGGGTGGTGTTGGAGAAATCAATGATGAAATGGTGGAAAGGACAATGATGGGGTGGTGGGGAGAAAGCAATGATGGAGGTGGTGGAATGGGCATTTATGGGGGTGGTGGGGAAAAGGCAATGATGGTGGTGGTGGAAAGTACAATGGAGGTGGTGGAATGGGCAATGATGGGGTAGTGGAAAGGACAATGTTGGTGGAAAGGGCAATGATGGGGGTGGTGGGGAGGAGGAAATGATAGAGGTGATGGGGAGAAGGCAATGGTTGAGGTGGTGAGAAAGCAATGATGGAGGTGGTGAAGAGGGCAATGATTGGGATGAGGGAGAGGACAATAATGGGATGCGGGGAGAGGAGGACAATGAGTGGTGTGGGGGATTGGAATGGGAGAAAGGGGGATTTACAATGGATTTAGGAACAAGGGGAGGTGGAGGAAGACGTTAGTATCGCTTATTATGTCTAACACAGTTTCTTAGTAAATAGTGTAGTCACTTTTTATGATGCCGTCCTTTATTATGTAGCTTACTCTGCTGTTATGTACAGTGCTGTCTCTTACATAGCATATTCTAGTTATTTTTATTATTCACAACACCCTCTTTTATTACATAGTCCACTCTCTTGTTAGATATAAAATGACTACTGATGGAGGAGCCGGTGACCAGACTACCAGTCCATCAGCTCCTCCATTAGAAAAGAAGCTTTTCCATACTCCATCTGCCATCATTGCCTTATATATCTAACAAGACAGGATGGTAAGTTAAAAAAAACAGGGCTCTATATAATCCAATATGTAAGGGACGGTGCTGTACATAACAAGAGAGGGCACTTTATAATAAGGGATGGCAATATACATAATAAAGGAGACTATGTAATATATATGCATGTACAGGGCAGGAAGTGCCAGAAGGGCCTGTCTGGTCGTGGGCCGCTTGGCTTCTACGTTGTTAACAGAATCAGTGTTCTCAAGACACCCATACTGTTAAGAGTTGTGACTGAGCACATAGTAGCTGAATCCATCACTTACCCCAGCAGCCACAGGTATCATTAGAAATATTGGTCTTGTAGTAAATCTTCCTTTCCTCCATCCAGGGAAATATTAGTAATATTACTGTAGTAATATATCCCTATCTGGTGCTTAGGGATGGGGACATGGGCCTGTGTGATTTCAAATGCCAGGGCTGAATTTCATCCCCAGTCCGTACCTGTGCATGTATTTGTGTGTGGAGATATATATTATATAATGTAGCTAAAAGGAGAGGGGCCCAGACGCATTTCTTGCACAGGGGCCCAAAGTTGTCAGTGTCCGCCCCAGTTGAGTGTTTTTAAAAATTGCAAAGTAGTTTATGTATTATCGCACATTATGACCTATAGGAGGAATAATTTGATATATTTAAGTTTATTCTCTACATCACAGTGCATTAGCATTAACCTCTTCACTACCTGGGAATTTTCAGTTAGTGCATTTTCGTTTTTTGCTCCCCTTCTTCTCAGAGCCATAACTTTTTTATTTTTCATTCAATATGCCAACGTGAGGGCTTTTTTTAATGGGACGGTTGTACTTTTGAACGACACCATTGATTTTACCATATAGTGTACTGAAAAACTTAAATTGCAAAAAATGGTAATAATAACTGCACCCATACATCATTGCGCTACTAGAAATAATAGGCAAAATATGTATAAAATGTATGATAATGGCCAAAAAAAATGAACAAATTATAGCCTGGGTTTATTTATTCAGGCCAACAACATTATACATGTCGGGGTGCATGTGGTTTATTTCATATGAAGCATTTTGTTTGTGTGTATGAATATCTTAGCTTTCGCAATTTTGCTTAACCCCTTTCCAACATCGGGCGTAATAGTATGCAGATGTCAGACTCCCCTTTTTCGGGCACATGACAGCTGATATGTGCCCGCAACAGCTGCAGGTGGAATTGCAATCCACTCGCGGCTGTTAACTAGTTAAATGCCGCTGTCAATCTCTGACAGCGGCATTTAACTCGCGCTTACCAGAAGCGTATCACTAAACCCGCCCATCGGTGACCTCGTCACGTCATCGCCGGTCACCGAGGGGTTGGCATGACAACCAGAGGTCTCCAGCAGACCTCTATGGTTGTCATAGCCAGATTGCTATGAGCACCGCCTGGTGGTTGGCGCTCATAGCAAGTGAGCTACATACAGGCGATCTGATCATCGCATGTATGTAGCAAAGCCAATCAGAAAACTGCAGCTCCTAGTGTCCCATGGAAACTATTGAAACATGCAAAAAGTAAAAAAAAGTTTTTAAAAATATTAAAAAATAAAAAATAAAAGTTCAAATCCCCCCCTATCGCCCCATTCAAAATACAACAATAAAAAAAAATCAAATATACACATATTTGGTATCCCCGAGTTCAGAATCGGCCGATCTATCAATATAAAAACAGAATTAACCCGATCGTTAAACGACGTAATGAGAAAAAAGTCAAAACGCCAGAATTACTTTTTTTGGTGGCCGCAACTTTGCATTACAATGCAATAATGGGCGATCAAAAGATCGTATCAGCACCAAAATGGTATAATAAAAAACGTCAGTTCGGCACGCAAAAAATAAGCCCTCACTCAACCCGAGATCAAGAAACTTGATTTTAATTTTTTTACAAACTTTGGAATTTTTTTTCACCACTTAAATAAAAAAGAAACTAGACATGTTTGTTTTCTATGAATCGTAATGACCTGGAGAATCGTAATGGCAGGTCAGTTTTAGCATTTAGTGAACATGGTAAAAAAACAAAAAACAAATAACAACTGTGAAATTGCACTTTTTTTGCAATTTCACGGCACTTGGAAATTTTTTTTCCCGTTTTACTGTACACGATATGTTAAAACCAATGGTGTCGTTCAAAAGTACAACTCATCCCCCAAAACAACAAGCCCTCACATGGCCATTTTGACTAAAAAATAAAAAAGTTATGGATCTGTGAAGAAGGGGAGCAAACAACGAAAATGCAAAAACAAAAATACCTCTGGTCGTTAAGGTGTTAAAAAAAACATAAGTTGGTATGTTTTAACTAAATTACCAATGTGCATCATAATTGAGAGGAGGCAAAATTTACTTATTCCTATTTGCACGTCACGTGTGCTGTCGTCATAATTGGGGAATTGTTGACCACAGATGTATGTCCAGGAGGCATCACATTTAGGCCTGTTTACATATCCTGGGTAATTTTTGATGTCCCATAGGTCTGGCCATTCCTGCATAAGGACCAGGAGCATCTCAATATTAATGGATCTAGACATTCTACATGCCTCTGTGGAGGTGTGTATATCTTGAAGTTATGGGTCAGTTTGGGGAGGGTGCAAAGACTTCCCTGTATGATGACTTCCTATCATGGCATGATTGAATATCCTGTGTTTTTTTCTGCATATAAAGCGGAACGCATATGGATGGTCTGGGTGCCATCTGTTATTTTCCTCACACCCATAGCCTTGCATTGGCGAGTCTCAGACAATTTATGCATCCATACGCAGCATACTGCAATGTTTTCCTCACACCGAATACAGGTGAGAAAAAAAAGCAGATCTGCATCTCCTCATTGAATAACATTGGTCCAAATGCAATCCGATTTATTCTCACATTGCTCTCCTCTGATTTATACGCCAATCTGAGCGAATCCTAAAAGATATGATCAACCACAAATGAGTGGATTATCGTTTGCTGGTTGATCGATCGCCATGCTCACATTGAGCAATAATTTTAAACCATTGTTCCTGTGAAAAATTGTTTAAGTGATTGTGGTCCCATGTAAAAGGACCGATTCCAAATTGAATGTACCATTCTTTATGCAAGTGACATGATATTATGCAGGTAAGCTAAATTAGTACACATATGTAACTCACATATCTTGGCTTATCCAGATTTAATTTGACATTGTACTGAATAGTGACACTGGCACTATAGAACTAATGACCACATTAGCAGCATGGGCAGTAAGCAGTATCACTCAGCCCACCAGAGCTATTTTTCAGAGCCCCCTGAGGCCCTTTCAGTTGAAACTCTTCTCTAATTTCAGACAAAGACTGCTTGCTGAGATGGACACATCACAAGCCTCTCAACCTCTTGTTCTAAATAAAGTTTGTCCACAGATAAAGGAACGTTATCTGTGATATTCAGTTATTCAGTGCTTGGGTACATCAAAATATTCTTTAAAAGAATGAACCTTTACATAACATGAGCTTTGACCAGCAGCAAATTCCTACTTGCAAGATTAAAGTCCTTTTTTCTATGACTAAACTAACAAAGATGACTTACGTGTCAATGGGTTCTGAAAGCTACACAAATTTTGCCTCTCACCGAGCAAAGTTATTAATATCCTTAACACAAGGACATTGGAAGCTTAAGGATTTGTCCATTTTGTTACAATGATCTCTGCTCATCAGGGACGATGGTAGAGTCAGAAAAGATCAAGGGCCCAAACCCGATAGTTATGTTTTGTCACTTATCCTCCCACCCAAACAAAAAATGTAACACCGCAGATAACACAGTGATAACTCTCTGATTAGATAATGTGTAACACCACAGATAACATTGATAACCCTCCGTATACAGTAAATAATGCAGTAGATGTCATCTGCAGTCATATGTAATAATACAGATAAAAGAGAAAACTGTAAGTAAAAAAAATGTAGACGGCACCTGCAGTCCTATTGTTGTGTTTTGGTAGCTGAGGAGAATAAGCAAAAACGGCAATACACCAGAGAGGCTGGAACCTATTGGATTGCAGTAACCAGAACTAACCACACAACTAGAGGTAGCCGTGGAGCGTTCCTACGTTGATTCTAGACGCCTCGTCACAGCCTGAGAGATAACTACACCTAAAGGCAGAAATATGAAAGCTATCTGCCCCGGAGCAGATCCCCAAAGAAAATAGGAAGCCCCCAAACAAGTAATGGCGGTTAGACAAGAAGAAGCACGAACACAGACAGAAAATAGAATGAGCAAACGCTGGGGCCCAATCTGTCTAGACAGAAAAGTACAGGAAAGGATACTCACTGCAATCCAAAAAAAACCCCTAAAAAATACCAACTTTTCTGATTGCAAAAACACCTGAGATCACACGACCTCTACCACCTAAATCAGTTCTCTGGTGTAACAAAACTAAGCCGCAGCCACTGAAAAAACAGGAAAAAGCAAATGAACAAACAACAGTGGCTCCAGATAAACTGAGAGGAGCACAAGCCCCGGAGGGGACCTGGCTGACCTCCACAGAAGTGCAGGGAACAATGCAAAAAGCAAGCACAAAAATAAAAGCAGAAAATATCATATCTGATAGCAGAAGATGCAGGCAAGACTCAGCAAGCTTCTAAATGAACCAGGAACCACAATTGAGATAAGAACAATTGATCACCGGCAACCATCATGGGAGGGAACCTCCCTTATATCAGACCAGTCCGTGATCCCAGATTGCCATTCCTCGCTGAAAGGTTCAGTACTGTCTGTAACCACCAGAGAAAGCCTCTGCTCAGAAACCATCTCTAGCACATTCATAACAATACCCCCCCTTGAGGAGGGGTCACCGAACCCTCACTTGTGCAACCAGACCGATCAGGATGAGCTCGGTGATAGGCCAGGATCAGTCTCCTAGCATGGATGTCCGAAGCAAACACCCAAGAATTGTCCTCCTGACCATAAGCTCTCCACTTAACCAAATACTGGAGTTTCTGTCTAGAAAAACGAGAATCCAATATTTTCTCAACCACAAACTCGAGATTGCCCTCAACCAAAACAGGGTCAGGAGGCGCAGCCATAGGAACCACTGGCTCGACAAACCTATTCAATAAGGACTTGTGGAACACGTTATGGATCTTAAATGTCCCTGGAAGAAGCAAACGGAAGGAAACAGGATTAAGAATCTCCATGATCTTATAAGGTCCAATGAACCTAGGCTTAAACTTTGGAGATGCAACCCTCATAGGGATATTTCTTGAGGACAACCAAACCAAGTCCCCCACTTTAAACCGAGGACCATCAGTCCTATGCCGGTTGGCAAACCGTTGGGCCTTCTCCTGAGAGAGAGACAACCTCTCCACTACCTGGTCCCAAATCTGCTGCATTCGCTCCACAACAGAGTCAACACCCGGACAGACAGAAGCCTCCGTCTGTCCCGAAGAAAATCGAGGGTGAAACCCAAAATTGCCGAAAAATGGAGACATCAAGGTGGCAGAGCTAGTCCTATTATTAAGAGCAAACTCAGCCAAAGGCAAAACAGAGACCCAGTCATCTTCATCAGCAGACACAAAACATCTCAAATAAGTCTCCAAGTTCTGGTTTGTTCTCTCGGTTTGTCCATTTTGTCTGAGGATGAAAAGCAGAGGAGAAAGATAATTGAACACCAAGTTTAGAACAAAATGTCCTCCAAAATCTGGAAACAAACTGGACTCCTCTGTCAGACACAATGTTCTCCAGAATGCCATGTAACCGAACCACGTGCTGAAGGAACAAAGGCACCAATTCGGAGGAGGAAGGTAACTTAGGTAATGGCGCAAGATGTATCATCTTGGAAAACCTATCACAGATTACCCAGATAACGGTCATTCTCTGAGAAACAGGGAGGTCGGAAATAAAATCCATAGAGATATGGGTCCATGGCCTCTTGGGCACAGGTAATGGCTGTGAGACAGTGAAGGGATGTGTATTGGATGGGGTGTACATCTCGCCCAGGTACTTAGCTGACTGGCATAAGGGAAACGTATAGCTTTGTAAACCTAGTGGTGGAGCAAATTCACTACACCCTCCATTCAGCACAGGCTTGCAGCTCAAACCTGAAGCCACTCAGGTTTTAATTAGGCAGCCAGAAGTAGGTGCTTGAGAACACAGACATAGAGCTCTCAGTCTGGATGTGACTCCAGACCCTGCAGGAGTCTCCGGGAAACCACACGCTGGTAAATACTGAATATATGTGTTGTTTTGAACCAGGCTGGTAGAGTCTGGGCTCTGATAGTGAGGAAACTATCTGTGTTTAGTGAGTAGCCGGACAGGCTCAGGATTTTGGTTTATGAGTTGGTTTTGCTCATGTTTGTTTGCTGTGGACTTACAATAAAGCTGGTTGCGGCCAGTTTGTACCAGAATTGCTGTCTGTGATTGAACTGTTTTGATGCCACTCCGTCTACCCGAGACGGCGATCCCAGAGCTATATCCCCTGAAAAGCTTACATGGCATTAACAAACCACTAGAGCGAGAGCAAGGCTTGGAGCGAGAGCAAGTCCCACAGGACTGCACAAATTCCCTGACGCCACGAGACAAAGTAGGCCACCAAAAGGACCGACTAACCAAGTCTCTGGTACCAAAAATCCGGGGATGACCAGTCAACGCGGAACAATGAATCTCAGACATCACACTCTTCTTCCACTGGTCTGGGACAAACAATTTCCCAATAGGGCAGCGCTCAGGTTTATCCTCCTGACACCCTTCCAGAGCCAGTCTCAAAATGGGCGAGATGGGGAAAGAACTACACCCTCTTTCAAAATAACAGTAGGATCAGATAACTCAGGAGAGTCTGCAAAGAAACTCCTCGAGAGGGCATCCGCCTTAACATTCTTAGTGCCAGGAAGAAAAGAAACCACAAAATTAAAACATGTGAAAAACAAGGCCCACCTGGCATGTCTAGGATTTAGTCGCTTGGCTGATTCGAGATAACCAGGTTCTTATGGTCCGTGAGGACCACCACCTGATGTTTGGCTCCTTCCAGCCAATGTCTCCACTCTTCAAAGGCCCACTTCATGGCCAATAACTCCCGATTACCCACGTCATAATTACGTTCAGTTGGAGAAAATTTTCGAGAGAAAAAGGAACAAGGGTTACTCTTAGAGGTCTCTGGATCTCTTTGGTACAAAACGGCACCTGCCCCAATTTCAGAGGCATCAACCTCCACCTGAAACGGTAGAGAAACATCAGGCTGCCGCAGAACAGGAGCAGAAGTGAATCTCTGCTTAAGTTCCTGAAATGCAGAAACTGCCTCAGGAGTAGTGTTGAGCGATACTGCTCGATATCTAAAAATATCGTATCGAAATGGTATCGCCGATATCACTAAATATCGTCGATATCCGATTCAGATACCGGAAGTCCAATGTAAGTCTATGGGAACAAAATATCGCAACTAAAAAAAACCTTTATTTCCTTGTAGACACTAAATATACACACATAGAATACATATATATATATATATATATATATATATATATATATATATACATACATACATGTCATTGTGACATATATATATATATATACATATATGTATAGTTTATACACTTCTACATAGTGTTAGAGTTAAATTCATGTGAATACTTTTCCATCCATTTATGATAAGGCTAGCAGAGTTAAATTCAGTATTTCTTCTCAAGGCCTTGGAAAGCTGAGGCATAGCAGAAGGGAAGATAAGAAAGGAATGTTCCTTCATTAATAAATACTCCTCCTGACATGAAGAGATACTCTGTACTAGGAGCGAAAATCAGGAGCTAAAGGCAAAGATGGAAAGTTTGGTTAGAAAACAGTATGTTACGTGCTTTAGTGATAAGTTGTATTAACTGCCATATATGGTAATTCCGCTTCCTGCTTCAGGGGTGTATATAAGCCCCTTCATTAGCAATAAAGAGTAGAGTATATTGACGCACCCTTTGGTTTGTGTCTTATTCTCTCTGGTACCACATTCTGAGGAGGAAAGGGTTAACAAGATAACAGCGACGACAGCACTGGCGCCCGAACAGGGACCTGAGTTAATCTACTCTGAGGAAGCCCGACCGGTCCGGAGACGTGGGATGAGCGGAGCCTTCTGTTGGTGATATACATACAGCGCTGGGGTAAGAATACCTATTATATTCTACCTAAAATCTATATCACTGTATAGTGGACTCCCTCCTCCCCGAGCGGTCGGCTTTCCAGGTAATTCACAGGTATTCCTGGCTCAGGTCCCTTTGAACCAGTAGACCTTCAGATTAATTGTCAGTCCTGCCTTTCCTCCTTTGAATAATGACAGTATGGATCCAATGATTGTGTTGTGGTTTTGTCTTGGTGTCTGTGTGATTGGATTGTTCATTTGGTTGGCGTACAAATATTGAAGAGCGAGCAGTGAAATGGTTCAGAAACCTTTGTGGCCCATTGTCTAAGTGACAGAGTCTTGGTGACGGAGTCATAGTGACGCAATTGTCTTGGTGACAAACTTGTCTTGGTGACAAGAGAATCTCTTCTAGGTGAGGAGATAAAAAAAATGGGGGACCAAAAATGCCAAGGAAGGCATTTCTGCTAAAGATTTAGTTGTGCGCAGAGATTGTGAAAAACAGTGATAAATGGAAAAGGTTCTTTGACTCACATCATGGATGGTTGAGAGACAAAGGAAAACAGTGAACCTGTGGATGAGTGCGTGTGATTACTTAGAAGAAAAGACTGAAGAATTAGGAGACGGACGTTACAGACTGACAAAAACAGGGATGACTGATTTACCCTCCTGTCTGCTTCCCCCCCCCCCGGACAGTAGAAATGTACAGACCATGGAGCCCTACAGAGCAGTCGGCTCTAATAAAGCAACTAGACAGGATTTGCAAGCACTTATAAAAGGGAAATTGGCAGATGAAGCTAGATACGATAGACTGATAGATGAGACATACAAGTGCTATGTGTGTAGGACCACACCTGACAATGCAGAAGTCAGTGACAGCAAGCAGAGATAAGTGCTGGCAGCAGCGAGATGGCATTTTCCTTTAGACCAAGGTCATTCTACAGATAAGGAAGCTGAAGGCTGAGGGAGAGAGGACACACAAACTGCGCAGCGGCCCGACTTACCCCCTCCCATCAGGCATTCAGCATAGAGACGCAGAGCCAGAGTGCAGTAGGTTTCAGATTTCTAATCACCTCTGTTGAATATGTTTTTGGAATAGACACAGTACGTAAGAATCGAAGGGCTAGGCATGTGAATAGAAGGTCAGAGTATGTGAGAAGAAAGATAGACAGGCAGAGAAAGTAAGTAGACCAGATTGGAGATCAGTTAAAGCAGAGGATCTAGCCAGAATAGCACAGGGGGCACAACATGATTTAGCGCAGGCAAAAAGAGGTAGCTTGCACATGAACCCCCTTGTCTCCTTACCCCCCCACTCCTAAATGCACAGTGCAGGTGAACACCAGGGGGACATGAGGTTGAGTTCCAAGTGGACACAGGGGCAGACAATTCAGTAATTACAGAAGAGGACAAATGAATTTCCTTCAATGTTAGAAGGTGTGATACCGCATGATTTCTGGGCTTCAGATAAAACAGATGTGGGCAGATTAAGGGTGCAGCCAGTTATGGTCAAATTAAAGCCAGGTGCAATTCTGCCCCAACAGAGACAGTATCTTCTTAGTTTAGCTCAAGAAACGACTATTGCTCAGCAGATGCAGAAACTGGTAGCAAGTGATGTTAAAACCTAGCCCCCACCTTCGGCAGCAGGCCTGCAGCTAGGTTCTTATCAGTAGCTTTAACAGAAAAAAAAAACTCCAGCTTCCCCCTTCAACTACGAGATTTAACTCTCTATGTATTGGCTGGTACAATATATATATATATATATATATATATATATATATATATATATATATACACTTTTGTTCCAGATATCTCAGGAAGCTGCTTGGTTCACAGTTATTGATTTTGCCAATGTTATTTTTATAATATGTTGATGACTTACTGATTTGTGCCCCCTCCAGGAAACAGTGTCGTATTGCAACAATATCACTTATGTTGTTTTTGTACCAAGCTGGATGTAAAGCGTCAAAGGATAAACTGCAATTCTGTAAATCTTCAGTTATCTTTTTGGGACATTGCATTACACTGGGGGCGCGACATCTGACCAGCGCTCGCAAAGAAGCTGTACAGAATTTTCCTATTCCTGTTAATGTTGCCGCTCTTAGGACATTTCTTGGACTGGTTTCCTACTGCAGGCAGTGGATACATGCTGTATCAATCCTCATGCAGCCTCTCTATGACTATCACCATTGTGCCTTTTAAACTAACTCCTGAAGGTATAGACTGTTTTTATTCTCTCAAAAACAGGATTGTGGCAGCTCCAGCGCTAGGAACCCCCAACTATAAACTACCATTCACCCTGTATCTCCACGAACAGCAGGGACACGCGGCAGGGGTATTGACTCAGTTACATGGTGACAATCAAAGGCCTGTAGCCTATTTCAGTGGAAGACTAGATGCAGTGGCTAGAGGTGCCCCGTCCTGTGTACGGGCAGTACATGCTGTAGGACTATTGCTCCACAAATCGTCAGATATCGTTCTTGATCATCCACTAACAGTACTTACACCTCATGACGTATATAACATACTGAACCAGGTGCAACCGGCACACCTTTCAGCTGCACGTCACCTTCGATTGCAATGTGCACTTTTAATGCCTCCAAATGTTTCTTTGCAGAGATGTACCACACTTAATCCTGCCACGTTGTTACCTCTCTCGGATCTAAAGGAGGGGTCAGGTACGGTTTTATACAAAGAAGATCCAAGAGAGGAGATTCCTCAAGACTGTGTTCAGCTTATGGCACAGGAAACAGCAGGCCTACCCACAGTGTTTGAAACTGAGAGACTTAATGCTGATTTTGAATTTTTTTGTAGATGGATCTCGCCACCAAGATGACTCAGGTACCTTCCACACCGGGTATGCCATCGTCTCCCTGAATGCAGTAATCAAAGCAGAACCAATGCTCCCACATCAGTCGGCCCAGGAGGCTGAATTTAAGGCTCTGACCGAGGCCTGTAAGATAGCTGAAGGTAGAATTGTTAACATCTACACAGATTCTAGATACGCATTCGGTATAGCTCATGATTTTGGTCCAATTTGGAAATCTAGAGGATTCCTGACGGCAGCAGGACATCCCATTAAAAATGCTGACGCAGTCCAGCAGTTAATTGATGCATTACAATTACCAAAAGGTAGCTGTCATAAAAGTTAAAGCACATACCAGACGCACTGATCAGGTGAGTAAAGGAAACGCAATGGCCGATGCAGCAGCAAAAACAGCAGCCAGTAGACCACTCCAAGGGGTAACGATGCACCAGGTAAGCGCTCCCAAAAATCCCTTTGTGTCGGAGGATGCCTTATCCCAGATGCAGGCTCAGGTGCGCCAGGAGGAAGTAGAAAAGTGGGAAAAAGAAGGTGCATGTCTGAATGCAGCAACTGGGGTATGGGGGAGAGGGATGCGTCGATGCCTTCCAAGAGCGTTGTACCCTGCGGTCGCCCAGATGTTACATGGGCCAACCCACCAGTCCAAAACTGCTGTAATGAGCGTGATGCAGAAGCATTGGGTAGCACCAGGCTTTTCCACCTGTATAGAAGGTTTGATCCAGGGATGCATGGTATGTGCTACACATAATCAGGGAAGGGTAGTCAAGACACCACCCAAACACACCCCTCGGCCCCTCTATCCTTTCCAGAGACTGCAGATTGATTATATTCAGCTGCCAAAATCAGGATCATGGGAGTACGTGTTGGTGTGTTTTTGATTTATTCTCAGGTTGGCCGGAGGCTTTCCGATTGCCAAGGCTACGGCTGCGGCAACCGCAAAGAAGCTGCTTGCGGAGGTGGTGTGCAGGTATGGAGTACCAGAGGTGATCGAAAGTGACAGAGGTACACATTTCACAGGTGAAATAATGAATGAAGTCTTGACAGCTCTGGGAATTTAACAAGCTTTTCATACCCCATATCATCCACAAAGCAGTGGAAAAGTAGAAAGACTAAATGGGACATTGAAGTTAAAAATCCAAAAGGCCATGGCTGAAACAGGGAAATCTTGGCCTGAATGTTTACCATTAGCCCTATACTCAGTAAGGTACACTCCAAATAGAAAAACTGGACTTTCTCCGTATGAAGTACTATTTGGCAAAATGCCTAGTTTAGGATGTTTCTTTCCCCAAGCACTGGAGATGAGTAACCATGTATTAAGCTCATATGTAAGGGATTTACATAAAAGACTCAAGAAAGTACATGATAATGTCTTCAGTTCTCTTCCAGATCCGAACCAGGATCCTGGGAGTCACAGCTTGCAGCCCGGAGACTGGGTAGTCATTAAAAGACACGTGAGAAAGAGTCTGGATCCGAGATTTGATGGACCTTTTCAAGTTCTACTGACGACAAGTACCGCAGTCAAGCTACAAGGCAAGGAAACTTGGATCCACGCATCGCATTGTAAGAAGATCCTTGGAGAGCCTCCAGAAGAGGAATGATGCTACTAATGACATTTGCTTGCATCCTTGCAGTAACGGATGCTTGGAACAGACTTAGCCGAGTAGATGGTGATGATAACAGGTTCATTAGACACCACTTAGTTTTAGTGGATGGACTGAAAGAACAAAACCAAACTGTTGCAAACTGTTGGATTCGTATATTACATAAACGATCTGCAGACAATAGACCTCGCCCAAATGGGAGACCACACATAGTGGAGATGGGGATAGCAAATAAATTTTTCAGTGCATTATTTATCTACCCTATGATAACTCAGAAATTGGGATAAGTTGGTAGAATCCACAGATTACCTAGATGATCAAATATGGGATATTTTAGATATCATGAATGGGTCCCTTGCAGTACAGAACCAGCTAATTATTGTTACTAACCAACATACTCTCGTGTTAGATTACCTGACTGCAGCTCAAGGAGGGATGTGCCAGATTATTGGACCTGCATGTTGCTATTATATTGATAATTCTAGTGTTTTAAACCCTTAAACATAAGCTAGAGGATGTCATAAAGTTAAAGAAACTATATGATGAGGCAAATCTGAAGAATCAAGATTCATGGTGGGCAAATACTTTCTCCTTTCTTAACCCCGCAAATTGGTTCAAAGGCATAGGGGATGGCTGACTGGGATAATACAAGCTGGCCTACAGGTTTTATTGATATGTCTTGCTATCTATTTACTTTTTAAAATTTGTTTGATGTGTATTAGACGATGTACTAAGACAAAGAAGAGATATAAAGATATGTATTGATCAAATGAAGGAACAAAAGGAGGGGATGTTAGAGTTAAATTCATGTGAATACTTTTCCATCCATTTATGATAAGGCTAGCAGAGTTAAATTCAGTATTTCTTCTCAAGGCCTTGGAAAGCTGAGGCATAGCAGAAGGGAAGATAAGAAAGGAATGTTCCTTCATTAATAAATACTCCTCCTGACATGAAGAGATACTCTGTACTAGGAGCGAAAATCAGGAGCTAAAGGCAAAGATGGAAAGTTTGGTTAGAAAACAGTATGTTACGTGCTTTAGTGATAAGTTGTATTAACTGCCATATATGGTAATTCCGCTTCCTGCTTCAGGGGTGTATATAAGCCCCTTCATTAGCAATAAAGAGTAGAGTATATTGACGCACCCTTTGGTTTGTGTCTTATTCTCTCTGGTACCACATTCTGAGGAGGAAAGGGTTAACAAGATAACAGCGACGACAATAGTAAAATATCCTCTGATTCAATTGCGGGTAAAGCCGGCTTCTGTGAAAAGACAGAAGCACCCGACATGAAATGACACTTGGTGTACATAGGGTTAACCATGTCTTTTCATGTCGTTTGCAATCTGATTTGCACAAACAATTACATCAGTCTATGTGTGCAAAATTTCACACCTGTAGGGGTTAATTAAAGGTGTAAATTCGTTGTAAAAAAAAACTGACTTTTTTGCTACGAATTTACACCTTTAATTAACCCCTACAGGTGTGAAATTTTGCACACTTAAGGTACTGCCACACTACACAATCCCGCTAGCGATCTCGTTAGCGTCGCATACTAATGAGATCGCTAGCGGGATTTTTTCTATATCGCTAGTAGCTACCTATTTTAGCGATGTCGTTAGGACGCTATCGCGGTTAGCGATCTCCTTAACGACTTTAGCGGTACAAAAGAACCGCTAAATCGTTAAAAAAGGTGCCACAATTAGCGATATATACTTACCCAGCGGGGCGCCAGCGACGAAAATAGGGTCCGGAACGATTCCAGCGACGAGCGAGATCACAGCAGGAAGCTCGTCGCTGCTGATGCCGCACACAACAACATCGCTAACAGGATCGCTAAATAGTGACGTTTTTTAGCGATCCCGTTAGCGATGTTGTTTAGTGTGGCATACCCTTTACACTCATGTAATTGTTTGTGCAAATCAGATATCAAACTACATGAAAAGACATGGTTAACTCTATGTAAACCAAGTGTCATTTCATGTCGGGTTCTGCATTTTCACAAAAGCCGGCAATTGAATTAGCGGCTATTATACTATGTAGAAGTGTATGAACTATAAATATAAATATATATATATGTGTCACAAATTTAATGACATGTATATATATATATATATATATATATATATATGAGGTGTAAAATTGCTGAAAAAAAAATGCGTGGGCTCCCGCCCTATTTTCGCAACCAGACAGACAAAGCCAGTGAGTGGGGGCAGATAATAATAGCCCAGAGAGGGACCATTATTTTTGGCCCCCCCCCGGCTACTAACATCTGCCCCCAGACACCCCAGAAAGGGCAAATCTCTAATTAGATTTGCCCTTTCTGGCACTTTGCCCGTCTATTCCCATTGCCCTGTAGCGGTGGCGAATGGGTTAATAAGGGGTTAAAATGACCTTGCAATTGAAAGGTCACTTTAAGCCAGGTTAATAATTGAGAGCTGTCAATTAGACAACTATCAATTATTAATCCTATTGTATGAAAGAAAAATCAAACACACACACTTTAATAAAAAAGAAGTTTAATGAAATAATCACACAGTTTTTGACCATATTTTATTTTCCTGCTAAAACCATTTCCTGTAATAAAAATAAAATAATAAAGCAAAATTATTCTTACCAATCCGATGTACAGTCAGGTCCCACGGTGTAATCCTTCAGAAAGGGTTAATGTTTACTGCAGGGACCGCAGCTAATGCTGCAGCCTCACAGTAAACCCCCAAATGAATGAGTTCCTCTCCTGGCTGACAGGAGAGGAAGTGGAAAGCTTAATTGATTGCTTTCCACTTTCACTTCAGGTCAGCCAGGGACACAATCAGTGACGTCAGAGGGAACTGGTTAACAAAAATAGGGGATCCCCTCGAAAAAAATTGGCGTGGGGTCCCCCCTATTTTTGTTAACCAGCCAGATGAAGCAGACCGCTGAGGCCTGGATTTTCAGGCTGTTAAGGAGCCAAGATCCATGGACCTTGCCAGCCTGATAATACCAGGCCACAGCAGTCTGCATATCTTGGCTGATTAACAAAAATAGGGGATCCCCTCGAAAAAAATTGGCGTGGGGTCCCCCCTATTTTTGTTAACCAGCCAGATGAAGCAGACCGCTGAGGCCTGGATTTTCAGGCTGTTAAGGAGCCAAGATCCATGGACCTTGCCAGCCTGATAATACCAGGCCACAGCAGTCTGCATATCTTGGCTGATTAACAAAAATAGGGGATCCCCTCGAAAAAAATTGGCGTGGGGTCCCCCCTATTTTTGTTAACCAGCCAGATGAAGCAGACCGCTGAGGCCTGGTTTTTCAGGCTGGTAAGGATCCAATATCCATGGACCTTGCAAGCCTGATAATACCAGGCCACAGCAGTCTGCTTAGCTTGGCTGGTTAACAAAAATAGGGGATCCCCTCGAAAAAAAAACGGCGTAGGGGTCCCCTATTTTTGTTAACCAGCCAAGTAAAATGCAGACTGCTGCGGCCTGGTATTAAAAGACTGTCAAGGCCCATGGATTTTGGCCCTCAACAGCCTGATAATACCAGGCTACAGCAGCCCCACATTTGGCGCATCAAAAGATGTGCCAATTGTGGCACTTTACCCGGCTCTTCCCACTTGCCC
The DNA here is from genome assembly GCA_033576555.1 of Oophaga sylvatica. Taxonomy (NCBI): domain Eukaryota; kingdom Metazoa; phylum Chordata; class Amphibia; order Anura; family Dendrobatidae; genus Oophaga; species Oophaga sylvatica. The sequence continues at coordinate 171,678,144 of JARQOD010000001.1, read as the reverse complement.
TGTAGCGGTGGCAAGCGGGGTAATAAGGGGTTAATGTCACCGTTGATTGCACGGTGACAATAAGCCCGGTTAATAATGGAGAGGCGTCAATAAGACACCGATCCATTATTAATCCCAAAGTTATTAAATGCATAAAAAAAAGACAAAGCAAGAAAAAAGTATTTTAATGAAATAAAAGAGACAACACAGTTTTCATTTCTTTTATTGTACTCTCATTCCTGCGACACCATCGATCTCCTGTAAAAAAAGAAAAAAAACAAACCAACAGTATACCACCTGTCCGACGCAGTCCATAGTAACGACTGTCCCACGACGATCCAGCTCTGCTACATCGCAATGACAGGCAGAGCCTGTCATCGCGACGCAGCACAGCTGATTACCTGCTTCCCCGGCGGTGATGTCATCGGACTGACTGCTTTACGGCTGGGATTACCCAGCAGTCACTGCAGTTATCGCGAGAAACTGCATGTGACCGCCGGGGAAAGATGATGGCGGCCATGAAGCAGTCCAGGCCGTGACCGCCGGAGATCTTCTGCCAGGTAAGTGCCGCTGACTCCTGACAGACCCGACCGACGGACACTGACAGTGACAGACCCGACCGACGGACACAGACAGTGACAGTGACAAATCCGATTCCGGTATTCGATATGACGAAAATATCGGTATTCGGAATCGAAAGGCCGATACAGCTAATATCGGCCGATACCCGATATTTGCAGTATCGTATCGCTCAACACTACTCAGGAGGCCAATTCACCACATCAGAACATTTTTTGGTCAAACCAGTCAATGGTTTAACAATACCGGAGAAATTACCAATAAATTTACGATAAAAATTGGCAAAACCCAAAAATCTCTGAAGAGCCTTTAATGAAGTAGGTTGGACCCAATCACAGATGGCCTGAACCTTGACCGGGTCCATTTCAATAACAGACGGAGACAAAATGAATCCCAGAAATGAGACCTTCTGTACGCCAAAAAGACACTTTGATCCCTTCACATACAGTGCATTCTCTCTCAAAGTCTGGAACACAGTCCGAACATGTTTCACATGAGAGTCCCAATCATTGGAAAAAAATCAAGATATCATCCAAATGAACAATCAGAAATTTATCCACAAAATCCCTGAAAATATCATTCATGAAGGATTGGAAGACGGAAGGAGCATTAGTGAGCCCAAAGGGCATCACTAGGTACTCAAAATGCCCCTCTGGGGTATTAAACGCCGTCTTCCATTCATTCCCGTGCTTAATGCGAATAAGGTTATACGCCCCCCTGAGGTCAAGCTTGGTAAACCAACTAGCACTTTTCACTCTGGAAAACAGGTCAGAAATCAAGGGTAACGGATATTGATACTTCATAGTGATCTTATTCAAGAGACGATAATCAATACACGGCCTCAATGAACCATCCTTTTTGGCTACAAAGTAAAAACCGGCACCCAAGGGTGAAGAGGATGGTCTGATATGACCCTTCTCCAATGACTCCTTGATATAAGATCGCATAGTATCGTGTTCAGGTACAGACAAGTTAAAAAGGCGACCTTTAGGAAATTTACCACCAGGCATTAATTCAATAGCGCAATCATAGCTCCTGTGAGGGGCAAGGATGCGGATTTACTTTCACTAAACACATCCGAAAAATCAGTCAAAAAGTCAGGAACATCCTGAGACTGGGGAGAGGCAGAAAAAACAGGAGTGTCAGCATTAACACATTGGCAGCCCCAACTGGTCACAGACACAGATTTCCAATCCAAAACAGGATTATGAGACTATAACCAAGGGAAACCTAGTACAATAATGTCATGCAGATTATGCAGCACCAGAAATTTGCAACTCTCCTGATGATCTGGTTCAACCCTCATTATCACCTGAGTAGAAAACTGGGGTTTATTCTCCGCCAAAGGGGTAGAATCAATGCCCAGTAGGGGAATAGACTTCCGCAGGGGTATCATGGTAAACCCACAACGTTTGGCAAAGTCAAAATCCATCAGGTTAATAGCTGCTCCTGAATCAACAAAAGCCTGAGCAGAAAATGTGGACAGGGAGCAAATCAGGGTAACAGTCAACAGAAATTTAGTCTGTACACTACCCAAGACAACTGAGCGTGCAAAATATCTTCCCCGCTTAGGGCAGACTGAAATAGCATGGGAGGCATCACCACAGTAGAAACATAACCCATTGCGCTTTCGAAACTTATGACGCTGTGCCCCAGAAGTTACTCCATCACACTGCATGGGCTCAGAAGCTGGCTCACAAGGCAACACTATCTCACGCATACCTCTGCGCTCACGCAAACGTCTGTCAATTTGAATAGCCAATGATATAGAATCATTGAGACCAGATGGAGCAGGGAATCCCACCATAACATCCTTTACATTCTCTGACAGCCCCTTCCGAAAAAGGGCTGCCAAAGCATCATCATTCCATTTGGTCAGGACTGCCCACTTTTGGAATTTCTGACAGTACAACTCAGCGTCTTCAAGACCCTGATTTAATGCCAACAAGGTTTATTCAGCTTGATCAGTGACATTAGGTTCATTGTACAATAACCCCAGAGCCAGAAAAAATACATCAATATCATTCAAAACAGGATCCCCAGGTGTCAGGGAAAAAGCCCAATCCTGAGGGTCGCCGCGCAGGAGAGAGATGACAATTTGAACCTGCTGTGCTGCGTTCCCTGAGGACTTAGGCTTTAAGGCAAAAAAACAATTTACAGTTATTTTTGAAATTCAGAAATTTAGCCCGATCCCCAAAAACAAATCTGGCATGGGAATCCTAGGTTCCACAACCGGCAACCCAGCAAGATAGGTAGCAACACTCCGAACCTCAGTGGCAAGCTGATCCAAATGGCCAGACAACTGCGCAAGCTCCATTGAGAGAGAGAAAAAAAAATCATTCTCAGCACCCAGAGAAAAAGAGGGAAAAAATGCCACAAACAGGAAAAAAAAAATCTGACAACTCTGACAACTTTTTTTTTTTTCTTTCCACACTATTTTTCCCTTCTGTGAGTACCATATAATTTTCAGTTTGGCCGGTGATACTGTTATGTTTAGGTAGCTGAGGAGAAAAAACAAAAACGGCAATACACCAGAGAGGCTGGAACCTATTGGATTGCAGTAACCAGAACTAACCACACAACTAGAGGTAGCCGTGGAGCGTTCCTACGTTGATCCTAGATGCCTCGTCACAGCCTGAGAGATTACTACACCTAAAGGCAGAAAGAGGAAAGCTATCTGCCCCGGAGCAGATCCCCAAAGAAAATAGGAAGCCCCCAAACATGTAATGGCGGTTAGACAAGAAGAAGCACGGACACAGACAGAAAATAGAATGAGCAAACGCTGGGGCCCAATCTGTCTAGACAGAAAAGTACAGGAAAGGATTCTTACTGCAATCCAAAAAAAACCTAAAAAATACAAACTCTTCTGATTGCAAAAACACCTGAGATCACACGATCTCACCACCTAAATCAGAACTCTGGTGTAACAAAACTAAGCCGCAGCCACTGAAAAAACAGGAAAAAACAAATGAACAAATAACAGTGGCTACAGATAAACTGAGAGGAGCACAGGCCCCAGAAGGGGACCTGGCTGACCTCCACAAAAGTGCAGAGAACTATGCAAAAAGCAAGCACAAAAATAAAAGCAGAAAATATCTTATCTGAAAGCAGAAGATGCAGGCAAGACTCAGCAAACTTCCAAATGAACCAGGAACCACAACTGAGACAAGAACAATTGATCACCGACAACCATCATGGGAGGGAATCTCCCTTATATCAGACCAGTCAGAGATCCCAGATTGCCATTCCTCGCTGAAAGGTTCAGTACTGTCTGTAACCACCAGAGGGAGCCTCTGCTCAGAAACCATCTCTAGCACATTCATAACACCTATGTAACACTACAGATAACACAATTATAACTCTGAGTAAAGATAATATAGAATAAACTTGCAGTCCCATGTAGCACCACAGTTAGCACAGTGATAAGTGCAAATTAATGTGCAACTTGGTGGAAAAAAGTGCGTTGCTTGAAAACTGCTGTCCACATACTTGTGCATTGTGTTGGCTAAAACCATGAACGTAATAAAAGTAATATCGTTTTACAACCACGTCCCCACCTGTATGCAGAAATGCCATACGACTGTGCCGTTTTTTAACTCAAACATGATGAATGTCTAAAATGAACCAATCACATAAGTGACACAAATGGAAGTAGGAGGACCCACGGGTGTTTATGGGGCATCTTGGTTTCGTTATGTGTCTGTTTTACCATAGAAAAAATAAGGTTCTGAATGATTCTTTCTCTCAATACATAATCAAAGCAGGAACCACATTCACCAATGGGGTCCTTCTGCTTCTATTCGTATCAGTTATGTAATAAATACATTTTGAATATTTATTCCGTTTCTTTCTAAAAATGAAACAGACAAACAGAACGTGTGTGTGCAGGTGTGACGTAGCCCTAGGCAGGGGTCAGACGGACAAATTTACTGTCCTTGTACGAATTGCTATATCCAAGCCGACCGCTGCTCTCCTCACCTGGACTCAACGCTACATAGGCGTATACAAGGCTGTTGAGGTTGGGTCAGCAGATCTGCGGTTGGTTCAGGCATCATAGTCTGTACTTGGACATTGACATATGCCACAACACTCAACACTAAGGACACCACCTTTTTTTAACCCTTTAAGGACCAAGACATTTTTATTTTTTCTGTTTCTGTTTTTTCCTCCCCTTGTCCAAACAGACAGAACTTTTTTATTTTTCCGTCACTTTAGTCGCATGAGGGCTTGATTTTGTTGGGTAAGTTCCTGTTTTGAATGATACCATTTACGCTACCATACAATGCACTGAAAAACAGGAGGAAAAAATATTGCAATTCCATTATTATTTTTTGTGATTTGTTTTTATGGTGTTCAATCTATGGTAAAAATGACCTGGCAACCTGATTCTCCAGGTCCCTATGATTATAGCTAAAGCAAACAGAAGTTGTTGTTTTTTTCTTTTCAATTTAGCAGTTAAAAAAATTCAGAACCATTAGGAAAAAAAGGGTTCATGTTGCCATTTTCTGAGATGTATAACTATTTTAGGGTATGTCCACACGTTAAAGGGGTATTCCCATCTCCAAGACCAAGAGCCCATCAAAATAATGCAATAGGTGTGATATTAATAATATTAGTAAATATCTCCAATTAGAAATGTAGTATACTTCTTCTGATTTGCTATGTTGTTTACCACTTGTTCAGGGCAATGCTGTAGCTTAGGTATTCATGGTTGAGGTACAAGGTGACTTAGTCAATGTATATAGTGGAGGATACACAGTGCTTTGCAATATACACTGGTGAAATCTTTCTCCTTGTAAAAACTAAGCTATTCCACTGCATAATTGGTTAAATATTAAATGGCAATTACATGTTCAGTAGTTGAATGAGGTATGGAGTCCCTGCCATCCCAACGCACATTTCGTCACTGACCTCCTTAGGAGGCATGTGTTGGGGAGGAGAGGGCCCGATATTTATAATGGGGTGAACCAATCTATGTGTTGCACTAGGGGTATGGAGAACACATGACCAGAGATGTGTGAGAGAGTAGGTGGTGCCATTGCATTACCATTGGAGGTCACATGATCAAGGAAGTGCACGCTAACAAAAGTGCACTAGCGCGCACTTGCAAGTGACGTCATGCCCATGAAATAGATGACACGGAAGAAGCTTGAAGTTTTGACACAGATTCAACAAGCCTGGTCCAAGACTTAATTGACTCACTAAAGGGTATGCCACACTAAACAACATCGCTAACGGGATCGCTAAAAAACGTCACTATTTAGCGATCCCGTTAGCGATGTTGTTGTGTGCGGCATCTGTCAGCGACGAGGCCCCTGCTGTGATCTCGCTCGTCGCTGACATCGTTCCGGACCGTATTTAGATCGTCGGCGCCCCGCAGGTAAGTATATATATCGCTAAGTGTGGCACCTTTTCTTAGCGATTTAGCGGTACTTTTGTACCGCTAAAGTCGTTAAGAAGATCGCTAACCGCGATAGCGTCGTTAACTATATCGCTAAATTAAGCCGTACTTAGCGATATAGAAACAATCCCGCTAGCGATCGCATTAGTATGCGTCTTTATCGCTATCGGGATTGTTTAGTGTGGCAGTACCTTAAGTTTGGACATTACTTTATTGATAATATCCAGAAGAGAAGTCCAAGGAAATTCCCAAGGCTTTGAACAATGCTCTCCAGAATTTTAAAACAAGTATCAAAAAACACCTTAATCTTTGCCTCCAATCTGGCTGCTAGTACTAAATTTTAAGTAGCTCACTAGTGTGTTTAACTCCATGGTGGGGTGTCCCGAAAGTAAAAATGAAAGTTCAGGGGACTCTAGAGTGCTGGAGGAACATTCCCTAGCATTCCTAAGGAACCTCAGGAGAAACATCAGTAGAAGCCAGGATATAGTTTGAAATAATTCTGTGAGCCAAGTCATCCGATATTAAGTCAGAAGAGTTGAATGATATGGAGATTTCATCTGCATAGTGATTCCTCTTGGGCCAGACTATATGTAAGAATAATGTATTGAAGTAGAAGAAAAAAAAAAAGAGACCACATTTATCACACTCCAGGAGATCACTCTATTATTCTAAGGCTAATTTCACAGCTCTTGCCCATGGTCCATATTGGTCACCAACTCAATAGTTACATTGGTGAAAAGTTTATTGGAGAAGAAGCTACAAAAATAGTACATATTACTACTGTCTTTGATAAAGAGAACTCAACTGTAACTGATGATGATCAACATCTAAGAAGAATTGTCTGCTAGGGTCAGGTTGGTGAAGTATAGGTTTATAAGTGAAACAAAAGCCTGTCAGGGTCATTACCACTTTTCTGAGTTAGTTCTGTGAATAAAGAGATACAAGCTGGAAGATTTGGATTAGGGATTAACTGGCAGCAATAATTGGAGAATCCCAAGAATTTTTAGCTGTTTTTTAATACCCTCAAAGTAGGAAATTCATCATAGCCATTTCTGGATCCAGAAAATAAATAATATACCCCTAAAAATGGTTAGTAGTAATAACAGGAAGTTCTCAAGTCATATAAAGAGTTTTCCCGTAACTAGCACAAGTCAGGGCCAATGGATCTGCAGACCTTTGGAGTAGTAGAAAAAATTAGCATAAATTATTGAATATATTAGGAAAGTAATAAATATATTGATAGAAGACATTCAGGAAGACCTCATTTACAAAGTGTTCACTACAGGGCTACCTAGATCAGTGTTTCTCAACTCCAGTCCTCAGGACCCAGCAACAGGTCATGTTTTCAGGATTTCCTTAGTATTGCAAATGTGATAGTATTGCACAGGTTATAGTTTTATCATCTGCTCAAGCATTAATTCCAAGGAAATCCTGAAAACATGACCTGTTGGTGGGTCCTGAGGACTGGAGTTGAGAAACACTGACCTAGATCATAGTTCATAGTCTCATTATATATTTGTAGTTACCATTCCATCTTTTGATTGCTGTCTTCCTCTCACCTCCTCTTGTTCAGACTTCAAAAATCTATACCTGGTCTCACGGACCTGTCTTTATGCATGGAAGAAGCTTTAGCAGGCAAGGAAGATTATCAGATGAAACATTTCCTAAGATTTTACTTCAAGGAGGCTGACACTTCAGTTTTAGGCAGAGACTAAAAGTATGCATGACTTACTAAGGGCTCATGGCCAGGTAGTGGATTAATGCAATAAAAAGTATTATACTGTGGTAGGGTTTTTTCCCTTTGTTCAAAGAATGCATATGAATAGTCGTCAATGGAGAAGTAATTTTGATAATTAAGCATACAGATACCGAAGGGAAGGAAGTGAAGATTACTTAAAGGGAATCTGTCACCCTAAATTGGCGGGATATTTAAATGATGGCAGTCAGGTCAGATGGGCGGTGTTTTGGGTACTTGCCTTAACATGTTGTTCGCCGCTGTCTCCATTATTTCTGGGAATTGTAGTTGTTGCCCTCCATATAACGCGCCTGTGTATTGCAATCTTGAATTGCGCACGCGCAGTATGCTTTGCCCGCAGATTGCAATGCGCAGGCGCGTTATATGGAGGGCAACGACTACAATTTCCAGAAATAATGGAGACAGCGGCGAACAACATGTTAAGGCAAGTACCCAAAACACCGCCCATCTGACCTGACTGCCATCATTTAAATATCCCGCCAATTTAGGGTGACAGATTCCCTTTAAATTAGAAAATCAGTGATGGAAGTAGAAATAACTCCATAAAGAGATTAGGGTGGGTGACCAGTCTACCAATGGTGAATGGTGTCTGTTGCATGATATAACCAGTAGTATTGAGTAGTATTGTACTATTAATGAGAAAAAAAAATTCTTCAGAGTGAAAGACAAGAACTTGTAAATGGACTACAGTCTTACGGTGGGAAGCAAAACCCAGTGGTATTGGAAATCAATCCATAAAGATGAGATAAAAAGGAATCTGGAAAGAGAGCAAAGTAATTTGGAATTCCTTGGTCAGGATACAATCAATACAATTTCGGCCTTTCTGGAGTCTAAAAATGCCATGGTCAGACTTTTTTTTATAGAGTGACAGGCACAAAAAGTTTTTTTTAGGTGAAAGCTAAGGTAATTTACCCACACTAATCAGAGTATTTCTAAAATATTAGTCCAGTACACACATGTAAATATAAAGTAATGCATAGTGACAGAATAAATATAAATATACAATAAGAGTATTATAAATCCCCTAGTCTAAATGGCTTTGTGCCAAGAAAGTCCATAGAGGACTTAACACTGTCTATGGCAGTCACTATAAATGTGTGTACTAGACCAATCTTTTAGGAATACTCTGTTTTTCATGTTCTCTATTTTTATCCTTGTACTAATAAAGATGTTAATCTTTTGAGACCTTTTGGCACTTTGTTTCTTGTGTTGGTCATATACAGTCATGGCCAAAAGTTTTGAGAATGACACAAATATTATATTTTCACATGATCTGCTGCCCTCTGGTTTTTATGTGTGTTTGACAGATGTTTTCATCACAGACAGAAATATAATAATTGCAAACATATGAGTAACAAAAGCTTATATTGACAGTTAGAATGAGTTAATGCAGCAAGTCAATATTTGCAGTGTTGACCCTTCTTCTTCAGGACCTCTGCAATTCTTCCTGGCATGCTCTCAATCAACTTCTGGACCAAATCCTGACTGATAGCAGTCCATTCTTGCACAATCAATGCTTTCATTTTGTCAGAATTTTTAGGTTTTTGTTTGTCCACCCGTCTCTTGATGATTGACCACAAGTTCTCAATGGGATTAAGATCTGGGGAGTTTCCAGGCCATGGACCCAAAATCTCTATGTTTTGTTCCCTGAGCCATTTAGTTATCACCTTTGCTTTATGGCAAGGTGCTCCATCATGCTGGAAAAGGCATTGTTGATCGCCAAACTGCTCTTGGAGGGTTGGGGGAAGTTGCTCTTGGAGGACATTCTGGTACCATTCTTTATTCATGGCTGTGTTTTAGGCAAGACTGTGAGAGACCTGATTCCCTTGGCTAAGAAGAAACCCCACACATGAATGGTTTCAGGATGCTTAACAGTTGGCATGAGACAAGACTGGTGGTAGCGCTCACCTTGTCTTCTCCGAATGAGGCGTTTTCCTGATGTCCCAAACAATCGAAAAGGGGATTCATCAGAGAAAATAACTTTACCCCAGTCCTCAGCAGTCCACTGCCTGCACCTTTTGCAGAATATCAGTCTGTCCATGATGTTTTTTCTGGAGAGAAGTGGCTTCTTTGCTGCCCTCCTTGAGACCAGGCCTTGCTCCAAGAGTCTCCGCCTCATAGTGCGTGCAGATGCACTCACACCTGCCTGCTGCCATTCCTGAGCAAGCTCTGCACTGCTGGTAGCCCGATCCAGCAGCTGAAACACTTTTAAGAGACGGTCCTGGCGCTTGCTGGTCTTTATTGGGCGCCCTGGAGCCTTTTTTGGCAACAATGGAAACTCTCTCCTTGAAGTTTTTGATGTTGCAATAGATTGTTGACTGAGGTGCAATCTTTCTAGCTGCGATACTCTTCCTGTTAGGCCATTTTTGTGCATTGCAATGATGACTGCACGTGTTTCTTTAGAGATAACCATGGTTAACGTGTTAGAAATGAATTCGGAGCAGAAGCTCCCTCTGGTGGTTACAAATAGTACTAAACCATTCAATGAAGATTGTGAAGATTGGCAATCAGGAGTTACAGACTGGTCTTATATAAGGAAGGTTCCCTCCATCAGGGTTGCCGGTGATCAATTGTTCTTGTCTCAACTTTGGTTTCCTAGTTCATTGGAAACTTGCTGAGTCTTGCCTGCATCTTCTGCTTAACAGATAAGATATTTTTCTGCTTTTATTTTTGTGCTTGCTTTTTGCATTTTTTCCCGCACTTCTGAGGAGGTTTAGCCAGGTCCCCTCCGGGGACTTGTGCTCCTCTCAGTTTATCTTAGCCCTGTATTTGTTCATTTGCCTTTTCCAGTTTTTTCAGTGGCTGCGGCTTAGTTTTGTTACACCAGAGAACTGATTTAGGGTGGTTAAGGTCGTGTGTTTTCAGGTGTTTTTGCAATTAGTAGAGTTGGTATTTTTTTAGGGTTTTTTGGGGTTGCAGTAATGTCCTTCCTATCCTTTCTTTCTAGAAGAAAGGCCCCAACATTTGCTCATACTATTTTCTGTCTGTATTTCCTCTTGTCTAACCCCCCATTACATGTTTGGGGGCTTCCCATGTTTTTTTGGGGGTCTGCTCCGGGGGCAGATAGAAAGAGGAAAGCTAAACTTTAGGTGTAGTTAGCCTCTCAGGCTGTGACGAGGCGTCTAGGGAAACCCAACGTAGGTACGCTCCACGGCTGCCTTTAGTTGTGGTGGTTAGTCAGGGTACTGCAATCAGTAGATTCCAACCTCTCTGGTGTATTGCCGTTTTTGCCTGCTCTCCTCAGCTACCCAAAACAAAACAGTATCACCGCCAAACTGAAAATTATATGGTATCACAGAAGGGAAAAATAGTTGGGGAAAAAAAAAAGTTGTCAGTTGTCAGAGATTTTTTTTTTTTTTTTTTCGTTTGGGTTGCATTTTTTTTTTTCCTCTGTTTCTCTGGGTGCTGAGGATTTTTTTTTCTCTCAGTGGAGTTTGCACAGTTGTTGGTCGTGTGGATCAGCTTGCCCCTGAAGTTCGGAGTATTGCTACCTATCTTGCAGGGTTCCGGTTGGAAACCCAGGATCCCCAGCCAAAGA
>JARQOD010000001.1:171590278-171666791 GCA_033576555.1 Oophaga sylvatica | reverse complement strand
ATGAAAGGTACAGATCAAAGGGGACATTGTGTTTATGTGGTGGGAGACCAGGGTGTGATTGAGCAACCGTTGTCAGCCACGACTACGGCCCTGGCTTTCCCTACAGGTGTGTCACAGAATTTTATACCATTGGGCAGCGAAGAAAAAAGTTACATTTTTACCACCAAAATTTTGTTTTAGCCCCAGATTTTACATTTTCACACAAGGTGTAAAAATGGCACCAAAATTTGTCCCACAATTTCTGCTGAACGTGGCAATACCCCATATGTGGCTGTACAGTACTGCTTAACCATACAGCGAGACTCGAGTGGGAAGGAGCGCTATTTGCCTCCTGGAGCGCAGATTTTCCTAGAATAGTTTGCACACTCCATATACAAAGCCCCTAGGCGCTAGAAGAGCAGAATCCTTACTTAAGTGATACCATTTTGGAAATTATACCCTTTAGGGAATTTTTCTACAGGTGTAGTGACGATTTTTACTCCATGGGTATTTTCCAGAAACAAGCAGTGGATGTTGCCAAGTGATAATTGCATTAAAGATGAAAACCAATAAAAGAAAGCCCGAACGTAGGTCACAACTCGTGAGCAGATATTAAAAGGTAAAACACCTTTATTAGAACAATGGGTGAAATGATGGCACAACTAACAGAGGTGCCTGCACATACAATCAAAGAGTAGATATGTAAATAATTAAATTAAAAAGTACAGCATGGAACCAGACAGAGATGAATTAATCACAGTTTGAAACAGATATAACCATCATATTCAGATACAAAAGAGAAATATTGCTAGAAAGTCAAATAAGTACAAGGATTAAAGTAACTACATATAATAATAAAAATGTCTAGGGTATCAATGATGGAAATCATGAGCCCTCTGATTACATGTGGTGAAAACACCAGGACACATGAAGATATAATTAAAGGAAATAGAATGCACCAAATCAAGGGCATTAATTGGCACATAGTAATAAGTAATGATAATGCATATATATGTCATAGATGTATGAAGAAATGGAGCAAACAAGAAATAAAGAAGGATCATACAAGAGTATGTGTGTATTACCTGGTGGACGGCTGTACAGGTGCGGCACATACCCCAATGCACTTTTCTGTCTGCGTCCTTCGTCAGGGTGTCGGACATGATGGTTAGGTCTAATAATAATAATAATAATCTTTATTTATATAGCGCCAACATATTCCGCAGCGCTTTACAGTTTAACAGTTTCAAAACACAAGTCATAAGTAGCAACGTTAACAATGCAATAACAAAAGCATAATAAGACGACCCTGCTCGTGAGAGCTTACAATCTACAATGAGGTGGGGGAGATACAAAGTACAGGTGTGTATATACAATGGTGTATTTACAATGATTGTCCAGCCATTTTGAGGGAGTGAGGGATGGATGGAGATAGTGAATGGGCTACACACACACACACTTACACATAGAATTACTTTGATTAGTGAACGTGATAGTCCGCTCTGAACAAATGTGTTTTGAGGGAGCGCCTGAAACCGTGCAAATTGTGGATAGTCCTAATTTCTTGGGTAGAGCATTCCAGATGATTGGTGCAGCGCGGGAGAAGTCTTGGAGTCGGGAGTGGGAGGTACGGATTAGTGCAGAGGTTAGTCGAAAGTCATTTGCAGAGCGCAGCAGTCGGTTAGGCCGATGGATAGAAATGAGGGAGGAGATGTAGGGGGGAGCTGCACTGTGGAGAGCTTTGTGGGTGAGAACAAGCACTTTGAATTGGATCCTATAATGAATGGGCAGCCAATGTAAGGACTGGCGAAGAGCGGACTCGTCCGAGTACCGATTAGCCAGATGGATGACCCTGGCTGCTGCATTTCAAACTGTGATTAATTAATCTCTGTGTGGTTCCAGGCTGTACTTTTTAATTTAATTATTTACATATCTACTCATTGATTGTATGTGAAGGCACCTCCGTTAGTTATGCCATCATTTCACCCATTGTTCTAATAAAGGTGTTTTATCTTTTACTATCTGCTCACGAGTTGTGACCTATGTTCGGGCTTTCTTCTATTGGTTTTCTTGTACATTTTCGAATGGTCTGCCATTCCTTGTATTTCATATCATTTATATGCACTATATGCACTTATGTAGTATGAATTGATGTATATGTATTGCATTGGTTCAGTTTGTTTTGATACCATTGCAGGGAAGAGTGCGTTGTAGTGACCAGTACACTGTGCCCAGCCTGTGCTTCTGGAGACACGCACCAGTAAATTAGACGGGCTCTTATCGCTGCAGAAATGCCAAACATGTGGACAGAAAAATATTTAGAGTTGAGAGTCCTCAGTGGTTGATACCTTTTAATGGCTAACTGAAAAGATGGTAACAAATTGCAAGCTTTCGAGACTACTCAGGTCTCTTCATCAGGCTGAACTAATACAAAATCTGAAGAATCACATATTTATACACAAAAACACAGAAAAAATGCAATAGGTAAGACAAGTGACGTGAAGCAGAATAGTCATTATGGCAGAGGAATGAGCATAAATATTGGAACAATTCATAGATAAGGAGAGAAAGTTTTATTACCCTCTGATTGGGTCTGGTAATGTTTTGTGATGTTTTCACAGGGTATTTGGAGTAAATTCCTTAATTGATGTAATAGGCCATAAAACCATGTGACAGGTTCATTCCAGCATTAAGAGTGTCAAAGGTCACCATCAATTTGTATTCGCAAATTCTTCTCTGCCTTTGAGATGTGAATCTGCTTCTTAGTACCAGTATTTTCATATCTGACATGCTATGATCAGGGGAGCAAAAATGTTTTGCCACCTTTTCAGTTAGCCATTAAAAGGTATCAACCACTGAGGACTCTCAACTCTAAATATTTTTCTATCTACTGGCTAACACGGTACGAAGATATACATCTTTACTGTATCAAACATGTGGACACTAATTGTGGTTTACGCACACTTTGGGGCTCAGAAGACAGGGGGCCATTTGTATTTGGGAATGCAGAATTTGTTGGATTTTTTTGAGGGGCAAGGAGACATAGCACTTTTCCAGAGCCTTTGCACTACCAGTAACGTGTAAGCCCTTATATTTCCATTGACAGATGACAGACCTGAGTGGGGACTTGCTTTTTTTCTGGATTTATTTGGAGCATTTTACATAACATTTGAGTTCGCATTTAGCGTGTGTTCTACGCTAAGCACTTATATGTGTGTTTCCATCTAAATCTCTGAGTGATGTGACTCAGATGAAACTCCCTAAGGATCCATTCACTATAATGAGGCAGCAAAGTTACTGTGGACTCTGTCTGTCCTTTGTTCAGCAGTTTCCTTTTTTACAGAGGTGCACAAAACTGTGTTTGACAGCAATTTTATGCACGCTAAAAATGACAGATCATAGGTCATACGGCATCCACAGTGCCTACATCTGCCTCTTTATAAGAAATCTTCCGCAGGGTTCCATCTGAATCATGTATTTCAGATGTAAGCGCTCAGCGCAGAGCGCAAGATAAATGTAAGCCGAGCCTTACTGCAATCTTTAGGAGGCAGAATTAACAAATCAACAACAGGTCGAGAATTGGTTTTATTTATTTTTTATGTTGTTTTACCCCGTCCAGTATAAGTGATTAGACGGCTTTAGTCTTCGGTTGGTGTGATTACAGCGATACCAGATTTGTATTGTGTTTTTATGTTTGGCTGCTGTCACACACTAAAAAGACGCTTTGTTTTTCAAAAAATATTTTTTGCATTGTCATATTTGAGAGATATAATTTTTCTTTATTTTGTCCAACAGAGTCATGTGACAGCTTATTTTTTGCAGGACGACTTGACGTTTTTATTGGTACCATTTTTGGGCACATGACATTTTTTGATAGTTTTCTATTTTTTGGGAGACAGAATGAACAAAAACCAGCAATTCAGGAATAGTTTTTTTCGGGGAAGTTTTATGCTGTTTCGCGTGTGGTAAAATTGATAAGGTAGCTTTATTCTTTGGGTCAGTATGATTACAACGATACGACATTTATGACATTTTCAGCTATACCATTTTTATTTAATTTACATTCGTCTTTTTGATCGCATTTTATTCCACTTTTTGTCTGGCGGTATGATCATAAAACATAGTTTTTTGTCTTGTTTTTTCTTACGGTGTTCACCGAAAGGGTTAACTAGTGTGATATTTTTATATGGTGGGTCATTCTGGATGCAGTGATACCAAATATGTGTTCTTTCTTTGCTTATTTTTTTCATAAAAATATTTATTTATGTGTAAAATATCTTTTTATTTTATTTTTTATTTTGTGATTTATTTATTTTTTATATTTTTACTACTTTTTTACTTTTTTTAACTTTTGTACTGCAGACACAAGTTAGTTAGATCATGCACTGAGCATGATCTAATTAACTTGTTAGAGCCTGGTGACCCAGATATCATGACGACATCGGGTCACCATGGCAATGATCGGCCTCTTGATCAAAGGGCAGAGGTGGATCCCTCCCTCTGCCTGCCTTCTAAATGATGCCATTGATATCAGTCGCAGCATTTAGCAGGTTAAGCTTACCAACCTGGATTTATGGATACATCAAAGGTCATGAAGGGGTTAAATTGTACTGTGCTGTGACAACTGTAACACACCCATGAGCTACATGTAATTTCACCCAAGAAAGCCTTGAATGACGCTTGAGAAAGGCTCCATTGAATGAGCTGAAACATAGGACAAGTGTGGATAAAGGTTCCACTTTTTCTTTACAGTATATCTAAAGCGCAGCCACATTTTGTTTTTTTTTTTATGCTTTTTATAAACTACAATGAGACCTAAGATCAGCTTGCACATTCACTGCAGCCAGTACAAAAGGTACAGCCATTAAAAGAAGTTACTGTGCCGTCCAGTAGAGAACTTTCCATTTGCTAGTTTTACATCAACAGTTTCAATGTCCTATACAGGTGCATCTCACAAAATTAGAATATCATCAAAAAGTTAATTTATTTCAGTTCTTCAATGCAAAAAGTGAAACTCATATATTATATAGAGTCATTAAAAAAAGAGTGATCTGTTTCAAGTGTTTATTTCTGTTAATGAGGTCTAAGGGGTAAGGTTTCTCCTTGTGGAGAGTGGCATACCAGCTCTGGCTTATCAAGGTAAGGAGGCTTATTTGCCATGCAATGCTCCTCTGGGAAATTTAATATGCAAATTGCCTCTTCAGCGAGAAAATGGTCTTGAACTCTATAGCGCCACCTGTTGGTAGTAGCGATCTAAATTTTCCAAAGGAGCGTTGCACGGTGAATAAGCCTCCTTACCTTGACAAGCCAGGGCTGGTATGTCACTCTCCACAAGGAGAAACCTTACCCCTTAGTCCAGAGCCTCTCAGCTAGCCAAATCAGTTCTCATACTTTGCATTGACGAGGGCCAATAGCCCGAAACACCGTGTCTGCAAATGGAGATACTGATTTGGCTTTTATCCTAAGTCATATTACAAGACTCGTTAAAGGGTTGATTGTGACTCTTAGGATCGCTACTTCCAATAGGTGGCGCTATAGAGTACAAGTCCTCTTTCTCGCTGAAGAGGCAATTTGCATATTACATTTCTGTTAATGTTGATGATTATGGCTTACAGCCATTGAAAACCCAAAAGTCATTTTCTCAGTAAATTAGAATACTTTATAACACCAGCTTGAAAAATGATTTTAAAATCCGAAATGTTGGCCTACTGAAATGTATGTTCAGTAAATGCCCTCAATACTTGGTCAGGGCTCCTTTTGCAGCAATTACTGCATCAATGCGGCGTGGCATGGAGGCGATCAGCCTGTGGCATTGCAGAGGTGTTATGGAAACCCAGGTTGCTTTGATAGCAGCCTTCAGCTCCTCCTCTGGCTCCATACAACCCATACACCTGGCTCTCTCACCTATAAATGGTTGAAAAAAGAATGTAAGAAGGGGGTACAATTACCACAAATGTGATGAGTTCTGCAGACATTTTTTTTTAAAGGGCTTTTAACAACATTAATGAAAAATTTATCAGCGACTTAGATTTCCCAAAATATCAAACTAAGTGATCCTTATCTAGCAACGGAAACCTGGATACACTCTTGTGGACTGTTAAACAACTGAGAACCAAGAGTTAAAATGCTAAATAAAAAACTAATTTTATTGAAACAAATTATAAAAATCTCAACAACAAGAAAACAGAAATATAAACATAATCCAACCGTGTGGAGACGTAACTGGGAGCAGATTTAGTACATGAATGAGGAATAGTATGCGGTCATAGTAGAAAACCAGAATACCAAACTGAAAAAACAAAGGTGTCCTGTTAACACCTGCACCACATGAATAGTAGCAAGAGCTGAGCCATAAATATATAAGTCAGAGTTTTCAGGGCCAATAACTGAGTAGTACAAAGTCGCAGTTGTATACATCGTGATACGCAGCGCTGAGTTGGACCCAAGTGCTATTGAAATAGGGAAAACTGCACAAGGCGGTTTTAAATAGAAATCCAGATAAGTAAGTATATTGCTGGCACTCAGAGGGACAGCTCAGCGCTGAGATTACAACTCATGAACTAACAGCTTCATCATTAGGCACACAAAAAAAAATAAAAAAATTATCAATGATACATCAGCCATTAGTAATAGTTACCGGTCATAGTGGTGCTAAAGTGGGCGCAGGACACCGCAATCCCCGACGTACGTTTTGGTACACCTTCTTCAGGGGGCGTGTTTTAAGGGGTTTAGAGGTCTCATTAAATATCCTGCCCTAGTGATCACATGTCTACAAATGACCATTTGTAGTGCCCCATGTAAAAGCCTGTAATTAGGCAGCAGCCTCTCAGATCGATACCGCGCATGTTCTGATGCCAGAGGGGAGGCTGAATCACCTGGGGCGGCTGGCGCCTAGCCGTTACCCCGGAGACCAGACATACCCACAACAAGCAGGAGCAGAAATAACGCGAGATATCAGGATCAAGAGCGTATGTTTGAGGAGAGGTCATGTGATCAGTAGGGGCGGAGCTTGTTATGTGACATACAAGGCAGCAAAAAAAGTTCAGGATGTGTAGATTGACTAAAGATCGGATGAAGGCAATAAATAGAAAGGTATATCTAATCAGCGACATGTGCATCACCCTGTGTACAAGGCACATAGAGATTCAAGATGCGCTGTAAGTGCATCAATAGAGCCACCACAGAATATGTTATAACCCTCCCTAAATGCTTGATCGGTATATATGGAGTCAAGTGGGAGGAGTTTAAATCTAGTGGCAATAGATCTGGGTATTGCAAATCAGAATATTATCATATGAGAAAATAAAACGAAAATAATGTGTGAAAACACAATGCATAACTAGAGGAATAAAGCAACCCATCCATTCATATCAACAGTAATATACACCACCATGTGCACAACGGCACACAGTCATGTAAAGTACGCTGTAGATATATTTATACCTCCTCAGCAACACGAATTTAAAGACTCCCAAGCATGTTTAAGCAGTATATGGGGAGTCAGGTCAAGTGGGAGGAGTTTAAATCCATTGATAGAAAATCAATAAATTGCGGGTCAGATTATGACTAGGTGGGATACCAGACAAGGTTAGTATACAAAACAAAATAATTTAGCAAATACATTTGTTATAATATAACATTGAAAACATACATCATGGAAGCATTGTGATGACACAACTGATAGTGAAAGAGCAACGCACTAAATACAATGAAGATGAAAAAACACAATCGTATGTAAATGCATAGTGTTGATGAGCTGTGCCATTACATAAAGTCTCCATTGATAGCTATAGTCCATTTGTTGAGAAAGGGATACACAAGTAGAAAGTCGTTCTGATTGCCCAGGGCAGTCTATGGCGCTGATTGCCTATACATCCGAGGATTTCTTTTGTCAGGGAAAGAGACGAAAGTCCCCCGCTGGTGAGTAGTGTTGAGCGATACTGCTTGGTATCGGAAAATATCGGATCGGAATGCAGTCGCCGATATCACTAAATATCGCCGATATCCGATTCCGATAGCGGAAGTCCCATGTAAGTCTATGGGAACAAAATATCGACATTAAAAAAAAACATTCTTGCCTTGTTGGTTAATTGTACATGAAGGAAAACAACAAAGAGTAATGTAGAATGTATTGGGGGAGGTTGAGGAGACAATAAAGGCATACATGTTTAACCCAATGCATTGGAATAGCATTAATATATTTTTTTTTTAAATACGTTTGCATTGACTAACAAATTGACAATGTTGTTAACCTTTTTTCTATTTTGGCAAATATGTATGTTTCACAGCTTCCATGCTCTTCACCTTTTTAACTTTTGCCAGTGCCACACTTTCTCCTTCATAATCTTCAGCAGCAGCATCATCTTTCTCATCAAATTATTCTTCATCTTCACCTTCTTAATCTTCTTCTTAAACTTCTTGCTATTCATGTTTTTGTTTACATTACTCATATTGTTATTATTAAACTAATTAATCTTCTTCATATTCAAATTATTCATCTTCTTCCTCTTCATCTTCTTCATCATATTAGAATTTCTTATTTGTGACAGAGATTCCTGTACTTGTAATCTGTAAAAGTATGAATTGTTCATCCTTCCGTTCTTGCTGTCACAAAAGATTTAAATTACAACAGTATTTGTCCGTGTTCAGTTTAGCCTGCAGCAGCAGGCATTTTCCAGGGGCACCACGAGGAGGAACGGACTCACCCCCATACACTGCTTAGTCTTCTTCTGCTTAGAATTTAGAGCATATATTTTGCTTCATTTTGGTCTTATACTTCATGTTCTTCTGCTCTTTGATCTTCTGCTTATTGTTCTTCTGTCTCTTGTTCTGTATCTTGTAGTTTGTCTTAACCTTCTTTGTCCTGTTGGTGATCTTCTTCTGGGTAATCTTTTATTTTTTCTTTGTGATGGTGTTCAGGCTGGTTGGCTTCCTGATTGTCGTCCTTGTTGTCATCATCTTCTTCTGGGTGGTCTTTAAGGTCGTCTAATTTCCGAGAACCAGCTGATGTTACTGGAACCCTGACGGGTATGACATGGAGCAAGAGACAATGGAAGTAACGAGGACCAGCTGACTGTGCTGGAACCCGGACGGGTAGCAGAAGGAAAAGAGGCAATGTCACAACCGAGTACCAGCTGACGTTACTGTGACACGGTTACTAAGCAGGAGGTACCTGTGCTCCAAAGCACTACCAAGGACCAGCAGACGTTGCTGGAACTCGGATACGGAGATGGAGGCACCTAGGCCAAAGGCACTGGGGAGAACCAGTTGACGGTTCTGGACCCCAGACGGGTAGCAGAAGGAAAGGAGGCAATGTCACAATCGAGTACCAGCTGACGTTACTGTGACACGGTTACTAAGCAGGAGGTACCTGTGCTCCAAAGCACTACCAAGGACCAGCAGACGTTACTGGAACTCGGATACGGAGATGGAGGCACCTAGTCCAAAGGCACTGGGGAGAACCAGTTGACGGTTCTGGACCCCGGACGGGTAGCAGAAGGAAAAGAGGCAATGTCACAACCGAGTACCAGCTGACGTTACTGTGACACGGTTACTAAGCAGGAGGTACCTGTGCTCCAAAGCACTACCAAGGACCAGCAGACGTTGCTGGAACTCGGATACGGAGATGGAGGCACCTAGGCCAAAGGCACTGGGGAGAACTAGTTGACGGTACTGGACCCCGGACGGGTAGCAGAACGCACCCATGAAAATGTAAGTTGACAGGAAGCAAGCCGTCCGCAGTTACCGGATCACACAGTCCTACAGTGGGTGCTTGTCCTATTGTCACAATGGAAACAGCCTTTATTTACATATCCCACAGCACACATAGGAATCACGTAAACTGCAGGCACCATAGAGTCGGCTAACCCGAATGCAACACGACAGCACAACTTATTGGAGGATAATTGACGTTCACACTGCCAGGAAACAGCTGTCG
The DNA here is from genome assembly GCA_033576555.1 of Oophaga sylvatica. NCBI lineage: Eukaryota > Metazoa > Chordata > Amphibia > Anura > Dendrobatidae > Oophaga > Oophaga sylvatica. The sequence goes on along the minus strand of JARQOD010000001.1, from coordinate 171,656,875 downwards.
TGCTGTAACCAGGCTGGCCAGGAGTCAGTACCCCTGCCAATTACTTCTGAGCAACAAATGGCGGTGTTGTAGCCCAGGGAGTAGAGTTCAGGTGGTAGAAAGATGAACATAACAGGAGACATGGAAAACGTTGCCAAACAGTTATTTAATCTGAAAACGGACAGGCAAATTCAGGTGAGATCCATGCCTTGTTCATTTTCAGAAAAGTAAGCCGGTCTACATTCTCTGAGGATAGTCGCATGCGACGGTCTGTTACTACACCACCTGCAGCACTAAAGACGCGCTTAGATAATACACTGGCAGCAGGGCAAGCCAGCACCTCCAATGCATACTGGCTAAGCTCTGGCCATGTATCCAACTTAGAGACCCAAAATTTGAAAGGGGAAGAGGCATCTGGGAGTACACTTAGAGGGAAAGCCAAGTAGTCTGTCACCATCTTACGGAAACGTTTCTTCCTGGTGACTGGAGCCGTCTCGGATGGTGTAGACCTTGCTGGCACTGTCACAAAACTTCGCCACATTTCTAACATACAGCTCTTGCACTGTGCAGAGGCGCTGCTTGTGCTCCCTCTTGTTGTAGAGGTGTCTACACTGCCTCGACGCACAGAGCTGCTTTGTAAAGCAGTAGCAGCAGCAGCTCTCTCGGCTGGAATGTACAACAGTATGGATTGCACCAGTGTGTCTTGGTACTCCTGCATTTTACGGTCCCGGTTCACCGGTGTGATGAGGGTTTGTAAGTTGTCCCAGTATCGAGGGTCTAGGAGGGTGTACACCCAATAATCTGACGTGGTGAGAATGTGGGCGATGCGGCGGTCGTTTCTCAGGCAATGAAGCATGAAATCAACCATGTGCTGCAGACTCCCAACTGGCCAACAAAAGCTGTCCTCTGGAAGAGGCGTCATCTCTGCCTCCTCTGCATCACCCCACCCTCGCTCTACATACTGACTACAGCGTTGTGTACCTCCCTCTGTAGGGATTTCTTCCTCCTCCATTGACTCCTCCTCCTCATCCTCCTCACAAAGTGAGCCCTGCCCAGCCCTTTGTGAGGAACCACGGTGCGCTGACTGTCCTGAAGGTATTTTAATTTGTGACTCCTCATCCACCTCTTCCAAAACCTCTTCCTTTAGTGCTTTCAGTGATTTCTGAAGCAGGCAGATAAGGGGGACAGTCATGCTGACTAGTGCATCATCTGCACTCGCCATCCGCGTTGAGACATCAAACGCACGCAAAACGTCACAGATGTCCTTCATAGAGGCCCACTCAGTAGTGGTGAAGTGTGAACGGCGCAAATTGCGAGTTGATTGCGCCTGTTGCAGCTGATACTCCATTACTGCTGGCTGCTGTTCACACAACCGCTCCAACATATGTAACGTGGAATTCCACCTGGTGGGTACGTCACATATGATGCGATGTTCAGGAAGGCGAAATCTGACTTGCAGAGCTGCAATGCGCGATCTGGCCATGCTGGAACGTCGCAAGTGAGCGCACTCTAGGCGGACCTTGTACAGCAGTGCATCAAGATCCGGATAGTCCCTCAAAAAACTCTGCACGACCAAGTTGAGCACATGTGCCAGACATGGTATGTGAGTGAGGTTGCCAAGGCCCAGAGCTGCCACCAGATTTCGGCCATTGTCACACACTACCAAGCCTGGCTGGAGATTAGCTGACAAAAACCACACGTCGCTCTCCTGCTTGATGGCATCCCAGAGCTCCTGCGTTGTGTGGCTTCGATTTCCCATGGGAATTAATTTCAGGATAGCCTGTTGACGTTTGGCCACGGCTGTGCTCATATCGGTCGCAACAAGTAAGCGTTCACGGGTCCATGTGGAGGTATACCGTGACGGCTCGTGCAGCGATGATTCTGAGGAACTGGAGTAGGAGGAGGAATCAATGTGTACAGACTGGATTCCTGCAATCCTTGGAGTTGGCAGAACACGTACAGCGCTACTGGCAAGATCTGTACCCGGCTCCACAACATTGACCCAATGGGCAGTGAGGGAAAGGTATCGTCCCTGGCCATGGGTACTGGTCCACGCATCGGTGGTCAGGTGGACCCTGCTACTGACGGCGTTTAGTAGCGCATGTTTAATGTTTCCCTCGACATGTTTTTGCAGAGCAGGGATGGCTTGCCTGCTGAAATAAAATCGGCTTGGCACATTATATTGTGGGACTGCCAATGCCATAAAGTTCCTGAAACTGTCAGTCTCCACCAGCCTGAATGACAGCATTTCAAGGGACAGGAGTTTTGCAAGGCCAGCATTCAGAGCCTGTGCTCGTGGATGGTTTGCCGAGTATGGCCGTCTTTTATCCCATGCCTGTGCTACCGATGGCTGTTTTGTGGCCTGGGAGTGTGAGGATGACAGGGAACTTGCAGCTGTGGGTGCAATAACACTGGGTCTCTGGACAACAGTGAAAGAGGTTCTTCCATGCCGATCCTGTGAGGAAGCCGAACCAGCTGTGTGTGAGCTGGAGTAAGAGGCTCCAACACGACCTGAAGATGTAGGTGCTGCTGAAGGTTGGCCTACATCTCCAGTGTGTCTTTGTAACTCAGCTACGTGCTTTGTCCGTACATGTTTCCACATATTTGTGGTATTCAGGTTACTGATATTTTTACCTCTTTTAACTTTTTGCTTACACAGCTTGCATTGAACATAGCAAATATAATCTACAACTCTGTCAAAAAGGACCACGCAGTGCAAGTCATGGGAGCGCCAATTTTTACATTTCTAACACAACTGCTCCCAACAGGTGCCAAACTGGAGGCTACAGGCAAGCGAGTCTGCAGCCTACCTCTCCCTCCTCTTTGTACCGTTGGGCCAATCTCTTCCTCAGAGCTGCTCCCACCACCTTCCTGCTGCTCACGCCATGTTGGGTCTCGGACTTCATCATCTCCAGTACCCTCTTCCAACACCTGCTGCTGTTGGGTGGTCTGGCCAGCACCATGCTCAACAGAAAATGGCAACTGAGTCTCATCATCATCAGATGCGTTCTGCGGTGTGCTGACCATCGGCACTGGCTCACCCGCCTCTTCACATTCAGAGAGACACAGCTGTTGCGCATCACTGCATACTGCCTCTTCTTCACATTCCAGAATGCTGCTTGGCTGGGCCCCTGTTTGCAAGGCAACAGATTCTGAGAACAGAAGCAGAGACTCAGCTGGCTCCAGTTCAGAACTCTCTGACTGCCTGGGCAATTTGGCAGGCGGTGAAGAGACAGATGGTTGTTCAACAATGCTGTGTTCCTGAGAGGAGGTGGAAGGAATTGAAGTCGATGCACTGGCTGCCATCCAACCAACAACGGCTTCAATTTGTTCTTCCCGCAGCAGGGGGTACGCTGAGCTCCTACAAAAGTGCGCATAAAGGAACGCTGACGGGGAAAACTGGTGGATGCTGTGTCACTGGGTGCGGCAGCAGCCACAGAATCCCCACGTCCTCTCCCTGCTGAAACTCCACGGCCACGACCACGTGCCTTACTCCCTGCCTTCTTCATCTTGGTAGATTGATAAAGAAAGTCAGAAAAGTTATAAGGCCTAAGTGTGGTTATTACGCAGAGACTGAAGTGAACACTGAAACACAACTGTTCACAATCTGTGAAAGGCTACTCCTTTGTCTACTTCTATAGTGTTTGCAACCAATGTATTGGATACGGATGGAAGCGCGTCACACTAATAGTTAAATTGCATGGAGCAGCAAGAATTACACTGAAGAAAAAAAAAAAGAGTTTGTGAGTGACACGTGCAGATGCCTACAGACAGCGTTGCATACAGAGCAAACTGCAGCGTCACCTGCACTCACACACACCTTGCAGAGCTGTTAAAACAACACTGCAGGCAAAAGGAAGCTTTACACAGCGGTTGGTGATAGCCTGCCTACAGCACAGTACAGTAAATCGCAATCTCTAACTGTCCCTCAGAGCCAGCACAGCAGCGTTCTGTCCCTTACTGAATTCACAGCACAGTGACGCTAAAATGGCGGCGGCGCCTTTTATACACTGACTGAAGAAAAAAAAAAAGAGTCTGTGAGTGACACGTGCAGATGCCTACAGACAGCGTTGCATGCAGAGCAAACTGCAGCGTCACCTGCACTCACACACACCTTGCAGAGCTGTTAAAACAACACTGCAGGCAAAAGGAAGCTTTACACAGCGGTTGGTGATAGCCTGCCTACAGCACAGTACACTAAATCGCAATCTCTAACTGTCCCTCAGAGTCAGCACAGCAGCGTTCTGTCCCTTACTGAATTCACAGCACAGTGACGCTAAAATGGCGGCGGCGCCTTTTATAGTGCATTCTGACATCATTTCAGCATCCAATCACAGACATGCCATTAGTTAACATGACCGCAGCAGTACAGGATGTGCCCACACTTCTTAGGATTCCTCATTGGCTGACTAAAATCACATTGCCTCTCAAAGAATTATGGGAACTTCCGATTCCGGTATACGATATATGGAAAATATCGAAACAAATTATCGAAAGGCCGATAGAGCTAATATCGGCCGATACCCGATACTTGCAGTATCGTATCGCTCAACACTACTGGTGAGGTAATTGGGTTACTTGAAAAAACAGCAGAAAAAAAGAAGTTAAAACCAGCTTTAAAAACAACACATTTAAAAAAGCAAGTGGGGTAAGGAAAAAATCAGTTATATCAACCAATGATGGAACACTGGGCCTAAGTTATCAAAGAAATGATGCAAAGCCGTGAGATTCATTTAAACCATGCGGGGACGTGGTTCCCAGGACAGTAATCCATCTGCATTCTTTTTGTGCTAGCAGCAGCTTGACATCCCCACCTCTAATTCCACAATGTATTTGTTGTATTCCCCTTACCATAAATGATTTGGGGTTACATTGGTGAAATAGCTTGTAATGTCTGGGTATAGTTTTTAATGTTGCAAGGTCCGTGACATCCGCAGCCGCAATGATGTCCCGGACATGTTCCCTGGTTCTTATTTTAAGCTGTCGGGAAGTCATCCCTATATAGATCTTGCGGCAACCGCAGGTGGCATAGTATATGACCTGCATTGTTTTGCAGGTTATATATTGTTTGATGGTATAACTTGTACTACCATCAGCTGACAAGAAATTGTTAGTCCGCATAATATTTTTGCATGCCACACAATCTCCTCATTCATGTACTAAATCTGCTCCCAGTTACGTCTCCACACGGTTGGATTATGTTTATATTTCTGTTTTCTTCTTGTTTGAGATTTTTACAATTTGTTTCAATAAAATTAGTTTTTTATTTAGCATTTTGACTCTTGGTTCTCAGTTGTTTATATGTTAAGATGAGTCGCAGCTATGTTGCTATTTAGTGTAATTTGATAGTGGATTTCCACTCCCATTCACTCAACTAATATGTTTTTGAGGTACCTTTTGTTATACTCTGTGGACTGTGCAGACATAATGAGAGAAATGTCACCTTTCATCAGCAGCAAGACGCATGTGATTTGCTTCAGTGGCCAGGTGAAGTTAGCAGCGCATCATGAATGTATTTCTGATAATACGCTGCTTGTCATCAGACTAATGAAGCCAAATCACAGGCCGCAGCGGTCCTGATGCTGGTGAAAACCTGATGTCTCCTCTTTTTGTGTCAGCACAGACTAAAGAACACCATGCTTTAGATCCACATTGGAAACCAAAATCCTGGAAAACTTTTATTTTTGCTTGACAACCCCTTTAATCAAGTACTAGAAAAAGTTGAAACAAGAATTCTGTGTGCTACTGTGCAAGGTGAGTGTACATAACCTTGCCATATCTATTGGGCTTGTGTTTTTAAGATAATCATGAGTCATTGACTAAGGCTGGCGTCACACTAAACGTATTAAAAAATCGGTCCGATTCTTACTGCCGAGAGTCGTGTAAGAAGAAGGTCCACCCGGGGATACCTCTTCAACGCCAGGTCCGGAACTGTCGTGGCTGTCCCCTTTGTTGTCCGAGGGAAAGCTTAGAGAACCGGACCAACCTCAGCAGGAGGTGTGGCTAGGTTAAAAAAGCCTGAGCGTGCGTGGAAGCAGACAGACTTGGCAGGAAGAGACAGAGCACAGCAGGGAGAAGGCAGTGCTCCATCCCTTGAGCACCGCTGCAGTACAGGCCCGCGTCACAGTGTACACACTATGACTCACAGGGACTGTGACCGGAAACGTGCTGAGTGTACGCTGTATCCCGCAAAGCAAGGTGTCAAACGCTCCGGGCCCGTGAGTACCACACTCATACCGCCTAAGAAAGACCAGGGTTGCTACCGTTAACTGTACCCTTACTCCCCGGTGCATATCTGTCAGGCCACATTAACCCATTTCTGCCATCGGACGTACTATCCCGTCCAGGTGACCTGGGCCCGTCTGACCATGGACGGGATAGTACGTCATCGCGATCAGCTGCGCTCATGGGGGAGTGCATCTGATCGCGGCCGGATGTCAGCTGACTATCACAGCTGACACCCGGCACTATGTGCCAGGAGTGGTCACGGACCGCTCCCAGCACATTAACCTCTGGCACACTGCGATCAAACATGATCGCAGTGTACCAGAGGCACAGGGAAGTATCGCGCAGGGAGGGGGCTCCCTGTGTGCTTCCCTGAGACCCTCAGAACAGTGCGATGTGATCGCGCTGTTCTGAGGGCCTCCTCCCTGCAGGACCTCGCATCCAAGATGGCAACGGGGTCCTTCTGGGTCCTGCAGGAAGGCGGCTTCCTCAGTGCCTGCTGAGAAAGCTGTGCACACTGTCAGACCAGTGATCTGACATTATACAGTGATGTCCCACCCTGGGACAAAGTAAAAATGTAAAAAAATGTAAAATAAACATCTGTAAAAATAATTTTAAAAAAATCCTAAAAAAAAGTATTCCACAATAAATTCATTTCTGTATGTAAATAAAAAAAAAAACACAATAAAAGTACACATATTTGGTATTGCCGCGTCCGTAACGACCCACCCTATAAAACTGTCCCACTAGTTAACCCCTTTAGTGAACCCCTTAAAAAAAACCAAAGCAAAAATCAATGCTTTATCATCATACCGCCGAACAAAAAGTGGAACAACACGCGATCAAAAAGACGGATATAAATCATAGAATCATAGAATGGTAGAGTTGGAAGGGACCTCCTGGGTCATCTGGTCCAATCCCCCTGCTCAAAGCAGGATTCACTAAATCATCCCAGACAGATGTATGTCCAGCCTCTGTTTGAAGACTTCTATTGAAGGAGAACTCACCACCTCTCGTGGCAGCCTTTTCCACTCATTGATCACTCTAACTGTCAAAAAGTTTTTTCTAATATCTAATCTGTGTCTCCTCCCATTCAGTTTCATCCCATTGCTTCTAGTCTTTCCTTGTGCAAATGAGAATAAAGATAATCCTTCTACAATGTGACAGCCCTTGAGATATTTGTATACAGCTATTAAGTCACCTCTCAGTCTTCTTTTTTGCAAGCTAAACATTCCCAAATCCTGTAACCGTTCCTCATAGGACATGGTTTGCAGACCGAACACCATCCTGGTCGCTCTTCTCTGAACTTGCTCCAGTTTGTTGATGTCTTTTTTAAAATGTGGTGCCCAAAACTGGACACAGTATTCCAGATGAGGTCTGACCAAAGAGGAGTAGAGGGCAATAATGACTTCACGTGATCTAGACTGTATGCTTCTGTTAATACATCTCAGAATTGTATTTGCCTTTTTTGCTGCTGCATCACACTGTTGACTCATGTTCAGTCTGTGATCTATTAGTATACCCAAGTCTTTTTCACATGTGCTGTTGTTTAGCCTTATTCCTCCTATTCTGTATACGCTTTTTTCATTTTTATTGCCCAGATGAAGTACCGTATATACTCGTGTATAAGCCGACCCGTGTATAAGCCGACCCCCCTAATTTTGCCACAAAAAACTGGGAAAACTTATTGAATCGTGTATAAGCCGGGTGCATAAACTGCCCTCCTGCTCTGTGCTGCCCCCGTCCTGCTCCTTGCTCCCCCATCCAGCTCTGTGCTCCCCCATTCTCCTCTGTATTCCCCCCCTCCTGCTCCGTCCTCCGCTGTGCTCCCCCATTCCTTCTCCGTCCTCCTGTGCCCCCCCGTCCTGCTCCGTGCTCCTCTGTGCCCTCCATCCTCTCCCCCATCCTGCTCCGTGCTCATTGTCCTCCTCCATGCTTCCCCCGTCCACCGTTCTCCCCCCCGTCCTGCTCCATGCTTCCCCGTCCTCCGTTCTCCCCCCCGTCCTCCTCCATGCTTCGCCGTCCTCCGTTCTCCCCCCGTCCTGCTCCATGCTTCCCCCGTTCTCCATGCTTCCCCCGTCCACCGTTCTCCCCCCTGTCCTGCTCGTGCTCCTTGTCCTCTCCTCCATCATACTCACCCCTCCCCGTGCCATCGCTGAGCGTCCCTGCAATCCTGCGTTCTCCCCGGCTTCCTGCAGCTCTCCAGCACTGAGCGGTGATGTAATACCGCTCATTAAGGCCATGAATATGGAGGCCATGCCCATGGGAGTGGCGTCGCGTCCATATTACATGACCTTAATGAGCGGGTATTACATCACCGCTCAGTGCTGGAGAGCTGCAGGAAGCTGGGGAGAACGCAGGATTGCAGGGACGCTCAGCGATGGCACGGGGAGGGGTGAGTATGATCCCAGCCACCGGCTCCTGCCACGGCATCCCCTCCCCCGCTGGTTTCTGCCCTATGACTCGTGTATAAGCCGAGGGGGCATTTTCAGCACGAAAAAAGGTGCTGAAAATCTCGGCTTATACACGAGTATATACGGTACTTTGCATTTTTCCCTGTTAAAAACCATTCTGTTGGTTGCTGCCCACTGCTCCAGTTTATTTATATCTTTTTGAATCCTCTCTCTCTTGTCTCTAGTATTAACTATCCCTCCTAGCTTTGTGTCATCAGCAAATTTAATCAGTTTACCCTCAATTCCTTCATCTAAATCATTGATAAAGATGTTGAACAATACAGGGCCCAAGACAGAGCCCTGTGGTACCCCACTTGATACATTCTTCCAACTCGATGTGCAGCCATTTACTACCACTCTTTGGGTCCTATCACTAAGCCAGTTATGAATCCACCTAACAGTTGCCTTGTCCATTCCATACTTAGTCATTTTTTCAATAAGGATTGTGTGAGATACTTTGTCAAATGCTTTGCTGAAGTCAAGATATACTATATCTACAGCATTTCCCTGATCCAGCCAGTCAGTGATTCTGTCATAGAAGGAAATTAAATTAGTCTGACATGACTTATTATTTACAAACCCATGCTGACTCTGGTTAATCACTTCATTCTTGTCCAGGTACTTATGAGTCGCACAGCCAGGGCCTGTGGGGTACTCAGCACCGAGCCCGTTCACTTCAATGGGGAATGTCACGGGTAGCGCAGCTCGGTCCGTTGCCCTGGGCGATCACCATAAAATGTGGGATATATACCGGGGATTATAGGTTTGTAGAAATGTTCGTGACGCCACCTGTGGTACCTGGTCAGGGTGACAAGCGCTGCAGGATAGATCCACTGAGGGGTTGTTACTGGGCAGCAAGGTGTTAAGTCTTCCACAGGCAAGACTGATCCCTCAGGGTATATGGCGGTGTAGGGTGCAGGATCAATAAGGCAGACACACACACGAAAGTCTCTTTCTGTACCTTTACTGATTGTATAGTTTCAGGCACGTCCCGGGAAGCTGTCAGGGTGGAGGATGCACGTCCAGTAATCCCACTGAGTAGGTGTAGGGCCTCCGTACTCCTGTATGTGTGTGAGTTTCTGACCTGTATAAAACGAAGTCTAACTCTGTCTTCTCATATACGCCCGGCTGACTTTGTGGTGGAGCCTTCTCTTGGATAGAACTTAGTCTCTAATGGTTGCGCTGACCAGACTCCTGTTCTTCCTGACCCCGGTTACGTATCAGCACTGCTGGGCGCCTGCGGCTTGAAGTCCCACAGGGTCTCCGGTGTCTCCTGCTAGTCGTGTAGATGCTAGCAAGCTCAAACCCGGCGTCCGGTAGTGCAGAGTAGAGATAAGTGATCAATGCTGTTTCAACCCCTGTCACTCTCTTTCCTTTTTCCACTCGCCTTTCGTCCTACTCTCACCTTTAACATAAGCACACACTAGCAGTAGATGGCAGTTTCTCCTTCTCTTCACCGCTCTCAAAGCGTCGGCACGCTTGCTCACTGAAAATACCTCAGTTGACTCAGTTTTGACCAGGCTATGTGGCAATCTTTCCCACCATTACTGGACTCCACAAAATAAACTAAGTTCAAGCTGTAAACTTCAGTCTTTCCAACACTGCAGTTTCGTTTCCTTCCCTTCCTTCTGAGGCTCTGTCCGAAGTAGCTATCAGGACCTTCCGTCAGACTGATCTATGCACACTTCGAGAGTTACTTTCCACTTTCCTAGGGAACTATCAGTCTGTCTCGTTCTAAGGTAACTTTCCTCTCTGCTCATCTGAGGTAACACCAACAACTAGCCAACTCTCAGCTAGACTGCCTGGAATCTCACTGCCGTCTCTCCACAACCCTTATATATATGCATACTCTCCAAGGGCTCCCTCTGGTGGCTCCAGGGAAATGTGAAGGTGTGAATGAATATCAGGTATGTAAGTGTGGGTTTACCTTCTGTGCATCCTCCAGGGTAACATGTGGCATCAAGCGCAGCTGGGCTACACATCCCCCCCTAGTTATCATCAGCACTCCCAGGCTGAAAAAGAAATACATTTTTTTATAACATCAACGTTAACAAAAACTCGTCCCTTGCGGGAGGTAAGGACACTTCGAACGTTGCAATAAATACAAGTACAAATAGAAAATAGCAAATACTTTCAAGTGCAAATATATACAAGATTCTTGTGGAGGACCCGTCCAAAACCTCCCACGGTGGTCCTGGGTGGGCTGCAGGACTTCTCTTCTGCAGACCTCACTTTAGGCCACACCATACGGGTTTTTCTTCAGAGGTAGAACGGTTTACTTAAAACCAAGATGGGGCACCAAGTGCCAACTATTTACATTAAAAGTTTTTGGGCTGGCAAAGTCCTCAGCCACGCAGTCCTCATCATAGACATTTCACATTATCAAAACCACATTACCCAACTGGGGTACAATACTTCAAGCATTAATCATGTAAACATTTTTACAATAAAGTGCAACACTTCAACATAACTTCTCTGGCAACTTTGTACAGTACAGTAAACCCTGTCTGGGTCCTACTGGTCTTCAGCGAACATGGCAGCATCTTCCATACCTGGGGCTGGAAGCACACTGTGCGTTCTGAACTGCATCATCATTAAGTCATGTCCTGCTACCGGTGTCTGAGTAGCCACAGTTCTCTTTTCAACTTTCATTATTCGACTGCCTGGAGGCCTGACAGGTGCCTCTCCTAGGCTTAGGCTCTGCAGGTCGCACAGGCTTAGTTCAGCAGGGGACTCTTTTGCAATCGCTGCGCTCTGCAGCGTTTGCAAGTGTGACGCAGGTGCGCGGACTGGCTCAGTAGAGGGCGCACTAGCAGCCGCTGCGCTCTGCAGCGTTGCAGAATAGGACACAGGTGCGCGGACTGGCGCCGGTGTGGCTGGGGCCTGGGACACAGAGACACGGGGTGCGTTTCCTGCTTCAGGGACTGGGGCGCTGACCCGGGAGACGTTCAGGGCATACCACCCTTTAAGCCCCCAATGCCGCGTGTAGGAGACTACATCCCCTATTAACAGATCCCTGCCCGGGTGCCCTTCAGGCAGGTGAGACTCCACATCCCTCCGGTTGACAAAGACCTCCTGGTATAGGCCAGGTTCGTGGATGAACCCCCAGCCTCCCTGGAGTTTGAAGTCTCGTATAGCCCCCTGGCGCCGCGGTTCCCGGAGCGTACCTTTATCTCGCCGGACGCTCTCCTTATTGGCAAGATCCTGCTCCCGGTACCTATGGCGAAGCCGCTGCGCCTCACGCTGCTCCCGCTGCTGCCGCTCCTCCTGCTCACGGGGTCTCCACTCGTTCTCCTTCTGGGCGGCGTACTCCACGTCGTCCAGGAGCTCCAGTTCCTCCCAGTCGATCTCCATCGCTTGTGGCTGGGTTTCTTCCGTCGTCCCTACCGGGGGACTGCATTCCGCTGCTACCGCTGCGGCCTCTGGTTCCAGGCCTGGCTGGCGTTTCGGTCCGGGCAAGGCCTCCTCAGCCTCCTCTCCTCCCGCCGCGGCCTTGGCGGGGTCAGGTACAGCTCTTCTGGGGCCGGCCTCCGGTTCCTCTTCAGCCGCTGGTTCCAGTGGTGGCGCGGGCGATGGTTGCGCATCCAGGGGGGAGAGCAACTGGTCCCACTGCAGCCGCAGTTTCAGGGCACGCCAGCTCCGCTCCATCGCCTCCATCTCTGCGCGATGTCGGGCCAGATCCCGCAGCGCCGCATCCACCTCCTCCACACGATACATCATTTAGTCGTTCTCCCGACCTGGGGATGGTTCGGGCACAGGATACACTTCTTCAGGGGAACGGGGTCTGCGCACCGCCATTCCCCCACACAGCGACTCCTGTCCTTCTGCCATCTCACTCCAAGCCAGACTGTGCTTTCCATCCAGAACACTCTGGTCTTTTCCGTGGAGGCGGGATTTTCGCTTTCTCTTCTTTGCACTGAGGATGAAGAGGAGGCGGATCTCTCTTGCAGTAGGGCATGCTCTGACATTGTAGAAGCACTTAGACAGGGCGGCCATAACTTTCGCGTCACAGGGGGGGTACGCCCACGAATACACGCCCTCCTTCACCAGCGCCTCAGGGCGCGAATATGGAGGCAAAATGGCGGCAAATGGAGCCAAAAATCACTAAAACAGCAACACAGTCTTTTGCACCAAAACAGTCCATTCAGGCACACAGGACTCACTTATAGCGAGCTTCGGATCCTGTTCGTGACGCCAAAAATAGATGAGTCGCATAGCCAGGGCCTGTGGGGTACTCGGCACCGAGCCCGTTCACTTCAATGGGGAATGTCACGGGTAGCGCAGCTCGGTCCGTTGCCCTGGGCGATCACCATAAAATGTGGGATATATACCGGGATTATAGGTTTGTAGAAATGTTCGTGACGCCACCTGTGGTACCTGGTCAGGGTGACCAGCGCTGCAGGGTAGATCCACTGAGGGGTTGTTACTGGGCAGCAAGGTGTTAAGTCTTCCACAGGCAAGACTGATCCCTCAGGGTATATGGCGGTGTAGGGGTGCAGGATCAATAAGGCAGACACACACACGAAAGTCTCTTTCTGTACCTTTACTGATGGTATAGTTGCAGGCACGTCCCGGAAGCTGTCAGGGTGGAGGATGCACGTCCAGTAATCCCACTGAGTAGGTGTAGGGCCTCCGTACTCCTGTATGTGTGTGAGTTTCTGACCTGTATAAAACGAAGTCTAACTCTGTCTTCTCATATACGCCCGGCTGACTTTGTGGTGGAGCCTTCTCTTGGATAGAACTTAGTCTCTAATGGTTGTGCTGACCAGACTCCTGTTCTTCCTGACCTCAGTTACGTATCAGCACTGCTGGACCCCTGCGGCTTGAAGTCCCACAGGGTCTCCTGTGTCTCCTACTAGTCGTGTAGATGCTAGCAAGCTCGGACCCGGCGTCCGGTAGTGCAGAGTAGAGGTAAGTGATCAATGCGGTTTCAACCCCTGTCACTCTCTTTCCTTTTTCCACTCGCCTTTCGTCCTACTTTCACCTTTAACATAAGCACACACTAGCAGTAGATGGCAGTTTCTCCTTCTCTTCACCGCTCTCAAAGCGTCGGCACGCTTGCTCACTGAAAATACCTCAGTTGACTCAGTTTTGACCAGGCTATGTGGCAATCTTTCCCACCATTACTGGACTCCACAAAATAAACTAAGTTCAAGCTGTAAACTTCAGTCTTTCCAACACTGCAGTTTCCTTTCCTTCCCTTCCTTCTGAGGCTCTGTCCGAAGTAGCTATCAGGACCTTCCGTCAGACTGATCTATGCACACTTCGAGAGTTACTTTCCACTTTCCTAGGGAACTATCAGTCTGTCTCGTTCTAAGGTAACTTTCCTCTCTGCTCATCTGAGGTAACACCAACAACTAGCCAACTCTCAGCTAGACTGCCTGGAATCTCACTGCCGTCTCTCCACAACCCTTATATATATGCATACTCTCCAAGGGCTCCCTCTGGTGGCTCCAGGGAAATGTGAAGGTGTGAATGAATATCAGGTATGTAAGTGTGGGTTTACCTTCTGTGCATCCTCCAGGGTAACATGTGGCCTCAAGCGCAGCTGGGCTACACACTTACATACATGTTGTTTAATAATTTGTTCAAAGATCTTTCCTGGTATAGATGTCAGACTCACCGGCCTATAGTTCCCTGGGTCCACCTTCTTCCTCTTTTTGAAGACAGGAACAACATTTGCTCTTCTCCAGTCTTCTGGGACTTCTCCTGTTCTCCAAGAATTTTCAAAGATTATGGAGAGTGGTTCAAAAATTTCTTCTACTATCTCCTTCAGTACTCTGGGGTGTAATTCATCTGGTCCTGGAGACTTGAATTCATTTATGTTAGCTAAGTGTTTCCTCACTATTTTTCTGTTTATAGATATCCTGTATTCTTCTATTCCTTTAACAGGACAGTGAAGATCAGTTGATGTTACATTTCCTTTCTGAGAGAAAACAGATGCAAAATAGGAATTTAAAAGTTCGGCCTTTTCAACATCCTTTCTTACCATTTCATAATTTTCATCCTGTAAAAATCCTATAGCATCTTTGACTTTTCTTTTACTTTTGACATATCCCCAAAATCCTTTTTTATTGATTTTGACATCTCTTGCAAGCCTTAATTCATTGTCAGCTTTAGATAATCTGATTCTTGCCCTGCAGGTTCTGCACACATCATTATATTCTTCTTTAGACATGCCTCCCTCTTTCCATTTGATATACATTTCTTTCTTCCTTTTTAGCATGTGTTTAAGTTCTTTGTTCATCCATCCTGGTTTTGTTAAATGCTTCCTATTTTTCCCTCTTTTCGGAATTGTTAATGATTGTGCTTTGAGAATCTCATTTTCAAGATTTCCCATCCTTCCTGGACATTTTTGTCCTTAAGGATATCCAGCCATTGGATCCCTCCGATTCTCTTTCTGAGTCCCTTAAAATCTGCCTTTCTGAAATCTAACCTTGAAGTCTGAGTCTTCACAGGTCTTCCTCCTCTAGTTATCCAAAATTCTAAAATAGCATGGTCGCTACCTCCTAGGGTCCCAGCCACTCTTACCTCCTCAACCATTTCCTCCCTGTTTATAAGGATTAGATCCAAGGTAGCAGATCCCCTTGTTTTCTCCCCTACCTTTTGGAAGATAAAGTTGTCAGCAAGTGTCACGCTGTATAGCAGATATATATATGAGATGTCTGTAATCTATATCAAAAAGGGCAACATACTATATAACATGCGCATAGATATATTATAACATGGATTTACCTGACAGAATGTCCACTGGGTCAAAACGGAATCCGTTATACGCTGTCTCCGGCTAGAGGGTGACCGGGGTCTAAGCTGACCCTGAACTGGGGTCCTAACTAATCCCTCAACCTGGAGGTACTGTTAAAGGTACAGAGGTCCAGGCCACCAGCGTAAACCCTGTCTCCTATCAATCCCTGCCAACTGTATTCTAGTCCTAAGAAGGACCCTGAATACCACCAAAGGGAATGAACAGGTAACGGATAATGAACAGAAAGACATACAAGAAAGAGAAGGAATAAAGTAAATAAAGTCTTACATACAACACTCACACACAGTAGGAACACCTAAGGTCTCAGAGATTAACTATAAGCTATAAGAGTAAAAACACCTAATGAACTCTTAGCTTAAATATTCTCAGAACCGATCCAGTCTGCTGAACTACATGAATGCTTTCACCGGCATCTAACACCCAGACTGGCAGAAATATAAAGGAAACTAATTAGAACATAATCAAAAGCAGCCGGGCGAGGCTGCACCTAGCCTTAGCAAAGAGCTAGGAAAAATTAACTCTCACATTACTAAAAAACAAAGAAACAGAAGCTCAGCTGTGAGAAGTCAGAATGTGCAATCGCGACGATCTTCGTGGCGATGCACCCATGACAGTACCCCCCTTCTACGAGGGGCCTCCGGACCCTCATGACCAGGTCTGTCCGGGTGAGTTGTGTGAAAGGTCTGTCCACGTTATCATTGACCACCACTGAAGGAGGTAGAGGTGACGGTATGACTGGTGCCACATACTTTTTAAGTAATGACTTGTGAAACACATTATGAATTTTAAACGTAGGAGGGAGGTCCAGACGAAATGCCACAGGATTAATTATGGAGCTGATCCTGTACGGCCCGATGAATCTGGGACCCAACCTCCAGGAGGGAACTTTAAGTTTAATATTCCTGGTAGACAACCACACCAGATCATTCACCTTCAGATCTCGACCAGAAACTCTCCCCCTATCAGCCATCCGTTTGTAACGGTTCTCCGTAACCTTCAGTCTTAACTGATCTGGAACTATCAGTCTCCCTGGAAGTCCTACAGGGGCGTCCCCCTGAGCCCCCAATACCTCCCCCTCAAGCTCAGAGCATACAGCTGACACTACAACTCCCTCCTGAGGAATAGGAACCGGATCATCCATCCTCCCGGTCCCTGGGAAAGTACGAGATAAGGCATCAGGAAGCAACTTTATTGAGCAGTCATATGCGCGATGAGGAGGTAACTCTTTACACCCCTCCTCTGAGAACATCTCCCCAAAGTCCTCCAGAAAAGGAGGCAAAGTCCTAGGTACAACCGCACCGATGACCGTGCTCATGCAGTTATTCTTGCAAAATTCACCCCACTGGCTAATCTTTCTGGATTGCCAATCAATCACTGGGTTATGTTTAGCCAACCAAGGAAGTCCCAACACAATAGGAGTAGGTAGACCCTCCAACACATAACAAGACAATTGCTCTTTATGTATTGACCCTACTCGAAGATCTATGTTATGAACAGCTTGAACCAAGCTACCTTGACCAAGAGGTCTAGAATCAATAGAGAGTATAGGGACCGGTTTGGCCAATACACTCAGTTGCATACCATGCACCTGGGCAAACCGAGCGTCCACAAGATTAGCCCCAGACCCACTATCAAGAAAAACAGAAATCCTCTCAGTTCTAGTACCAATCACCACCTCCGCAGGCACGATAAACTGAGAGGGATTTGGGGACGAAATACAGACTCCCAGGTTAACTCCTTGGGTCAAAGAGGTCCGGGATGGACAACCCCCAACAAAATGTCCCTCTCTCCCGCAAAAGAAACACCTTCTAGTCTTGCGGCGCACCGCCGATTCCCTCCTACAAAATGATGTCCCTCCCAACTGCATGGGTTCCTCAGAACAGACCAGGGGAACCTCAGTATAAGGGACTTTAGTAGTAGGTGGAGTCATCATGGGGGGCGGAGTTACCTCGCGTCTTCCCGAAGTCGTCTATCAATGCGAATAGCGAGGGCCATAGCAGCCTCCAGTGATGGAGGAGAATCATACTGAGCCAACACATCTTTTAATTTGTCAGACAACCCTTGACAAAACTGGCTCCTAAGAGCTGGGTCATTCCACTGAGTATCTGTTGCCCATCTACGGAACTCAGAAGAATATTCCTCCGCTGGACGATTTCCTTGCCGTATTTTACGTAACTTTGTTTCAGCAAGGGAAACTCGATCCGGATCATCATATACCAGACCCAGGGCAGTAAAAAATCGATCCACTGACTGGAGATCTGGGGAGCCTGGAGGAATAGAGAACGCCCAAGATTGAGGGTCCCCTTGTAAGAGCGAGATAACAATTCCCACCCTCTGCTCTTCACTCCCAGATGACCGAGGCCGCAGCCGAAAGTACAATTTACATGCCTCCCGGAAAGTAAAAAATTTGTCCCGCCCACCAGTGAACCTGTCCGGGAGAGCAACCTTAGGTTCAGATCTGGTTTGCTCTGGGAGGGACAAAACCTTGGACTTAATGTCTGCAAATTCCATGGACAACCCCTGCAACTGTCGGGCCAGCTGGGCTACTGGATCCATGACAGCTGGGGAGAATCTTTAGTTTGGGCCGGTGAAAATGTCACGCTGTATAGCAGATATATATATGAGATGTCTGTAATCTATATCAAAAAGGGCAACATACTATATAACATGCGCATAGATATATTATAACATGGATTTACCTGACAGAATGTCCACTGGGTCAAAACGGAATCCGTTATACGCTGTCTCCGGCTAGAGGGTGACCGGGGTCTAAGCTGACCCTGAACTGGGGTCCTAACTAATCCCTCAACCTGGAGGTACTGTTAAAGGTACAGAGGTCCAGGCCACCAGCGTAAACCCTGTCTCCTATCAATCCCTGCCAACTGTATTCTAGTCCTAAGAAGGACCCTGAATACCACCAAAGGGAATGAACAGGTAACGGATAATGAACAGAAAGACATACAAGAAAGAGAAGGAATAAAGTAAATAAAGTCTTACATACAACACTCACACACAGTAGGAACACCTAAGGTCTCAGAGATTAACTATAAGCTATAAGAGTAAAAACACCTAATGAACTCTTAGCTTAAATATTCTCAGAACCGATCCAGTCTGCTGAACTACATGAATGCTTTCACCGGCATCTAACACCCAGACTGGCAGAAATATAAAGGAAACTAATTAGAACATAATCAAAAGCAGCCGGGCGAGGCTGCACCTAGCCTTAGCAAAGAGCTAGGAAAAATTAACTCTCACATTACTAAAAAACAAAGAAACAGAAGCTCAGCTGTGAGAAGTCAGAATGTGCAATCGCGACGATCTTCGTGGCGATGCACCCATGACAGCAAGCGAGGATAAGAATTTCCTGGACCTGTTAGTTTTGCCTGAGAGAGATTCCCAACAAATGTCTGGATAGTTGAAACCTCCCATGACCACTATGTCATATTTTTTGGAGAACTTGGCCATATGATGCATAAAGAGTTCATCCAAATCTTCAGCTTGCATAGGCGGCCTGTAGTAAATGCCTACAATGGTGTACTTTCCATTGTTCGCTCATTGTATTCTTACCCAAACAGTTTCCACAGAACTCCCAGTCTCTGAAGCTTCAATCTCTGTGCAGATATACTCTTTTCTAACATACAATGCGACACCTCCTCCTCGTTTATCAAGTCTGTTTCTTGCAAATAAGACTTGTATCCTTCTAGCCTTGTATTCCAATCATGTGTATCGTCCCACCAAGTTTCAGTGATTCCAATGACATCATACTTCTCCTGCGTTAGTAGTTCCAATTCTCCTTGTTTGTTGCCCATGCTTTGTGCATTTGTATAAAAACATTTTAGTTTGTGACTGGTTTCTCTTCCTCCAATATTTTTATTATTTAGATTGTTTTGTCTTCGTTCTTCCTTTCCACTTCTAATAGCCGAGTTCTCAATAGCATTAGTCACATGTAAGGATTTTTCTGGCCTTTTGCTTCCCTTCCCACATTGTTCTAGTTTAAAGCTCTCCTGATGAGTGTAGCAAGGTGACTTCCAAATACATGTTTTCCAGTAAGGTGCACCCCATCTCTGGCAAGTAGTCCATCGTATAGGTAATTCTGTTGTGAATGGGTTTGAGATGAGTTCTGAGAAGAGGCTTCCTCTGGTGGTTACAAGTGGTGCTGGTCTGTCCAGTGAAGATTGTGAGGACTGGGAATCAGGTGTTACTGACTGGTCTTATATAAGGAGTCGCCTTCCCATCAGGGTTGCCGGTGATCAATTGTTCTGGTCTGAATCCTTCATTCCTGTTTCCCTTGTAGCCTGCTGTGTCGCGTCTGCATCTCCTGCTAACAGATAAGACATTTTCTTCTTTTTGTTTTTGTGCTATATTTTTGCATTTTTGTCCTGCACTTCTGTGGGGGCCTTCAGGGTCCCCTCCGGGGGCTTTTGCCCTCTCAGTTTAGTTCAGCCACTTATGTATGTACTTTTGCTTTTTCCAGTTTTTTCAGTGGCTGCTGTTTTGATTTTGTTACACCAGAGAACTAATTTAGGTGGTAGAGGTCGTGTGATCTCAGGTGTTTTTGAAATTAGTGGTGTTGGTGCTTTTCAGGGTTTTCTGGGATTGCAGTAAGTACCCTTCCTGTCCTTTTCTATTTAGTTAGTTTGGGCCCAGCGTTTGCTCATACTATTTTCTTTCTGTGCCAGTATTTCATCTTGTCTAACCGCCATTACATGTTTGGGGGCTTTCTATTGTCTTTGGGGTTCTGCTCCGGGGCAGATAGCTTTCCTATATCTATCTTTAGGTGTAGTTAGTTTCTCAGGCTGTGACGAGGCGTCTAGGACCAATGTAGGAACGCTCCACGGCTGCCTCTAGATGTGGTGGTTAGTCAGGGTACTGCAATCTCATAGTTTCCAACTGCTCTGGTGTATTGCTTTTTTTTTACCTGCACTCCTCAGCTACCAAATCATAACAGTATCACCGGCCTAAACTGAAAATTGTGTGGTACTCACAGAAGGGAAAAATATTGTGAAAGAAAAAAAAAAAAAAAAAGGTTGTCAGAGTTGTCAGAGATATTTTTCTGTTTGTTGCATTTTTTTTTTTTTTTTTCCCTCTGTATCTCTGGGTGCTGGGGAGGATCTTTTCTCTCAATGGAGTTTGCACAGTTGTCTGGCCGTGTGGATCAGCTTGCCACTGAGGTTCAGAGTATTGCTACCTATCTTGCTAGGTTGCCTGTTGTGGAACCTAGGATTCCCATACCAGATTTGCTTTTAGGGGATCGAGCTAAGTTTCAGAATTTCAAAAATAATTGTAAATTGCTTTTTGCCTTAAAATCTAAGTCCTCAGGGAACGCAGCGCAGCAGGTTCAAATTATCATCTCTCTCCTGCGCGGCGATCCTCAGGATTGGGCTTTTTCCCTGACACCTGGGGATCCTGTTTTGAGTGATGTTGATGCATTTTTTCAGGCTTTGGGGTTATTGTACGATGAGCCTAATGTCACTGATCAAGCTGAAAAAGCCTTGTTGGCATTAAATCAGGGGCTTGATGACGCTGAGTTATACTGTCAGAGATTCCGTAGGTGGGCAGTCCTGACCAAATGGAATGACGACGCTTTGGCAGCCCTTTTCCGGAAGGGTCTGTCAGATAATGTAAAGGATGTTATGGTGGGATTCCCTGTCCCCTCTGGTCTCAATGATTCTATGTCATTAGCGATTCAAATTGACAGACGTTTGCGTGAGCGGAGAAGTATGCGTGGAATGGTGTTGCCTTGTGAACCAGCTTATGAACCCATGCAGTGTGATAGAGTGGTGTCTGGGGCACAGCGTCATGAGTTTCGAAAGCGCAATGGGTTATGTTTCTACTGTGGTGATGCCTCTCATGCTATTTCAGTCTGCCCTAAGCGGGGAAGACGTTTTGCACGCTCAGTTGTCTTGGGTAGTGTTCAGACTAAGTTTTTATTAACTGTCACTCTGATATGCTCTCTGTCCTCATTTTCTGCTCAGGCTTTCGTTGATTCTGGAGCAGCTATTAACCTGATGGATTATGATTTTGCTAGACGTTGTGGGTTTCCCTTGATACCCCTACAGAAGTCTATTCCCCTACTGGGGATCGATTCTACCCCTTTGGCTGAGAATAAACCCCAGTTTTCTACTCAGGTGATAATGAGGGTTGAACCTGATCACCAGGAGTGCTGCAAATTTTTGGTTCTGTATAATCTGCATGACATTATCGTGCTGGGTTTCCCTTGGTTACAGTCTCATAATCCTGTTTTGGATTGGAAATCTGTGTCTGTAACCAGTTGGGGCTGCCAATGTGTTAATACCAACACTCCTGTTTTTTCTGCCTCCCCCCAGGCTCAGGATGTTCCTGACTTTTTGATTGATTTTTCTGATGTGTTTAGCAAAAGTAAATCTGCATCCTTGCCTCCCCATAGGAGCTATGACTGCGCTATTGAATTAGTGCCGGGTAGTAAATTCCCTTAGGGTCACCTTTTTAACTTGTCTGTACCTGAACATGACGCTATGCGGTCTTATATCAAGGAATCATTGGAGAAGGGTCATATCAGACCATCCTCTTCACCCTTAGGTGCCGGTTTTTTCTTTGTGGCCAAAAAGGATGGTTCATTGAGGCCGTGTATTGATTATCGTCTCTTGAACAATATTACTGTGAAATATCAATACCCGTTACCCTTGATTTCTGACCTGTTTTCCAGGGTGAAAAACGCTACTTGGTTTACCAAGCTTGACCTCAGGGGGGCGTATAACCTTATTCGCATTAAGCACGGGGATGAATGGAAGACGGCATTCAATACCCCTGAAGGGCATTTTGAGTACCTGGTGATGCCCTTTGGGCTCACTAATGCTCCTTCCGTCTTCCAGTCCTTCATGAATGACATTTTCAGGGATTTTGTGGACAAATTTCTGATTGTTTATTTGGATGATATCTTGATTTTTTCTAATGACTGGGACTCTCATGTGAAACATGTTCGAACTGTATTCCAGATTTTGAGAGAGAATGCTCTGTATGTGAAGGGATCAAAGTGTCTTTTTGGCGTACAGAGGATCTCATTTCTGGATTCATTTTGTCCCCATCTGTTATTGAAATGGACCGGTCAAGGTTCAGGCCATCTGTGATTGGGTCCAACCTACTTCATTAAAGGCTCTTCAGAGATTTTTGGGTTTTGCCAATTTTTATCGTAAATTTATTGGTAATTTCTCGGTTATTGTTAAACCATTAACTGATTTGACCAGAAAGGGTTCTGATGTGGTGAATTGGCCTTCTGAGGCAGTCTCTGCATTTCAGGAACTTAAGCAGAGATTCACTTCTGCTCCTGTTCTACGGCAGCCTGATGTTTCTCTGCCATTTCAGGTGGAGGTTGATGCCTCTGAAATTGGGGCAGGTGCCGTTTTGTCCCAAAAAGATCCAGAGACCTCTAAAAGTAACCCTTGTGCCTTTTTCTCTCGAAAATTTTCTCCTACTGAACGTAATTATGACGTGGGTAATCGGGAGTTATTGGCCATGAAGTGGGCTTTTGAAGAGTGGAGACATTGGCTGGAGGGAGCCAAACATCAGGTGGTGGTCCTTACGGACCATAAGAATCTGGTCTATCTGGAATCTGCCAAGCGACTCAATCCTAGACAGGCCAGGTGGGCCTTGTTTTTCACACGTTTTAATTTTGTGGTTTCCTTTCTTCCTGGCACTAAGAATGTTAAGGCGGATGCCCTCTCGAGGAGCTTCCTTGTGGACTCTCCTGAGTTATCTGATCCTTCTGTTATTTTGAAAGAGGGTGTAGTTCTTTCCGCCATCTCGCCCAATTTGAGACTTGCTCTGGAGGGGTGTCAGGAGGATAGGCCCGAGCGCTGCCCGGTTGGAAAATTGTTTGTCCCGGATCAGTGGAAAAAGAGTGTGATGTCTGAGATTCATTGTTCCGCATTGGCTGGGCATCCCGGAATTTTTGGTACCAGAGACTTGGTTAGTCGGTCCTTTTGGTGGCCTACCTTGTCTCGTTATGTCAGGGAATTTGTGCAGTCCTGCGGGACTTGCTCTCGCTCCAAGCCTTGCTCTCGCTCTAGTGGTTTGTTGATGCCATTGCCTGTGCCCAAGAGACCATGGACCCATATCTCTATGGATTTCATTTCCGACCTTCCTGTTTCTCAGAGAATGACCACCATCTGGGTAATTTGTGATAGGTTTTCCAAAATGATACATCTTGTGCCATTACCTAAGTTGCCTTCCTCCTCTGAATTAGTGCCGTTGTTCCTTCAGCACGTGGTTCGTTTACACGGCATTCCTGAGAACATTGTGTCTGACAGAGGAGTCCAGTTTGTTTCCAGATTTTGGAGGACTTTTTGTTCTAAACTGGGTGTTCAATTGTCTTTCTCCTCGGCATTTCATCCTCAGACCAATGGTCAAACTGAGAGAACAAACCAGACATTGGAGACTTATCTAAGATGCTTTGTGTCTGCTGATCAGGATGACTGGGTCTCTTTTTTGCCTTTGGCTGAGTTTGCTCTTAATAATAGGGCTAGCTCTGCCACTTTGATGTCTCCGTTTTTCTGTAATTCTGGGTTTCACCCTCGATTTTCTTCAGGACAGACGGAGGCTTCTGTCTGTCCAGGTGTTGACTCTGTTGTGGAGCGTATGCAACAGATTTGGGACCAGGTAGTGGAGAGGTTGTCCCTCTCTCAGGAGAAGGCCCAGCGGTTTGCTAACCGGCATAGGACTGATGGTCCTCGGTTTAAAGTGGGGGACTTGGTCTGGTTGTCCTCAAAGAATATTCCTATGACAGTGGCATCTCCTAAATTTAAGCCTAGGTTAATTGGACCTTATAAGATCATGGAGATTATTAATCCTGTTTCTTTTCGTTTGCTTCTTCCAGGGACATTTAAGATCCATAACGTGTTCCACAAGTCCTTGTTGAAGAGGTTTGTTGAGCCAGTGGTTCCTGCTGCTGTGCCTCCTGACCCTGTTTTGGTTGAGGGCAATCTGGAGTATGTGGTTGAGAAAATATTAGATTCTCGTTTTTCTAGACGGAAACTCCAGTATTTGGTTAAATGGAGAGGTTATGGTCAGGAAGACAATTCTTGGGTGTTTGCTTCGGACATCCATGCTAGGAGACTTATCCGTGCGTATCATAGAACTCATCCTGACCGGCCTGGTTGCTCAGGTGAGGGTTCGGTGACCCTCCTCAAGGGGGGGTACTGTTGTGAATGGGTTTGAGATGAGTTCTGAGCAGAGGCTTCCTCTGGTGGTTACAAGCGGTGCTGGTCTGTCCAGTGAAGATTGTGAGGACTGGGAATCAGGTGTTACTGACTGGTCTTATATAAGGGAGTCGCCTTCCCATCAGGGTTGCCGGTGATCAATTGTTCTGGTCTGAATCCTTCATTCCTGTTTCCCTTGTAGCCTGCTGTGTCGTGTCTGCATCTCCTGCTAACAGATAAGACATTTTCTTCTTTTTGTTTTTGTGCTATATTTTTGCATTTTTGTCCTGCACTTCTGTGGGGGCCTTCAGGGTCCCCTCCGGGGGCTTTTGCCCTCTCAGTTTAGTTCAGCCACTTATGTATGTACTTTTGCTTTTTCCAGTTTTTTCAGTGGCTGCTGTTTTGATTTTGTTATACCAGAGAACTAATTTAGGTGGTAGAGGTCGTGTGATCTCAGGTGTTTTTGAAATTAGTGGTGTTGGTGCTTTTCAGGGTTTTCTGGGATTGCAGTAAGTACCCTTCCTGTCCTTTTCTATTTAGTTAGTTTGGGCCCCAGCGTTTGCTCATACTATTTTCTTTCTGTGTCAGTATTTCATCTTGTCTAACCGCCATTACATGTTTGGGGGCTTTCTATTGTCTTTGGGGTTCTGCTCCGGGGCAGATAGCTTTCCTATATCTATCTTTAGGTGTAGTTAGTTTCTCAGGCTGTGACGAGGCGTCTAGGACCAACGTAGGAACGCTCCACGGCTGCCTCTAGATGTGGTGGTTAGTCAGGGTACTGCAATCTCATGGTTTCCAACTGCTCTGGTGTATTGCTTTTTTTTTTACCTGCACTCCTCAGCTACCAAATCATAACATAATTCACAATAAACATGGTACCGCAGAAAACGTCATCTTGTCCCGCAAAAATCGAGCTGCCATACAGCATCATCAGCGAAAAAATAATAAAAGTTATATCTCGCAGAATAAAGCGATGCAAAAATAATTATTTTTTATATAAAATTGTTTTTATTGTATAAAAGCGCCAAACCATAGAAAAAAAGATATAAATGAAGTATCGCTGTAATTGTACTGACCCGAAGAATAAAACTGTTTTATCAATTTTACCACACGTGGAACGGTATAAATGCCCCCCCAAAAAGAAATTCATGAATTGGTGTTTTTTGTTCATTGTAACCTCCCAAAAATCGTAATAAAAAGCGACCAAAAAATGTCACGTGCCCAAAAATGGTACCAATAAAAACGTCAACTTGTCCTACAAAAAATAAGACCTCACATGACTCTGTGGGCCAAAATATGCAAAAATCATAGCTCTCAAAATGTGATGATGCTAAAACTATTTTTTGCAATAAAAAGCATCTTTTAGCGTGTGACAGCTGCCAATCATAAAAACCCACTATAAATAGTAAATCAAAACCCCCTTTACCACCCCTTGGTTAGGGAAAATAATAAAATTTAAAAAATGTATTTATTTCCATTTTCCCATTGTGGTTAGGGTTAGGGTTGGAGCTAAAGATAGGGTTAGGGCTAAAGTTAGAATTAGGGTTAGGGTTGGGATTAGAGATAGGGGTGTGTTAGGGTTAGGTTTGTGGTTAGGGTTGGAGTTAAAATTGGGGGATTCCACTGTTTAGGCACATCAGGGGCTCTCCAAATGTGACATGGCGTATGATCTCAATTCCAGCCAATTCTGCATTGAAAAAGTCAAACGATGCTCCTTGCCTTCTGAGCTCTGCCATACGCCCAAACAATAGTTTACCCCACATATGGGGTATCAGCGTACTCAGAACAAATTGCACAATAACACTTGGGGGTCTAATTTCTTCTGTTACCCTTGGGAAAATAAAAAATTGGGGGTGAAACTTATTTTTTGTGGAAAAAAATTAGGATTTTTTATTTTTATGGCTCTACGTTATAAACTTCTGTGAAGCACATGGGGGTTCAAAGTCCTCACCACACATCTAGATAAGTTCCTTGGGGGTCTATTTTCCAAAATGGGGTCACTTGTGGGGGGTTTCCACTGTTTAGGCACATCAGGGGCCCTCCAAATGCAACATGACGCCCGCAGACCATTCCATCAAAGTCTGCAATCCAAAACATCACTACTTCCCTTCTGAGCCCCGACGTGTGCCCATACAGTAGTTTTCTCCCACATATGGGGTATCAGTGTACTCAGGAAAAATTGCACAACTTTTGGGGTCCAATTTCTCCTGTTACCCTTGGGAAAATAAAAAATTGGGGACTAAAAGAACATATTTGTGGAAAAAATATGATTTTTTTTTTCATGCTCGGGCGTTATAAGCTTTAGTGAAACACCTGGGGGTTCAAAATTCTCACCACACATCTAGATAAGTTCCTTGAGGGGTCTAGTTTCCAAAATAGTGTCATTTGTGGGGGGTTTCCACTGTTTAGGCACCTCAGGGGCTCTCCAAACACGACATGCGTTGAAAAAGTCTAACGGCGCTCCTTCCCTTCCGAGCTCTGCCATGCATCCGAACAGTGGTTTACCCCAACATATGGGGTATCAGCGTACTCAGGACAAATTGAATAATAACTTTTGGAGTCTTCTTACCCTTGGGAAAATAAAAATTGGGGTGAAAAGATCATTTTTGTGGAAAAAATAAGATTTTTTAAATTTTACGGCTCTATGTTATAAACTTGTGTGAAGCACTTGGGGGTTCAAATTGCTCACCACAGATCTAGATAAGTTCCTTAGGGGGTTTAGTTTCCAAAATGGGGTCACCTGTGGGGGGTTTCCACTGTTTAGGCACATCTGGGGCTCTCCAAATGCAACATGGCGTCCAATCTCAAATCCAGCCTATTTTGGTTGGAAAAAGTCAAATGGTGCTCCTTCCATTCCGAGTTCTGCCGTGCGCCCAAACAGTGGTTACCCCCACATATGGGTTATCAGCGTACTCAGGACAAATTGGACAACAACTTTTGAGGTCCAATTTCTCCTGTATCCTTGGGAAAATAAAAAAATTGGTGACTAAAAGATCATTTTTGTGGGAAAAAATAGGATTTTTTATTTTCATGCCCGGGCATTATAAACTTGCGTGAAGCACTTGGGGGTTCAAAGTGCTCAACAAAGACCTCGATAAGTTCCTTAGGGGTCTAGTTTCCAAAATGGGGTCGCTTGTGGGGGGTTTCCACTGTTTAGGCACATCTGGGGCTCTGCAAACGGAACATGATACCCATCAACGTCTGCATTCCAAAACGTTATTACTTCCTTTCCAAGCCCTGCCGTGCGCCCAAACAGTTATCCCCCCCACATATGGGGTATCAGCGTACTCAGGACAAATTGGACAACAACTTTTGGGGTCCAATTTCCTTGGAAAAAAATCAAAAATTGGGGACTAAAAAAATCATTTTTGTGGAATTTATTTTTTTTTTCACACCCAGGCATAATAAACTTTTGTGAAACACTTGAGGGTTCAAAGTGCTCACAACAGATCTAGATAAGTTCCATAGGGGGTCTAGTTTCCAAAATGGTGTCACTTGTGGTGGGTTTCCACTGTTTAGGCGCATCAGGGGCTCTCCAAACGCGACATGGCATCCAATCTCAATTCCAGCCAATTTTGGTTTGAAAAAGTCAAACAGCGCTCCTTCCCATACGAGCTCTGCCGTGCGCTCAGTGGTTTTCCCTCACATATGGGGTATTGGAGTACTCAGGAGAAATTGCACAACAACTTTATCTGTCCATTTTCTCCTTTTACCCTAGTGAAAATAAAAAAAATGTTTGTAAAAGATCATTTTTGTGACTAAAAAGTTAAATGTTCATTTTTTCCTTCCACGTTTCTTCTGCTCCTGTGAAGCACCTGAAGGGTTAATAAACTTCTTGAATGTGGTTTTGAGTACCTTGAGGGATGCAGTTTTAAGAATGTTGTCACTTTTGGGTATTTTCTGCCATATAGACCCCTCAAAGTGACTTCAAATGTGAGGTGGTCCCTAAAAAAAATGGCTCTGTAAATTGTGTTGTAAAAATGAGAAATCACTGGTCAACTTTTAACCCCTGATAATTTCCTAACAAAAAAAATTTTGGTTCCAAAATTGTGCTGATGTAAAGTAGACATGTGGGAAATGTATTTTATTAACTATTTTGTGTGACATATTTCTCTGTTTTAAGGGAATAAAAATTCAAAGTTTGAAAATTGCAAAATTTCAAAATTTTCGCCATATTTCCATTTTTTTCAAAAATAAACGCAAGTTATATCGAAGAAATTTTAACACTAACGTGAAGTACAATATGTCACGAGAAAACATTCTCAGAATCGCCAAGATCCGTTGAAGCATTCCAGATTTATGTCCTCATAAAAAGACAGTGGTCAGAATTGTAAAAATTGGCCCGGTCATTAACGTGCAAACCACCGTTGGGGGTAAAGGGTGTAAGGTTTCACTCACTCGGCTGCTTCAGAGGTAAATCAGGATGCACTTTTATATCAAAAGTTCATCAGGTTTATTGCTTCATAAACCTCACAGTAACATACAGTACAATTCTCCAGTACTTCAGCTCGGTCCTGGAACCTTACTCCTCAGACACAGGACCTCTCTGTAATGTCCCGCCTGGACACATGGAAGTCTGTCCACACTGGCAGACTCCCACAACACTCTCTTCCAGGTGCCAAACACACTCCATTACATAGGTGTAACTCCACCCACAGGTGAGGTCAGGAATCAGGATCACATGGTTAGATCACATGGTCATGACCTCACCACAGGTCCTTTAGATATACACCATTACATACAGGTTTTATCCTAGCTATTCAGACACATACCCCTTGGGTGGGTTTGTAGGTGACTGGACCCACCCAGCTCTCCAAGTCACCTGGAAGCCTCCCAATGTATAGCACAACTCAGCAGTAGATCTGCTGAACCAAAACATATCCAGGCTTCCATCACAGGGCCACCCACCTCTGCGATACATACCGTCCATCCATCACATGCCTCCATGCATATCCCGAGGGCCATACACAGTGCCCCCTAGCTGCATCAGGGGTCATTACACCACATACCTCCCCCCTCTGTTCAAACTTGTGGGGTTGAACACTTGTTACCCGACCAGAGATCTTTCTCGGTCGTCTCTGCCAGTCACACCGTCTCTCTAAGTCGGGCCCTGCTACTGATCTCTTTTGTAGGCGTCTGTCCTCCGACTCTGTCACATCTGTTGCTGACTCCCCCCTGTCAGACCACCCGCATCCCCAGCAGTCAGTACGGCATCGCAATTCCCTTGCACCCATACGTCCTGTCTGGTCTGAGTCCTTTTTATTTCGTCCACTACAGGTTCTCCTGCTTAGGACACTCAACACTGGGCTAACTGAGGCATCGCTACTTCTACCTCTTCCATCAGGCGACCTATTTCCTGTATTAGCTCCAGCTTGAGGACTTGTAGTCTTAAGCGAAACTCTTCTCCTCTCATTACCACGGGTTGAAGGTGAAGGCCATCTTCTTTCCATTTCCTGCAGGTTTCTGTTGACCTGGTCCCTCTCAAGTCGTAGCTGCTCTACTTCTCTCAGGTATGACACACGATACTCCAGGAGCATCCGGATATTCCCAAGGCTCTCCCTGGTTCCGACAACAAGGAATGGAACCATCCCATCTTTACCCCTGACCTGGACTTTGTCATCAGCCGGAATCCTGACTCTCGTCACACCGGACTTATTCACCTTCTCCTGTATCACTTTCCCAAGTCTTCCGATGACTTTCTTCACCAGACCTCTGGGCACTTGAATGATGTCTTCCACCAATCCAAGCCGACTTTGAGCCTTTCTTGCTTGCTCCAAACGTCGAGCAGCTTCTTTATTCCTCCACATGATCATCTGTTTTGTTCGGAGGCATTGTAGATGCATGTCTCTCAGGACAGCCACTCGCTTCAGTGTGACTTCCTTAGTTGACAGTATGACCAACTGTTTCTTCTTTGGCACCCAGTTCACACTAGATGCTTCTACCGCCTTTCTAAAGGCCTCATGCACCTCCTCACTGGCACACACTTCTTGCATGTCTTCTGGTATCTCTATTACACACTTGAAAACCGACCCGTCACCTTCTTGGATAGACTGTTGGACCTCCTCGTCCTGAGCGTTAGTACAGTTTTCCAAGACATCGCTCTCCCTTGTGTGTCCATCTGCATGGCACTTCCCTTGCGGGATTTCTTCTCCCATAGATTTCTGGAGCTGGGCACTAGTCTCCTCCTCTATCTGGAGAAGCTTCTGCTGATGTTTCTCTTGGGCTTCTCTGAGCACCTCCATCTCTTTCCATAGAGCCTTGTTCATACTCTGACCCGCTGACAGATGATTTCTTAGCTTAGAGACTTCCTTCTCCAACTCCTCCACTCTGTGCTCAATCATTTGTCTCAAGACCCTTTCTTTAAACAGCTCTATCTCATGGTCCCTGAGGCGAGAGGAAAATCTGCCAATTTTATTCGGCTCCACTTTACTGCACTCGCTTTCCCTTGCGGTCGAGTCACAGTCTGCATAGGAGTCACTCCCCCTCCCCCTGTCATCCTGGAACAGCATGTCCCCACTTAGACAGGTCTCGGCCCCCTTTTCTGGAGCTATACCGTTTCTCACGGTCACACATCTTGTCACCTCCAAGTCCCCGAGTTGGTCTGACCCACACTTTCTCCCTGTCACCTGGAACTCTGGACTATCGCTATTAGATGTGACCTTCTTTTCACACATCACACGACAAGGAACCACTACAGCCACCTGCTGTGATGGGGCTCCCTCCTCTGAACAACAACACACTTTATCAACTTCCCATGCCTTTTCAAAAAACGTGAAGTCCCGCTTCCTCTCATAGGGGTACACTAAGTTCGGTGGTATACCAGCATAACACCCTTTTGGAATCTCCACCCACTTTTGGGCCACCATCCCCTTTTGGGTTGCCACCCCCTTTTGGGACTCCGCCCCCTTTTGGGCCACCATCCCAATTTGGGTTACCGCCCCCTTTTGGGCCACCATCCTAATTTGTGTTACCGCCCCCTTTTGGGACTCCGTCCCCTTTTGGGCAACTTTACTGATTTGGGCTACCACCCCCTTTTGAGACTCCGCCCCCTTTCGGACCACCATCCCTGTTTTGGGTTACCGCCCCCTTTTGGGACTCCGCCCCCTTTTGGGTAATCATCCCTGTTTTGGGTTGCCGCCCCCTTTTGGGACTCCTCCCCTTTTAGGGACACCACCCATCACTGGGGTACACACCATGGCTCTTACAGGCCCCAGTCCACACAGTACCCTTAGACAGTGCCTTTTACTTAGGGCGTGTACTGGCCCTTTAAGAGTTTGTGTGCCTCGGTTCACACTGTCCTTTTTACCACACCAGCTCCTGCTGGTACTGTCACCGCTTCCGTTGCAGCCACCAACAACCAGCACCTCCAGATGCTACTGCTAAGCTGCTATGGCTGTTACTGCAGCTCCGGCTGCTGCAGAACTTCTTGCTGCAACAGTCACTGTAGCTCCTGCTACCACAAGTCTCTGCACGCTGCTCTGTCTTGCCGCTTGTCACCTTCGTGACCCCACGAGTCACAGCCAGCCACTTGTCACCTTCATGACTCCTCCGAGCCACAGCAAACACCTCACACGTGTTCCAGAAAAAAAAACAGTTTCTCACTGACCCGTCAGCACAACACAGACTCCTGTCTGTCACACTCTCGGCCACAGAGATTTCCGGACACCTACTCTCAGAGGCATCCAACAGAGCAAATACAGTTTCTCACTGACCCGTCAGCACAACACAGACTCCTGTCTGTTACACTCTCAGCCAGAGAGATTTTCCGGACACCTCCTCTCCCAGAGGCATCCCACAAAGGAAAAAAAAAAAACAGTCTTTCACTGACCCGTCAGTACAACACAGACTCCTGTCTGTTACACTCTCGGCCAGAGAGATTTTCCGGACACCTCCTCTCCCAGAGGCATCCCACAAAGGAAAAAAAAAAACAGTCTTTCACTGACCCGTCAGTACAACACAGACTCCTGTCTGTTACCTGTTGATCACTCAGGTTTCCGGACACCTCCTCTGAGGTATCCTCTCAGCATGCTTTTTCCTCAATTTTCAATGACCCCGGTCAACATAACACAGACTCCTGTCTGTCACCACTGCTTAACAGCTTCTTCAGATACCTCATATCAGAGGCACCACATAAACATAACCACAGTTTATTCGTGACCACTGGTCATACTCACGGTTTTCACAGACCGTCCGTTCCTCCTCTGGTTCCTGATTCCCAGTCCTGCAACATGTGCTCCTTGGGTCGCTGCCAGCATTCCATCCACCAATTGTAATGTTTCACTCACTCGGCTGCTTCAGAGGTAAATCAGGACGCACTTTTATATCAAAAGTTCATCAGGTTTATTGCTTCATAAACCTCACAGTAACGTACAGTACAATTCTCCAGTACTTCAGCTCGGTCCTGGAACCTTACTCCTCAGACACAGAGACCTCTCTGTAATGTCCCGCCTGGACACATGGAAGTCTGTCCACACTGGCAAACTCCCACAACACTCTCTTCCAGGTGCCAAACACACTCCATTACATAGTTTGCAAGAGAAAATGGGAAACAAAAAATATATAGTCAGCTCACCCTTCTGTGAAATCTTCATTAGACAGCTGGTGCTCAGCACGGTTCCATGGAGCAAACGTACTTGGGAAGAGAAAAAAAAAAAAAAACCAGCGAGAAGGTTGTAGTCTAAAAGATAACCTTTAATCCATTAGGTTAAAACATAAGTGGCACAGGATTGCCGGGCATGGGAAAAAACACTTCAAAAACAGATGACGCGTTTCGACTTAGCAGTCTTCATCAAGATCTATGTTCTGATTACAGAGTGTGAGAATATATGCTAGGAAGTCAAACATAATTGGTCAGACAATCAGCATCATTTGAATAATGAATACACCATAGTTTCTAAAATCCAAGTGAAAGAGAAAAAAAAAAAAAAATTAAAATCACAGAAGATCATGTAAGGAAAACAATGTATATACAGAAAAATCCAAGCAATTCTGATCAGTTGTAATACTTTATCAAGTCCTGTCTATAATTCAAACCCTGATGGT
The DNA here is from genome assembly GCA_033576555.1 of Oophaga sylvatica. Lineage (NCBI taxonomy): Eukaryota > Metazoa > Chordata > Amphibia > Anura > Dendrobatidae > Oophaga > Oophaga sylvatica. The sequence continues at coordinate 171,623,237 of JARQOD010000001.1, read as the reverse complement.
GTTCTCGTGTTTAATGTGAAAATCCAGAAGGATTCTCTATTGAACAGCTTGCGTTTGTGATTACCTCCTCTCAAAGGTTTGTGAACTTTCTCTATAGCATTAAACCTGAAAGAGTTAACACTGCCTTTGTGGTGTGTTAAAAAATGCTTTGAAGCTGCAGATGGAGAGATAGCATTAGGATTTACCGCATCGGCTAAATGTCTCCTAATACGCACTTTGAGAGGACATGTGGTGCAACCTATGTATTGTAGCTTGCAAGTAATGCACTCTATTTGATACATAACAAATGATGTGTTGCAGTTAACATAATCCTTGATGTAAAAAACTGAAGTGTCTTGAGCTGAAAAAAATTTCTCTGTTTTACGTGCAAACCTGCATGCTTTGCATATGTTAGCACCACATTTGTAGAAACCCCTCAGGTTCAGCCAATTATTTTGAGAACGAGATTTATCAGGATCAGTAAAAATACTAGGAGATAATAATGAGCCTAGTGTGGGAGTTTTTTTTGGAACAAACCGCACAGGATTTTTTAAAACCTCTCTTAATTTTTTGTCTTGATTTAAAAGAGGTAGATATTTTTTAATGATAGAGACTATATTAGTGTATTGAGAGCTATAATTTGTTGTGAAAGTGACACCAGAGAAACCTACTGTATTACAACTGATCAGAATTGCTTGGATTTTTCTGTATATACATTGTTTTCCTTACATGATCTTCTGTGATTTTAAATTTTTTTTTTTTTTCTCTTTCACTTGGATTTTAGAAACTATGGTGTATTCATTATTCAAATGATGCTGATTGTCTGACCAATTATGTTTGACTTCCTAGCATATATTCTCACACTCTGTAATCAGAACATAGATCTTGATGAAGACTGCTAAGTCGAAACGCGTCATCTGTTTTTGAAGTGTTTTTTCCCATGCCCGGCAATCCTGTGCCACTTATGTTTTAACCTAATGGATTAAAGGTTATCTTTTAGACTGCAACCTTCTCGCTGGTTTTTTTTTTTTTTTTTCTCACTCCATTACATAGGTGTAACTCCACCCACAGGTGAGGTCAGGAATCAGGATCGCATGGTTAGATCACATGGTCATGACCTCACCACAGGTCCTTTAGATACACACCATTACATACAGGTTTTATCCTAGCTATTCAGACACATACCCCTTGGGTGGGTTTGTAGGTGACTGGACCCGCCCAGCTCTCCAAGTCACCTGGAAGCCTCCCAATGTATAGCACAACTCAGCAGTAGATCTGCTTAACCAAAACATATCCAGGCTTCCATCACAGGGCCACCCACCTCTGCGATACATACCGTCCATCCATCACATGCCTCCATGCATATCCCGAGGGCCATACACAGTTCCCCCTAGCTGCATCAGGGGTCATTACACCACAAGGGGTTAAGCTCCGGTAAGGTTTTGAACTGTGACCTGCTCTATACACTGCATCCCGGATCAAGGACCCCGCGACAGACATCAGAGACGAACCGTTGCCTTCAGGACTCTGCTCATTGACGTCTTCAGGACCATACCGGACTCACTACACGCTGACCGTTGTTGGCGCCATCGTTTGCCTCATGGACATTCCAGTCTGGGTGTCGTCTGGACCGGATAAGTTATTTCTTACAAACTGTTTTTGCCCTTCTTTTACCCACATTTTACCCCAAACTGCATACCCTTTAGCTCTTATTACCCGCATTACTCTTATTTTGTTAACCCTTGCTCTGCCTTCTGTCCGTTACTGCATCGCACAACCTGCTCACACTCGCAGGAGTGTAATGCGAGTACAATCCGATTTTTCACACCTAGCAATGCAATTTTAACATGAGCTTATACATAGAGCAATTCTCTTTGTCATTTACAGATCATTATCAAAGGAAATACTCTTCTAAACACATATATGATAGATGGTTAGATAGATAGATAAATAGAATAAAAGCCGGCAATTCAGCAGCCTCGTACATTAAAATACCGCAGGACCCGACAGGATAGAATAGATGAATTACATATAGTATATACACATAGAATAGACAGATATATATAAATGTCAGTGATATATACAATTAGAACAGTGTGTGTGCAGCTTACTGTACATGTATTTAATTATTAAAAGATTATTTTTCTGAAAAAAAATGGCATGGGCTCCCGCATAATTTTCTTAACCAGCAGAGGGAAAGATGATAGCTGGGGGCAGATGTTTATAGCCTGGGAAGGAGGTAATGCCCATGGAGCTTCCCAGGCTAGTAATATCAGCTCACAACTGTATAATTAGCCTTTACTAGCTATTAAAATGTAACGTAGGGTTCACCTATAATTAATAACCAGCAAAGGCTATGCAGACAGCTGTGGGCTGATATTAATAGCCTAGGAAGGGGCCATGGATATTGGCACCCACAGGCTAAAAACATCAGCTCTTAGCTGCCACAAAAAAGGCTCATCTATAAGATGTGCCAATTCTGGCACTTAGCCTTGTTCTTTCCATTTGCCCTGTAGCAGTGGCAAGTGGGGTGATACTTTGGGGGGGTGATGTCACCTTTTTATTGTCAGGTGACATCAAGCCCCGAGGTTAGTAATTTAGAGGCGTCAATAAGACTCCCCCATTACTAACCCCATAGTCATATTGTATAAAATACACACACCCAGCAAAATGTCCTCTAATTGAATGAATGACACATACTCCTTAAAAAATCTTAATTAAACCATACTTACGACATCGCTCACTCCAGAGACGTCATTGTCTCCTGAAAAAAAGTTAAAATAAAAAACAACAATATTCCTCACCTTTCCGCTGAGAAGATGATAATCCAATTGTCCCACGACAGGTCTAGCTTTGCTACATCTAGATGGCAGGCTACATGGTTGCATGATGCGATCATACAACCTGCCATCCAGCAGAGACATTGAGCAGCATGTCACCGCTGCTCAATGTCTCCCTGAGAACTCCTATTACCTGTCTGACAGCACAGCGAGAGTGACAAATCTGTCACGCTGTGATTTTACTGTACGCGGCAGATGAATTGCCAGCTTTTCGATCGGTGCGTAAAAATCAGACAGCACTCGCATGGTCCGAGTGCTGTGCGTTTTTTTTCTCGCACTCACAAGCTTGTATTGACGAGTCTTGGCCGAGTCTTGGTGCCAATCGCAGCCTGCTTCGATTTTACACGCACGTCATATACGCCTGAGAAAAAAAACGCTGATGTGAGCTTCCCCATAGATTAACACTGGACCGAGTGCTATGTGATGTTTTCTCTCATAGCACTCGGCCATAATGTACGATAGTGTGACTCCATAACAACAATGGAGAAACCGAAACAAGGTCCTATGTTCAATAAGAACCAGATTTTATTATAACATACAACACCATAAGGGAGGGTGGGAACAAAATACCAAGGGAAAAAAGGAAGGGGCAAAACAGGGGACTACAATGGCGCATTCATGCTAGATAAAAAATATATGGTGTGGCCTATCAAAATCACACATATATATCAATATATATATCTCTCACCGCCAATATAACATCAGTAAAATATTAAAGCATAATCAGTATATCAAAATATGCAAATAGGTTGATATGTGCAAATATGTATATAAAGTGCAAATGCGGTATCGCTGTAATCGTACTGACCCGAAGAACGGAGGAAAAAAATAAATTCTGAATTACTGTTTTTTGTTCATTCTGCTTCCACAAAAATTGGAATAGGAAGCAATCAAAAAACGTTATGTGCTCGAATATAGTACCAATAAAAACGTCCACTCGTCCCGCAAAAAATATAAGCCCGCACATAACTCTCTCGGCCGAAATATGGAAAAATTATAGCTCTCAAAATAAAGTGATGCAAAATTTCTTACAAAAAAATCTTACAAAAAACCCATCTTTTAGTGTGTAACAGAAGCTAAACATGAAAAAAGGATGTAAATCTGGTATCACTGTAATCGCACCGATCCGAAGAATAAAGTCGCCTAATCAATAATACCACATGAGGAATGGCGTAAAAAATAAAGCCAATTCTTCACCTTTTGTGGATTTTTTCATTCTGCCTTCCAAAGATCGCAGTAAGGCGATCACAGTGGTTCCCCCCACATAGGGGTATCAGCGTACTCAGTACAAATTGCACATCAACTTTTTGGGGTCCTATTTCTCCTGTTAGTGTACATAAATCTCCCTTAAAAAGTATTATTTTATTAAATTTCTCTTAAAAAACACCAAAACCCAGTGTAAGTGGTTATAAAAAATGATAAACCAAAAAATAGGAAAAAATTGACCAATTCTACCTGTTCAAACCCTTTAATAATATGCCTATTCTTACACCTTCCTTGCCGTAGAGGTTGGCACCCTAAGACACGATTTTTTGGCGCCCCCACTCAACGTCGACTATCCCTCACTTCCCTAATAATACCCTAGATACAAAGGTGGGAAAACAATATAGTGAAGGGAAGTTATGAAATTGATAGATCCTTATATATTAATACATATCATGACATATAGGTCTGACACTTAATAATATCATGGCATATGGGTCTGACAGAAAAAATATATATATTAGTCTCACTTCAAATCACACAGTAGGAGGGATAATACCCATATACTTGAACAGAAATGCACTGATATTTGGGGTATAATCTATAGGCTCCTTGATCCTTAGTATGAGCCTCAAAAAGCTATATTAGTAGCATAATAAGCAGCATAACAATGCATTGGTTGTCCCCCAAGTCCTAAGTGTGCCTCACAAAGCTATAACATTGATGCAGTGAAACAGCATATTGAAAATGAGATCGTGAGACTTAGCATTAGTTGTACCCGACGCGTTTCCCCGTCATCACGGTTCATCAGGAGGAAAAGATACTGTGGATGCCGGATATCATGATGCTAGGCATAGCCGTCGGTCCAAAAATGGGAGATTTAAATAACCCCCTGATCATCCCATCGTAATAGATACCGCCCCCTCAATCGTCGGCGGTAGTACAGGGTCAGAGCAAATTAACAGTCCCCCTTTCTCACCTGCTACACTCCGGCGTGCGTTCCGTTGCCACTGCTGTGCGTTCCACCTCCAGCATGTCGGCATACAGGAAGAGCAAAGATCATGTGATACATCACATGATCGCCGGTACTTCCGGTTCTACGATCTCTATATGCGGTCATAAAGAAGAACTCAGTGCATTGGAATTCACTACAACGCCTGCGATTTAGGCTGATATAATCAGGACTGCGATCCATACTTATTATTATGAAACAGATAGCGATCTATACTTATTATTATAAATAAAAGTATACGTGTGTATGGACAAATAATAATATGGCAACAGATAAAAGGGGGGGAGTGATGTGGATATAAAGTTATGGATACTCTTAACGTAAATATAAATACATATATAATACCAGTATATTGAATATCAGCAATAAGTATATTGGTATGCAGCTGCGACGATCAACCCATAAATAGAGCCCAAGTACCATGTGGTAAAAACAAGCAGAACAACTAAATAAAAAAGGTATAAGAGAGACATTCATTAAGTCCTTTAGGGGTCAACGATTGCAGTCTGAATATCCATTCTGCCTCCCGTCTTTGTATTAATCTATCCAAATCCCCCCTCTAACTCTAGGCTGAATCAATTCCACCATGCAAAAGGAAATTTCCTTCATACGACCATTATGTACTTCATTCATATGTCGGGCTACGGGTGTATCTCTTTTGTTTCTGATATCACCCAAATGTTCTCCCACCCTAACCCTTAATTCCCTAATGGTCTTACCGATGTAATCCATTGGGCAAGTGCAAGTGGCTTTGTATACCAAGCCCATACTTCTACAATTTCCAAAGTCTCTAATCGTATATATCCTCCCATTATATGAGCTACTGAAGGTTTTTGTCTGGGACATCATCCCACATTTTGAGCAGTTTCCACATCTAAAGAAACCCAGTGGTTTCCTATCAAGCCAAGTACCTGCCCCTTTTGGTCTCTGATACAAACTATGAACTAAATGGTCTCCAATGGATCTACCCCTTCTATATGTGACACTAGGTTTGGGGGCCACAAAATTCTTTAGGTTGGGATCCGCTAATAAGACTCCCCAATGCTTTTTGAGAATATGGAAAACCTGCTCAGATTGTATATCATAGGTTCCAATTAGCCTGACCATCTCATTAAGATCCTCAGTATTTTTCTTTCTAAGAAGGGGTTGTCTATCGGCAAAAAGTGCCTCATTCATTGGACCATCCAAAACCTCTCGGGGATAGTCTCTCGCTATAATCTATCATATAGGTCACTGGCTTGTCTCCTGTAAGTACCCAAATCTGAGCAGTTCCTTCTTAATCGTAAGAACTGCCCCTTGGGTATCCCCCTCTTCAAGGGGGCGGGATGATGACTCGTCCATCTCAGGAGATTATTGGTGGAAGTGGGTTTTCGATATGTACAAGTTTTAATACTGCCATCTGGTTCCTTTGAAATGGTTAAAGTCCAGAAAGTTAATACTTCCCTTCACTATATTGTTTTCCCACCTTTGTATCTAGGGTATTATTAGGGAAGTGAGGGATAGTCGACGTTGAGTGGGGGCGCCAAAAAATCGTGTCTTAGGGTGCCAACCTCCACGGCAGGGAAGGTGTAAGAATAGGCATATTATAGGGTCTGAACAGGTAGGATTGGTCAATTTTTTCCTATTTTTTGGTTTATCATTTTTTATAACCACTTACACTGGGTTTTGGTGTTTTTTAAGAGAAATTTAATAAAATAATACTTTTTAAGGGAGATTTATGTACACAAACTTATGTTTTTCCCTTTATTATTTACAAGTTAGTTTTTTTCTGATTGAAGGGTATGGCAAGCTTTTTATCGGCTCCCATAAATACCGATTTGTGGGCACAGGATGCCAACCAGGTTTTTTCAACCAGTTCAACTACCTCTGAGAGCGCTGATAATCCATCACTGAGAACATTATTTAAAGAACTATATCTGGCCTACAAAGAGAACATAAAGTCCTGGTGGGAAATCAAGGGTTTGGAAAACTATATTAAAAATAAAATTGTCCCTAAGGGATTACGTATCAACATACAACCATCACCACGGACGGCCAACCCCAATCTACTTACAGCCTGGACAAAAGAATCTATTGAGTCCTCGATTCGTTTTATGCATATCCTCCTAACAGAGGAACAGAAACTATTTGAGGAATCGACAAAAAAATTAAATAATTTTATTGAAAGGGTCCAAAAATGTAAATCAGACCCAGATTTTGTAAGACGGGAAAATATTCTACAGACATCAGTTGAGAAATTTCAGTCGAATTTTAAAGATCGTAAACATAATCAATTCCTACGTGATATAGGGGAATTTAAAGAGAATAGGGCATACGAGTATCATTCAAAACCTGTGTCTGAGGTATCTTCATCTGATATTGAAACATCAGATACAGAACGTACTGATAACTTCCCAACTACCGGGGTAGAGGCAGGTACAGTAGGGGAAAATGGCGTGTGTTGTGAATGGGTTTGAGATGAGTTCTGAGCAGAGGCTTCCTCTGGTGGTTACAAGCGGTGCTGGTCTGTCCAGTGAAGATTGTGAGGACTGGGAATCAGGTGTTACTGACTGGTCTTATATAAGGGAGTCACCTTCCCATCAGGGTTGCCGGTGATCAATTGTTCTGGTCTGAATCCTTCATTCCTGTTTCCCTTGTAGCCTGCTGTGTCGTGTCTGCATCTCCTGCTAACAGATAAGACATTTTCTTCTTTTTGTTTTTGTGCTATATTTTTGCATTTTTGTCCTGCACTTCTGTGGGGGCCTTCAGGGTCCCCTCCGGGGGCTTTTGCCCTCTCAGTTTAGTTCAGCCACTTATGTATGTACTTTTGCTTTTTCCAGTTTTTTCAGTGGCTGCTGTTTTGATTTTGTTACACCAGAGAACTAATTTAGGTGGTAGAGGTCGTGTGATCTCAGGTGTTTTTGAAATTAGTGGTGTTGGTGCTTTTCAGGGTTTTCTGGGATTGCAGTAAGTACCCTTCCTATCCTTTTCTATTTAGTTAGTTTGGGCCCCAGCGTTTGCTCATACTATTTTCTTTCTGTGTCAGTATTTCATCTTGTCTAACCGCCATTACATGTTTGGGGGCTTTCTATTGTCTTTGGGGTTCTGCTCCGGGGCAGATAGCTTTCCTATATCTATCTTTAGGTGTAGTTAGTTTCTCAGGACTGTGACGAGGCGTCTAGGACCAACGTAGGAACGCTCCACGGCTGCCTCTAGTTGTGGTGGTTAGTCAGGGTACTGCAATCTCATAGTTTCCAACTGCTCTGGTGTATTGCCTTTTTTTTACCTGCACTCCTCAGCTACCAAATCATAACAGGCGTGGCTCAAGAGATCAACACAGACGGAGAGGAGTTGGGAGAGGTACACAAGTAGATTCTGGAATGTCATCCTCACCATCATCTGCACAACCGTCTTTTTTAGAACGGGGACAACATTTGGGCTACGACCTGAGAAAAAGGCCGCTATAGGACAAGGTCAGATTATCAATTTATCTTCCTATGTTTTGAATAATGATGATTTTGTTATCCTTCAGAAGGGATTGAATTTTGTCCCTACTGGTTCCTTTGATTGTTTCCGATGGGTCAAGGATTTGAATCTTTTCAGACGTAAACTTAAATGGAAACTGTTTTTTCAGAAACATGACTTGGATCAATGTCGTAGCCTGGGTTTGTCTGAAGAGGACATTGTTGGACTACAGGCACTAACAGGTCTCCTAAGGGAAAATCGAAAGGGGAAAAGGTCCCTTCACTGATCTAAAAAATAAAAGCACCAGAATGCCGCCTATAAATGATATTACCAGTGTTGATATATTTATTAAACTGGTTGAGGCAGATTTGTGTAAGATTCCACGTTTTGGGAATCAAGGGGCATCTAATCTATCTGAAAGAGAAAAGAGATCACTTGAGAGATTGGAAAGAAATTGTGACATCATCATAAAGCCTTCAGACAAAGGCGGCAATCTGGTGCTTATGGATCACCATACTTACCTGGGAATGTATCAATCATTACTATCTGAACCGGGCACGTATGAAAGATTAAGAGGGGACCCAACTGTCGAATACCAGGAAGGCTTGACGGGTATTTTAGGTGAAGCTAGGGAAGAGGGTCTACTGTCAGAGAACGAATGGAAATTTTTACAACCTAGTCATCCTACTATACCAACTTTTTATGCCCTCCATAAAGTCCACAAAGGCTTGGTCCCCCTAAAGGGTCGTCCGATTGTGGCAGGGATCGAGTCCTTGACGCAGAATAGTGGTATTTACTTAGACAGAATACTTAGACCTTTCGTTATATCTCTTCCCTCCTACGTCCGAGACACCTCACATCTTTTATGTCTTTTGGAGTGGATTAGTGTTGGTCCAGAGACTTTTCTGGCATCCATAGATGTGGAGGCTCTGTATAGCAGCATCCCTCATATACATGGTATGAAAGCTATCAATCACTTCTTGCAAACCAGAGCAATTGAATGTCGAAAACACAACATGTTTATTGATAAACTATTATCTTTTTGTCTCACCCATAATTATTTCCTCTTTGATGGGAAGTTCTTCCACCAGCTCAGGGGTACCGCGATGGGGAACCCTTGTGCCCTCCACTTACGCTAATATCTTCCTGGGCTGGTGGGAAGAAACCCTTATCTTTGGGGAGAAGGAAGAATGGTGGAATAACTATATCGGACTCTGGGCCAGATATATCGACGATATTCTGATTTTTTTGGTCTGGCTCAGAGTTGGATTTCTGCCGCTTTGTTGAGACAATTAATATCAATGACATTGGACTCAGATTCACATCAGAACATCATGACAGAAGTATTAACTTTCTGGACTTAACCATTTCAAAGGAACCAGATGGCAGTATTAAAACTTGTACATATCGAAAACCCACTTCCACCAATAATCTCCTGAGATGGACGAGTCATCATCCCACCCCCTTGAAGAGGGGGATACTCAAGGGGCAGTTCTTACGATTAAGAAGGAACTGCTCAGATTTGGGTACTTACAGGAGACAAGCCAGTGACCTATATGATAGATTAATAGCGAGAGACTATCCCCGAGAGGTTTTGGATGGTCCAATGAATGAGGCACTTTTTGCCGATAGACAACCCCTTCTTAGAAAGAAAAATACTGAGGATCTTAATGAGATGGTCAGGCTAATTGGAACCTATGATATACAATCTGAGCAGGTTTTCCATATTCTCAAAAAGCATTGGGGAGTCTTATTAGCGGATCCCAACCTAAAGAATTTTGTGGCCCCAAAACCTAGTGTCACATATAGAAGGGGTAGATCCATTGGAGACCATTTAGTTCATAGTTTGTATCAGAGACCAAAAGGGGCAGGTACTTGGCTTGATAGGAAACCACTGGGTTTCTTTAGGTGTGGAAACTGCTCAAAATGTGGGATGATGTCCCAGACAAAAACCTTCAGTAGCTCATATAATGGGAGGATATATACGATTAGAGACTTTGGAAATTGTAGAAGTATGGGCTTGGTATACAAAGCCACTTGCACTTGCCCAATGGATTACATCGGTAAGACCATTAGGGAATTGAGGGTTAGGGTGGGAGAACATTTGGGTGATATCAGAAACAAAAGAGATACACCCGTAGCCCGACATATGAATGAAGTACATAATGGTCGTATGAAGGAAATTTCCTTTTGCATGGTGGAATTGATTCAGCCTAGAGTTAGAGGGGGGGATTTGGATAGATTAATACAAAGACGGGAGGCAGAATGGATATTCAGACTGCAATCGTTGACCCCTAAAGGACTTAATGAATGTCTCTCTTATACCTGTTTTATTTAGTTGTTCTGCTTGTTTTTACCTCATGGTACTTGGGCTCTATTTATGGGATGATCGTCGCAGCTGCATACCAATATACTTATTGCTGATATTCAATATACTGGTATTATATATGTATTTATATTTACGTTAAGAGTATCCATAACTTTATATCCACATCACTCCCCCCTTTTTTCTGTTGCCATATTATTATTTGTCCATACACACGTATACTTTTATTTATAATAATAAGTATAGATCGCTATCTGTTTCATAATAATAAGTATGGATCGCAGTCCTGATTATATCAGCCTAAATCGCAGGTGTTGTAGTGAATTCCAATGCACTGAGTTCTTCTTTATGACCACATATAGAGATCGTAGAACCGGAAGTACCGGCGATCATGTGATGTATCACATGATCTTTGCTCTTCCTGTATGCCGACACGCTGGCGGTGGAACGCACAGCAGTGGCAACGGAACGCACGCCGGAGTGTAGCAGGTGAGAAAGGGGGACTGTTAATTTGCTCTGACCCTGTACTACCGCCGACGATTGAGGGGGCGGTATCTATTACGATGGGATGATCAGGGGGTTATTTAAATCCCCCATTTTTGGACCAACGGCTATGCCTAGCATCATGTAAGGTTCTATGTATATATTCCTGAAACTCAGTTTGTTCGTCAGCCATTTTACTTTCTGTCTTGCTGCAGCTATCTTGCCCTCAGTCAAAATGGAGTTTCCAGCTTGCATGTTCCCGCCCTGATTCTCTCCTTTGCTTCTTAAGCAGCCACAGCTGAGCAATCAGTGCTTCAGAATCTAGCCTGCAGTGAACCTGTGACTTGACTCCTGTAAGCCTTGGACCTTGTACTCCAGCTATTCCTACTGAGGAACTCTGAAGCACTTGTGGACTCTGAACCCTGCTCTTTGAAAGACCCACGTTTGCATGGACTTACGGTAACAGAGAAGAAGATCCTGAATCTGTATTGGAGAGTGATTGCTGAGCTTGGATTACTCTGGCCTGCTGTGTCTCCTGTTTCTGTGTCTGCAAACTGTGTGACTATTTCTGCCAACTTGTATGAAGTAATACAGGACTTTTCTATATCAAACCTGTGACTCCTGTGTTTTCATCGCACCCAAGCACAAGACGCTATATGAACTGTACTACATACATTACAAGATTCTGAAGCCAAAACGTTAGTGTCTGCTGGGTCTGGAAGGCTGTGTCTGCTGTACTGTGGATATCAGACGTCCGGTTGTACTTTCTGTGATGACAGTGGTTGTGACTTCTCACAACCATTCCAGGTGAGCAATTCCCTTAAGTTTTTTCTTTTTGCAGTGTTACCACAGGTAAACACTATTGTTTTTTTTTTTTTCCTTTCTTTTCTCTTTTTGTCTGCTGTAACTCTGGATATCAGATGTCTGGTTGAAACTTTCTGTGATGATAGTGGTTGTGACTTCTCACAACCATTCCAGGTGAGCAGTTCCCTTAATTTTTTTTTTCTCTCTCTGCAGTGTTGCCACAGGTGAACACTATTGTTTTTTTTTCTCTCCTCTTCTTCCAGTAATCCTGTCTTAAAAGATCTAGAAAATGGAGGCCCGCATAAAGGAACTTTGCGGAGTGACTGATAATATCCTTGCAGATTTGCAGAATATAAAGACCCGTTTTACAAATCTACAGGACCTCAATAATCACAATTTGCAAGTGGTTGGACAGACTACCCAGGATTTGCGAGCCAGGATTGAGGTTCTAGAGGGGCGAGTCCAGGCTCCTGCCGTAGCCCCGAGTGCTGGGATTCCCAAGTTGCCCCCTTTTCGTTTTGGCGGTGAACGTGAGAAATTCAGGGGATTTATTAATCAATGCAATCTTTTTTTTTCTGCACATGCTTCACAATTTCCCACTGAACGATCTAAGGTGCTTACTATAATTATGTTGCTTACCAACAAGGCTTTAATGTGGGCAAACCCTCTGATTGAGACTGAGGATGATTGTTTGAATCACCTTGATGATTTTATTTCAGCCATGGGGCAGGTGTTTGATGACCCCAATCGAGGTGCAACAGCTGAAGCAGCCATGTTAGCTTTGCGCCAAGGTAAGCACTTGGTAGCTGAATATGCCTTGGATTTCAGGAGATGGGCCCTTGATACCACCTGGGACAGTTCCGCCAAAAAATCTATTTTTCGAAAGGGGTTATCTCCACTGATTAAGGATGAACTTGCTCGTGCCGACCCTCCCACTGTGTTAGGTGACTTTATTAACTACTGCATCCGTATTGATACTCATCTGACTGAACGCAGGCAAGAGAGATGGTTCGAAAGCAATCGTACTAACCTTTTCCTACCTTCCTCTCCAGCTAAGGAACCTTTGAGTAGGATTACACGGGAACCTGAACCTGAACCCATGCAGGTAGACTCTTTACAACGACGGGTTAGTGATGCACGCAAGGAACATCGTTTTAAGGAGAATCTGTGTTTCTATTGTGGTAAGTCAGGGCACTTCATTATAAACTGCCCCAGCCGTTCTCGTAAGACTACTGCAGCACTCATTCATTGTGAGTGTTGCGAGAGGGGATCTGTCAGGTCCGAGCCTCAGGCTCCAGAGAGATCTGCAGCAACAGATCTTGATTTCTCGGACTTAAACTCCGTTACCTCTGAGGACGTTGACTGTGTAAACGCTGCCATTTTTCAAGTTTCCTCAGCGGTGTCCCAGCTGAGTTGTAAGAAAAACAATTCTCATTGCTTTCTTTCCATCAAACTCTGGGTTGACTCAGCTTGGGTGTCTAGCTCTGCTATGATCGACTCAGGGGCAAGTGGAAATTTTATGGATGTCTCCTTTGCTCTGAAACAGGGAATACGTTCAGTGAAGAAGGCTACTCCAGTACAGATGGAAACTGTGGATGGCTCTCTGCTGACCTCTGGACCAGTGGATCAGGAAACAGAGCCTTTGAGGGTTCTTATGGGTAAAGATCATCAAGAGAAACTGTCCTTTATGCTTATCTCTTCTCCCCACTTTCCCATTATTCTAGGGCTACCATGTCTGCAGGCTCAGAATCCTACCATTAACTGGGAGACCAAGGAATTACACTTTCCAGAGAAACAGATGAGTCCCAAAGTTTCAGCTTGCTCTGTTCCTAAAGGAATCATGTCAGTCCCTGAACTACCAGCTGTATACCAGGACTATGTGGATTTATGTGACAAGAAGAACGCTGACCAGCTTCCTCCTCACCGTCCATATGATTGTCCAATTGAATTATTGCCTGGAGCAGAGATACCTTTTGGTAAGATCTACCCCCTGGCGGGGCCCGAGCTAAAGGCTTTAAAGGATTACATAGATGAAAATCTAGCCAAGGGCTTCATACGCCCCTCTTCATCTCCTGCAGGTGCACCCATCTTCTTTGTAAAGAAGAAAGATGGATCTCTGAGACCATGCGTAGACTATAGGGAACTCAATAAGGTTACTATTAGAAACCGTTATCCATTGCCTTTAATCCCTGAGTTATTGGAGAGAGTGCGACATGCCAAAATTTTTTCTAAACTAGATCTTCGTGGGGCCTATAACTTAGTCCGTATTAGACCTGGGGATGAATGGAAGACTGCATTCAGGTCACGCTATGGACACTTTGAATATCTAGTTATGCCTTTTGTCTGAGTACCGCCCCAGCCACTTTCCAACACTTGGTGAATGACATCTTCAGGGATCTCCTAGATACATTCGTGGTAATTTATTTGGATGATATTCTAATTTTTTCTAACTCCACAGAGGAACATCATGGACATGTGAGAATGGTCTTGGAACGTCTAAGACAAAATCATCTTTACATCAAACTTGAAAAGTGTGAATTCCATAGGACCGAAATTCAATTTCTGGGGTATGTACTGTCTACACAAGGAATTAGTATGGATGGAAGCAAAACCCAAGCCATCAAGGATTGGCCAAGTCCTAGAAATGTGAAGGAGGTACAGCGCTTCATCGGGTTTGCCAACTTCTATAGACGTTTCATTAGAAATTTCTCTGAGGTAGTGTCACCTATCACTCAACTTACCCGGAAAGAGTCTAGGTTTTCCTGGACTCCCCAAGCCCAGGAAGCATTTTCCCGTCTAAAAGATAAATTTACCACTGCACCTATCCTAGTACATCCCAACCCCGAGCTTGCCTTCATAATAGAGGTGGATGCTTCAGACTGTGCCGTTGGAGCTATACTCTCTCAGAGAACAGGTGAGAAGAATGTCTTGCATCCCTGTGCCTTCTTTTCCCAGCAGTTGTCTTCGGCTGAGAGGAACTACGATGTGGGCAATAGAGAGTTGTTGGCCATTATTGCCGCCTTCAAAGAATGGAGACACCTTCTTCAGGGAGCTGCACAGCAAATAGTCGTCCTGACAGACCATCGTAACCTTGAGTTTATCAGGTCGGCTAAGTGCCTGACTCCTCGCCAGGCTCGCTGGAATCTTTTCTTAAACCAATTTAATTTTATCATCTCTTATAGACCAGGATCGCGCAATGGAAAGGCTGATGCACTCTCTAGGATTTACTCAGCAGAGACACGTCCAATTACTCCTCCTAAGACTATTCTTCCTGACTCTAGATTCCTAGGAGTAATTCATAATCAATACCTACTTAAGGACATCAAGGAAGCATACCATGCGGATTCCTTTTTGGCACAACCCCCAAGGGACGTAAGTCTTGTCTTTAAGAATGGTGTGTGGATTCAGGGACAACGTCTGTATATTCCTGAAACAGTCAGATTAAGAGTATTGCAACTCATTCACGATTCCAAGATAGCTGGGCATAGAGGAATTCTAAAGACACAGGAATTTCTTTCTCGTTTCTTTTGGTGGCCCACTTGCAGGAAGGATGTTTTGAATTATGTCATTTCATGTGAGGTCTGTGCAAGATGCAAAACACCTCGCTCCTCACCAACTGGTCTGTTACAGCCTCTTCCCACCCCGTCCCGCCCGTGGGGATCCATTTCTATGGACTTCATTGTGGAGTTACCAACCTCTCAGGGGAAGAACACCATTCTAGTGGTGGTTGACCGTCTAACAAAGGCAGCTCATTTTATCCCTTGTGTCGGCTTACCCACTGCAAAACAGACATCAGATTTGATGATTAAAGATGTGTTTCGCTTACATGGAGTACCGGATGAGGTTATTTCGGATCGAGGGGTGCAATTCACTTCTAGGTTTTGGCAAAATTTCTGTGCAGCATTGGACATTAAAGTAAACCTTTCTTCTGCTTTTCATCCCCAGACTAATGGACAGACCGAACGAACCAATCAAACCCTGGAGCAGTATCTCCGCTGCTTTATCTGCCACCTACAGGATGATTGGGTGGATCTACTTCCATTAGCTGAGTTCTCGTATAACAACTCTCAGAGTGCCTCCACTAAACAGTCTCCTTTTTACTCTAATCTAGGTTATCATCCTAACATTCTACCACGATTTCCCATAGAAACGCCTTTACCAGCAGTGGCTGAAAGAATCACGTCTTTACAGAAGAATATGGATCTTCTAAAGGAAAATCTGGAATCGGCTCAAGAAAGGTACAAGAAAGCAGCAGATAAATTTCGTAAACCTGCACCAGCTTTCAAGGTAGGAGACTTGGTCTGGCTGTCAACCAGAAATCTTAAGTTAAGGATTCCATCGTCTAAGTTGGGACATAAGTACATTGGACCCTATAAAATCAGTAAAATTATAAGTGCCGTTGCTTGTCGTCTTCAACTGCCCAGAACTATGAGAATCCACCCTGTCTTTCATGTATCCCTACTAAAGGCTGCGACACCCAATACGTTTCCTGGACGTTCCTCTCCTTGCCCTGACCCAGTGCTAGTCGATGGTCAGGAAGAATTTGTGGTGGAAAGGATTTTAGATTCCAGGTTGTATAGAAATCAGTTACAATATCTGATTAAATGGCAGGGCTACCCAGTGGAGGACAACTCATGGGAACCGGTCAATAACGTTAATGCTCCTCGCTTGCTCCGTCAGTTTCATCAGAGGTACCCACACAAGCCTGGTCTGAGGTCATCCGGAGGTTGTCCTTAAGGGGGGAGTAATGTAAGGTTCTATGTATATATTCCTGAAACTCAGTTTGTTCGTCAGCCATTTTACTTTCTGTCTTGCTGCAGCTATCTTGCCCTCAGTCAAAATGGAGTTTCCAGCTTGCATGTTCCCGCCCTGATTCTCTCCTTTGCTTCTTAAGCAGCCACAGCTGAGCAATCAGTGCTTCAGAATCTAGCCTGCAGTGAACCTGTGACTTGACTCCTGTAAGCCTTGGACCTTGTACTCCAGCTATTCCTACTGAGGAACTCTGAAGCACTTGTGGACTCTGAACCCTGCTCTTTGAAAGACCCACGTTTGCATGGACTTACGGTAACAGAGAAGAAGATCCTGAATCTGTATTGGAGAGTGATTGCTGAGCTTGGATTACTCTGGCCTGCTGTGTCTCCTGTTTCTGTGTCTGCAAACTGTGTGACTATTTCTGCCAACTTGTATGAAGTAATACAGGACTTTTCTATATCAAACCTGTGACTCCTGTGTTTTCATCGCACCCAAGCACAAGACGCTATATGAACTGTACTACATACATTACACATCATGATATCCGGCATCCACAGTATCTTTTCCTCCTGATAACCCGTGATGACGGGGAAACGCGTCGGGTACAACTAATGCTAAGTCTCACGATCTCATTTTCAATATGCTGTTTCACTGCATCAATGTTATAGCTTTGTGAGGCACACTTAGGACTTGGGGGACAACCAATGCATTGTTATGCTGCTTATTATGCTACTAATATAGCTTTTTGAGGCTCATACTAAGGATCAAGGAGCCTATAGATTATACCCCAAATATCAGTGCATTTCTGTTCAAGTATATGGGTATTATCCCTCCTACTGTGTGATTTGAAGTGAGACTAATATATATATTTTTTCTGTCAGACCCATATGCCATGATATTATTAAGTGTCAGACCTATATGTCATGATATGTATTAATATATAAGGATCTATCGATTTAATAACTTCCTTTCACTATATTGTTTTCCCACCTTTGTATCTAGGGTATTATTAGGGAAGTGAGGGATAGTCGACGTTGAGTGGGGGCGCCAAAAAATTGTGTCTTAGGGTGCCAACCTCTACGGCAAGGAAGGTGTAAGAATAGGCATATTATTAAAGGGTTTGAACAGGTAGAATTGGTCAATTTTTTCCTATTTTTTGGTTTATCATTTTTTATAACCACTTACACTGGGTTTTGGTGTTTTTTAAGAGAAATTTAATAAAATAATACTTTTTAAGGGAGATTTATGTACACAAACTTATGTTTTTCCCTTTATTATTTACAAGTTAGTTTTTTTCTATTTCTCCTGTTACCCTTATAAAAATAAAAATTGGGCAAAAAGATCTACTTTTTAGGCACATCAGGGGCTCTCCAAACGCGACATGACGCCAGCAGAACATTCCATCAAAGTCTGCATTCGAAAACAGCGCTCCTTCCCTTCCGAGCTCTGCCATGCACCCAAACAATGGTTTACCCCCACATATGGGGTATCAGCGTACTCAGGACAAATTGCACAATAACTTTTGGGGTCCCGTTACCCTTTGGAAAATAAAAATTGGGGGTGAAAAGATCATTTTTGTGGAAAAGATATGATTTTTTAATTTTACGGCTCTACGTTATAACCTTCTGTGAAGCCCTTGGGGGTTAAAAGTGCTCACCACACATCTAGATAAGTTCCTTGGGGGTCTAGTTTCCAAAATGGGGTCACTTGTGGGGGGTTTCCACTGTTTAGGCACATCAGGGACTCTCCAAATGCGACATGGCGTCCAATCTCAATTCCAGCCAAAAAAGTCAAATGGCGCTGCTTCACTTCCGAGCTCTGCCATGCGCTCAAATAGTGGTTTACCCCCACATATGGGGTATCAGCGTACTCAGAACAAATTGCACAATATCTTTTGGGGTCCTGTTATCCTTTGGAAAATAAAAACAGGGGGTGAGAAGATCATTTTTGTGGAAAAAATATGATTTTTTTAATTTTACGGCTCTACGTTATAACCTTCTGTGAAGCCCTTGGGGGTTCAAAGTGCTCACCACACATTTAGATAAGTTCCTTGGGGGTCTAGATTCCAAAATGGGGTCAATTATGGGGGGTTTTCACTGTTTAGGTACATCAGGGGCTCTCCAAACGCGACATGGTGTCTGCTCTCGATTCCAGCCAATTTGACATTCAAAATCTCAAATGATGCTCCTTCCCTTCTGAGCACTGCTGTGCGCCTAAAGATTGGTCTTCCTCCACACATGGGGTATCGGCGTACTCAGGAGAAATTGTACAACAAATATTGTGGTTCATTTTCTCCTGATACCCTTGACAAAATTTAAAAAATTGTGTCGAAAGAAAAATTTTGGGGAAAAAAAGTTAAATGTTCATTTTTTCCTTCCACATTGCTTGAATTCTTGTGAAGTACCTAAAGGGTTAATAAACTTCTTGAATGTGCTTTTGAACACCTTGAGGGGTGTAGTTTTTAGAATGGTGTCACTTTGGGGTATTTTCTGTCATATTGACCCCTCAAAGTCGCTTCAAATGTGAGGTGGTCCCTAAAAAGAATGGTTTTGTAAATTTTGTTGTAAAAATGAGAAATCGCTGGTCAACTTTTAACACTTATAACTTCCTAAGAAAAAAATGTCTGTTCCAAAATTGTGCTGATGTAAAGTAGACATGTGAGAAATGTTATTTATTAACTATTTTTTGTGACATATCTCTCTGATTTAAAGGGCATAAAAATTAAAAGTTTGAAAATTGCAAAATTTTCAAAATTTTCGCCATATTTCTGTTTTTTTATAAATAAACGCAAGTTATATCCAAGAAATTTTACCACTAACTAGAAGTACAATATGTCATGAGAAAACAATCTCAGAATCGCCAAGATCCGTTGAAGCGTTCCAGAGTTATAAGCACATAAAGTGACCTTGGCCTGGTCATTAACCTACAAAATGGCTTGGTCCTTAAGGGGTTAATGCCATTTTATGGTAGACACAATGCTTTGATCACCTATTATTGCAATGTTATGGAGACCAAAAAAACGTAATTCTGATGTCTTGATTTTTTTCTCTCATAGTCATTACACACAAATGTTAAAAAAAATGTTAAAAAATACACTTCAGGAAAAAATACTACTTCCTAAAGCATCTTTATCTTGAAATGTCTTTCCCACCTTGAAAAGACGTCATGTACACATAACCTTTAGGCGTGGGTTACAGTGTGATTTTTTTTTATAGTGCTACTATTTGATTTTAACTATTTAGCTACAGTTTCAATCTAAAGCAATTGGATGGACTTCAGCTGCCATTCAATAGTAGAGAGAGAGAGAGAGAGAGAGAGAGAGAGAACGGATGCAACGCAGTGACATCAGGCGCGATCCGACGCTAATGTAAGTCAATGCCAATGCTAATGTAAGTAAAACGCCGGATCGCGCCTGATTCAAAAAGCCTGATGTGTGAAAGTAGCCTTACTCACAGGAACCCTGCACCATGTGCTTCTATTAGAGACAACATGGTAACTTCTTAGGTAAGAGACTTGCTAGTAATCAGGGGCACATGTATTAGGTTAGTAGCTTATACTGCACCTATGGATCTACAATGCAGGAATGGTGACCCTCTGCCTCCAAATTCATACAGGTGATGTGACTATGAAAGACATGGGAACAACACTACCAGTTACCCCCGGAGGAAGCCACGCGTGTTGTGGCGATACATGATGTGGGATCATACAGACTTCCTCCACACAACATTCCCTAATGGTCTCTTTAGTTATGTATTATTTATTCCTTGCACATATTGCCTATTTGTATGGATTTTTTCTTAACATGTAGAAAATATACCTACATTTTGTTACCCTATATAATTACATTTTATGCTGTGGATACCTGGACAAGACAGAAATTCAGCCGTGGCGTTTGAAATCACACAGGCCAATGCTTTCCCCCTTTCCTGAGATGTGATTCTCTATTAAATAAATTCCCCTGGCTGGAAGAAATCAAGATTTATCACAAGACCAATATTACCAATAATAAGCTTAAATAATACCACTACGCCATTACTATGTAATACCACCACATGGTAGCAGAATATTCCATGACACTGATCATTAAAGGAGTTGTATACACCTGAGTACATTTTCAGCAAGTAGTAGTGCAGCCTGCCGAATCACAATCGTGTTTAATGTAAAATTATTAAGATTTGGCTCTACTTGCCGGTTCCAGCAGTTGTTCCATGAACGCAAGTATGTGTACATTCCCCCATATACGGTATGATTCCCCATAATCCCCTTATACACAGTATGATGCCCCCTATACACATTGTTATACCACCACCACCCCAAAACCTTGGCCGCAAATGTTTTGGAAAAAAAAAAAAACTACTCTCCCCTAATCTTGGTTCCTGGTCTACCACAGTCACAGTCTATTATTTTTACTGGTATAACAGTGCGCACAGTCATGATGTAGTTGTCGCATGTCTTCACATTGCTTGATGTCCCCTGCACGGTGCCAGCCTCCAACAGGTTCAAAGCGTCCTGTAGCCTGTTGTAAGAGGCTGAGCGGGAAGCCAATTGCTCTCTCCTCCGCGACAGTTGTTAAAAGTGTTTAGTCCTGCAGACGCCAATACGGTTAAGTGTTGCGATCCACGCAGCCCACTTCCGAAATGTCTGGCATTTGCCAAAATTTCCCAATGGCCAGTCCAGCCCTGATGGTATCTATATTTTACATTGGCCAGGGACATTTATTTATAGGAGGTGGGGGGTAGTTTTGGCTACTTCTCATAGTGAGCCTCTTTGAGTTTTGTGTGAAGCACAATTGTGCTTCTTTGGGAGGGCGTCTGACAGCCTAAACAAATGTTATAAACTAAGCACATAGCCTCTGTGAGAGATAATAGACATGTGGAGATGCAACCTTTAGGCTATGTTACCACGATGAGCTTTTGGTACGTTTTTGATGTTGCAGAATTTCTTCACCTATTATTTAAATTGGGTTACTTGAGTTTTTTCATTGTGTTTTTTAACGTGTTTTTGCATTTTTTCATTGCGGGTTTTGTATTTGGTGTGTCATTCTTTAAATAAAGCTGGCTTATTTTTGAAACTTCTGTGTGAATTCTTTTCCGTCCAATGATGACAAAAGTATTCTCAGAGTGATACCTTTATTGGCTAACCAGAAAATAATATGTTTGCAAGCTTTCAGAGCACAGAGGCTCCTTCTTCAGGCAGATTACAATTGGATTCAAAGGTATCACTCAGAATACTTTTGACATTATTGGACGGAAAAGTATTCACATCGATTTTTTCTGGCTAACACGGTACCACAATATAATTTATTATTGTACATCATGAAACTTTCTGGTATTTTGATTTCACTTTATTGACATATGTAGGTGTAGGTGTGGATTACATGCATTTCTGATGCGGTTCTGCCACGGAAACGCTCTAAAAATGCATGTGTGTTTTTTACCTATGGATGTTCATCATCTAATGTAAGTCTATGGGGAAAATCTGTACAGAAAACTAAGCTTACCTGCAAGAGAAATTGACATGCTGTGGATTTAGAAAATGCTGCGTAAATAAGACGCACAGTGGGCATGAGATTTCTAGAAATCCCATCCATCTTGCTTGAACTGAAAGAAACTGCATTTTTGCCGCAAGGAAAAGACGCGGCTTCAAAAACACTCATAAAAGCTCATTGTGGGAAGCTCATCCTGGTTTATGCTAGAACTCTGGCATAAAGCACCTGAAATGTGGTAAGATTTTTGCTTAATTCAAAATTGTGCAAACATTTTGTTACTTTTGCTATTTAAATGACAGTCCTCACCAACTTTATCAATTTTTAGAAAAGTGGATGGAACTGAGGTGAGTACGCATGACTGATTCATCATAACTTATATAACAAAATTGTCTTACTCTAGAAATATTCTATAGTGCCTGACTGAAGCAACGTTTCAACTGCTGTGCACCATTGTCAGAAATATGTGCCAAAGGGGTGCACGTTCTTAAAGGGAATCTGTCACCCCATTTTTGCCCTATAAGATAGGGCCACCACCATCAAGGGCTTATCTACAGCATTCTGTAGTACGCAGGCATCGCACCTCTCTGACCTTTCCCGGGCCAGCACACTGCAATACTCTGCTCTGCCCTCACCAGGGCAGAGCAGTGCGCCTGCACAGGAGCCGCGATGGGACGGAAAGAAGAGGCCGGCTTCTCTACAAGATGGGAGGCGCCGAACCGGACCGCAACTCCCTCCGGACCGCGGAACGCCCCTGGGTGAGTATTTTATAATTCGTTTTTCTTCACTTTTAGGTAACATCGGGGGCTATCTACAGCATTCCTGATGGCGGTGGCCCTATCTCATAGGGCAAAAATGGGGTAACAGATTCCCTTTAACCCCTTTCTGCCATGCCACGTACTATCCCGTCCATGGTACCTGGGCCCATATGACCTTGGACGGGATAGTACGTCGCTTGCGATTGGACACGCTCAGGGGGAGCGTGTCCGATCACGGCCGGGTGTCATCTGATTATCACAGCTGACACCCGGCACTATGTGCCAGGAGCGGTCACGGACTGCTCCCGGAACATTAACCTCTGGCACACCGCGATCAAACATGATCGCTGTGTACCGGGGGCACAGGGTAGCATCGCGCAGGGAGGGAGCTCCCTGCGTGCTCCCCCTCTTCCCTGCAGGACCCCGGATCCAAGATGGCCGCCGGTTCCTGCAGGGAGGGGGCTTCCTCAGTGCCTGCTGGGAGCAGGCGCTGAGGAAGCCTGCAGCACTGCCTGTCACATCGCTGGTGTGACAGAGTGCTGTGCACACTGTCACACCAGCGATCTGACCCTATACTGTGATGTCCCACCCTGGGACAAAGTAAAAAAGTTAAAAAAATAAAAATCACACATGTAAAAAAAAATTCCCAAATAAAAAAAAAAAAAATATTCCCAATAAATTTGTTTCTTCATGTAAATAAAAAAACAAACAATAAAAGTACACATATTTGGTATCGCCGCGTCCGTAACGACCCACACTATAAAACTGTCCCACTAATTAACCCCTTTAGTGAACCCCTTAAAAAAAAATTAAAAGCAAAGCAAAAAACAATGCTTTATCATCATACCGCTGAACAAAAAGTGGAATAACACGCGATAAAAAAGACGGATATAAATAAACGTGGTACCACTGAAAACGTTATCTTGTCCCGCAAAAAAACAAGCTGCCATACAGTGTCATCAGCAAAAAAATAAAAAGTTATAGCTCGCAGAATAAAGCGATGCAAAAATAATAATTTTTTATATAAAATTGTTTTTATTGTATAAAAGTGCCAAAACATTAAAAAAATGATACAAGTGAGGTATCGCCGTAATCGTACTAACCCGAAGAATAAAACTGCTTTATCAATTTTAGCACACGCGGAACGGTATAAACGCCCCCCCCCAAAGAAATTCATGAATTGCTGATTTTTGTTCATTCTAATCTCCCAAAAATTGTAATAAAAAGAGATCGAAAAATGTCACGTGCCCTAAAAAATGGTACCAATAAAAACGGCAACTAGTCCCGCAAAAAATAAGACTTCACATGACTCTTTGGGCCAAAATATGCAAAAATTATAGCTCTCAAAATGTGGTGATGCAAAAACTATTTTTGCAATAAAAGCGTCTTTTAGCGTGACAGCTGCCAATCATAAAAAACCCGATATAAATAGTAAATCAAACCCCCTTTATCACCCCCTTAGTTAGGGAAAAATAATAAAATTTAAAAAATATATTTATTTCCATTTTCCAGTTAGGGTTGGGGCTAAAGTTAGGGTTACGGTTACCTTTCAATACTAAGGTGACATTAAGGTGAGATTATTAACCCATTCGCCACCGCTACAGGGCAATGGGAATAGACGTGCAAAGTGCCAGAAAGGGCGAATCTAATTATAGATTTGCCTTTTCTGGGGTGTCTGGGGCAGATGTTAGTAGCCAGGGGGGGCACCAAAAAAATGTACCCTCCCTAGGCTATTATTATCTGCCCCCACTCGCTTGCTTTGTCTGTCTGGTGGAGAAAATACAGCGGGAGCCCACGCATTTTTTTTCAACGAATTTACACCTTTAATTAACCCCTACATGTCTGAAATTTTGCACAAATACACTCATGTAATTGTAAGTTCTAAACAAATATCAAAATACAGGAAATGACATGGTTAACTGTGTGGAAACAATGTATCATTTCATGTCGGCTTCTGTGATTTCACAAAAGCCGGCAATTGAATTAGCGGCTATAACAGTATGTAGAAGTCTAGGAACTATAAATATATGTATATATACATGTCACAATGACATGTATATATATATATATGTGTTCTATGTGTATATATCTATTCTTTTTTTGTGATTGAAATACTATTCTTTTGGATCCATTATATGTCAGTTTTACAAGCCTGCGAGAAATTCTCGCAAGTCGGATGAAAATCGGATGTTACAAGGTACACACACATGTGACTAAATCGCATCTTTGAAGGAAAATCGGATGCCAGAAGGATGTGTGATGTTTGCATTTTTATCCGACAATCGACCGTCTAAAACGGACCGATTTTTTGTCGTTGTGTGTGACGCCGGCCTTAGGGTTAGTGTTGGGATTAAGGTTAAGGGTGTGTTAGGGTTAGGTTTGTGGTTAGGGTTAATAACTCTTGGGGTCTAATTTCTTCTGTTACCCTTGGGAAAATAAAAAAATGGGGGCGAAAATATCATTTTTGTGGAAAAAAATTATGATTTTTTTATTTTTATGGAACTACGCTATAAACTTCTGTGAAGCACTTGGGGGTTCAAAGTTCTCCCCACACATCTAGGCAAGTCCCTTGGGGGGGTCTATTTTCCAAAATGGGGTCACTTGTGGGGGGTTTCCACTGTTTGGGCACATCAGGGGCTCTCCAAATGCGACATGACTCCCACAGACCATTCCATCAAAGTCTGCAATCCAAAATGTCACTACTTCGCTTCCGAGCCCCGACGTGTGCCCATACAGTAGTTTTCTCCAACATATAGAGTATCGGCGTACTCGAGAGAAATTGGACAACAACTTTTGAGGTCCAATTTCTCCTGTTACCCTTGGGGAAAATAAAAAGTTGGAGACTAAAAGATCATGTTTGTGGAAAAAATATGATCTTTTTATTTTCATGCTCAGGCGTTATAAACTTTAGTGAAACACCTGGGGTTCAAAGTTCTCACCACACATCTAGATAAGTTCCTTGAGGGGTTTAGTTTCCAAAATGGTGTCATTTGTGGGGGTTTCCACTGTTTAGGCACATCAGGGGCTCTCCAAACATGACATGGCGTCCAGCCAACTCTGCTTTGAAACAGTCAAATGTCGCTCCTTCCCTTCCGAGCTCTGCCATGCACCCAAAAAGTGGTTTACCCCCACATATGGTTATCAGCGTACTCAGGACAAATTGCACAATAACTTTTGGGGCCTTGTTACCCTTGGGAAAATAAAAATTGGGGTGAAAAGATCATTTTTGTGGAAAAAAATATGATTTTTTAATTTTACGACTCTACGTTATAAACTTGTGTGAAGCACTTGGGGGTTCAAAGTGCTCACCACAGATCTAGATAAGTTCCTTAGGGGGTCTAGTTTCCAAAGTGGGGTCACTTGTGAGGGGTTTCCACTGTTTAGGCACATCAGGGGCTATCCAAATGCAACATGGCGTCCAATCTCAATTCCAGCCAATTTTGGTTGGAAAAAGTCAAATGGCGCTCCTTTTATTCCGAGCTCTGCCGTGCGCCCAAACAGTGGTTCCCCCCCCACACTTATGGGGTATCGGCGTACTCAGGACAAATTGGACAACAACTTTTGTGGTCCTATTTCTTTTGTTACCCTTGGGAAAATAAAAAATTGGTGACTAAAAGATAATTTTTGTGGGAAAAAAATTGGGATTTTTTATTTTCATGCCCGGGCATTATAAACTCGTGTGAAGCACTTGGGGGTTCAAAGTGCTCACCACATGTCTAGATAAGTTCCTTAGGGGGTCTAGTTTCCAAAATGGGGTCACTTGTGGGGAGTTTCCACTATTTAGGCACATCTAGGGCACTGCAAATGGAACATGACACCCATCAAAGTCTGCATTCCAAAACGTTATTACCGTATATACTCATGTATAAGCCGACCCGTGTATAAGCCGACCCCCCCCCTAATTTTTCCACAAAAAAACTGGGAAAACGTATTGACTCGCGTATAAGCCTAGGGTGACAAATGATTATACCCCCATATGATGCTCCACAGATTATGCCCCCATATGCTGCACAGATTATGTCCAATATGCTCCACAGATTATGCCCCTATATGCTCCAGATTATGCCCAATATGCTTCAGAGATTATGCCCCCATATGCTCCAGATTATGCCCCCATATGTTCCACAGCTTATGCCCCCATATGCTCCATATTATGCCCCCATATGCTCCAGATTATGCCCCCATATGTTCCACAGCTTATGCCCCCATATGCTCCATATTATGCCCCCATATGTTCCACAGCTTATGCCCCCATATGCTCCAGATTATGCCCCCATATGTTCCACAGCTTATGCCCCCATATGCTCCATATTATGCCCCAATATGTTCCACAGCTTATGCCCCCATATGCTCCATATTATGCCCCCATATGCTCCATATTATGCCTCCATATGCTCCATATTATGCCCCCATATGCTCCAGATTATGCCCCCATATGTTCCACAGCTTATGCCCCCATATGTTACACAGCTTATGCCCCCATATGCTCCATATTATTCCCCCATATGCTCCAGATTATGCCCCCATATGTTCCACAGCTTATGCCCCCATATGCTCCATATTATGCCCCCATATGTTCCACAGCTTATGCCCCCATATGCTCCAGATTATGCCCCCATATGTTCCACAGCTTATGCCCCCACATGCTCCATATTATGCCCCCATATGTTCCACAGCTTATGCCCCCATATGCTCCAGATTATGCCCCATATGTTCCACAGCTTATGCCCCCATATGCTCCATATTATGCCCCCATATGTTCCACAGCTTATGCCCCCATATGCTCCATATTATGCCCCAATATGTTCCACAGCTTATGCCCCATATGCTCCATATTATGCCCCCATATGCTCCAATTATGCCTCCATATGCTCCAATTATGCCCCCATATGCTCCAGATTATCCCCCATATGTTCCACAGCTTATGCCCCCATATGTTCCACAGCTTATGCCCCCATATGCACCATTTATTCCCCCATATGCTCCAGATTATGCCCCCATATGTTCCACAGCTTATGCCCCCATATGCTCCATATTATGCCCCCATATGTTCCACAGCTTATGCCCCCATATGCTCCAGATTATGCCCCATATGTTCCACAGCTTATGCCCCCACATGCTCCATATTATGCCCCATATGTTCCACATCTTATGCCCCCATATGCTCCAGATTATGCCCCCATATGTTCCACAGCTTATGCCCCCATATGCTCCATATTATGCCCCCATATGTTCCACAGCTTATGCAAGGACAGGTAAATATCGCTGACTCACCCCTCCGCCGCGCGTCCCGCACCTCTCCTCTTCTCCAGGCGCTCTCCCACAGCGTTTCCTTCCTACAGCGGTTACATGGTACCGCTCATTAAAAGTCTGAAAATTCATATTCATGACTTTAATGAGCGGTTCCATGTGACCGCTGCAGGAAGGAGCCGAGAATCGTGGAGAAGCAGGGGGCTGCAGCGCAGAGACCCGGCGGCAGAGAGGTGGGAAATCCGACACCCCCGCTCCCCTTCCCCCGCCTACCCCCGTAAAAGACCCACGTATAAGCCGAGGGGGGGACTTTCAGCCCAAAAAATGGGTAAAAAAAAATCCGGCTTATAACAGTTATACGGTACTTCCTTCCAAGCCCTGCCGGCGCCAAAACAGCTTCCCCCCCACATATGGAGTATCAGCGAAACTCATGACAAATTGGACAACAACTTTTGGGGTCCAATTTTCTTGGGAAAATCAAAAATTGGGACTAAAAAATCATTTTTGTGGGAAATTGCTTTGTTTTTTTGTTTTTTTCTTCACACCCAGGCATTATAAATTTTAATGAGAACACATTGGGGGGTTCAAAGTGCCACAACAGATCTAGATAAGTTCCAAAAGGGGTTTTATTTTCCAAAAGGTATGACTTGTGGGGGTTACCACTGTTTAGGCATCAGGGCCTCTCCCAACAAGACATGGCGTCCAATCTCAATTCCAGCCATTTTTGGTTGAAAAAGCAAATGTCGCTCCTTCCCTTACGAGCTCTGCCGTGCCCCAAACAGTGGTTTTTCCCCCACATATGGGGTATTGGCCTACTCAGGAAAATTGTACAACAACTTTATTTGTCCATTTTCCTTTTTTACCCTTGTGAAAATAAAAAAAATTTTTTTAAAAGATCATTTTTGTGACTAAAAGTTAAATGTTCATTTTTCTTTCCACGTGCTTCAGCTCTTGTGAAACCCTGAAGGGTTAATAAACTTCTTGAATGTGGTTTTGAGTAGCTTGAGGGTTCAGTTTTAAAATGGTGTCACTTTTGGGGTATTTTCCTCCTATAACCCCTCAAATGACTTCAAATGTGAGTTGGCCCCGTAAAAAAAAATGGCTTTTTGTAAATTTTGTTTAAAAAAATAGAAATCGCTTTTCAACTTTTAACCCTTATAACACCTAAACAAAAAATGTAAAGTAGACATGTGGGAAATGATATATTTAACTATTTTTGTTACAATTTCCTTTTGGGGGCAAAAGTGTACACGTTCAGGAATGTTTGCAGAAATTCCGAGCAAAAAACTGACATTTTCCGCGGTAAAAAACCGCGTTTTTTTTTTTTCGCGTTCTTGGTGCGTTTTTTGCGGGATTTTGCACGTTTTTACCGCGATTTTTTTCCTGAACTTTCTGGGTCAATAAATATAGGGGGGAAATTCCGCAAAAATTTAAGAACAGTTGGTTCTTTTTCCGAGATGCTTTTTTTCGCGTAAAAAAACCCACTATGGCAAAAAAAAATTGCGGAATTCATTCTAAATGATAGATGCTTAAATCATGCTTTTTTACTTTTTTTTTTGCCGCAAAAAACAGGAAAAAAATGCAAATAATCCGGAACGTGTGCACAACCCTTTAAAGGGAATAAAAAATTCAAAGTTTGAAAATTGCAAAATTTTCAAAATTTTGCCATTTTTGCAAGCTTTACGAAGAAATTTTAAACACTAATGTGAAGTACAATAGTCATGAAGAAACATCTCAGAATCGCGAAGATCCGTTGAAGTGTTCCAGAGTTATAACCTTATAAAGAGACAGTGAAGAATTGTAAAAAATTGGCCCCGGTCTTAACGGCAACCACCCTTGGGGGTTAAAGGGTTTAAAAGTTTGGTCTTCTTAATCCACTGCACGTTCACAAGACTGGCTTACAAAACACCTCCTATTTTACATAAACTGAAATATATCAAACAGCTTGGCTGGTGCGAGATTTCGCACATTGGTCGTCGGGGCGCAGGCAATTTCAAAAAAGCAAGCTGGTCAAATGTAAACTATTTTATGAGATGATGAACACAGACAGGGATTTATGTATTAATTGGTAATACAAAAATTTTTTTTTGATAAGTAAGGGGCCAAAATGTCTTTCCGGTTGAGGTGCCACCTGCAGGTCATTATGTCTTTCTGTAGGTTTATGAAAATAAAATTTTAAACTGTATTAGTGATAAAATCGTGAATGGTGATTTGGCTCTTTTTTGCTGAAGGGGCAATTTGCCTTTCAAATGGTGTATCATTTGTGTTGTGTGGGGCAAAAAGTAATCAGCGAAAAAGCAGTGCATGTTTACAAATTGTTTTGCATAATTTACTCACCATTTGTGTGGTGGGTCGAAGTAATCACCGAAAAAGCAGTGCAAGTATACAAATGTTTTTTGCAATGTGACTCACCTGCAGTAAGTGTGCAATCCTCTAATGTGCCTGAATGGGCAAGCACTTGAGCAAGCTGAAAGCCCCCAAGGGAAATTTTGGATTTGTTTGTGATGTCTGTAAGCAGCTTTGAGGTACGTGGTGCCACTTGCAGGTCATTTTTTTCCCTTTCTGCAGGTTTATGAAAATTAATGTTTAAAACTGTATTTTGGATCAAATTATGGATGTGTGGTTTTTTTTGGCTTCTTGCTGAAGGGAGCAAGTTTACCTCTCAAAGGTGTATTATTCGTAGGTTGGTGCAGTATTAACGGGAGATACAAAGTAATCACCGAAAAAAAAAATTTTAAAAAAATAAAAAGATTAGTTAAGTGGGCCAGGCCCCTTGGGGTATTTAACCAAGGCGTTTGGGGCTTTTTGTGTTTTGGGTTTTCGGACCAAACAAAAGGGCATTCCACTAAAAACCGGCAAAAAACCCCAAAAAATCTTTTGGGGGAATGAGGCAATGTTTAAAGGATCCGGCACTTTCCACCCACGGGTGGGGCATGAAAACCGGGGGGAACAATCCCCCCTTTTAATTAATTTATTTGAAAATTCAGTTTAAATTTAAGACGGCGTTTTTCACATTTTTTAAAATTTAAATTGGAGCAAAATGCACAAATTCAAGAAAAAAGGGCTCGCCAAAAACAAAAGGTGATTGGAAGGGCCCCTGGAAAAACAAGCCCCCTGCCCAAGCAGGGGTTCACAAAAACCCCCAAAAGATTTAGTCCCCTCTTTTGAGACTTTCCCTTAAGGAGACCACCTTTCGTGGCAGCTTTTCCCGATTTACCCATAACGTCAAAAAGTTTTTTTTTAAATTTTTTTTCCCCCCATTTAGTTTTTCCGTTTTTGTCTTCTGCATGGTCTTTTTGAATTCGTGTCTGGGGGGTGCGAGGTTAAATGTGCTGGCCCCCCTCTGGCTGGGGAGGGCTTATTAGCCTTTTTTAACCGTCTTTTTACTCCGTCCCCGCGAGTTCGACCCTTTTTGTCTGTGGAACTGCTTGCTACGAACATTTTTTGTGTTTGACCCGGTCCCTTTACATTTCTGCTTTTGTCTTTGGGTTTTTTACTTTCTATCCAGCCCTTTTACCCTCAGCTTGCTTGACCCCCCCTGGATACCTGCTCTGTACCTTGTACCCCTCCGGGTTTTTACCTTGGCTAGTGTTTTACTGCGTACTCCTTTGCCCCCTTAGCCCCCGTCCCAGGTCTTACCCCCTTCACGCATCCCATTTTTTCCCCTCCATCGTGCCCCGCTTGCAGGGGCCCGGGGGAACTCCGCCCCCTCCCGTCCGTG
Organism: Oophaga sylvatica; assembly: GCA_033576555.1. Taxonomy (NCBI): domain Eukaryota; kingdom Metazoa; phylum Chordata; class Amphibia; order Anura; family Dendrobatidae; genus Oophaga; species Oophaga sylvatica. Next base: position 171,591,180 of record JARQOD010000001.1, on the reverse strand, counting down.
CTTAGGTCCTTTTCCGCTGCATTTCTCTGACCCACCTCTTTCCGCTGGTTTCAGGCACTGTCCCCTTGGGGGTCCTGCATAACCCCCGCAGGTACAGTGCGTACCTGTAAATTTATCTTGTTCCGGGCACCGCATGACAAAGCGGTAAAATCAGTGCGGTGCCCCTGTAATTTTTCCCTTTTGCAAATAAAAAAAAGAAAATCCTTTACAATATGACAGCCCTGAGAAATTTTAGCACTTTAAGTCTCCCTCGTCTTCTTTTTTTGCAAACTAAACTTCCCCAAAAACGTAACGTTTTCCCATAAAACATGGTTTGCAGACCGGTCCCTTTTGGGGGTCTTTCCCAACTTTCTCTAGTTTTTTGATGTCTTTTTTAAAATTCCCAAAATGGACCAGATTCCATTTGGGTTGACCAAAGAGGAGTAGAGGGCAATAATGCTTTACGACTAGAAGATTTTTGTTATAAAACCCAAATTGTATTTTCCCCTTTTTTTCGCTGCATACACTGTTGACTTGTTCATCTGTGATCTATTAGTATACCCAGGTTAGTTTCGGTATAGGATGCAGTAAAAAAAACAATACCCAAGCAGTTTTAAACTATAGATTTCGTACCCTGGGCTAACCACCACAACAAGGGAGGGGGCGTTCCTACGTTGGTCCTAGAAAGCCTGTCACAGCCAAAACAACTACGCCTAAAAAAGAAATAGGGAAAACATCCCCCCGGGCAGAACCCCCAAAGTAATAGAAACCCCCCCAAAAATTAAGGCGGTGACAAATGAAATACTGAACAGAAAGAAAATGTTGAGCAAACGCGGGGCCCAAACTAACTAAAAGAAAAGGAAAGGGAAAGGGACTTACGAATCCCGAAAACCCCGAAAAACCAACTCTACAATTTCAAAAAC
>JARQOD010000001.1:171501104-171590178 GCA_033576555.1 Oophaga sylvatica | reverse complement strand
TTAAAACAGCAGCCACTGAAAAAATGGAAAAGCAAAAGTACAAACATCATGGTGAACAAAATGAGAGGGCAAAAAGCCCCGGGGGGGACCCCGGGGGCCCCCCAAAGTGCGGACAAAATGCAAAAATATAGACAAACACAAAAGAAAATGTTTATTGTTAGAGGAGATGAACACGAACGCAGGTAAAAGGGGAAACGGGAATAAGGACCCAGCCCAAAAACAATTGATCCCCGGAAAACCCTGATGGGGGTGACCCCTTATATAAAGACCATCGAAAACCCCCGTTTCCCCGCCCTCACATCTTCACTGGACGATAGCCCCGTTTAACCCCCAAGGGGCCTCTGCTCAGAACTCATCTAAAACCCCTTACAACACCAATCTTTTCTACATGGGGTTTTGCTTAGCCTTTCCCCCCCTTTTTGTTATGCTTTTTTCATTTTTATTCCCCAATGTAGTACTTGCTTTTTCCCTTTTTAAAAACGTTTTGTTAGTTGCTGCCCCCTGCCCCCATTTTATTATATATTTTTGTTTCCTCTCTCTTCTTAGTATTAGTTTGTGTATCAGCAAATTTTATCATTTATCTAAATTCCTTCATCTAAATCATGAAAAGAGTTGAAAAAATTAAGGGCCCAGAACAGACCCGTAAACCAATTTAAGATATTATTCCAATGGATGTGCAGCCATTTACGCCCCACTCTTTTGGTCGACACAAAGTCAGTTATGAATCCACTTCAATTGCCTTGTCCATTCCCTATTTGGCTTTTTTCATAAAAGGGTTGTGTGAGATATTTTTTTCAAATGTTTGCGAAGTCAAGATAATAATTACAGCATTTCCCTGATCCACCCGTCTGATTGTTGTCTAGAGGAAATTAAGTTATTCTGACAACTTATTAGTTACAAACCCCTGCTGATTGGTTAATCAATTATTCTTATTAGGACTTCTATGTCGTTTAATAATTTTTTCAAAGATCTTTTCCAAGAATTTCAAAGTTTATGGAGAGTGGGAAAAATTTTTTCTGCGTCTCCCTTTAGTATCGGGGTTTTAATTCATTGGACCCGGGGACTTTAATTATTTTTATTAAAGTTTTTCCCCCTTTGCTTTCTGCTCATAGATATCCTGGATTCTCCTATTTCTTTAATAGGACAGTGAAGATCAGTTGATGTTACATTTCCTTTCTGAGAGAAAACAAATGCAAAATAGGAATTTAAAAGTTTTGGCCTTCTCAACATCCTTTCTTGCCGTTTCATCCTGTAAAAATCCTATAGCAACTTTGACTCTTCTTTTAATTTTGACATATCCCCAAAATCCTTTTTTTTTGCTTTTGATGTCTCTTGCAAGCCTTTATTGTCAGCTTTAGATAAATCTGATTTGAGCCCTGCAGGTTCTGCAGATGGCATTATATTCTTCTTTAGATATGCCTCCCTCTTCCCATTTGATAAACATTTCTTTCTTCTTTTTTAGCATGTGTTTATGTTCTGTGTTCATCCATCCTGGTTTCCTTAAATGCTTCCTATTCTTCCCTTTTTTCGGAATTGTTAATGATTGTGCTTTGAGAATCTCATTTTTCAAGATTTCCCATCCTTCCTGGACATTTTTGTCCTTAAGGATATCCAGCCATTTGGACCCTCCGATTCTCTTTCTGAGTCCCTTAGAATCTGCCTTTCTGAAATCTAATCTTGAAGTCTGAGTCTTCACAGATCTTCCTCCTCTAGTTATCCAGAATTCTAAAATAGCATGGTCGCTACCTCCTGGGGTCCCAACCACTGTTACCTTCTCAACCATTTCCTCCCTGTTTATAAGGATTAGATCCAAGGTAGCAGATCCCCTTGTTTTCTCCCCTACCTTTTGGAAGATAAAGTTGTCAGCAAGAGAGGATAAGAATTTGCTTGACCTGTTAGTTTTGCCTGAGAGAGAATATTGTGCATCTGACAAGTCACGTGCACCTTGCCAGAAAACTTACTCCAGACTGGCAAGGCCTTTTCAGACAGGTAAGCATCTCTGCCTGTTTTTGGTGGTGTTTTCTTGAATTTTGGATTTTTTTAATCCGCTTTTTGTGGTTTTGATCTTTGAGTAGGAGATGTTAGAGTAGGACTGGCAAGAGTAAGGATCCGTGACGTGGGTTGCCAGCTTACATATTTTGGCCAGAATATCAACTAATACCTTACATATATTTATATGTTTTTTTGCACATTATACGTTTGCAGAGTGCAGTTGGGCCCAAATGGTTCTGTACACTGTGGCCTCTGTTCACACTGGATGCATTATAGTTAGCACTGGACAGCCCGCATAAGGCGTCATTAATAGGCTGTGAACCAGACGCTCTGCATTCCTAGTGTGAACATTGCCATATACAGATTGTACTTTTGTGCACTGGTGTACCACATGGCCAATCCCTGATTGAAGGCTGGCTGTTTAACTTGGTATTAATGCACCTGTGTAGTCGCCATTTTACTTGGGTCCGCTACACTCTGTCAGTGCATCAGTATTGAGGCCTTTTCAGACAGGTAAGCATCTCTGCCTGTTTTTGGTGGTGTTTTCTTGAATTTTGGATTTTTTTAATCCGCTTTTTGTGGTTTTACTCCAGACTGGGGCTGACATTTCATGTAGAATCTACATAACTCGCCCCTCCCTATGCCAGCACTTGGAGTGCCGGCGGCAGCGCCGGGTGTTGATACGAGAGACTCGCACGAGAATCGTGCAAGTTTCTTGTGTGATCCCAGCCAAAGTGGTGAGGTTTTCAATTTGCACAGTGAATATTTTTTTTCAGATTCCCTTTTCTGTATGGAAAGAAGAATAGTTGCCTTTTCCTTATTTCTAAACAAACATAAGCTATTGCTAAGTCATTAGGGTTGTCATATTGCGCGCCTGTAGCTTGCACGCTGAAGTCAGTTGCTGGCTTCAGAAGAGGACACCAGGCCGCAGGGGAAGGGAAGTATAATTTTTTTTTTTATGGATTAAAGAACAGCGGCAAAATGGGGGGGATATGTATACTGGGATAAGGGACATATATACCAGGATGGTGGATATATATCAGGATAGGGCCTATGATGGGGGATATATATATATATATATACCAGGATGGGGAACATTTATATAGGGATGGAGGATATAAAACCAAGATGAGGCCAGGAAGGGGAACACATATACCTGGATTGAGTGTGTGTGTATATATAGATAGATAGAAGAGGCACAGGAAATGGGACATGTATACCAAAAAGGAGAGCAAGATCGGGGAATGTGAGGAGATGGCCATAGACTAAAGACTACTTGATCAATGGATGTACAGTGGCGTCCATGGCTCTAAGGGATGCAGAGTTTTTCCAGCACGGAGCACTGGCTATGCCGATCTTTTTGTTGTGTTTTATTAGAGATTTGCTTGCCCGTCATTTTAAGGTGCACAAATCTCTCCTGGAAAGTGTCCAGCTTCAGGAATTGATGTCTCCATTCAGTGACAGTAAGCAGAGGAAGATGTGTGGGCTGGAGCTCATATTATACATAAAGTCAGACACAACATTGGTAATCAGGTAAGACAATCATTCCATTACTCTCCTTAAGCCCCCTTCACACACAGCGATCTCGCTAGAGAGATCACTGCTGAGTCACTAGTTTTGTGACGCAACAGCGATCTCCCCAGCGATATCGCTGTGTGTGACATTTAGCGATGATCAGCCCCCCAGCTGGGTATTGTTGATCATCGCTGAATGTCATGGACTTTTTTTTGATCGCTGGTCTCCTGCTGGCCAGCACGACTCGCTGCGTGTGGCAGGCAGACGACCAGAGATCAGCTGGTAACCAAGGTACACATTGGGTTTACAGGTGTCGCGCAGCGCCTGGAAACCCGATGTGTACCTTGGTTACCAGCTCCCTGCATCAGCGGGCTGGTATCCAACGTACACTGCGGGTAACTAGGCAATGTTACCCGCAGTGTCACTGTCCTGATCGCTGCTTGTTTGGCAGCTCAGCAGCGATCATGTAGCGACACACCAGCGATCCTGATCGTTGTCGAGATCGCTGGTGTGTCGCTATGTGTGACGGGGCCCTTAGTGTTTCAGTGGTCTCAATTAAGCCATTGTTCTTCCAGTCACTAGTTCCATTATGTGGATGGGGATAGTAGACTCAATGGAGCAGTAATCTTTGGGAGGGCGGGGGTTGTTTCCAGAGGGCCAGGCTCAATTCTGGGGGCTGTTTGAGGTATTTAGGACACTGGCGAGGGATGGAGGGGGGTTGTTGCCAGCTGGAGCTGGAAACACATGCTATGGTTGTGGTACCCATCATCTGGAGGAGCATAGGCAGTGACTGCAAGCTTTACCGGCGGGACATACAAAAGCTGTGGGCCAAAGTTTGGAGACAGTGGGTATCGCCTGGTACGGCGGCAATGGAACGGCTGATTCCTGGTTGTAATCTTGTGGACTGGGGGCATCTCGTTGTGGCCATCTACCCAGAGTTGCTGTAAGACGACCGTGGACAGAGGTCCTAAAACTAATTGCATCGTTAACCTGACTAGGTAATTTATAGAACCCACATATAGGGTTCAGTGAATATGTTCAGAATCGGTCGCCGAATCTGAATTTGCCATATCGGTACCCTATTCGTGACTAATTTATGTCTGACGATCCATTCTGAACATATTCGTTAATTTCTACTCCCTTTCACTCCAAAGATGTTCGGCGAATATTGCAAAAACAATACTCGCTGCTCATAATCGGAAACGAATTTTGAAAAATTTGCTCAACTCAACCTTAGGATGGGACATTACTACATAATAGGGGAGGAGGTGCAACTTGTATATCCTTATAGGATTTAGAACACTACAAGGGAGCATACATCTGACCAACAAGCGGGGGGAGACCCAGGTCCAAATCTTGCACTGGGGCCCATCATACTCTAGTTACGCTACTGCTTTATAGCACAGCAGCAAGACTGGCTTAACACAAGTACAATGTAGCCATCTGGAAAAAACTCTGCATTTACATTCATACAGTTTTTCCTTGTTCTCTACCATATATTTGTACTCAAGTTTACATACCCCGGCAGAATTTTTACTTTCTTGGCCTTTTTTCAGAAGATATGAATGAGAACACCAAAATTTTTTCTCCACTCATGGTTAGTGGTTGGGTGAAGCCATTTATTGTCAAACTGCTGTTTTCTCTTTTTAAATCATAATGACAACCCAGAACATCCAAATGATCAAAAGTTTACTTACCCCATTTCTTAATACCGTGTATTGCCCCCTCTAACATCAATGACATTTTGAAGTCTTTTGTGGTAGTTGTGGATGAGGTTCTTTATTTTCTTAGATGATAAAGCTGCCCACTCTACTTGGCAAAAAACCTCCAGTTCCTGTAAATTCCTGGGCTGTCTAGCATGAACTGCGTGCTTGAGATCTCCCCAGAATGACTCAATGATATTGAGGTCAAGAGACTGAGATGGCCACTCCAGAACCTTCACTTTGTTCTGCTGTAGCCAATGACAGGTCGACTTGGCCTTGTTTTGGATCGTTGTCCTGTATGAACATCCAAGTATGTCCCATGCACAGCTTCCAGGCTGATGATTGCAAATTTGCCTCCAATATTTGCTGATAACGTTCTGTATGCATCTTTCCTTCAACTTTGACCAAGATTCTTGTGCCTTTGTAGCTCACACATCCCAAAACATCAGCAGTCCACCTCCGTGCTTTACAGTATGAATGGTGTTCCTTTTATCATAGACATTGTTGACCTCTCTCCAATTGTAAGGTTTATGGTTGTGGCCAAAAAGTTCAATTTTGGTCTTATCACTCCAAGTTACCTTGTTCCAGAAGTTTTGAGGCTTGTCTCTGTGCTGTTTTGCGTATTGTAGGAAAGATACTTTGCGGCATTTGCGACTCGACCATGCAGCCCATTTTTCTTCAAGTGTCTTTTTGTGCAACTTGAAACAGCCACACCGCTAGTTTTCAGAGAGTCCAGTATTTCAGCTGATGTTATTTGTGGGTTTTTCTTTTCATCCCGAACAACTTTCCTGACAGTTGTGGACAAAATTTTTGTTGGTCTACCTGACAGTGGTTTTGTTTTTACAGAACCCACGATTTTCCATTTGTTAATCACAGTTTGAACGCTGTTGACTGGCATTATCAATTCCTTGGATATCTTTTTGCATCCCTTTCCTGTTTTATACAGTTCAACTACCTTTTCCCGTAGATCCGTTGACAATTCTTTTGCTTTCCCCATGACTCACAATCCAGAAATATCAGTGGCTGGATGAAAGATACAAGAGTCTGTCTGCATCCCACTCAGATTTTATGCACATACACTGATTACAAGCAAACAGGTCCCAGGTGAGGATGTTACCTTTAGTAGCCATTCAAACCCATTTGTGTCAACTTCTGTGCATGTTATCAGGACAAAATCACCAGGATATGTAAACTTTTGATCAGGGTCATTTGGATGTTTTGGGTTGTCATTATGATTTAAAAAGAGAAAACAGTAGTTTGACAATAAATGGCTTCACCCAACCACTAACCATGAGTGGAGAAAAAAAATTGGTGTTATCATTCATTTTCTCTGAAAAAAGGCCAAGAAAGCAAAAATTGTGCCGTGCTATGTAAACTTTTGAGCACAACTGTATATACGAATGCACCCATAAAAAAATAAAATGGATCATCAAAGAGAAGGCATTTTCGCAGTAAAATGACAGCACCTGAGTATACTTTGCACTTTCCAGTGGCAATGATACGTGAAATGCTAACTTACAACTTTTTTTCTCAGATATCAGGTTGCCTCACAATTGTAGAAAGGTAGTCATGAGTGGGAGTGAAGTATTTGTGAAAAAGTAACCGAGAAAGGAACAGCATATTATTATTATTATTATTATTATTAATATTTATTTCTATAGCACCATTGATTCCATGGTGCTGTACATGAGAAGGGGTTACATACAAATTACAGGTATCACTTACAGTAAACAAACTAACAATGACAGACTGATACAGAGGGGAGAGGACCCTGCCCTTTCGGGCTTACATTCTACAGGATTGTGGGGCAGGAGACAGCGGGTTAAGGGGTCGCAGCAGTTCCGGTGTTGGTTGAGGCGATATCTCCGGTAGTGGTGAGGAGGTAGCAGGGTCATTGCAGGCTGTAAGCTTTCCTGAAGAGATGGGTTTTCAGGTTCCGTCTGAAGGATCTGAATGAGTTTGATAGTCGGATGTGTTGGGGCAAAGAATTCCAGAGGATGGGGGATATTCGGGAGAAGTCTTGGAGGCGGTTGGGTGAGGAGCGAATAAGTGTGGAGGAGAGAAGGATGTCTTGGGAGGATCGGAGATTACGTGAGGGAAGATATCGGGAGATTAGTTCAGAGATATATGGAGGAGACAGATTATAGATGGCCTTGTAGGTCAGTATTAGTAATTTGAACTGGATACGCTGAGGGAATGGGAGCCAGTGAAGAGATTTGCAGAGGGGAGAAGCGGAGGAGTAGCGAGGAGAGAGGTGAATTAGTCGTGCAGCAGAGTTAAGGATGGACTGGAGAGGTGCGAGGGTGTTAGCAGGGAGGCCAGAGAAAAGGGTGTTGCAGTAGTCGAGGCGGGAGATGATGAGGGCGTGCACAATCATTTTAGTAGATTGAGGGTTGAGGAAAGGACGGATTCTTGAAATATTTTTGAGCTGAAGGCGACAGGAGGTAAAAGAGCTTGGATGTGCGGTTTGAAGGACAGGGCAGAGTCAAGGGTTACTCCGAGGCAGCGGACTTCTGGTACGGGGGAAAGCATGATGTCGTTAATTGTGGTAGATAGGTCAGGTAAGGAAGATCTGTGGGATGGGGGAAAGATTATGAGTTCAGATTTGTCCACATTGAGTTTGAGGAAGCGGGAGGAGAAGAAGGAGGATATGGCTGATAGACACTCCGGGATTCTGGATAGCAGAGAAGTGATGTCTGGGCCAGAGAGGTAGATCTGAGTGTCATCAGCGTAAAGGTGGTACTGGAATCCGTGGGACTTTATGAGTTGCCCCAGGCCAAGTGTATAGATTGAGAAGAGTAGGGGTCCTAGAACAGAGCCTTGGGGAACTCCAACAGAGAGAGGGTGGGACGAGGAGGTAGTGTGGGAGTGGGAGACGCTGAATGTGCGGTTGGAAAGGTATGAGGAGATCCAAGATAGGGCAAGGTCTTTGACGCCAAAGGAGGAAAGAATCTGTAGTAGAAGGCAGTGGTCAACTGTGTCAAAAGCAGAGGACAGGTCAAGAAGCAGGAGTATAGAGTATTGTCCGTTTGCTTTGGCTGTAAGTAGGTCATTAGTAATTTTGGTCAGGGCTGTCTCAGTGGAGTGATGGGGGCGGAAACCAGATTGTAGAGTGTCAAAGAGCAAGTTAGAAGAGAAGTGGTAGGAAAGCTCAGCGTGGACATGCAGCTCCAGGAGTTTGGAAGCGAATGGGAGCAGCGATATTGGGCGATAGCTGGACATAGCGGTTGGGTCGAGGGTTGGCTTTTTAAGGATAGGCGTGATTGTGGCATGCTTGAAAGCATATTACCCACCGAAACTAATGAAACGCTAAACTAATGTAACCAGTGCACTTAGACTGGTTTCATGCACCCTTTTTTTTTCCAGTATAATGGTGCAGTTTTGGTGCCATTTACTGCTTTTAATCTTGACCAAAAATGCTGCAACCAGATGTTACCTTGAAGTTTACTGTGCAATATAAAACGCATTTCAAACAGTGCTTCTTGTTTTCTGGTGTTTTCATGCTGCTTGTGGTGTTTAATGCATGTTCTGGTATCGCCCACATGGACAAAACGCAAATATTGCAGATGATCAGCAGCCACTATTCATTAAACAATCTCACAAGAGGAGGGGGAAACACAGCATGGGGTAGAGAAGTGAGGGTCATTTTTTATTTTTTTTTAACCTCCATTTGTACAATAGTGGAAAATACTTTAAGAAAGTTTGCCATTCAGAAACTTGGAGAAGAGCTGGATTACAGCTGTTGTAGAAACCATACCAGTTCCTATATTGAGTTTGTCAGAGCTTTCCCTGATATAGAAATGTCTACGTTTGTCTAATGAGGAGTGAAGGTGCTACCATATTTAGTAAAGTGTAATACATCAAAATAATATGTGAAATGAACAGGAAGTTCACAGCCAATGAACTAATTGGGCAAATCATTAAATGAAGGAGCGTTCTGGACTTGTTGACCTTTACAAGTAGACACTACATACCCTTTTCTATTTGTACAAGGCATGGTATGTGTGTGCTATTCAGTACGCAACTGCAGCCTGATGTGGAAAATACTTTACCTATAGAGAGGAGCAGAATACATTTTCTGTATTGGTGACCGTTATAAAATGAACATGATTTTCTTGTACAATGACTTGAAAGATAAATTAAACCGAAAAGGTAAATTTTTTTTGTATTTGATAGCAAAACCACAAAAATTTACTTTCAATTTGCTGCACAATATAATTCATTTATTCTACCCACAGACCCACTGTGGGGGCAAAAAGGAGTCTCAGCCTTAGGCCCCCTTCACGTATTCTTGTATCTGGTACGCATGCTGTCCCATTTTCACACGTACCAGAGATATACAAACGCACACACATTATAATCTTTGGGGGGTTGCGCACATGTATGAGTGACTCACACATAGACATGCAATAGAATGCAGAATAGAAATTACTGATGTTTAGGTGTTAAAGATGTGCAAAGAGAGAGATTGATAGATATGGGGTAGATTGCTAGTGTAACATTAATGCCAACCCCTGCATGGTTCCCCTTCCCCCTCCATGCAGGGACGCAGACTTACTCACTGCTCCGGCCACATGGCATGTTCCTCGGTGTGCTCCCTTCTTCCTGGTTCTCTGTTTCCTCAGTGGCGCACCTAGTGGTTGTGCTGCTCTGTTCTTAAAGGGCCAGCACACACACCTGCTAAGATGCCCCAAGCCAATAGCTGACGGGCATCTTGTTTAAAAGGCACCCTCCGCAAGAGGGAAGGGCCCAAGCAATGAGTTTCTTTAGTGTGAAAGTGACTAGTGAGTTAGGTCCCCTGGTTCTGAACCTGAAGTCCCTGGTCCTGGTGTGGCCAGGGTCCTCAACCCGTAGTCCCTGTTCCGTGTGCGGCCAGTGCCTGAGCCTAGTCTCCTGGTCCGTGTGTGGCCAGTTCCTGAATCCGTATCTGAGACCCTTGTGTCTGACCGTTTGCCTTACCGAATATTCTGTGTATCCAGACTGCTAAAACCAGTCTCTGAATCAGCCCTAAGACTCCATGTCAGTAACCGTTCTACCAGTGGATCTTGAACCTAGTAGTCTGAACGGAGCTAGAGTCCTATCCTTGTCTGCATATCTGCCCCCTGGGGCCAGCAGCTGCAGTACCGGGGACTGCCTAGGAGTGGTACCTGGCAGCAACCTGCAGCTCAAGCCTGACTCCACCAACAGTAGGTAGCCACTTAGATGTTCCCCTCCTAGGTAAACCCGACTCAGTGTCACAGTGGGTCCACAAATCAAGTGTGTCACCTGCATGCGTAACAGTTTGCTTCGGCCATTGGCCACAGTGATCCCCAGTCCTCTCTTTGCTCAGAGCTATGTAGGTACATTAGATGCCCAATTGAAAGCCCTGAAGTCAGCTGTGCCAACCCAAGTTGAAGTATTTTTTGGCTTTGCCTATACAACCTGAAACTGATATTTCTGGAATGGAACCCGTCCTGTCTGATCCACCCTGATACTATGGGACCCAAAGAAATGCTATGGGTTACTAGAGCAGTGCATGTGGCTCTATGTAGTTTTGAGACATCAGTTTTCTTCCAACCGGGTCCAGGTGGGTTTCCTAATGTACTGTACTACCTAGCAGGAGATCCACTGGCATGGCTCAGCACAGTGTCTGACTGGAGTGCCCACAAGTAACAAACTCCAGAGCCCCACTTTTTCATCTTCATGCAAATGTGACATTATCCTTAACCCCTTTCTGTCATCGGGGGTACTATCCGGTCCATGTGCCTTGGGACTTAATTCCCAGGGACGGGATAGTACGTCCTAGGCGATCAGCTGTGCACCGGGGGGGAGCGCAGCTGATCGCGGTCGGGTGTCAGCTGATTATCACAGCTGACACCCGGCACTATATGCCAGGAGCGGTCACGGACCACTCCTGGCACATTAACCCCTGGCACACCGCGATCAAACATGATCGCGGTGTACCGGGGCACAGGGAAGCATCGCGCAGGGAGGGGGCTCCCTGCGTGCTCCCCTGAGACCCTCAGAACAGCGCGATGTGATTGCGCTGTTCTGAGGCCTTCCTCCCTGCAAGGCCCCGGAGGATCCAAGATGGCCGCCGGGTCCTGCAGGGAGGCGGCTTCCTCAGTGCCTGCTGAGAGCATCCGCTGAGGAAGCCTGTAGCACTGCCTGTGAGATCGCTGGTCTCACAGTGTGCTGTGCACACTGTGAGACCAGCGATCTGACCATATACTGTAATGTCTCTTCCTGGGACAAAGTAAAAAGGTTAAAAAAATAAAAATAACAGGTGTAAAAAAAAATTCCAAAATAAAGGAAAAAAAAAATATTCCCCAATAAATTTCTTCCTGTAAATAAAAAAAACAAACCAATAGAAGTACACATATTTGGTATCGCCGTGTCTGTAACGACCCGCCCTATAGAACTGTCCCACTAGTTAACCCCTTTAGTGAACCCCTTAAAAAAAAAAAAAGCAAAAAATCAATGCTTTATCATCATACCGCCGAACAAAAAGTGGAATAACACGCGATCAAAAAGACCGATATAAATTAACATGATACCGCTGAAAATGTCATCTTGTCCCTCAAAAAATGAGCCGCCATACAGCATCATCAGCGAAAAATAAAAAGTTATAGCTCGCAGAATAAAGCGATGCAAAAATAATAATTTTTTATATAAAATTGTTTTTATTGTATAAAAGCGCCAAAACATAAAAAAATGATATAAATGAGGTATCGCCGTAATCGTACTAACCCGAAGAATAAAACTGCTTTATCAATTTTACCACACGCGGAACGGTATAAACCCCCCCCAAAAGAAATTCATGAATTGCTGATTTTTGTTCATTCTAACCTCCCAAAAATCGAAATAAAAAGCGATCAAAAAAGTCACGTGCTCAAAAATGGTACCAATAAAAACGTCAACTCGTACCGCAAAAAATAAGACCTCAAATTACTCTGTGGGCCAAAATATGCAAAAAATATATGTGGTGATGCAAAACCTATTTTTTGCAATAAAAAGCGTCTTTTAGCGTGTGACAGCTGCCAATCATAAAAACCCGCTATAAGTAGTAAATCAAACCCCCCTTTATGACCCCCTTAGTTAGGGAAAAATAATAAAATTAAAAAAATGTATTTATTTCCATTTTCCCATTAGGGTTATAGCTGCGGCTAAAGTTAGGGTTAGAGTTGGGGCTAAAGTTAGGGTTAGGGTTGGGACTAGGGTTAGGGGTGTGTTGGGGTTAGGGTTGGAGTTAGAATTGGGGGATTTCCACTGCTTAGGCACATCAGGGGCTCTCCAAATGTGACATGGCGTCTGATCTCAATTCCAGCCAATTCTGCGTTGAAAAAGTCAAACGGTGCTCCTTCCCTTCTGAGCTCTGCCATGCGCCCAAACAGTAGTTTACTCCCACATATGGGGTATCAGCGTACTCAGGACAAATTGCACAATACCTCTTGGGGTTCAATTTCTTCTGTTACCCTTGGGAAAATAAAAAATTGGGGGCGAAAATATCATTTTTGTAAAAAAAAAATAAATGATTTTTTTGTTTTTACGGCTGTACATTATAAACTTCTGTGAAGCACTTTGGGCTTCATAGTGCTCACTACACATCTAGATAAGTTCCTTGTGGGGTCTATTTTCCAAAATGGGGTCACTTGTGGGGGGTTTCTACTGTTTAGGGACATCAGGGGCTCTCCAAATGCGACATGATGCCCGCAGACAATTCCATCAAAGTCTGCAATCCAAAACGTCACTACTTCCCTTCTGAGCCCCGACGTGTGCCCATACAGTAGTTTTCTCCCACATATTTGGTATCAGCGTACTCAGGACAAATTGGACAACAACTTTTGGGGTCCAATTACTCCTGTTACCCTTGGAAAAATAAAAAGTTGGGGACTAAAAATCATGCTTGTGGAAAAAATGATTTTATTTATTTTCATGCTCGGGCGTTATAAACTTTAGTGAAACACCTGGGGGTTCAAAGTTCTCACCACACATCTAGATAAGTTCCTTGAGGGGTCTAGTTTCCAAAATGGTGTCATTTTTGGGGGGTTTCCACTGTTTAGGCAGATCAGGAGCTCTCCAAACACGACATGGCGTCCAGCCAATTCTGCGTTGAAAAAGTCAAACGGCGCTCCTTCCCTTCCGAGCTCTGCCATGCACCCAAACAGTGGTTTACCCCCACATATGAGGTATCAGCGTACTCAGGACAAATTTCACAATAACTTTTGGGGTCTTGTTACCCTTGGGAAAATAAAAATTGGGGTGCAAAGATCATTTTTGTGGAAAAAATATGATTTTTTAATTTTTGTCATGGTATAGGACATGGTTAATGTCCTGTCCATTCATGGTTAACTTTTGCTGGCCTCCCTTTGGATCTGGGAGGGTATTTATACCCAGTCCAGAGGGAGGTTCTCTGTCAGCTATACTTTCGTTGTGACTGTGTATTTGACTCCCCTGGTTTGCGTGTATACTGCTCTGCTTGTTTGACTCCCGTGTATGACCCGGTCTGTTTGCTCACTCTGCTCTCTGTCTCACGTTTTGCTTATATTGTTTTCTCCGGTTCTGACCTCCTGGCTTGGCTATCGATACTCCTTTACTGTTTTGTCCCTATTGTAATGTCTATTGCCCGCTCTGGTTTACTGATCTATTGCTACGTCCTGACTATCCATTCTGTCTAATCCTTTGGTACTGTCGTGCTATCTTGTGCTCTGATCTCGGCCTGTCCTGGTTTTCGTCCCTGTCTTTGCCCCTTGGTAACTTTATCTCGTAGTTACCCTGCTAGGAGTTTTCCTGCAGTTCCTAGATCTCTGGAGCTTAGGCCACGCCCCCAGCAGTCATGTGCTGCAGGTCCTGTTAGTCTGCAGTACACATCATTCATTTCTGCTGCCTCTGAGAGAAGTGTGGCCGGCTCCGCCCCTTGGCAGTCACATGCTGCGGAAGGTCCTGTTCTACAGAAACACACGTCTACAGGTATCTTGGGGCACAGTTGGTTCACTCAGGACATGTGCACTGGCTCAGTGAGCATGTGCAGTGCGGTGTCCCTGACAATTTTACTGCTCTACGTTATAAACTTGTGCGAAGCACTTGGGGATTCAAATTGCTCACCACAGATCTAGATACGTTCCTTAGGGGTCTAGTTTCCAAAATGGGGTCACTTGTTGGGAGTTTTCACTGTTTAGGCACATCAGGGGCTCTTTTGGTTGGAAAAAGTCAAATGGTGCTCCTTCCATTCCGAGCTCTGCCGTGCGCCCAAACAGTGGTTCCCCCCCACATATGGGGTATCAGCGTACTCAGGACAAATTTGACAACAACTTTTGTGGTCCAATTTCTCCTGTTACCCTTGGGAAAATAAAAAATTGGTGACTAAAAGACAATTTTTGTGGGAAAAAAATAGGATTTTTTATTTTCATGCCCGGGCATTACAAACTTGTGTGAAGCTCTTGGGGGTTCAAAGTGCTCACCACAGATCTAGATAAGTTCCTTAGGGGGTCTAGTTTCCAAAATGGTGTCACTTGTGGGGGTCTTCCACTGTTTAGGCACATCTGGGGCACTGCAAACGGAACATGACCCCCATCAACGTCTGCATTCCAAAACATTATTACTTCCTTTCCAAGCTCTACCGTGCGCCAAAAAAGTTCCCCCCCATATTTGGTATCCGCGTACTCAGGACAAATTGGACAACAACTTTTGGGGTCCAATTTCCTTGCGAAAAATCAAAAATTTGGGACTAAAAATAATTTTTGTGGAAAATTGTTTTTTTTTTTTTTTCACACCCAGGCATTATAAACTTTTGTGAAACACTTGGGGTTCAAAGTGCTCACAACAGATCTAGATAAGTTCCATAGGGGGTCTAGTTTCCAAAATGGTGTTACTTGTGAGGGGTTTCCACTGTTTAGGCGCATCAGGGGCTCTCCAAACGTGACATGGCGTCCAATCTCAATTCCAGAAAATTTTGGTTTGAATAAGTCAAACGGCGCTCCTTCCCTTACGAGCTCTGCCTTGTGCCCAAACAGTGGTTTTGCCCCACATATGGGGTATTGGCATACTCAGGAGAAATTACACAACAACTTTATCTGTCTATTTTCTCCTTTTACCCTTGTGAAAATAAAAAAAAGTTTGTAAAAGATCATTTTTGTGACTAAAAAGTTAAATATTAATTTTTTTCCTTCCACATTGCTTCAGCTCCTGTGAAGCACCTGAAGGGTTAATAAACTTATTGAATGTGGTCTTCAGTACCTTGAGCGGTGCAGTTTTAAGAATGGTGTCACTTTTGGGTATTTTCTGCCATATAGACCCCTCAAAGTGACTTCAAATGTGAGGTGGTCCCTAAAAAAATGGCTTTGTAAATTTTTGTTGTAAAAATGAGAAATCGCTGGTCAACTTTTAACCCTTATAATTTCCTAACAAAAGAAATTTTGGTTCCAAAATTGTGCGGATGTAAAGTAGACATGTGGGAAATGTTATTTATTAACTATTTTGTGTGACATATTTCTCTGTTTTAAGGGAATAAAAATTCAAAGTTTGAAAATTGTACAATTTTCAAAATTTGACATATTTGCGTTTTTTGAAAAATAAACGCAAGTTATATCGAATAAATTTTATCACTAATGTGAAGTACAATATGTCACGAGAAAACAATCTCAGAATCGTGAAGATCCATTGAAGCATTCCAGAGCTATAGCCTCATAAAGAGACAGTGGTCAGAATTGTAAAAATTGGTGCAGTCATTTACGTGCAAACCACCCTTGGGGGTTAAGGAGTTAATCACAAATTTATGTAACAAAAACTGGTTAGATTGTTAAATGAATAAGATATGGTCTTTGTACATAGTGATTCAATAATATTGTGCCAAGTACTGCTCATACAAGAGGGTGGTGGCCTACTGTAATACTATTGTAGGAACTCGAGGATTCTGATAGCGTGGGGCAATGAACAATCAGAGACGGGTTTCTTTGAATGCAAATAATGTATTTGTGAAACAGCAAAACACCCAAAAACAATATACAAACAACCCGTAGTGACATGCAATGAAACGAGTCCATATATATACACAAGTCTAGTTATATGAATCCGGATATATAAGTCCTTGAACCTCTATAGCGAGGGCGGTAAAGTTCTTACGACGGAGTCCTCACACAAATGTGACCACAAGGTAAGTCTGATGCACAGGTAACGTGGCTGGATTCACACACTGCTGGTGTGTGAAGAGTCAGATCCAAGTATGCAGTAGACACAGGGAGGTCCAGGAACAAGTTAATCTCAGTTGTGGCTTAATTCAGTGAAGTCCAACAACAAGTTCATATGTCAGTAAGATTCCAGTAACAGTTCCCACAGCTCTCACCAGAGGGAGTGAACGAAGGGTTAAACAGCAACAGTTCAGAAACACAGTTCTTACCAGATGGAGTGAACCAAGGGTTAAATTCCAAAGTCAACAGGTTAGTGATAATACAGTAAGTGCAGCTTACATATGCAGAGAATGTCCAGAGCCATGGGTAGAAACTGCTGTGGCTGAGAAACACCTGAAGATAACCTGGTTATGCACTTTCCCGGTAAATACACAAAAGATCTGTGAGGAACAAAGCAGCTGGGTTGCAGGGGAACAGAAGCAGAATACTCCAGCAAGGAAGCCAGCACCTGAGCCGGGTTTTAAACAAACGAACAGGAAGTAGGGCACACAAAACAGCAAACTCCATTTTAACAAAGGGCAAAATCATTGACAAAGTTACCTAGAAAACCCGGAATACTGACATTACTCCCCCCCTAAAGACGGCCTCCGGACGGTCCTGGACCAGTCCTGTCCGGGTATCTCCAATGAAACTGAGCAATCTTCAGGGGCGCATTGATGTTACTTACTGGTTCCCAAGAATAATTTTCAGGAGAGTAACCTTGCCATCTAACTAGATACTGAAGCCGGTTTCTATGAAGTCTCGAATTAACAATATCCTGTACCACGAATTGTTCTTCGCCATCAACCAACACTGGTGGAGGGGGAGGTACGATACGTCCCTGAAACGTGTTAGGAGAGACTGGTTTTAATAAGGAAACATGAAATACTGGGTGTACCTTTAAAGTCCGTGGTAGCTTCAACCGACAGGCAACAGAGCTCACAATCCCAGTGATCTTGAATGGACCGATGAATTTCTGTCCCAGTTTCTGCGAAGTAACACCCAATTTTAGAATCTTGGTGGACAACCAAACCGAGTCTCCTACCTTATACATAGGTGCTGGTTTCCGGAATCTATCGGCCGACTTCTTGTAACGCTCCTGTGCTGTGGTCAGGGAGTCCTTCAAAACCTCAAGATTACGTTGCAACGCCATCACTCTGTCTTCAACCGCTGGTACCGAAATGGTAACCGGAGACCTAAGCAAAATACTTGGATGATAACCCAGGTTGGCAAAAAAAGGCGTTACCTTCGTGGAACTGCTTTGGGAGTTGTTGTACGAAAATTCCGCTAAAGGAAGTAGCTTCAGCCAATCGTCCTGCAAATGACTGACGTAACAGCGTAGATATTGCTCCAAGGTTTGATTTGTCCGTTCGGTCTGCCCGTTGGTCTGAGGATGGTATGCAGAAGACAAGCAAACATTAATGTGGAGCGCAGAACAAAATGCTTTCCAAAATCTAGAGGTAAATTGTATTCCCCGGTCAGAAATGATCTCATCTGGTACCCCATGCAGCCGGAAAATGTTCTGGATAACTAGATCTACTGTCTCTGTAGCTGAGGGAAGACCAGCACACGGAATGAAATGAGCAGCTTTCGTTAAACGATCTACTACCACCAAAATAGTATTTTTACCACCAGAGGTGGGTAACTCCACAATAAAGTCCATCGAAATAGACCCCCAAGGGCGAGACGGTACAGGTAGTGGTTTAAGAAGACCAGTAGGTGAAACGCGAGGAACCTTGTACCGGGCACAAACTTCACAAGAGCAGACATAGTCATTCACATCCTTCAAGCAGTTAGGCCACCAAAAAAAACGAGTTAACAATTCCTGCGTCTTCTGTACCCCCCTATGACCAGCCAATTTAGAGTCGTGGACCAATTTGAGAACTCGAAGTCTTACAGCCTCTGGGACATAAATACATCGATCTCTAAGCCACACATCATTCCGAAGGACAAGATTCACGTTGTCAGGTGGAGCCGCAAGAAATACGTCACCGTCATAGGCCAGCTTGATCTCCTGCCACAAGTCCCGGTTCCGGAACACTCCAACGAAATTGGCCTCCGACAAGATGGTCTTAGACGGGGTCCCAGGCACGGAATCCACGGTATGGATTCGGGATAATGCGTCAGCTTTCCCATTACGTGAACCTGGGCTGTACGAAATAATAAAATTAAACTGGTTCAAGAAAAACTCCACCTAGCTTGTCGAGGAGAAAGACACCTGGCAGACTTAAGGAATTCCAAATTGCGATGATTCGTGAGTACTACTACCTGCTGAGTTGCCCCCTGCAAATGGTGTCTCCATTCCTTAAAGGCAGAAATAATTGCCAAAAGTTCCTTATCTGCCACATCATAGTTCAGTTCTGCAGAAGATAACCTACGAGAGAAGAAGGCACACGGGTGCAGCAAACCTTTGTCTCCGGTATGTTGTGAGAGGATAGCTCCCAATGCACAGTCAGACGCGTCCACCTCCACGATAAAAGGCAGTGCAGGATCCGGATGCATCAATATTGGAGCCGTGGTAAAACAACCCTTCAGGCGATCAAAGGCTTCCTGAGCTTGCGAAGACCATTCAAACTTCTTCCCCTTCTTGGTGAGGTGTCACGCTGTCTAATGATATGAATACAATGTCAGTAAACTATTTATACAGGAACCACACTCTATACAACATATAGTTTAGCAACAACAGAATGTAAGTATAAAATAGATTTACCTGACACAATCTCTGCAGAACTTTAGGGTTAATCTTGAGGACTAGATGTGCAGGAACAATATAGTTGAACTCAGGGTTAATCTTGAGGACTTGATGAGCTGTAACAGGAAAGAGGAGGACCGGGGTCTAACCTGACCCTACACTGGGGTCCTAACTAATCCCTTACCTTGGAGGTACTGATAATGGTTCAGAGGTCCAAGTCTCCAGCCTAACCCTGTCTCCTGTCAGACCCTGAACCCTGTAATCAGTCCTAAGAAGGATCCTGATTACCACCAAAGGGATATGGGCTGATCTCAGCTAAATACACAGATTAGACATATAAGACAGACAGGATAGCACTCACTTGCATACACACTCAAACACCGAAGGAACATAAATGGTCTGGGAAATAAACTCTAAGCAAGTTGAGCTTAAAACAGCTAAGGAGCTCTCAACTTAAGTCTATACAGATTCATTCCTATCTGTGGTCTGCATGAAGGATTTCACTGGCAACTCCCAAAGCAGACAACCAGGAATTTAAAGGAAACCAATCAACAAATAATCAATTGCAGCCGGGAGAAACTGCACCCAGTCCCAGCACCGAGCACAGACAGAATTAACTCCCAAGCTGCCAAACACAAAGAAACAGCAACTCAGCTGTGAGAAGTCAAAATGTGCAACCGCGACGATCTTCGTGGCAATGCACACATGACAGTACCCCCCCTTCTACGAGGGGCCTCCGGACCCTCAGGGCCAGGCCTGCCCGGGTGAGTTCTGTGGAAGGTCCGAACCAAACGATCTGCGTTAACATCAGACGCAGGGACCCACGTCCTCTCCTCCGGACCATACCCCTTCCAATGCACCAAGTACTGAAGGGACCGGCGATTCAGACGAGAGTCAATGATTTTTGATACTTGAAATTCCAAATTACCATTGACCAACACTGGAGGAGGAGGTAGAGGTGACGGTATGACTGGTGCCACATACCTTTTAAGTAATGACTTGTGGAACACATTATGAATTTTAAACGTAGAAGGAAGTTCCAGACGAAATGCCACAGGATTAATTATGGAACTGATCCTGTACGGCCCGATGAATCTGGGACCCAGTTTCCAGGAGGGCACTTTAAGTTTTATATTCCTGGTAGACAACCATACCAGATCGTTCACATTCAGATCTGGACCAGAAACTCTCCTCCTATCAGCCATACGTTTGTAACGGTTCCCCATCGTACTCAAATTATTAAATACACCTCGCCACACAGAAGCAAGTGACGACGAGAAACGCTCCTCCTCAGGAACCCCAGAAGGACCCCCCCCATTGAAAGTACAAAACTGGGGATGAAAACCATATGCCCCAAAAAACGGGGACTTACCAGTGGACTCGCTCCGCCTGTTGTTAAGAGCGAACTCTGCCAGAGGCAAGAAAGAAGACCAGTCCTCCTGGTTCTCCGATACAAAACACCGGAGATATGTCTCTAAACTCTGATTCAGACGCTCTGTCTGACCATTGGTCTGTGGACGAAAAGCCGAGGAAAACGACAATTGCATCCCCCGACGTAAACAAAATGCCCTCCAAAATTTGGACACAAACTGAGACCCCTATCTGACACCACATCAGAAGGCAACCCATGAAGTCTCACAATCTCCCTAATGAACACCTGCGCCAGAGTTTTAGCATTAGGGAGTGCAGGAAGAGCAACGAAATGTGCCATCTTACTGAACCTGTCAACAACCACCAGTATGACAGTATTCCCAGACGACGGAGGAAGGTCCGTAATGAAGTCCATAGATAAATGAGTCCATGGACGCTCCGGAAGTTTCAAGGGTAAAAGGGTCCCAGACGGACGGGTATGAGGAGTTTTAGAGCGAGCACAAACCCCACAGGACGCGACAAAAGTTATAACATCTTTATTAGCGTTAGGCCACCAAAATCGGCGGGAAAGGAGATCTAAAGTAGCCTTACTCCCTGGATGTCCTGCTAAAGCAGAATTATGATGTGCCTCAATAACCTTTTGTCTCAACTGATTCGGGACAAACAGTCTCCCTGGAGGTCCTGCAGGGGCGTCCCCCTGAGCCTCTAACACCTCCTCCTCAAGCTCAGAACATACAGCCGACACTACCACCCCCTCCTGAAGGATAGGAATCGGGTCGTCCGTTTTCCCGGCCCCTGGGAAACTGCGAGACAAGGCATCAGCCTTTACATTCTTAGACCCCGGACGATAAGTGACGACAAAATTAAACCTGGTAAAAAAAAACGACCATCGAGCTTGTCTGGAATTCAGACGCTTAGCGGATTCTAAATACAGCAGGTTCTTGTGATCAGTAATAACGGTGACCGGGTGGACTGCCCCCTCCAAAAAGTGACGCCATTCTTCAAAAGCCAATTTAATGGCCAAAAGTTCCCTATTGCCGATATCATAATTCCTTTCGGCGGACGACAATTTCTTAGAAAAGAAAGCGCACGGATGCCATTTACCAGGGGACGGACCCTGGGACAATATAGCACCCACTCCTACGTCAGACGCGTCCACCTCCACAATGAACGGCTGAGATACATCTGGTTGGATGAGAACGGGTGCCGAAGCAAAACATCTTTTTAAAGAGGAAAAGGCTTGGCAAGCTTTGTCTGACCACTTAGAAAAATCCGTCCCTTTTCTCGTCATGTCAGTGAGAGGTTTGACGACAGACGAGAAATTACAAATAAATTTCCGGTAGTAATTAGCAAACCCCAAAAAACGCTGCAGAGCCTTAAGATCCCCTGGCTGATCCCATTCAAGCACTGCTCTCACCTTTTCAGGGTCCATCCGGAAACCGGAGGCTGACACCAAAAAACCCAAAAACTGAAGTTCCTGTACGGCAAAAACACACTTCTCCAGTTTGGCGTATAGTTTATTGTCTCGCAAGATCTGCAACACCTGTCTCACATGCTCCTGGTGAGACACAAGATCTGGCGAGTAAATTAAAATGTCATCTAAATATACGACCACAAACACCCCCACAAGGTGACGAAAAATGTCATTAACAAAATGTTGGAATACTGCTGGAGCAGTAGTCAGACCAAAAGGCATGACCAGGTTTTCATAATGTCCCTCCGGCATGTTAAACGCCGTTTTCCACTCATCTCCCTCTTTTATCCTAATCAGATTATACGCCCCCCTGAGATCCAATTTAGAGAACCATTTGGCGCCAACAATTTGATTGAAGAGATCAGGAATAAGAGGTAGTGGATACGGATCTCGAACAGTAATCCGATTAAGTTCGCGGAAATCCAAGCAAGGGCGTAGGCCTCCATCTTTTTTCTTCACAAAGAAGAACCCCGTGGCCACAGGGGAAGATGAAGGTCTAATATGCCCTTTGGCCAGACTTTCAGAAATATAATCTTTCATAGCCTGTCTTTCAGGACCAGAAAGATTATACAACCTAGCTTTAGGCAACTTAGCATCAGGAAGTAGATTAATAGAGCAGTCATACACGCGATGAGGAGGCAACTCCCGACACCCCTCCTCAGAGAAAACATCCCCAAAATCCTCCAAAAAAGGAGGCAATGTACTAGGCACGACCGCACTGATGACTGTGTTCATGCAGTTGCTTTTGCAAAACTCACCCCATTGGCTTATCTCTCTGGACTGCCAATTAATCACAGGGTTATGTTTAACCAGCCAAGGAAGTCCCAACACAATGGGAGTAGGTAGACCCTCCAACACATAACAAGATAATTGTTCCCTATGTATTGCCCCTACCCGAAGGTCAATGTTATGAACCTCATGAACAAAGCTACCTTGGCCGAGAGGCCTGGCGTCGATGGAGAAAATAGGATCAGTTTGACCAATACACTCAGATGCATACCTTGAGCCTGAGCAAACTGAGCGTCAACCAGATTAGCCCCAGAACCACTATCCAGAAGAACAGACAATCTCTTCACTCTAGTACCAACCACCACCTCCACTGGTACAAGGAACTGAGAAGAACCGGCAGATGAAATACATACTCCCAGGTTGTCGTCCACCACACAACCTGGGATTAGCAGTTTTCCGGCGACTTTTTACTTAACAAGACACGGGATGGACATTCTCCAACAAAATGTCCCGATTTCCCGCAGAAAAAACACGTTCTAGTCCTGCGGCGTGCTGCCAATCCCCTACTACGAAAAGATGTCCCTCCCAACTGCATAGGCTCATCCGAACAGACAAGGGGAACCTCAACATAAGGGACTTTAGTAGTAGGTGGAGAAACAACAGGGAGTGGAGTTACCTCACCCCTCTCCCGAAGCCGTCTATCAGTACGGATAGCTAGGGCCATAGCAGCCTCCAGAGAAGGAGGAGACTCATACTGGGCCAAAACATCTTTTAATTTGTCAGAAAGCCCATGACAAAACTGGCTCCTAAGAGCTGGGTCATTCCACTGAGTATCCGTGGCCCATCTACGAAACTCAGAAGCAAATTCCCCGCCGGACGATCTCCCTGTTGTAACTTACGTAATTTGGTCTCAGCAAGAGAGACCCGATCTGGGTCATCATATATCAATCCCAGAGCAGTAAAAAATTGATCTACAGACTGTAGAGCCGGGGAACCCGGAGGAAGGGAAAATGCCCAGGATTGAGGGTCCCCTTGAAGAAGTGAGATAACAATTCCCACTCTCTGCTCATCACTCCCTGATGATCGCGGCCGAAGCCGAAAATACAATTTACATGCCTCCCGGAAGGTAAAAAATTTGTCTCGCCCACCAGTGAACCTATCTGGAAGAGCTACTTTAGGTTCAACTCTGGTTTGCTCCAGGGGAGACAAAACTTTGGACTTAATGTCCGTCAGCTCCATGGATAATCCCTGCAACTGCAGAGCCAGCTGGGCTACTGGATCCATGGTAACTAGAGATAATTTTTTATGGCCAGTGAAAATGTCACGCTGTCTAATGATATGAATACAATGTCAGTAAACTATTTATACAGGAACCACACTCTATACAACATATAGTTTAGCAACAACAGAATGTAAGTATAAAATAGATTTACCTGACACAATCTCTGCAGAACTTTAGGGTTAATCTTGAGAACTAGATGTGCAGGAACGATATAGTTGAACTCAGGGTTAATCTTGAGGACTTGATGAGCTGTAACAGGAAAGAGGAGGACCGGGGTCTAACCTGACCCTACACTGGGGTCCTAACTAATCCCTTACCTTGGAGGTACTGATAATGGTTCAGAGGTCCAAGTCTCCAGCCTAACCCTGTCTCCTGTCAGACCCTGAACCCTGTAATCAGTCCTAAGAAGGATCCTGATTACCACCAAAGGGATATGAGCTGATCTCAGCTAAATACACAGATTAGACATATAAGACAGACAGGATAGCACTCACTTGCATACACACTCAAACACCGAAGGAACATAAATGGTCTGGGAAATAAACTCTAAGCAAGTTGAGCTTAAAACAGCTAAGGAGCTCTCAACTTAAGTCTATACAGATTCATTCCTATCTGTGGTCTGCATGAAGGATTTCACTGGCAACTCCCAAAGCAGACAACCAGGAATTTAAAGGAAACCAATCAACAAATAATCAATTGCAGCCGGGAGAAACTGCACCCAGTCCCAGCACCGAGCACAGACAGAATTAACTCCCAAGCTGCCAAACACAAAGAAACAGCAACTCAGCTGTGAGAAGTCAAAATGTGCAACCGCGACGATCTTCGTGGCAATGCACACATGACATGAGGAGAGCGATGGGACAGACAATTTCTGAAAAATTTCGGATAAACCGTCTATAAAAGTTAGCAAAGCCAATGAATCGTTGTACCTCCTTAATGTTTCCTGGTACCGGCCAGTCCAAGATTGCCTGGATCTTGCTGGACTCCATATTCAATCCCTGAGGCGAGATAATATAGCCTAAAAATTGAATTTCAGAACAATGGAACTCACACTTTTCGAGTTTGATGTACAAATGATTATCTCTCAAACATCTAAGTACGGTTTTGACATGTTCCTGATGTTCCTGTAAGGAGTCAGAAAAGATTAAGATGTCATCGAGGTAAATTACCACATATTGGTCCAATAAATCCCTGAAAATGTCGTTGGCTAAATGTTGAAAAGCAGCAGGAGCGTTACAGAGTCCGAATGGCATCACCAAATATTCAAAATGTCCATACCGGCATCTAAAAGCTGTCTTCCATTCGTCTCCGGGCCGTATACGGAGTAAATTATATGCCCCACGAAGATCTAATTTGGTAAATACTTTGGCCTGGCGAACTCTTTCCAACAATTCTGGAATTAGGGGCAACGGGTACCTGTTACGAATGGTTACCTTCAGTAGCGTAGCTACCGGGGGGGGCAGAGGGGGCGGTGGCCCCGGGCCCCGCGCTCGGAGGGTGCCCACCCGGAGCTACGCTACTGTAACTGTATCGGAGTGCACAGCACGCCGACACAGTTACTTTCTGCGGCAGAGCAGGGAGAATCAATCTCCCTGCTCTGCCGCCCGGCTGCTATGGGGCCCCTGAGCAGGCGGTGGGGGGCCCGGTGCCAGCAGTGGGCCCCCCGCCCGTCATCAGAGGGTCAGCTGTATCAGCATCCAGCCAATACAGCTGACCGCATTGAGAGAGAAGGAGCGAGCGCTCCTTCTCTCCCATAATCCCCCTCTCAGCGTCTGACAGCGGGCGCGATGACGTCACTGCCCGGCACCGGCAGTCAGAGGCTGAGAGGGAGAGCAGTGAGCAGCGCAGGAGCCTGGAGCAAGAGAGGTGAGTACAGGATTTATTATTTTTGTAAAGGGGGTGCATTATAAGTACGGCTGGATATGGGGGTGCATTATAAGTACGGCTGGATATGGGGGTGCATTATAAGTACGGCTGGATATGGGGGTGCATTATAAGTAAGGCTGCATATGGGGTGCATTATAAGTAAGGCTGCATATGGGGTGCATTATAAGTAAGGCTGCATATGGGGTGCATTATAAGTAAGGCTGCCTATGGGGTACATTATAAATAAGACTGCCTATGGGGTGCATTATAAATAAGGCTGCATATGGGGTGCATTATAAGTAAGGCTGCATATGGGGTGCATTATAAGTAAGGCTGCATATGGGGTGCATTATAAGTAAGGCTGCCTATGGGGTACATTATAAATAAGACTGCCTATGGGGTGCATTATAAATAAGGCTGCTTATGGGGTGCATTATAAATAAGGCTGCCTATGGGGTGCATTATAAATAAGACTGCCTATGGGGTGCATTATAAATAAGACTGCCTATGGGGAGTGCATTACAATATAGAGGCTGTCTGTTGGGGTGCATTATAATACAGAGGCTGCTTATGGTGGTGCATTACAATACATAGGCTGTCTATGGGGGTGCATTATACTATATTGAGGACTATCTGGTGTATTATGCTATATGGAGGCTATCTAGGGGGCCATCATACAGTGTGCAGATTACAGTGGTGGGGCCATCATACAGTGTTGGAGCCATTAAATAGTTTGGAGATATTAAGGGGTCAGTATATATCCAGTGAGGGGGCATCATACTGTGTATAGGGGAGCTGTACAGGGGGGAGACTCGGGACATTAAGTGTAAAGTGGGTACTTATTGTTATAGGGGAACTCTGGTTACTGTGACTGTCAAAGGGGCACACAGGGCATTATTACATTCTAGGGGACAACATGTGGGCACTGTTTTCTAGGGCCCATGCACCTGGCATTACTATATTATAGAGGGTGCTTTAGAATTTAGAGGTCACACAGAACCACACAGTAGGTGCAGTAATAGGGACACATAGGGCAGCAGCGGTTCAGTATTGGGGTACCAGGTGTAGTAATAGGGGCACATACTGCAGCAGCGGCTCAGTATTGGAGTATCAGGTGTAGTAATAGGGACACATACGGCAGCAGCGGCTCAGTATTGGGGTATCAGGTGCAGTAATAGGGGCACATACTGCAGCAGCGGCTCAGTATTGGAGTATCAGGTGTAGTAATAGGGACACATACGACAGCAGCAGCTCAGTATTGGGGTATCAGCAGGATGAGGAGTTTGTGCAGGTTGAGAATAGTCCAATTGGTGACCGTGACGGTGCTGACAATATGAGAAGTGAAACGTGTCTGTTGTATTCTCTGTAGTCGAGTCCTGGCTGGAGGAGTCGTCATGTCGGTCTGGGCCAGATGGAAAAGACATGAAAAGTGAACGATTCCATCAGAAAGAACGTCAGCGGTAAGTCATTATCTGTAACTCTGCTATGATCTCTTATATGTTCTGTAGGACTGGTGTTATGTACCACTGACCATATGGCGGTGATATCAATATTGGTCTTTTTATATATAGATTAATTGTGGCAACAGCGCGGTCATTTGCTGAGGTTCTCTGGTTAGGGGCCCACTCAGATGTTTCGCCCCCCCTAAACCGAAACCCTAGCTATGCCTCTGGTTACCTTATTTAACTCCCTGTAGTCAATGCAGGGTCTTAGAGTACCATCCTTCTTCTTTACAAAGAATATTGGAGCTCCCGCTGGTGAAGAAGATGGTCGGATAAACCCCTTGGCTAAATTCTCATCTATATATTCTCGTAAAGATTTTAATTCCGGAGCCGCCAACAGGTAAACCTGGCCGAAAGGAATCGCTGCTCCAGGAAGCAATTCTATGGGCAGTCATACGGTCTATGTGGGGGAAGTTGATCTGCCTTCCTTTTATCACAAATGTCTGAGAATTCCTGATAAATCAGAGGGAGAGTAGGTACCTGTATCACCTCTTCCAAGTTCTGGGTAACTGGAGCCGCTACAGTTGGACTGATGGTAGAACTGCACTTCGGGAGAAAGGATATCTCCTTGGTTTCCCAATTGATGATTGGATTTTGTGACCGTAACCAGGGAATTCCTAAAATTACAGGAAAATGAGGAGAAGATATTAACATGAATGAAAGTGTTTCTTGATGGTCTGGTTCCATCTTACACTCCAGAGGCACTGTCTCCCGATCTACTGGTCCAGAAACTAATGGGGAACCATCCACCGTTTCCATAGTGATTGGTGAAGCTCTTAGTTGTGTCTTTATACCATGTTCCTTGGCAAAAGAAGAATCCATGAAATTCCCACCTGCTCCAGAGTCTATCATGGCAGAACTTGATATCCACTGTTCCTCCCACTGAATCTGAATAGGAAGAGAACAATGTGAATATTTCTCCCCTTGATCTTTAGGGGAAGTCGGCATCAGTATTGGGGGGAAAACCGCATCTAGATGTAGACTGGTCTCCGAAACTTCAGACTCAGCGTCTGTGTTATCATAATCCCCTACTACCGCCAACACCTTGTTGGGTCGCCTGGGACATTTAGGACAATTGATGAGGAAATGGTCCGATTGACCACAATAGAAACATAAGCGCTCACGGAGACGGTATTCGCGGCGTTCATTACTCTCACGTCTCTGCAGTGAGTCCACCTGCATAGGCACCTCCTCAGCCTCTCGCGGGTTTTTGCCTGTGGTTTCCCTGGACGGAAGAGAGAAATTAGTAATGCGATTTACAGCGGCCCATTTTTCTTGTCTGCGTTCAGTTAAATGGATATCAATACGTACACAGTGCTGTATAAACAATTCAAACTCCTGTGGAGACTCTGAACGAGCTAGCTCATCCTTGATTGCATTTGACAAACCTTTTCTAAAGATTGGTAATAAAGCATTGTTATCCCACTGGGTGTCCACCACTAACCTTTTAAATTCAGTAACATATTCTATGACTGACCGTTTCCCCTGGCGTAAGGAAAGCAAGGCAGATTCAGCGGTAGCACGGCGGTTGGGATCGTCGAACATTTGCGCCATGGCTGCCAGAAAATTGTCCAAATTATTTAGACGGGTATCGTGACTTTCAACCATAGGATTTGCCCAAGCCAGTGCCCGTGATGTCAACAACATAATAATACATAGAACCTTAGACCTATCAGACCGGTAATAGGAGGCATGTACATCAAAAAATAATATACATTGATTAACAAACCCACGGAATTGACTTCGGTCACCATTAAAACGGAATGGAGGCAATTTGGGCATACTGGTGGATGAGGTAAGCTCAGTAGGTAAGGCCTCCAGGACTCCTAACCTAGTACGTAGATCTTGGAGAGCCTGACCAAACCCCTGTGCATTGTGGTTAACCCGAGACTCCAAGTCTCTAATCTGATTGTGTGCAGCCGCCACCTCCTGCTGCAAGGAGTTAACTATGGTGAACAGTTTGTCTGCCGTGTCTCTGTCATTGCCCCAGCAGAATCCCCTTTTTAGGCTGGAGTATCCTGTAATACTATTGTAGGAACTCGAGGATTCTGATAGCGTGGGGCAATGAACAATCAGAGACGGGTTTCTTTGCAAATAATGTATTTGTGAAACAGCAAAACACCCAAAAAACAATATACAAACAACCCGTAGTGACATGCAATGAAACAAGTCCATATATATATACACAAGTCCAGTTATATGAATCCGGATATATAAGTCCTTGAACCTCTATAGCGAGGGCGGTAAAGTTCTTACGACGGAGTCCTCACACAAATGTGACCACAAGGTAAGTCTGATGCACAGGTAACGTGGCTGGATTCACACACTGCTGGTGTGTGAAGAGTCAGATCCAAGTATGCAGTAGACACAGGGAGGTCCAGGAACAAGTTAATATGTCAGTAAAGGTACTGCCACACTAAACAATCCGCTAGCGATCACAATAACGACGCATACTAATGCGATCGCTAGCGGGATTGTTTCTATATCGCTAAATGCGGCCACATTTAGCGATATAGTTAACGACGCTATCGCCGTTAGCGATCTTCTTAACGACTTTAGCGGTACAAAAGTACCGCTAAATCGCTAAGAAAAGGTGCCACACAGCGATAAGATACTTACCCAGCGGGAGCGCCAGCGATGAAATAGGGTCCGGAGCGATTCCAGCGACGAGCGAGATCACAGCAGGAAGCTCGTCGCTGGAAGCTGCCGCACTGAACAATATCGCTAACGGGATCGCTAAATAGTGACGTTTTTTAGCGATCCCGTTAGCGATATTGTTTAGTGTGGCATACCCTTAAGATTCCAGTAACAGTTCCCACAGCTCTCACCAGAGGGAGTGAACGAAGGGTTAAACAGCAACAGTTCAGAAACACAGTTCTTACCAGATGGAGTGAACCAAGGATTAAATTCCAAAGTCAACAGGTTAGTGATAATACAGTAAGTGCAGCTTACATATGCAGAAAATGTCCAGAGCCATGGGTAGAAACTGCTGTGGCTGAGAAACACCTGAAGATAACCTGGTTATGCACTTTCCCAGTAAATACACAAAAGATCTGTGAGGAACAAAGCAGCTGGGTTGCAGGGGAACAGAAGCAGAATACTCCAGCAAGGAAGCCAGCACCTGAGCCGGGTTTTAAACAAACGAACAGGAAGTAGGGCACACAAAACAGCAAACTCCATTTTAACAAAGGGCAAAATCATTGACAAAGTTACCTAGAAAACCCGGAATACTGACACCTACTCATGCACAGGGGCCCACTGGAAGATTCTCATGTTCTCCCGTGTGCCAGTACAAGCCTGGACCAACCCCTAATGGGACGGAGGCACTCCTATCACCTCCTACCTGCAGGTCTTCTTGGTGGCCTTCTGAAACATTGTCGATGAGCTGAATC
Source organism: Oophaga sylvatica (assembly GCA_033576555.1). Taxonomy (NCBI): domain Eukaryota; kingdom Metazoa; phylum Chordata; class Amphibia; order Anura; family Dendrobatidae; genus Oophaga; species Oophaga sylvatica. The sequence continues at coordinate 171,559,516 of JARQOD010000001.1, read as the reverse complement.
TGGAAACTTCTGCAACATCTTCTCTTCCCAGCTTCCAGGAGCAGACCAGACAGTTGACGCTTGTGAGGAAACCATCACGCCTGGCCCTGCCCTTCCAAAGAACACCTGTTCCCCATCCTGTTGAGGCAGCTACCCACATGGAATGCATGAAGGTCGACAGGGTTTGCCAGGCTGAGCAGAAGCCGGGATTCAGTTGTGAGAAGGGATTGCGGTATAAACACGGTTGTGTGGAACATCCTGATGGTCTTTGTCCTGTGAAGTATAAAATACTCCAAAACCTTGGGCCAGAAGGAGAGGCTTCCTTGGTAGGAGCATTTCCTCTCCACCGATGACTGTGACTGTATCCGTGGCAATTAAAGGCTTCGGTTCAAAGGGAAAGTTCATGCTGCCGTGAAGGGTTGGCATTAGATACCACTCCAACAGCTTCAGAATCCAGTGTGGATGTTGTCAGGTGAAGAAAGAGCCATACCGAAAGACAGTCAAGTCATTTCCAAGCAACAAGAGATTCTGATTGGAGCATTGTATAAGGAGAAGATCGCCTTACATGTGTGGTCTGGTTTTCCCACAGGTCGTCCACGGCTGAGAACTCAAGTGCTCATTCTAATCTGGAGACCCCGTGTAGTGCTTCATTGGTGACTGTCGAGTAACAAGAGGTGTCTAGTCCAATACTGTCCAGGTGAGTCATCCGTGTCGCCATCTTCTCCACCAAGTCTGCTAGTCGCCAAAGGAAGGGAAGCGGAGGCAGTGTCCCCACACAGTTCCGACAATTGTTCCAATGATTTGTCCCCAGGAACCTTCCTGCCTCAAGGATGTGTCATCTCTGAGACCAAGTAGAAGATGGACCCAAAGAAGGTATCTTCAGTTTCTAGGTGTTCACTTGAAGAGAACGTCAAGGCGGTTTCAGCTTCCAAGTCTCTGTGATCCATCAACCAGGCGTAGGAACTCCAGTTGGTCCTTGGATCCTCCAGAGTAGTAGTTGATTTCAATTAACGGAGAGAGACTTCCCAATGCCAAGTTCCTGGTACTATGCTCGCTTCATCACACTGTGAAGATGACTTGATGGAGCGAAGCATCCTAGTTGTGAAAATTGTGAGAGATGTCACTTTTCTTCTAGTCATGTGAGTCCATGAAGAAGTGTCGGCTTCCAACTTTTTGAGAAACAGGGGGAGTAAGGGGGAATACTATAACTTTAATGCTGGCGCCCCTGCATGGTTCCTCTTCCCCCTGCATGCAGGGACGCTGACATGCTCACTGTAATGTTAAACATGGACTGCACAAGGATGCCAACCATTTGCTGTCTGTGATTTTCATGAACCCATAGACTTGCATTTACTACTTTTCATACTTGCAGCCGTAAAATCACGGAGATGTGAACAGTGCTATAAATTATAAAGGTTACTTATTGTACCTGTGAAAAACATGGATAGAACAAGTACCTGCAACACGGGCATCTCAATGAGGCCTTAGGTCAAGTTCACATAATCACATTTTTGGCCTGAGTGCTGTCTGTAGAAAAATTCACAGTACTCAGACAAATATTATTTAATTGGGTATTTCAGACATGCGTTGTTTTTTTTTTTCCACAGACCAGGTCTGTGAGTGAAATAAATTGCAGCATGCAGCAAGTTTCTTCTCTATGTCAAGTGTGATTCCACTATTCATGTCTATGGGTGCGCAAAAAAATCAGATTCCGTATGGGTCAACCATATAGCATCTGATTTTTACAAATACATTGCATTTCTTTAACATAGGAAGCTGTATTTGGTCTTACAAATAAATTACTGCATATATTATATATATATATATATATATATATATATATATAAAAAACTCTGCTACATGGACTACATAAAGGTGTCAATTAACCCCTTCATTTTTATGCTTTAAATCACATAGTTATGCCATGCAACATAGTTAATAAATAACATTTAACACATCTATTTTACATCAGCATCATTTTTGAAACATCGTTTTTCGTTAGGAAGTTAGAAGGGTTAAAATTTTGTTAGCAACTTCCAATAAGACTTACAAAACCAATTTTTTAGGGACCACATCCCATTGGAAGTCACTTTGAGGGGCCCATATGACAGAAAATACCCCAAAGTAACACCATTCTAAAAACTGTACCCCTCAAAGTGCTCAAAACCATATACAAGTTTATTAACAATTTAGCACCCGGCGGATACGAACGACAGGATAGGGGGAGACGGACATGATGCTGGGAGGGAGTGAGTGACCAGGAGGAAGGAGGCAAGGGGGGAAGGAAGTGGGATAGGAAGAAGCAGGGGGAGGAGGCAAGATATAGGAAGGGGTTAAAAGGACGGGACGGGGAGGGCTCTCTCTCTCTCTCTCTCTACAGAGAGCACAGAGAACAAGACAGACTCCCCCCTCCTTTTACTCACCAGGTATGGAGGAACTAATAGGAGCACTGCAGGAAGAGGCCAGGGCACGACCCCCGGGTTGGTTACAGGCAGCGATCGGCAGCATCTTGGGACGCAGGGAGGAGACATTTAGGGACGGGAGCCAGGGGGAACAGGATGAGCACCCCATCGCTATTCAAGAGGGCAGTGGGGAGGCAGACGGGCAGGGGGACGTGGGGCAGGCTGGCGGTTCGGACAGGGACGAGCCCTGATAGTTTTAGAGGCCCTGCTCGGGCAAACAGGGGAGGAGGCAGAGGCAGCGTCAGGGTTGCCAGGGAAGCCACTAGGAAGCGGCGCCGGGCCACTGTTATGTCGGGTAACAGCAGCCCCACTGCCGACCGACCCAGAAACCAGCCTGCGCAAACAAGCAGGCGGGCAGGAGGTTCGCGCTGCCGGGACCGCTCCCCCCGGGTAGAGAGAAAGCGGCCGCAGCATAGGAAATCAGGGCGGGCGGCCCACGTGCTATGGGCGCCGCCATCTTGCTTCCGGGGTCCTTCATTAAGGACCCAGGAAGCCGAGCTGGCCACCAATGCGCCTGAAAAAATAGATACCCCTGGGAGCAGGCAAAGTTTATGCCTGATAAAAACATGATTCTGCAACCAGAATCAGGCCGCGCCGGGCACCAGGGGGGGGACACAGGGACTAGAAGGCCATTGCGCCGTACCAGACCCCCAGAGAGGCTGGCCCTGGAAATGCCGGTGCGGGCACAGCGGCGGCCCAGAAGCCCATCTAGGGAGGGAACAGGCCAGCAACCCAAGGTGAGGGGGAGAGTCCAATCCAAGAGGAGATCCTTGCAACACGGTGGGCCCCTAGCACGCCGGGAGGAACGCCGCAGCGAATATGGAGAAAGGGAAGAACCAGAAACCACGCCGGCCCGGACGATGGATGGCCGGGAACCCCACCGCTGGACCGCTCTGAGGAGGAGAGTGACTTTGACGACAACGGAAGAGCAGGGACCGAGGGAACAGCGTGGCCGCCGGGGCCTGGTAATTATGACTCCATGTTTTGTTTGTCTCCCAGTGCCAGCGCAGGTAGAAATGGGAAGGGTAGTCGAAAGGGCATAGGCGCGCAAAGGTCCCATGTAAGCACGGCAAATGTTAGTCGTCAGTCTCTCAGCAGATTAGCAGTGGGTTTGAGGCGGTGATAGCCAGGCTGGAAAAGAGGCTACAGCGGTTAGAGGATCCAGGCCCGGCACACTTAGCAGCATGGACAGGCCCATACGCCAGACAGGGGGTGCGTCGGGGTGAGGATTCAGGGTCAGATGAATCGTCAGCGGTGGAGGGTGAGGACAGCGAATTGGACGATAGGGCACGGGGACAAGTTTATTTTTGTTTCTCGGGTCCTCTAGGGGGCCACCTCAAGAAGAAGGTAAAGAAAAATATCTGGAAGGGGGAATACATTGACATATTTTCTTTATTACCGGTGGATAGGCTGGGATCAGAAAGATCAGTAAAGGAAGGGAGTAAAAAGGAGGATGAGGATAAGCGCCGTAGTCAGTCAGTGCCCCAAACGTTTTCGAATTGGTGGCAGGCATTCGTGATTTTTGCCAGCATTTTAGGGGAGAAGGCGCCAGAGAACTGTTCGCAACTATTTTGTTACATGGACTCCATAGGGGAGGCGTATAGGTCGTATGGTGGGGTTTCGTGGCTGCGATATGACGAGCAGTTTCGTCAGCGGAAAGCTATTCACCCTGCCATGAGATGGGACCAGAAAGACATAGGACTGTGGCTGAAAATTATGGCCCCTGTAAACAGACATGTAGGTCCCTTTCAGGGAGGGGCCGGCAGAACCGGCCAAGGGGGTTACGGAACAGGAAGTCAAACGGCAGGTAACGGACAAGGCCGGAGCGCCACCTATAGGCAAGGCATATGTTGGCAGTTCAATGAGGGCCAATGTAAATTCGGGCCCGGTTGTAAGTTCAGACATCAATGTTCATGGTGCAATGGAATCTCCCACGGGGCTAGCAGATGTGTCCGAAAGAACAGCGCCAATGCGGGGGGGGCTAGCCATGGTCAAGGGGTAGACCCCAATCAAATTGCACGCGATGCTCCCCTATCTAAATAGGTATCCCGATAAGCCCAAAGCAGATCTACTAATCAGAGGCTTCAGAGATGGTTTTGTTATTCCCGCCCCGGTTTTCCCAGTATTTAAAAAATTAAAAAATCTTAATTCGGCGTATCAGCACCCCGGAGTAGTGACAGAGAAATTAGAGAGCGAGGTGCGGCTGGGCCGAATGGCAGGACCATTTAAGTTTCCTCCCATGCCGAATTTGGTGGTTTCTCCTTTGGGCATTGTGCCAAAAAAGGAGCCAAACAAGTTCCGTATGATCCACCACCTTTCATACCCACGTGGCAAGTCCGTGAACGACGGCATTGACCCTGAATTATGTTCGGTTATATATACATCTTTTGATGAGGCGGTACAGTGGGTGCGAAAGTGCGGAAAAGGCGCGCTGATGGCCAAGGCTGACATTGAATCCCCGTTTCGTTTGTTGCCTGTGCATCCGGTTAGTCAGCATTTTCTGGGCTGTTATTGGGAAGGGGAATACTTTGTAGATAGGTGTCTACCCATGGGCTGTTCTCTATCCTGTTCGTTGTTTGAGGCCTTTAGCAGTTTTCTAGAGTGGGTGGTAAAAGACATGTCTGGTTGGAACTCTGTGATCCACTATTTGGATGATTTTTGGTGCGTAGGCCCTGCCAGTTCTGAGGTCTGTGAGGTAATCTTGAAGTGCCTAGAGTGGGTGGCTAAGGAGTTCGGGGTCCCTTTGGCCCTGATAAAACAGTACGGCCAACGTCATGTATTTCTTTCCTGGGCATAGTCATCGACACAGCTCGGTGGGAATGTCGGCTTCCGGCGGATAAGGTGTTGGCCATGAGAAGCGAGATACACCGGGCTTTGAAACTCAAAAAATTGAATCTTCGGGAAGCGCAGTCGTTATTAGGCAGTCTGAACTTCGCTTGTCGTGTGATGCCCATGGGTAGAATTTTTTCTAGAAGGTTGGCAGGGGCTACCGCGGGAGCAAAATCCCCCCATCATTACGTCCGACTGTCAAGTGATAACAAAGCAGACCTAGCGGTATGGAGCACATTCTTGGAGAATTACAACGGGCGATCTTTAATGATGGAGGATGTCTGCTGCAACTCGGACATGGATTTAATCACAGATGCAGCTGGGAGCTATGGTTTTGGAGCATATTTCTAGGGTCGGTGGTGTGCAGCAAAATGGCCAAAGGAATGGGTTGCAGCGGGCCTTGTTAAGAACATTGCTTTACTAGAGATTTTCCCAATTTTAGTGGCGGTGACATTGTGGAAAGATCAGCTCGCGAACAGGAGAATACGCTTTAAATGTGACAACATGGGCGTAGTAATGGCTATAAATAATATAACAGCCTCTTCACCCCCAGTAATCAGAGTATTGCGCCAGCTGGTATTGGAATGCTTGTCAATCAATGCACACTTCACAGCATCGCACGTACCGGGGGAATTTAACTCCATAGCTGACGCGCTCTCCCGCTTTCAGTGGGCAAGATTCCGTGCCTTAGCTCCAGAAGCGGACCAGGAGGGTATGCCATGTCCTCCTGGACTTTGGAACATAGTGCTGGGGCTCAGGAGTCATTAAGCAGGCCGAGGCGGCATAAGTTGGCGTATATAACCCTGTCACTCACATATGTCTGTTTTATTACAGGAAAAGGCCCACTGTTAATCTGGATATTTGGTCACTCCTACGTGTACTGGGGAGCACGGGAAGCAGACAAACATGCAGACGGCAGACAGTTAGGTTACCCAAAGGGAGCGGCGGTAATTAAGTGGGTGGGCTTCAGGGGCCTAACATGGAGAAGAGTGCATGACGAGGTGTGCAGAGCAGCGTGGGTTCAGAGGGCACCGGACATTCTAGTACTACATGTGGGAGGCAACGACCTAGCGGCTCGCACAGCCAAAGGTCTGATCGACAGCATTAGGAAAGACCTGAAACAGCTGGGGGCAGCCTTTCCGGGAATGAGGATAGTTTGGTCCAGTATCGTACCCAGGAAAGTCTGGCGAGGGGCTAGGTCAAATAAAAAGGTTAACAGAGCCAGGAAAAAGGTCAACAAGGCAATATCGCGATTTGTGGAAAATAGAGGGGGAGTGGCCATACGCCATGGGAACCTGGAGGAGAAAGGGGAAGAATTTTGGAGGACGGATGGCGTGCACTTGAACCCTTTTGGAACGGCTCTATGGATCAGAGGATTGCAGGAAGGGATACGTAGGGCCACAGCAGCACTGGCGGGTGGGGTCTCGAGCACCTGATGGGGGGGTGCCCTCGGTGTGGCGTTGGTGGGTCCTCGAAGTTGGTAAAAATGTGGGGGTGGGGGATCCGTTGAAAGGCGTGAATCCCCCTTCATTGGATGGTATGTGATGGTGGTCTGGTGATAGGTGGGTGACACCCGGCGAAGGAAGGTCGGGGTCACATTAACATGGAAAGGGGTGACACCCGGCGGTGGCATGTCGGGGTCACGTGGTTGTGATTTTGGTTCATACCGTAACAGTAGACTGGACTCACGGTGCTCCTGAGCTAAAAGAAAACACGGCCCGGAGCAAAGCGGGGGGAGGAAAGGGGCAATGCCCGGGGGTAATCACCAGACCTTACAACTTTAGAATTTCGAGTACCCCACCAAGTGTCTTTCAATTAAAGAAATATATATATAAAATTGGCTGCTGCTGTGGCCTTTTAACATCCAAAAGGAACGTGGTCTGTTGTTTATATTGGGGAGCGGGGTGGTGGTTGGTTGGTCACGGGTTAGTCGACTTCTCCAGGCGTCAAGCCCCCGGAGGATACGAACGACAGGATAGGGGGAGACGGACATGATGCTGGGAGGGAGTGAGTGACCAGGAGGAAGGAGGCAAGGGGGGAGGGAGTGAGATAGGAAGAAGCAGGGGAGGAGGCAAGATATAGGAAGGGGTTAAAAGGACGGGATGGGGAGGGCTCTCTCTCTCTCTCTACAGACGCACAGAGAACAAGACCCACCCGCCCACCCTGAGAGAAGGAGGAAGTTCGGGTCACGGCGGCAAGGAGCGGACATCAACATGGCTAGAAATCGGAAGCAAAGTGGTAGTTTGGGCATGGTACCTTCTAAGCCCAGGGGAAGGGCAATCCGCGAGCCATGGTTCCCTGGAGGTTTCCCCCACAGGGGGTTTTTCCTCTCCTGACTGGCGGTGGATGACTCTTTGTGAGTCGAAGGGTCATGTAACACTGAGATATCAGTATCTGTGGCGTTGGTGGGTCCTCGAAGTTGGTAAAAATGTGGGGGTGGGGGATCCGTTGAAAGGCGTGAATCCCCCTTCATTGGATGGTATGTGATGGTGGTCTGGTGATAGGTGGGTGACACCCAGCGAAGGAAGGTCGGGGTCACATTAACAAGGAAAGGGGTGACACCCGGCGGTGGCATGTCGGGGTCACGTGGTTGTGATTTTGGTTCATACCGTAACAGTAGAGGCGGCTTCTTCCCCTGGACTCACGGTGCTCCTGAGCTAAAAGAAAACACGGCCCGGAGCAAAGCGGGGGGGAAAGGGGCAATGCCCGGGGGTAATCACCAGACCTTACAACTTTAGAATTTCGAGGACCCCACCAAGTGTCTTTCAATTAAAGAAATATATAAATAAAATTGGCTGCTGCTGTGGCCTTTTAACATCCAAAAGGAATGTGGTCTGTTGTTTATATTGGGGAGCGGGGTGGTGGTTGGTTGGTCACGGGTTAGTCGACCTCTCCAGGCGTCAAGGGGTTTCACCAGAATTAAAGCAAAGTGGAAGGGAAAAATTAACATTTTCCTTTTTCCCCAAAAAATATTGCTTTAGCCCCAGATTTTTAATTTTTAAAAGAGTAACAGGAAAAATGGACCATGCAACGAGTACACCGATACCCCATATGTGGGCTCAGAAGGGAAACTGCCAATTGGCTTTTGGAGCACAAAATTAGCTAGAATAGATAATGGATGCCATGTGTGAGGCAGTGTGGGGTATTATATGCGAGGAACGGTATGTATCCCCCAGGATGCGCATAGAAGCGTATTTAGGCCACTGGAGTGCATTGCAGTCAGATATAGCTGTGGTTGCAGTGCAGGATAAAAGTAATTGTGGACTTGGGCAAGCTATTTGGCCAAGGCAGATTTAAAAAAACGTGGCATGGGCTTTTATTTTTGGAGTGAACTACAGGATGGTAGTGGGGTGGTTCACTCTCTGCAATCAGGTCTTACAATTGGCCCACGGTCACAGATCTCATTTAAAAACCTACAGCAAAGGTTGGGAGTGTCAGTGTTGTTTGCAAGCTGCAGAGCAGGTGGCTCTGCAACATCCATCTTGTGTGAGGTAACACAGAACCAAGGGAAGCGAACTCCTGGCACCCCTCAGCGTGACATGGTGGTGCAGTTGCCCATGGCAACCTGTCTGGGATACGGACTGTTTTGACGCCCCGGCTGCGATCCGGAGGATACCTTGTGCTTTTCATTTGTGATTTTTTTTCTTGGGGGGGGGGGACATTAAAGACATTTGCTTTGAACTTTACTGGGTCACTGCCTCATTACTGCACGGTGTGAAGACCGCCGCACTACACATCTCACATTTGCAGAGCCCTTGATGTGCCTAAACATTGAAAACTCCCACAAGTTACCACATTTTGGAAACTATACCTCTCAAGGAAATTATCTAGAGGTGTGGTGATCATCTTGAACTCACAGGTGCTTTGCAGAATTTTTAACGTTAAGCTGTGATAATGTAAAAAAAAAAAAAAAAAATCCCCACAAAAATGTTGCTTCAGCCCCAAATTTTACATTTTCACAAGGGTAATAGGAGAAAAAGGACAATACAATTTGTTGTCCAATTTTTTCTGAGTACACCGATACCCCATATGTGGTTGAAAACTACTCTTTGGGTACACGGCAGGGCTTGGAAGGGAAAGAGCACCATTTGACTTTTGGAGCGCAAATTGGCTGGAATAGATAGCGAATGCCATGGTGCGTTTGCAGAGCCCCTGATGTACCTTAACAGTGGAAACTCTTAGAAATTACCTCATTTTGGGAGCTACACATCTTGAGAAATTCATCTAGGGGTATAGTGAGAATTTTTGACCCGCAGGCGACTCACAGAATCGCCTAACATTGGGCTGAGTCAATGGAAAATTACCATTTTCCACGACGTCCCTTCTGACAGAACCATGGAGGTCGTCATTCTCCTTACAGCGACATGAAAGAACACAAGAGGTTAAAAGGCCCCTCCCCACCCATATTCCCTCAGTGTTTTTTTCCTGTCCCTGCATAGAGGGACGCACAAGAGGAAGCTCTGCTTACCGGAGGGGCCAGGGGGATCGGGCGGCTGGTCCAAACCTTCCCCCTGTCAAGAAGCCCGGGGCTGAGACTCTCCTGGGCGGGAGTCCCTCAGCCACAGAGACCAGCGAGTGGGACGTTGCTCCTGGGTAGAGCCGCTTCCTCCCGTAGTGGAGGCTCTCGGCTCCGACGCCGGCCAGCATGTCAGTGCTAGATCGGAAGTCGCGCAGGCAGGAAGCTGACGTGCTTCCGGTGTCATCATGGGGCGCAACGGAGGTAAGAGGTTGGCGTGCGTTCCACAGTGGAACGCAGAGAGCAGTGAAACAGGCGGCGGTGGTTTTCCTGGATCTCGCAGGACAGCAGCAGCCATGGAGGATTCAGGCAGAGCTGAGCAGGATGGGGTAAGTGCGCTATACGCAATCCTGCTGTCCCTGAGCATGGACCTAATTGATCCTTCTCTTGCGCTGCACAGGAAAAGGGATCCCCAACAGTCCCCTTGTCTGCACCCAAGCGACCTGGAAAAGCATCTGTAAAATCCAGGAAATGCCCTATCTGTCACATAAAGCTCTCTGATGCATATAATAGGACGCTCTGCGACACATGTACGGCCAAAGTCGTGAGGGAGGAACAACCATCCCTCCTATCCAAGATGAGGTCCATGATCCGGGAAGAGGTCCAGGCATCCATATCCTCTCTCTCTCGGCCTCAGCCCCCCCAGCCCTGGCCCAAGTGCTAAGAGAGCTAGGTGGGAGATGGAGCTAAGCTCAGATAAGGACTCCTATACCCTGGGGTCGGACCAGGAAAAGGGCGAAGTTTTATCAGAGGGGCAGGAACGAGGCAGAAAATCTGTTTTTGTCCGACGATACGTATGTACGTATGAGCTAGTCCGAGCTGTCAGGGATACAATGCAGGTGCAGGACTTCCCAAGGCCACAGTCCAGACAGGCCTTAATGTTTGGGGGCTTCAGAGCGCAAAAACAACGCGCATTCCCAGTGAACGATCACATTTGGGCTATGGTGCTGGAAGAATGGGAAGATGCGGAAATGCGCTTACTGACATCCCGGCACTTTAGGAGACGTCTTCCGTTTGATCCGGAGGACATTAAAATTTGGGAAGAAATTCCAAAGATCGACGTACCAGTGGCAAAGGTTGCCAAGAAGACGTCAATTCCATTTGAAGACTCATCCAGCCTAAAGGACCCAATGGACAGAAAGGCGGATAGCCTATTGAAAAGAACTTGGAGTCTTCAGCGGCTTTAATTAAAACGAATATTGCTGGCCAGATCCGTGTTCCTGTGGATGGAGCAGCTGGAGGAGCATCTGTCTAATAAAACTCCAAGGGAGGAGATCTTAGCTTCCCTTCCTTTAATTAAATCAGCCACGGCCTTTTTAGCTGATACATCAGCCGAGTCAGTGAGATTCTCAGCCAGAAATAGCTCACTTTTCAATGCGGCTCGTAGAACTATCTGGTTGAAAACCTGGTCGGGGGACAGAGCTTCAAAAAATAAGCTCTACTCCATTCCTTTTTCTGGGCTGAGAGTGTTCGCCCCTGCTCTGGATGACATTTTGGAGAAGGCTGCTGATAAAAAGAAAGGGTTCTCGGAAGAGAGAGTTAAAAGGAACCAGTCCTTTCATAGGCCAGGTACCTCTTGGAGACAGCCCGAGTACTGGATCCAGGGAAAATCCTCCAGGGATCCCTACAGTAGTACCCATAGTAGAGGCGGGAAAAGCAGAAGTTCCCTGTTTGGATCGAGTTCAAAATCGAGATGGCAATGACGTTGTCTTGATTGAGGAGCGCCTCAGGCATTTCTTGGCAATCTGGTCCCAGATCACCTAAAACCAGTGTGTCTTGAGGACCATATCAAAGGGATACAAGATAGAGTTCTCTTCCCCTCCCCCCAAGAGAGTCATCGCTCCTCTTGTTGTAAAGTCAGGCTCCCCCATGGAGGCAGACTTAAACGACCTTATCAGATCGGCCGTTATAGTCCCAGTTCCACAGGCAGAGACAAGCGAGGGCCACTGCTCCTCTCTGTTCTCCATAATAAAGCCATCGGGAAAGTCTCTCACAATGATAAACTTAAAACCCTTAAACAACTGGGTCACTTGCAAAAAGTTCAGGATGGAATCGGTAAAATCCACAATCCACCTAATAGACTGTCAGGATCCCGTCTGGGTTGGAGCCGATGTTACTGCAAACACTAGGGGAAGCAGAGGCAGGTAACGTAGTCAGGTGGCAGCCGGAGATCGGTACACAGGAGAGCAGTGTTTGTAGCAATGGATCAGGCGGAGAGCGTAGTCAGAAGGCAGGCCGAGGTCGGTTCACAGGAGAGCAGTGTTTGTAGCAATGGATCAGGCGGAGAGCGTAGTCAGAAGGCAGGCCGAGGTCGGTTCACAGGAGAGCAGTGTTTGTAGCAATGGATCAGCAGGAAACGCTTGACTAAAGGCTTGGAGCTCAATAATCTCGCAATGACACACCCACAGGGCCAGGTTTATATAGGGTGTGTAATTGGCAATCAGAGGCCCAATCAAGAGAGCACTAGGTGTAGCCAATCAGGAAGAACAGTCAATGGTATCTGGGTTCAGCAAGGAACTTTGCAGCCAGCAGAATAGCTCAAATGGTAGAGCTGCTGGCCAGTGGACAAAGAGGTACTGGGTTCGACTCCTGACATAGACACAGATGCCTTAATGTGTACCCTCGACCTGAAAAGCGCCTATTATCAGGTTCCGGTCCATCAGTCATCCCAAAGATACCCGAGATTCGCGGTGAGGTTTCAGGAGCGGACCTGCCATTTTCAGTTTCAGTGCCTTCCATTTGGCCTGGCGTCAGCCCCCCTGAACCTTTTACCAAGCTGGTCGCAGAAGTGGTAGCCTTTTTAAGAATCCGGGGCGTCATCATCGTACCATATCTGGACAATTTCCTCCTGGTGGCTGGCTCGGCAGAGGAACTCCGGCGACACACAGAAATGACCATAACCACTATGGAATCCCTCGGCTGGATCATAAACAAGGAAAAATCTGACTTAACCCCAGAAAGAAGGAAAGCTTTTTGAGGGGTTTTATTGGATTCCAGGCGCAGAACATCTTTCCTACCTCTAAAAAAAACGTAATTGGTGCGGAACAGAGTGAGGGAACTCATGAAGGGGAGTGTGTCCATCAGGTCCACAATGCAGGTCTTGGGCCTGATGATGTCCTGTATCCCATGTGTCCGCTGGGCACAATTTCACTCAAGAACCTTGCAGAGAGAAATCCTGTCAATCTGGGATCGACGTCAGTCCTCCCTCGACAAAAGAATATCTTTATCTCCCACCGGAAAGAAGTCCTTACTACGGTGGATTCAGCCGGGGAACCTGAAGGTGGGCATTCCTTGGATCCCCTCCATGGTCATAGTAATTACCACGGACACTAGCAGATGGGGATGGGGAGCACACCTGATAGTGAAGATCCTCCAGGGAGAGTGGCCAGTAGACATACAGTCCAGGTCTTCGAATTACAGGGAACTCTATGCAGCATGGGAAGCCCTAAGATGGAACCAGGCTCATCTAAGAGGCCAGCACATAAAAATCCTATCAGAAAACATGACAGCAGTATCCTTCCTGCGCCACCAGGGAGGACCAAGACATCGAATGCTTCAGGATCTGGCAAGTGCGATTTTCTCCTGGGCAGAAAAGACAGTCCTGTCAATAACAGCAGTCCATTTCGAAGGGTCCTTGAATGTTGTGGCAGACTTCCTAAGCAGATCGAATATCTGCACAACAGATTGGGAGTTAAACGAAGGGGTGTTCCAGTATTTGTATCATCTCTGGGACAGACTTCACATAGATCTATTTGTGGCCAGGAAAAACGCGAAGACAGGTTTTACTCACTCAACCCTTCAGACAACCCAGATGGTGTAGATGTGCTAAGTCAGAGATGGGGACAGTCTCTCTCCTATGCTATTCCCCCAATAGCACTCATTCCAGCCGTCCTGAGGAAAATGCAGGAAGATCGGGCGAAGGTACTCCTGATCGCCCCATACTGGCCGAAGAGGAGTTGGTTTCTGCTTTTGGGAATCATGGCAGTAGAAGGTCCAATGCTGCTTCCACAGAGGAAGGATCTCATCCCCAGGGTACTGTATTCCATCCAGATCCAGGAAGATTCCATCTTTCAGCTTGGATCCTGAGCGGGACATCCTGAGAGCTCGGGGGCTGTCGGACCAGATCATAACCACGATTCAGGCCAGCAGAAAGCCAGTTACTTCTGCTATATATTACAAGATCTGGAAGAAGTTCTGTGTGGAAGGTGGCAGGTCTGACTTGACGGCTGGGAAACCAGATATTCCAAGTGTCTTAGACTTTATTCAATTAGGCTTTACTAAGGGTCTTAGGTCCAGAACCCTAAAAGTCCAAATATCAGCCTTAAGTACCTTTTTTTTATTATTCTCTGTCCTCTCTCCAATGGGTAATAAGGTTTGTCAGGGCAGTACAGCGTCTGCGCCCCACAATCAGGTGGTTGGTGCCACCCTGGGATCTTAATCTAGTCCTCAGATCACTATGTTCAGACCCTTTCATCCATGTCCATTTCCCCTCGAACCATGAAAAATGCATTTTTAATAGCCATTACCACAGCAAAATGTATAGGCGAAATCCAGGCCTTGTCAATTCGGTACCAAAAGTAGCCTCCTGCCAAAATTTAAACCAGGAAATTGTCCTTCCCTCGTTCTGTGAAAATCCCTCAAATGAGGAGGAACAGGCCCTGAACTCACTAGATGTCAGACAGGCGGTCATTAATTACATCGAAGCCACTCATAGTTAGAGGTAGGATCATAAGTTGCTCGTTTTGTTTGGGGGGAAAAATAGGGGAAAGAAAGCCTCTAAGGCCACCATCGTGAGATGGATTACATCAGTAATTTCATTAGCCTATCACTCTCAGGGCATCAGCGCCCAGGAAGGCTTGAAGGCTCATTCGACGAGAGGTTTCAACCTTATGGGCCGAGAGGGTGGGAGCATCAGTAGACCACATCTGTAAAGCCGCAACTTGGTCCAGGCTAGACACGTTTTGTAGACATTACAAACTAGATGTATTATCTAGCCAACAAACTGCCTTCAGGAGGAAGGTTCTCCAGGCAGTAATCCCACCCTGTGGAGGTACTTTGGTATTCTCCATGGTGCTGTCAGGAGGGACGTCCTGGAAAATAGGTATTAGACCTACTGGTAATTATGATTCCAGGAGTCCATCCTGACATCACGGTTAGTTCCCTCCCTAACGATGTTATGTCATATGTGGTGATATGATACTGTTAATAAATGTGTGAAGTTGCATCATCCATGGTGTGGTACTTGTTAAAACACTGAGGGAATAGGGGTTGGGAGGTGCCTTTTAACCTCTTGTGTGCTTTCCTGTCCTGTAAAGAGGAGGAGGATGATCTCCATGGTGCTGTCAGGATGGACTCCTGGAAACATACAATTCCAGGTAGGCCTAATACCTATTTTTTTCCACTAATATGTTGGTTTGGCCCCAAGTTTTCAATTTTAAAAAGTGATAATGTAGTTTACGACCACGTATCGGGTATTGGCATAACAAATCATATGGTCCATTTTCTCCTTTTGAGGGACAGTGCAAAGCTGATAAGAGAAGGAGCGCCATATTGGAGTTCATATTTTACTGGAATGGTTTGAGGGTGCCATGTCCAAAACAGCAGAACAAACCCCCCAATTAGTGACCTAATTTTACAAACTACACTCAGTGAATTCATGTAGAGGTGCAGTGAGCATGTTGACACCACATGTGCCTCACAGAATTTGATAATATAGGGCGATAAAGAAAGAATAATTACATTTTTACCACCAAAATGTTGTTTTTATCATTTTTATTTCCATTTGACATTTTGATCGTGTTTTGCTCACTAGTATAATAAAAACCATAGTTTATTCGAAGCCCATGACAGCACCTAACGAGAGAGGGGATCCGCCCTTCAGGAACAGGAAACCTACAGATACATAAGGGCGGCACCTCTCCCACGCATCAGTTGGTTTTTTCTGTTCCTGGAGGACAGGATCCCTACAGAATCCTTTTGGATGGACCCAAACCGGCCGGTCGACCCAGGTAGCGGGCAGTCCCCTACCTCGATCAGGTGCGGGGACCCTGGAAGCGCCATGGTGGGTCCGGGGAGGAATGCTACGGCTGTGTGCGGAGCAGTGGGGAGCGGTGTCCGGAGGATTCCGTCTCCTGGATCAGCGCCGGAAGGTGAGTATAGGCCCCCTCCCCTGGGTCGGCGTTGTTTTCCCTTCCCTGCGACCTAGTACACCCCGCCTCGGTCTCACCTGCCCGGGGGTCGGGGACGGCCGGGCCGGGTTCCGGTTCCGTGGTCACCTCCGAGGTCGCGGGCGGCGGCGTCCGGTCCAGGCGGTGGTGGGGTCGGCGGCATCTGTCCCGGTGCGGCGTCTCCGGGCCATCCTCCTCGCGCGCTTCCTGTCTTCCTCTGAGGGGTGGATGTGACGCGGGGGGCGGGGCTTGGAGCGTCGGGCCGGAAGTCGAGGTGCCGGCGATCTCCATCGCTTTATGGCCCAGCGTCGCCTCTACAGTGCGGCTGACACGCGGGGAGGAGGGGGCGCAGGGGGTGAGGGGGTGGCAGCGGACCCGGGGTGGGAGGAGCCAAACCCTGGTCACATCCTGCTCACCCGGATATCCGGGGGTGAGCTATAAATAAGGGGCTTGACATGCTGCAAGATGCTTCGGTTTTCAATATGGAGACGCCAGAAGCCTCGGCAGAGCAGCAGGACGCCCTGACAGCTGAACAGAAGGAGAAGCAGGGTCCAAGCAGGCCTCGCATCAAGCCCCAGCTGAAGCCTAGAGGACGGACAAGTGGCCAGTCCAGCCGCAAAGGTTCCTCCAGAGCAGTGGAGGCATCCTCATCAGCTGCGCCCCCCCGTGATCCGGTACCTATTGCTGTGGACGGGTAAGAGATCTCCGTGAAAGTACACCCGGTGACACAGTTTTTTCCCCCTTATGTTTTATATCCTGCAGGGCAAGAAATGTTTGGAAAAATTGAGGCATAGGGAATGTGCCCTTTGCGGTCAGCCCCTGCCTGACGCCTACCCAAAAAAGTTGTGTCTCTCTTGTGTACAGCAGACGGTAGGAATCTAGGAAGGGGGAAAAAGAGTCAGAGTCCCGGGTCATATTATGCCAATACCTTACATTTCCACGCCCCTCCCTACAGGTGGCGCAAGGAACCCCGGACTTTACCTCAACTTTAAGGGACCTAATGTCACGCTATATCACAGATATATATATATAATGTCAGTAATCAATACCAAGAGGGACAACACTCAATACAACATATGAATAGGTAATATCAACATGTACATATAGTATAGTATTACCTGACATAATATCCGTTGTACTGTGGGTGAATCCTGAAGACGTATTACGCTGTCACAGGCTAGAGGTGGACCGGGGTCTATGCTGACCCTAAACTGGGGTCCTGACTAGTCCCTCTACCTGGAGGTACTGTTAATGGTACAGAGGTCCAGGCCGCCAGCGTAAACCCTGTCTCCTATAAGTCCCTGACCACTGTAATCTAGTCCTCAGAAGGACCCTGATTACCACACAGGGAATAGGCAGGTCACTGCTTAACAAACAGTAAAGACAAACGAGACAGACAGGGGATAGAGTAAATACTGTCTTGCATACAACACTTAAACACAGAGGGAACACAAATGGTCTAGGAGATAAACTATAAGCGAGGAGAGGAGAAACTACAAAGGAACTCTTAGCTTAAGTCTTCTCATAACCTGATCCAATCTGCTGGTCTGCATGAAGCTTTCACCGGCAACTCCTAAACAGACTGGCAGGTATATAAAGGAAGCTAATTAGTGCATAATCAAACTGCAGCCGGGAGAGGCTGGACCTAGTCTTAGCACAGAGCTAGGCAGAATTAACTCCCTCACTGCCAAACACAAAGTAACAGCAACTCAGCTGCGAGAAGTCAGAATGTGTAATCGCGACGATCTTCGTGGCGATACACCCATGACAGTACCCCCCCTTCTACAAGGGGCCTCCGGACCCTCAGGGCCAGGTCTGCCCAGGTGAGTTGTGTGGAAGGTCCGAACAAAACGATCTGCGTTAATATCAGACGCAGGAACCCACATCCTCTCCTCAGGACCATACCCCTTCCAATGAACCAAGTACTGAAGGGACCGGCGATTCAGACGTGAGTCAATGATCTTCGACACCTGAAATTCCAAGTTACCATTGACCACCACTGGAGGAGGAGGTAGAGGTGACGGTATAACTGGCGCCACATACCTCTTAAGCAACGATTTGTGGAACATATTGTGGATTTTAAACGTAGGAGGGAGGTCCAGACGAAATGCCACAGGATTAATTATAGAACTGATCCTGTACGGCCCGATGAACCTGGGACCCAGTTTCCAGGAGGGAACCTTGAGTTTTATATTCTTGGTAGACAACCATACCAGATCGTTCACACTAAGGTCCGGACCAGACACTCTCCTCCTATCCGCCATACGTTTGTAACGGTTCCCCATAGCACTCAGATTATTCAGCACTCCTCTCCACACTGAAGCAAGAGACGACGAAAATCGTTCCTCCTCCGGAACCCCAGAAGGGCCCCCCCATTGAAAGTACAAAACTGGGGATGAAAACCATATGCCCCAAAAAACGGGGACTTACCAGTGGACTCGCTCCGCCTATTGTTAAGAGCGAACTCTGCCAGAGGCAAGAAAGAAGACCAGTCCTCCTGGTTCTCTGAGACAAAACACCGAAGATATGTCTCTAGGCTCTGATTCAGACGCTCTGTCTGACCATTGGTCTGCGGATGAAAAGCCGAGGAAAATGACAATTGCATCCCCGACGTGAACAAAATGCCCTCCAGAATTTGGACAGAAACTGAGACCCCCTATCTGACACCACATCAGAAGGCAACCCGTGAAGTCTCACAATCTCCCCAATGAACACCTGCGACAGAGTTTTAGCATTAGGAAGAGCAGGAAGAGCAATGAAATGTGCCATCTTACTGAACCTGTCAACTACAACTAGTATGACAGTTTTCCCTGACGACGGAGGGAGGTCCGTAATGAAGTCCATAGACAGATGAGTCCATGGACGCTCCGGAATTTTCAAAGGCAAGAGGGTCCCAGACGGATGGGTATGTGGGGTCTTAGAGCGAGCACAAACCCCACAGGACGCGACAAAAGTTATTACCTCTTTATTTAAGTTAGGCCACCAAAACCGGCGAGAAAGGAGATCCACAGTTGCTTTACTCCCTGAGTGTCCTGCTAAAGCAGAATTATGATGTGCCTCGATAACCTTTTGTCTTAACTGATCTGGAACAAACAGTTTCCCTGGAGGTCCTACAGGGGCGTCCCCCTGAGCCTCCAATACCTCCTCCTCAAGCTCAGAGCATACAGCCGACACTACCACTCCCTCCTGAAGGATAGGAACCGGGTCATCCGTCTTCCCGGCCCCTGGGAAACTACGAGATAAGGCATCAGCCTTAACATTTTTTGACCCAGGATGATATGTGACGACAAAATTAAACCTGGTAAAAATCAACGACCATCTAGCTTGTCTGGAATTCAGACGCTTTGCAGATTCTAAATACAGCAGGTTCTTGTGATCAGTAATAACGGTGACCGGGTGGACTGCCCCCTCCAAAAATGACGCCATTCCTCAAAAGCCAACTTAATGGCCAAGAGTTCCCTATTGCCGACATCATAATTCCTCTCGGCGGACGACAATTTCTTAGAGAAGAAAGCGCACGGATGCCATTTACCAGGAGACGGACCTTGGGATAATACTGCACCCACCCCTACGTCAGACGCGTCTACCTCCACAATGAACGGTTGTGATGCATCTGGTTGAATGAGTATGGGGGCCGAAGCAAAACATTTTTTCAAGGAGGAAAATGCTTGACAAGCTTTGTCAGACCACCTAGAAAAATCCGTCCCTTTTTTAGTCATGTCAGTGAGAGGTTTGACAACAGATGAGAAATTACGAATAAATTTCTGGTAGTAGTTAGCAAACCCCAGGAAACGCTGCAGTGCCTTAAGATCCTCTGGCCGATCCCATTCAAGCACTGCTCTCACTTTCTCAGGGTCCATACGGAAACCGGAAGCTGACACCAGGAAACCCAAAAACTGAAGTTCCTGTACGGCGAATACACACTTTTCCCATTTGGCGTACAGCTTATTGTCTCGCAAGATCTGCAACACCTGTCTCACATGCTCCTGATGAGACACAAGATCTGGCGAGTAAATTAAGATGTCATCTAAGTAAACGACCACAAACTGCCCCACAAGGTGGCGAAAGATGTCATTAACAAAATGTTGAAACACCGCCGGGGCAGTAGTCAGACCAAAAGGCATAACAAGGTTCTCATAATGTCCCTCCGGAGTGTTAAACGCCGTCTTCCACTCATCCCCCTCCTTTATCCTAATCAGATTATACGCCCCCCTGAGATCCAACTTAGAGAACCATTTGGCGCCCACAATCTGATTGAAGAGATCAGGAATAAGTGGGAGCGGATACGGATCTCGGACCGTAATCCGATTAAGCTCACGGAAATCCAAGCAAGGGCGTAGGCCTCCATCTTTTTTCTTCACAAAGAAGAACCCGCGGCCACTGGGGAAGATGAAGGTCTAATATGCCCCTTGGCCAGACTTTCCGAAATATAATCCTTCATAGCCTGCCTCTCAGGACCAGAAAGGTTATATAACCTAGATTTAGGTAACTTAGCATCAGGAAGCAATTTTATTGAGCAGTCATACGCGCGATGAGGAGGTAACTCTTGACACCCCTCCTCTGAGAACACATCCTCAAAGTCCTCCAGAAAAGGAGGCAAGGTTCTAGGCACGACCGCACTGATGACCATGTTCATGCAGTTACTCTTGCAAAATTCACCCCACTGGCTTATCTCTCTGGATTGCCAATTAATCACTGGGTTATGTTTAGCCAACCAAGGAAATCCCAACACAATAGGAGTAGGAAGACCCTCCAACACATAACAAGACAATTGTTCTTTATGTATTGCCCCTACTCGAAGGTCTATGTTATGAACAGCTTGTACAAAGCTACCTTGACCGAGAGGCCTGGCGTCAATAGAGAATATAGGGATCGGTTTGGCCAATACACTCAGTTGCATACCTTGCACCTGGGCAAACCGAGCGTCCACCAGATTAGCCCCGGACCCACTATCAAGAAGAACAGAAATCCTCTCAACTCTCGTACCAACCACCACCTCCGCAGGTACGAGAAATTGAGACGGACTTGGGGACGAAATACATACTCCCAGGTTGTCGTCCACCACACAACCTGGGATTAACAGTTTTCCGGCGACTTTTTGCTCAATGAGGCATGGGATGGACACCCCTCAACAAAATGCCCCTCTCTCCCGCAGAAGAAACACCTTCTTGTCTTGCGGCGCACCGCCGATCCCCTCCTACGAAATGATGTCCCTCCCAACTGCATAGGTTCCTCAGAACAGACCAGGGGAACCTCAATATAAGGGACTTTAGTAGTAGGTGGAGTCATAACAGGGGGCGGAGTTACCTCGCACCTCTCCCGAAGCCGTCTATCAATACGAATAGCAAGGGCCATAGCAGCCTCCAGTGACGGAGGAGAATCATACTGAGCCAAAACATCTTTAATTTGTCAGATAACCCTTGACAAAACTGGCTCCTAAGAGCTGGGTCATTCCACTGAGTATCTGTGGCCCATCTACGGAACTCAGAAGAAAATTCCTCCGCCGGACGATCTCCCTGCTGTATCTTACGTAACTTCGTTTCAGCAAGGGAGACCCGATCCGGGTCATCATATACCAGACCCAGGGCAGTAAAAAAAATCGATCTACTGACTGGAGAGCCGGGGAGCCCGGAGGAAGAGAGAACGCCCAGGATTGAGGGTCCCCTTGTAAGAGCGAGATGACAATTCCCACCCTCTGCTCTTCACTCCCCGATGACCGAGGCCGAAGCCGAAAATATAATTTACATGCCTCCCGGAAGGTAAAAAATTTGTCCCGCCCACCAGTGAACCTGTCCGGGAGAGCAACTTTAGGTTCAGATCTGGTTTGCTCCGGGGGGAACAAAACCTTGGACTTAATGTCCGTCAGCTCCATTGATAAACTCTGCAACTGCAGGGCAAGCTGGGCAACTGGATCCATGGTAGCTGGGGAGAATCTTTATGGCGGTGAAAATGTCACGCTGTATCACAGATATATATATAATGTCAGTAATCAATACCAAGAGGGACAACATTCAATATAACATATGAATAGGTAATATCAACATGTACATATAGTATAGTATTACCTGACATAATATCCGTTGTACTGTGGGTGAATCCTGAAGACGTATTACGCTGTCACAGGCTAGAGGTGGACCGGGGTCTATGCTGACCCTAAACTGGGGTCCTGACTAGTCCCTCTACCTGGAGGTACTGTTAATGGTACAGAGGTCCAGGCCGCCAGCGTAAACCCTGTCTCCTATAAGTCCCTGACCACTGTAATCTAGTCCTCAGAAGGACCCTGATTACCACACAGGGAATAGGCAGGTCACTGCTTAACAAACAGTAAAGACAAACGAGACAGACAGGGGATAAAGTAAATACTGTCTTGCATACAACACTTAAACACAGAGGGAACACAAATGGTCTAGGAGATAAACTATAAGCGAGGAGAGGAGAAACTACAAAGGAACTCTTAGCTTAAGTCTTCTCATAACCTGATCCAATCTGCTGGTCTGCATGAAGCTTTCACCGGCAACTCCTAAGCAGACTGGCAGGTATATAAAGGAAGCTAATTAGTGCATAATCAAACTGCAGCCGGGAGAGGCTGGACCTAGTCTTAGCACAGAGCTAGGCAGAATTAACTCCCTCACTGCCAAACACAAAGTAACAGCAACTCAGCTGCGAGAAGTCAGAATGTGTAATCGCGACGATCTTCGTGGCGATACACCCATGACACCTAATTAGGACTGAGTTGAGATCATCTAAAAGGAAACGTAGAACAAGAGTGTCAGACTCTGATTCCCCAACTAGGCCTAGGAAAGGCGAAGATTCGCCAGAGTCCATTCTTTCTTCATCCCCTTCTGATGCATCGTCCTCCTCTGAGGAAGATTCTATCCGGTTCTGCTTCCCCTTGGACCAGGTGGACAGATTAGTTAAGGCAGTCAGGTCCACCATGGGGATAGAAGATTCAAAACCAGAGCGATCAGTACAGGACTTTATGTTTGGGTGATTAGACCCAAAAAAGCGTAAGTCGTTTCCCTTAAACGACAAAGTTCAAAATCTGATAAGAATGGAAGAAGCCAGAAAAAAGGGGTTCCTTCGCACCGGGATTTAAACGTAGATACCCCTTTGAAGACCCCCTAGTGAATTGGTGGGATAAGGCTCCGAAACTCGATGCTGCGGTAGCCAAAGCTACTAAAAAATCCTCTATACCCTTTGAGGATATGGCCAACTTAAAAGACCCACTAGATAAGAAAGCAGATTCTTTTCTCAAGGGCACCTGGGAGATATCAGCAGGAGCCCTGAGACCAGCGGTGGCTGCCACCTGCACAGCCAGGTACGTGATGGTTTGGTTGGACCAACTTAAAGGGAATCTGTCACCCTAAATTGGCGGGATATTTAAATGATGGCAGTCAGGTCAGATGGGCGGTGTTTTGGGTACTTGCCTTAACATGTTGTTCGCTGCTGTCTCCATTATTTCTGGGAATTGTAGTCGTTGCCCTCCATATAACGCGCCTGCGCATTGCAATCTGCGGGCAAAGCATACTGTGCGTGCGCAATTCAAGATTGCAATGCGCAGGTGCGTTATATGGAGGGCAACGACTACAATTCCCAGAAATAATGGAGACAGCGGCGAACAACATGTTAAGGAAAGTACCCAAAACACCGCCCATCTGACCTGACTGC
Organism: Oophaga sylvatica; assembly: GCA_033576555.1. Classification (NCBI taxonomy): domain Eukaryota; kingdom Metazoa; phylum Chordata; class Amphibia; order Anura; family Dendrobatidae; genus Oophaga; species Oophaga sylvatica. Next base: position 171,535,895 of record JARQOD010000001.1, on the reverse strand, counting down.
CATCATTTAAATATCCGCCAATTTAGGGTGACAGATTCCCTTTAAATCACAGATAGGGGACGGAACTCCCCGAGAATCTATAATAAAATCACTGCCGATAATTCAGAATGCAGCAGCCTTTTTGGCGGACTCTTCGGCAGACTCTGTGAGAATGGCTGCCAGGGCAGCAGGTCTATCAAATGCAGCGTGAAGAGCGCTATGGTTAAAATGTTGGCCAGGAGATATTCAGGCCAGATCCCGCCTCTGCTCTATCCCCTGTGAAGGAGAATATCTATTTGGGCCTGTCCTGGACGAACTCTTGGAGAAGGCGGGAGATAAGAAAAAATTCCCCAGCGTGCCGAATCCCTCATACAGACGTCTCTTCAGTAGGAGGAGATTTAACCGTAGGAGATCGTCCAGGGAGCGAGTCAGATGGGAAGATAGGAGAAGGAAAAGTACCTGATACATGTTCAGCCGCCAGTCTAAAGATTCCAAAAAAAACTCCCAATGACTAGCGGCGCCTGTGGGAGGTAGATAGTCAGCCTTCTATCCGGCCTGGTCTCAAATCTCCAACAGCGGCTGGATTCTAGGCCTAGTGGCTTCGGGACTCCCGTTGGAATTTTCCAGAATTCCTCAGGATACCTTTAAAATCACTCCTACTCGAGCTTCCTCAGCAGAACAGGCTGCCTTGGAGTCTGAGTTACAGGGCTTATGTCATAAAAAAGTCCTGGTTGAGTGCCGGAGGTAGAGAGGGGTAGAGGCTTCTACTCCCCTCTATTTCTTGTTCGAAAACCAGACGGTTCCTTCAGAACAATAATTAACCTGAAGGCTCTAAATAAATTTCTGATCGTTTAAAATGGAAACCATTAGATCCACAATAAAACTGTTGTTTGAAAACTGCTTCATGGTGGTATTAGACTTAAAGGACACGTATTATCATGTCCCTATTCACGCAGATCATCAGCTATTTCTTAAAGTGGCAGTCTGGTTAGAAGGCTCACTCCGTCATTTCCAGTAAACGGCCCTTCCATTCGGGGTGGCAGTGGCCCCTCAGGTCTTCACAAAAATTATAGCGGAGGTCATGGCCCACCTGCGAGAATTCCAAATAATACCCTACCTCGACTACTTTCTTATTAAAGGGAGAACCGAGGACCATTGTCGAGAGCAGCTACATAAGGCGATATCTGCCCTAGAACAATTAGGATGGCTACTGAACATCACTAAGTCTTGGTTACAGCCCATGAGAATACAACAGTTCCTAGGCCTAACCTTAGATTCGCAAAAACAGGAATGCCGTCTGCCACCCAACAAATTAATACGCTTACGGTACCAGGTCATTAATGCTTCTAACAACCCTACCATGTCCCTTAGGAAGGCCATGTCCTTGTTGGGCTCTCTCTCTTCCTGCATCCCTGCGGTACAATGGGCGCAGTGGCATACTAGAACTCTTCAGAGCGAGGTTTTACACCATGATAGAATTCTTAACGGTTGCCTGGAGGGCCAACTGACTATCCAGTCCCACAATTAGAAACCTTCAATGGTGGCTGGATGAGGGTAACCTATCTAGGGGGGTTGCCTGGGAGTACAATATAACCCGAGTAATCACCACAGACGCAAGCCCCATGGGGTGGGGGGCCCATATGGGTGATTGTATGATACAGGGCCTATGGGATCGGCATCAGGAGGACATGTCCTCTAACCTAAAAGAGTTGTCAGCAGTGGAACAAGCAGTAAAAACACTCCTTATTTATCTACAGGGTCATTATGTGCGGATTCTATCCGACAATCAGGTCGCAGTGTCATATATAAATCACCAGGGCGGCACCCGATCCAAACCCCTCATGCAAGTAACAGAGCGCCTTTTCCTCATGGCAGAAAGACATTGTCTATCTTTAACAGCGTTACATATAAGGGGAAAGGAAAACGTCACTGCCGACTACCTAAGCCGCAACCTTCTGAGACAAGGAGAGTGGTCTCTAAAGAAGGTTATCTTCAACCAAATCGCGAAGAAATGGCGTCAGCCAGATGTGGATCTCTTTGCCACCAGAAAGAAAAGAAGGGTGAAACAGTTCTGCTCCCTAAATCCCAGGGAGGGTCCACTAGTGGTTGATGCCTTTTTGATAAAATGGGACTTTGCGCTAGCTTACTCCTTTCCTCCTCTGGCCATGATACACCTAGTGATCAGGAAAATCAGAAAGGACAAAGCAAAAATAATACTAATCGCTCCCTTTTGGCCCAGGCGGGCTTGGTTCTCGAGTCTCGGAGCCATGTCAATGTCCGATCCGTGGGTCCTTCCAGACATTCCGGATCTTCTATCCCAGGGCCCAGTATACCATCCTCAGGTGGTCTACATCTAACGGCATGGATTTTGAGCGGTCACTACTAAAAGATAAGGGGTTTCTCTAGGTCTGATTAATAAATACCCTTCTTAAGAGCAGAAAGGAAATCACAACAAAAATCTATGCCAGAACCTGGAGAAAATTCTTACAGAACCCGACAGTTATAGTTCGGGATTCAGTCCCGATAGCTCAAACCCTAGAGTCCTTTCAGAAAGGTCTAGATATGGGTCTTTCCACTAGTACCCTTAAGGTGCAGGTTGCTGCCCTGGGAGCTCTTTTTAATTGTGAGATTGCCAGAAACTACTAGGTCAGTAGGTTTATTAAAGCAGCTGCTAGATCCAGACCTATAGTTAGAAATAGGTTTATGCCCTGGGACTTAAACCTGGTTCTTACGGGCATGACTGAGCCCCCTTTTGAGCCCATTACAGATGCCTTGATAAAACCTCTTTCCATTAAAGTAGCTTTCTTAGTGGCGTTAACATCAGCGCGAAGGGTCGGAGACATTCAGGCACTATCCAGGATACCTCCTTATACACAGTTCCAGGAAGACAGGGTAATACTCAGAACTGATCCAGCATACTTAACTAAAGTAGCTTCCACCTTTCATAGAACTCAGGAGATAGTTCTTCCCTCCTTTCTACCCAATCCAACCAACCAGAAAGAACAGAAACTCCATACACTGAGGAGATGTCTCTTAGAGTATCTGACGGTTACTAACTCCTGGAAAAAGGATGACGCCTTGTTTGTCTCCTTCCAAGACCCTAGAAAGGGCTGTAGAGTATCCAAAGCCACACTAGCTATATGGATAAGGGAAGCCATTTCTTTAGCATACTCCTCGAAAGGAAAGCCGGCACCAGAGAAGCTGAGGGCACATTCCACCCGGGCCGTAGCAACCTCGTGGGCGGAAAGGTCGGAGGTTTCCATCGACCAGATATGTAAGGCCGCCACTTGGTCCTCTCCAAGCACATTCTTTAATCATTATAGATTAGACTTGGGTGCTTCCTCTGATCTCTCCTTCGGTGTAAGGGTGCTGCAAGCTGTAGTCCCTCCCTGAGTAGTTATTACTCTCTGTAATTCTCTCGTTAGGTGCTGTCATGGGCTTCGAATAAAGTCTTAGTTACTTACCGTTAACGGTATTTTTTGAAGACCATGACAGCACCCTTGGATTCCCTTCCCTGTTTATCTTTCGGCGTGCACTTCCTCCTCTTATAAGTTTTCACTTAGAATGAGATACTTAACGCAGTTGTGTTGTATAAAATTTTCTGTGTCATTAACCTTGGTGGTCCTCTTGTGCTCTGTAAACCAACTGATGCGTGGGAGAGGTGCCGCCCTTATGTATCTATAGGTTTTCCTGTTCCTGAAGGGCGGATCCCCTCTCTCGTTAGGTGCTGTCATGGTCTTCGAAAAATACCGTTAACGGTAAGTAACTAAAGGGTATGCCACACTAAGCGAGATCGCCTACGAGATCGCTAACGAGATCGCACCTGCATCACCATTTATGACGCAGTAGCGATCTCGTTAGCGACTTAGCTGTGTGTGACATGTAGCAGCGATGTGGCCCCTGCTGAGATGTCGTTGATCGCTCATGAACGTTCTGAGCCGTTTTTTGGTCGTTGGTGTCCCGCTGGTGAGCCTGAATCGCTGAGTGTGACACCCTTTATGAACGACTTCACCAGCGTCGCAGGTGGGACTAGGTTTTCCCAATGACCGCAGAGGTTGTTATACAGATCGCTGATGAGATGTGTTTGGAATCACAGATTGCTGATGAGTTGTGTTTGGAATCACACAGCTAAGTCGCTAAGGCCTGGGTCTCACATAGCGATACACCAGCGATCCCGACAACGATATGCACTTGTCAGGATCGCTGGTGAGTCGCTACATGATCGCTGCTGAGCTGCCAAACAGGCAGCTCAGGGCAGTGATCAGCACAGCGACACTGCGGGTAACATCGCTTAGTTACCCGTAGTGTACCTTGGATACCAGCGCCCTGATGCAGGGAACTGGTAACCAAGGTACACATCGGGTTTCCAGGCGCTGCGCGGTGCCTGGAAACCCGCTGTGTACCTTGGTTACCAGCTCCCTGCATCAGGGCGCTGGTATCCAAGGTACACAGTGGGTTTCTAGGCACAGCCCTGCGCCTGGAAACCCGCTGTGTACCTTGGTTACCAGCGGATCGCTGATCTCCCGCCTGTCACACGCAGCAATGCGTGCCTGTCAGCGGGAGACCAGCGATCAAAAAAATGTCCAGGACATTCAGCGACGATCAGCGATACCCAGCAGGGGCGCTGATCGTCGCTGAATGTCACACACAGCGATATCGCTGGGGAGATCGCTGCTGCGTCACAAAACTAGTGACTCAGCAGCGATCTCTCTAGCTAGCGAGATCGTTGTGTGAGACGGGGGCTTAACGAGATCGCTACTGCTTCATATATGGTGACGCAGGTGCGATCTCGTTAGCGATCTCGCTTAGGTATGCCACACTAAGCGAGATCGCTAACGAGATCGTTAACGACATCGCTAAAACGTCACTATTTAGCGATCTCGTTAGCGACCTCGTTGTGTGTGGCATGTAGCAACGATGTGGCCCCTGCTGTGATGTCGCTGATCGTTCACTAACGTTCTGGACCGTTTTTTGATCGTTGGCGTCCCGCTGGTGAGCTTATATCGCTGTGTTTGGCACCTTTTGCGAACGACGAGCGACCTCGTTTGTGACGCATATGACAGCGGTGCAGGCGGGACTAGGTTTTTTTTTAGCGTCACGGAGTGGATCGCAATAGCTGTAGAAGCAGGCAGGTGGGACTAGGTTCTCTTTTGTGTCACAGAGAGGATCGCAGTAGCTGCAGAAGCAGGCTAGCAGGACGCAGAGAGCAGGAGCGATGCTGGAAATTCCTATGAATCAGAAGCGCTCGAGAACAATGAAAGGGAGCGCTATACGCCGTCTTTCATGACGCGGTCAAAACATAAATTATTGCACATATATAACATATATCTGTGCTGAGGGGCGTGGAAAAGGTTGCGCTCAGTACATGCTAATGACAGATCCTAACGACCGCCAAAGTCGTTAAAGAGATCGCTGACCGCTGATGTGTCGTTTATGAGATCTCCTGTTTGGCAGCTACTAGCGACCTAAAAGCGATCACACCAACGATCTCGTTAGCTTGCGTCGTTATCGTGATCGCTAACGAGATCGCTTAGTGTGGCAGTACTGTTAGTGTGGCATACCCTTTTTGGCTATGTTTTTGTTTTGTTTTTTTAATGGTGTTCACTGATGGGATTAACTGGGGTGACAGTTTCGTTGATTAGGTCGTTCCTGATGCGGCGATAACAAATTTGTACGTTTTTTGTTTGTTTTTACATAAATAAAAGTTAATAATTTGTAATTTATTTTGTGATAATTTTAAAAATATATATTTTTTAAATACCGTACTTTTTTTTTTTTTTTTTTTAAATTTGGTCCCTCTATTGGACTTTAACTTTTGTATTCATCTGATCGCTGGTATTGCTTTGCAATGTATTATACCTGTCAGTGCTACACTGACAGAAGCCTATTGGACTATGCTCCTGATGTGTAGCCCAGCTACGCAGGCACACATAAAAGTCCAGGAGAGTGCACAGGAAAGTAACAGCAACGCTTGATATTCATTCACTGTCACTCACTCTTTCAGACACACCCATCTGAGATAAAGGAGGGAGTGGCACGTGGCTTAGGTGGTTAGTCAGTCAGCCAACCTAGGAGGGAGAGTAGTGGAATCTGGCTCCTGTCTTTGTACGGATCAGCTCAGTGTCAGTCCAAGTGGGACTTAGAGGATACTGAGGGCTACTCAGCGAGCCCTAGAGAAAGCTGACCTCGCCATTGAAGGTTACAAGTGCTTATGTTAAGAGCGGGAAGCAGGGCGAAGGGCACAGTGGAGAAGTTAGAGAAGTGCTTTAGGTATTGGATTGCCTGCACTAAGTTGCCGGACACCGGGGTCCGAAGCGTTGCTACAGTTTCAAGCTTAGTGACAAGAAAACCGGAGGCATCTGGACTACAGGTCGCAGAGAGCAGCCCTAAGTGTCAATACGTAACCGGAGTCAGGTGGAACAGGGACTTTGAGTCAAGCGCAGACAAAAGTAAGGACTTAGTTTCATCACTTAGAAGGCTCCACCACAACGTTGGCCGGGCAGTACAGCTATTGAGAAAGCTGGAGATTCAGAGTTAACTTCGCTTCAGGCAAGTTGGACTCACCTACAATTGAAGTTAAGGAGGCCTCTAACCTGCTCAGCTGTTACCGGAATGTGCACTCTCCACCCCGACCAGCTCCCCGGGACCTGCTTGAACCACCATCAGTAAAAGGTATGAAAAGGAACTACCTTGTGTGTGACTGAATTCTTACTACTCCCTGCATCATCATCATCACCATAGACTTCCAGGACCCGTCTCACCTGTGGGAGACTTACTAACAAGCTGCCCCATAACATCCCCTGTGAAAGTCCTTAGAGCAGCGCTGGTTCAATTAACCAGATACCACAGGTGGCGTCACGAACTACCTACCTAATAGTCCCCTGTAAATATTCCCCCATCGCTTGACTGCCAGGGCCACGGACCGAGTCCCGCTGCCAGTGACAACTCCCATAGACTTCTATGGGCTCGGCTCCGAGTACCCCATAGCCCTGGTATCCACAATTGTGGGGCGAGTCAATTAAAAATTTGGCGTCACGAACAGGATGCGAAACTTGCAATTGTGAGTCCTGTGTGCCTATGTTGAACTGTTTGGTGAAAAAGACTGTTTGCTGTATTTGGCGCCAAATTCCGCCATTATACCGCCAAGTTGGCGCCCTGAGGCGCTGGTGAAGAAGGTGGGCGTACATTCGTGGGCGTGTACCCCCCTGTGGCGCGAAAGATATGGCCGCCCTCTCCAAATGCTCTCCCCACTGCTAAAGAAATCCGCCTCCTCTTCATCCTCTATGCGAAGAGGAGGAGACGCAAATCCCGCCTCCACGGAAGAGACCAGATTGTTCCTGATGGAAACTACAGTCTGGCCTGGGACGAGATGGCGGAAGGACAGGAGGATCTGTGCCAAGTACCGGAAGATTTTCTACCTGTGCCGGAGCTGTCCCCAGATAGGGACACCGACCCCGCCATGATGGAGCTGCGGAAGGAGAATGAAGAGCTAAAAAGGAAGCTCCAGTGTCGTGCTGATCAAAAGGAGACGGAGAAACATTGGCGTGCCCAGACACAGCGGCTGCTGTGGGACGCAATGTTCTCTCCTACAAGCCAAGGGCCGTCTCCTGAATTCCTGAAATCGCTGCTGGAGAAGGTTGAGGGACGACCGGAGGTTACCGCTGAGAGTGCTGTACCTGATCCCACCGCTGCGGAGGTGGAGGAGAAGGAGGCTGAGGAGGTATTGCCAAGACCGGAGTGCCAGTCAGGCCAGGAGGCCACCGCAGAGCACCGCTCCCCGGTGAGGTCACCGGAGGGGTCCCAGCCATCGCTGCCGGAAGTCGACTGGGACGAGATGGAGCGATTAGATGACGTCACCTACGCTGTGCAGTGGGAAAGTGAGTGGCGCCGTCGTGAGGAGGAGCAGCAACGCCAGAAGCAGGAGAAAGAAAGAGACATCCAGCGGTCCCGACAGAAGCAGCATGAGGAATTCATAGCTGACAAGGAGACTGTACGCCGGGAGAAAGGTACCTTACGGGAACCGCGGCGGCAGGGGTGTGTTACCGAGTTCCAGCTCCGCAAGGGCTGGGGCTTCATCCGAGAACCGGGCCTCTATGCAGGGGTCTTTGTAAGCCGCAGGGACGTAGAATCCCACCTGCCCATCGGTCATCCGGGGAGGGACCTGATTAATGGGGACGTTGTGAGCTACACCCGTCACTGGGGTATGAAGGGGTGGTATGCCCTGAACGTCTCCATCGTTAGTGACCCCGTCCCCGACGCCGGTACCGAAGCGTCCCAGTTCAGAGCTCCCACCGCACCAGGCCGTGCCCCAGCATCGCCCCCTGCTTCGCAATCAGCGACCTATTCAACATCTCAATCAGCGAGCTATTCAACATCTCAATCAGCGACCTATTCAGCATCGCAATCAGCGACCTATTCAGCATCGCAATCAGCAAAGTGTCCCGCAACACAACCTGCAACTCATTCTGGATCGCAACCGGATGCGACCACAGTTAAAGCGCAGCTGAAACCTGCATCTTTGATGAAAAGTTCTTATTTGCCTGAGACACCCGTTGCGTCCCCGTTGGTTCGCACAAGGACTGTGGCCACTCAGACGCAGATATCGGGCCATGACTTATTTGTTATGGGATCCAAAGGGCATCACGTCGTTCCAGCCCCAGGAGTGGAAGACATCAGTGAAAGTTTATAAAAGTGAGGACCGGTGGGACCCAGACAGGGGTTTACCGCATCTAAGAAATGTATAAAGTTTGTTGAGAGAATTGCCATTTTTGCACTTTATTACTGTGTATGTATAGTGTTTACATATTTAAAATAGAATACCCGGCTGGGTAAAGCAAAAGTTAAAGTGAGATTCAAAGAATTTGAAAAAGTTAAATATTCAATGTGTTGATTACATAGTATACCCCGGTTGGGTAACTTCAGTTGAATTATATGTGAATACTTGAAGAGTACAGATGTCTTTTATTATGTCATGGACTGAGAGGCTGAGGACTGTGCCAGCCCAGAACTTATCCTGTAAATAGTTGCACTACGGTGCATTATCTTGGTTTTACATGAAACCACTACTACTATCTACCTCTGAAGAAAAACCCGTATGGTGGGCCTAGAGTGAGGTCTGCAGTCAGAAGTCCTGCAGCCCACCCAGGACCCACGTGGGAGGTTTTTGGTGCGGGTCCTCCACAAGTATCTTGTATATATGAGAATGTTTGATATTTTGATATTTTGATACTTTTGTATTTTTTCCATTGTACAAAATGTAACGTTTAAGAAATCCTCACCTCCCGGATGGGAAGAGTTAAAATGTTATGTTAATGCAAAACAAAATATTCTTTTTGTCTTTTACAGCCCGGGAGTGCTGTGTTTTACCAAGGGGGGATGTGTAGCCCAGCTACGCAGGCACACATAAAAGTCCAGGAGAGTGCACAGGAAAGTAACAGCAACGCTTGATATTCATTCACTGTCACTCACTCTTTCAGACACACCCATCTGAGATAAAGGAGGGAGTGGCACGTGGCTTAGGTGGTTAGTCAGTCAGCCAACCTAGGAGGGAGAGTAGTGGAATCTGGCTCCTGTCTTTGTACGGATCAGCTCAGTGTCAGTCCAAGTGGGACTTAGAGGATACTGAGGGCTACTCAGCGAGCCCTAGAGAAAGCTGACCTCGCCATTGAAGGTTACAAGTGCTTATGTTAAGAGCGGGAAGCAGGGCGAAGGGCACAGTGGAGAAGTTAGAGAAGTGCTTTAGGTATTGGATTGCCTGCACTAAGTTGCCGGACACCGGGGTCCGAAGCGTTGCTACAGTTTCAAGCTTAGTGACAAGAAAACCGGAGGCATCTGGACTACAGGTCGCAGAGAGCAGCCCTAAGTGTCAATACGTAACCGGAGTCAGGTGGAACAGGGACTTTGAGTCAAGCGCAGACAAAAGTAAGGACTTAGTTTCATCACTTAGAAGGCTCCACCACAACGTTGGCCGGGCAGTACAGCTATTGAGAAAGCTGGAGATTCAGAGTTAACTTCGCTTCAGGCAAGTTGGACTCACCTACAATTGAAGTTAAGGAGGCCTCTAACCTGCTCAGCTGTTACCGGAATGTGCACTCTCCACCCCGACCAGCTCCCCGGGACCTGCTTGAACCACCATCAGTAAAAGGTATGAAAAGGAACTACCTTGTGTGTGACTGAATTCTTACTACTCCCTGCATCATCATCATCACCATAGACTTCCAGGGACCCGTCTCACCTGTGGGAGACTTACTAACAAGCTGCCCCATAACATCCCCTGTGAAAGTCCTTAGAGCAGCGCTGGTTCAATTAACCAGATACCACAGGTGGCGTCACGAACTACCTACCTAATAGTCCCCTGTAAATATTCCCCCATCGCTTGACTGCCAGGGCCACGGACCGAGTCCCGCTGCCAGTGACAACTCCCATAGACTTCTATGGGCTCGGCTCCGAGTACCCCATAGCCTGGTATCCACAATTGTGGGGCGAGTCACTGACATGGTCTAACCAGGCCACAGTAGCTTGCAGACTCGGAGGTCGTCATGAGGACTTCGGGTTGCCATGACAACAACCCGAGTCCTCGCGATGACGTTGCGGGTGGCCCATCCCTCTCCTAAATGTTGCGATCAACATTGATAACAGCATTTAGAGGGTTTAACAGCCAGAAGTGGTCCTGGCTGTGATAGCCGGGGTCGGCTATAATGGAAGCCAAGCTCCCGGTGACGACTGTGCAGGCAGAGCTCCTGTGTCAGGGGTTGGGAACCCCTGCCCAACCATGACGTATAGGTACGTCAAATGTCGTGAATGGGTTAAGATGAAAATGTACTTTCTTTTCTGGCTGAAACTGAAACGATTTTTTTACATGCATCTGTGAAACTGGCCAGAAGGAGAGAGAGCTTTCACCTAGGCTAGGGTCACACAATTGTGTATTCTCTCATCTGAGAAAATCTGTTCGATTTTGCTTATCACACTGTGTGATCATAGTGTTATCCGACTTTCTCCACCTTCTGCATTCTGTTGGTCCTTGAAAATCTGAAGCTCGTGATGACTTCAGAGTGTGGTCCATTTATTTTTTAAGGACACATTGACTTGCATGGCTGAGTGAGATCCGATTTACAGATGGAAATCCAGCATGCTGCAATTTTTTTTTCCCTCGGACAGATTTGGAAATCAGACATGTACGGAACCCCATAGAATGACATTGGGCCAGCTGCAATCCGATGTATTGTTGGATCGTACTCGGACAGTAAATACGGTCGTTTGCACGTGCCCTAAGGGTATGTGCACATGGCATCCTGTACGGGTGGGTCTGCCCAGAAACCTGCCTGAAAAAGCGAATAAAGCTGAAATGCCAGAGATTTAGGGCCAGACTCATCAGGGGGTCTTTGCCAGTTTACTTTATTACTCCATAAATACTAGCATTATGCCAGAAACGTACTCTAGTCCCTGACTGTAGTAACATTTCTGGCTGAAGCGCACTGTAATTGTAAGATGTGGCTAATTCATTGAGAGGCGTGAGCCCCCACTCGAGCGGAGCCTTCATCTGGACTGGCGTGCACAATGCCAACCTTCATGAAAAGGACATGTGTGCGGACATCATTGATTTTTCTCTTACGAAGGTCATCATTGTTTTCATCAGTGATTTTCATATATGAAAAATAAATAAATTGCATATCTTCTCCTATTCATCGCAATTTTAGGGCTCATTCACGTCCGATTTTCTCATGTATGAGAAAAACGGACTGATTACTTTGATCGACTGATCAGTTTGGTCTGAGTGCCATCAGTTTTTCTCATATGTGGGGAAAAAAAAGTTTCTCTGCCTTCTCCATTCTATCAGTCCATAAAAATCTGACAGCACTCTGATGGCATCTGAGTGAGGTTTGATATATATATATTTTTTTACTGGACCCATGAACAAGCCGTTAATCACGGACAGCACACTGATGCCATCCGTGGGCTGCCGATGATCCTCATGGACCCATAGACTTGTATGGGTAATTTTCATCCCTGAGGTCTGTTTTTCCTATACGGTAAGTGCAGGGGAGAAATAATTAAATATTTTACCGTAGCAGCAAACTGAATGAGATTTCTAAAATCTCATTCACACGTTGCATATTCTTTTTTCCTTGAGGTTTTTTTTTGACCTGTGATACATTTTTTTTAATGTAAATTCTTTCAATGTTTTTTTCTTTTTTATTAACCTGATCAATTAAGTGCCTAAAAAAATCACATCCAAAAATTGATCATATGGTTTCTCCTTGGAACGCATCGTGCAAACCTACGCGCTCCATCCGTGAGTACCGCACCTAGAACCTACGCGCTCCATCCGTGAGTACCGCACCTAGAACATACGCGCTGCATCCGTGAGTATCGCACCTAGAACATACGCGCTCCATCCGTGAGTACCGCACATCGAACATACGCACTCCATCCGTGAGTACCGCACCTAGAACATACGCGCTCCATCCGTGAGTACCGCACCTAGAACATACGCGCTCCATCCGTGAGTACCGCATCTAGAACATACGCGCTCCATCCGTGAGTACCGCACCTAGAACATACGCGCTCCATCCGTGAGTCCCGCACCTAGAACATACGCGCTCCATCCGTGAGTACCGCACATAGAACATACGCGCTCCATCAGTGAGTACCGCACCTAGAACATACGCGCTCCATCCGTGAGTACCGCACATAGAACATACGCGCTCCGTCCGTGAGTACCGCACATAGAACATATGCGCTCCATCCGTGAGTACCGCACATAGAACATACGCGCTCCATCCGTGAGTACCGCACCTAGAACATACGCGCTCCATCCGTGAGTACCGCACCTAGAACATACGCGCTCCATCCATGAGTACCACACATAGAACATACGCGCTCCATCCGTGAGTACCGCACCTAGAACATACGCGCTCCATCCGTGAGTACCGCACCTAGAACATACGCGCTCCATCCGTGAGTACCGCACATAGAACATACGCGCTCTATCCGTGAGTACCGCACCTAGAACATACGCGCTCCATCCGTGAGTACCGCACCTAGAACATACGCGCTCCATCCATGAGTACCACACATAGAACATACGCGCTCCATCCGTGAGTACCGCACCTAGAACATACGCGCTCCATCTGTGAGTACCGCACCTAGAACATACGCGCTCCATCCGTGAGTACCGCACATAGAACATACGCGCCCTATCCGTGAGTACCGCACCTAGAACATACGCGTTCCATCCGTGAGTACTGCACATAGAGCATAAACGCTCCATCCGTGAGTACCGCACCTAGAACATACGCGCTCCATCCGTGAGTGCCGCACCTAGAACATACGCGCTCCATCCGTGAGTACCGCACATAGAACATACGTGCTCCATCCGTGAGTACCGCACATAGAACATACGCGCTCCATCCGTGAGTACCGCACATAGAACATACGCGCTCCATCCGTGAGTACCGCACCTAGAACATAACGCACTCCATCCGTGAGTACCGCACATAGAACATACGCGCTCCATCCGTGAGTACCGCACCTAGAACATACGCGCTCCATCCGTGAGTACCGCACATAGAACATACGTGCTCCATCCGTGAGTACCGCACCTAGAACATACGCGCTCCATCCGTGAGTACCGCACATAGAACATACGCGCTCCATCCGTGAGTACCGCACCTAGAACATACGCGCTCTGTCCGTGAGTACCGCACATAGAACATACGCGCTCCATCCGTGAGTACCGCACCTAGAACATACGCGCTCCGTCCGTGAGTACCGCACATAGAACATACGCGCTCCATCCGTGAGTACCGCACCTAGAACATACGCGCTCCATCCGTGAGTGCCGCACCTAGAACATACGCGCTCCATCCGTGAGTACCGCACCTAGAACATACGCGCTCCATCCGTGAGTACCGCACCTAGAACATACGCGCTCCATCCGTGAGTACCGCACCTAGAACATACGCGCTCCATCCGTGAGTACCGCACCTAGAACATACGCGCTCCATCCGTGAGTACCGCACCTAGAACATACGCGCTCCATCCGTGAGTACCGCACCTAGAACATACGCGCTCCATCCATGAGTACCGCACCTAGAACATACGCGCTCCATCCGTGAGTACCGCACCTAGAACATACGCGCTCCATCCGTGAGTACCGCACATAGAACATACGCGCTCCATCCCTGAGTACCGCACCTAGAACATACGCGCTCCATCCGTGAGTACCGCACCTAGAACATACGCGCTCCATCCGTGAGTACCGCACCTAGAACATACGCGCTCCATCCGTGAGTACCGCACCTAGAACATACGCGCTCCATCCGTGAGTACCGCACCTAGAACATACGCGCTCCATCCGTGAGTACCGCACCTAGAACATACGCGCTCCATCCGTGAGTAACCGCACCTAGAACATACGCGCTCCATCCGTGAGTACCGCACCTAGAACATACGCGCTCCATCCGTGAGTACCGCACCTAGAACATACGCGCTCCATCCATGAGTACCGCACCTAGAACATACGCGCTCCATCCGTGAGTACCGCACCTAGAACATACGCGCTCCATCCGTGAGTACCGCACCTAGAACATACGCGCTCCATCCATGAGTACCGCACCTAGAACATACGCGCTCCATCCGTGAGTACCGCACCTAGAACATACGCGCTCCATCCATGAGTACCGCACCTAGAACATACGCGCTCCATCCGTGAGTACCGCACATAGAACATACGCGCTCCATCCCTGAGTACCGCACCTAGAACATACGCGCTCCATCCGTGAGTACCGCACCTAGAACATACGCGCTCCATCCGTGAGTACCACACATAGAACATACGCGCTCCATCCGTGAGTACCGCACCTAGAACATACGCGCTCCATCCGTGAGTACCGCACCTAGAACATACACGCTCCATCCGTGAGTACCGCACCTAGAACATACGCGCTCCATCCGTGAGTACCGCACCTAGAACATACGCGCTCCATCCATGAGTACCGCACCTAGAACATACGCGCTCCATCCGTGAGTACCGCACATAAGAACGCGTACATGAAAGACGGATGTTTGTATGTGGTCTAGGATGTGTCCATTCAGCCCCAAAAAAACACAAATGCCATGCTTTTTGCACCCTTTATTCATCGCTATCTTTCTTTCTCTATTTTTTCATTAATTCTAGATGTGAGACTTGAGTCAGTGGCTTTCTCTGTGACTGCTTCCCCATGAGAAAAGGGCTAAATGAATACAGAGGAGGAGAAACAAAATAAATGATTTTCATTGATTATTTTTTTGTATGCAAATCTGAACCCCCCCCTAAACCGCCAGCTATAACTGTGCATGTGAATGAGGTGCTAGGGATGCGCTTGGCTGCCGTCTCTGCGCAGGGCTCGGTGGCACAGCTGTCGCCGCTCCCGGTCGTGCCCCTGCAGCAGGTTCCTCCTCCTCCCTCCCCCTCTGCCTTTGTTTTACTATCACAGGGAGACGGAGGGAACAATTTCCTGTTGACACCGGAATATTTAGAAAGTGCAGGGAAGGAGGGAAGGAAGGAGGCAGGAGGGAGGCAGCGTCTGAGCTGTGGAAGTTTCCCTGCAGCAGGGCTGAGCAGCGCCCCCGTGGCAGCGCTGGCGGGCGGGCTCTGCTGCATGCATGGTCACCCCGGGCACAGGCCGGCCTGCACGTGTCATCGGGGCATCCAGGGCTGACCCCGGCATCTGTTGGATGGACGGACGCGGTCCCCGGCATCGTGTAGGGATCGGCCACTGATCGCAGCTCCGGCCTCAGCTGCACGGTGCGGCCGCTCTCCCGGGGAGAAGGAATGCGATTTTCTCAGCCTCCAATGCTTTCCCCCTGCGCTGTCTGCTGATGGCTGAAGCCTGGCTGGAGGAAGAGGAGGAGGAGCTGAGGGACAGTGCTGGTGGCAACAGGAGACACAGGAGGTCCAACCTGACCCAGGCTGCAGGTAACCAGACCCTAGTGATGTGCCAGTGTGGCCCTCTGCTCATCCTCATGGCATTCCCTGGTGGTGATGGATGAGCACATGGTGACATGATCCGGTGTCAGGCGGCAGCCGTGCCCGGTGTGAGGTCTGTACCCTGAATAGTCATCTAGACCATGGGATGAGATATCTGCTGGGTATCCGCCATGGGAACATCCAATCTCCTCACACCGGCCTGGAGGAGGCTGCGGCCCCACCACATAATGGGGTTATCATCCTAGCCTACAGCAAGTGAGGCCTCACCACATAATGGGTTTATCATCCTAGCCTACAGCTAGTGAGGCCTCACCACATAATGGGGTTATCATCCTAGCCTACAGCAAGTGAGGTCTCACCACATAATGGGGTTATCATCCTAGCCTACAGCAAGTGAGGCCTCACCACATAATGGGGTTATTATCCTAGCCTACAGCAAGTGAGGCCTCACCACATAATGGGTTTATCATCCTAGCCTACAGCTAGTGAGGCCCCACCACATAATGGGGTTATCATCCTAGCCTACAGCAAGTGAGGCCTCACCACATAATGGGGTTATTATCCTAGCCTACAGCAAGTGAGGTCTCACCACATAATGGGGTTATCATCCTAGCCTACAGCAAGTGAGGCCTCACCACATAATGGGTTTATCATCCTAGCCTACAGCTAGTGAGGCCCCACCACATAATGGGGTTATCATCATAGCCTACAGCAAGTGAGGCCTCACCACATAATGGGGTTATCATCCTAGCCTACAGCAAGTGAGGCCTCACCACATAATGGGGTTATCATCCTAGCCTACAGCAAGTGAGGCCTCACCACATAATGGGGTTATCATCCTAGCCTACAGCAAGTGAGGCCTCACCACATAATGGGGTTATCATCCTAGCCTACAGCTAGTGAGGTCTCACCACATAATGGGGTTATCATCCTAGCCTACAGCTAGTGAGGCCTCACCACATAATGGGGTTATCATCCTAGCCTACAGCTAGTGAGGCCCCACCACATAATGGGGTTATCATCCTAGCCTACAGCAAGTGAGGCCTCACCACATAATGGGGTTATCATCCTAGCCTACAGCTAGTGAGGCCTCACCATATAATGGGGTTATCATCCTAGCCTACAGCAAGTGAGGCCTCACCACATAATGGGGTTATCATCCTAGCCTACAGCTAGTGAGGCCTCACCACATAATGGGGTTATCATCCTAGCCTACAGCTAGTGAGGCCTCACCACATAATGGGGTTATCATCCTAGCCTACAGCTAGTGAGGCCCCACCACATAATGGGGTTATCATCCTAGTCTACAGCAAGTGAGGCCTCACCACATAATGGGGTTATCATCCTAGCCTACAGCTAGTGAGGCCTCACCACATAATGGGGTTATCATCCTAGCCTACAGCTAGTGAGGTCTCACCACATAATGGGGTTATCATCCTAGCCTACAGCTAGTGAGGCCTCACCACATAATGGGGTTATCATCCTAGCCTACAGCTAGTGAGGCCCCACCACATAATGGGGTTATCATCCTAGCCTACAGCAAGTGAGGCCTCACCACATAATGGGGTTATCATCCTAGCCTACAGCTAGTGAGGCCTCACCATATAATGGGGTTATCATCCTAGCCTACAGCAAGTGAGGCCTCACCACATAATGGGGTTATCATCCTAGCCTACAGCTAGTGAGGCCTCACCACATAATGGGGTTATCATCCTAGCCTACAGCTAGTGAGGCCTCACCACATAATGGGGTTATCATCCTAGCCTACAGCTAGTGAGGCCCCACCACATAATGGGGTTATCATCCTAGTCTACAGCAAGTGAGGCCTCACCACATAATGGGGTTATCATCCTAGCCTACAGCTAGTGAGGCCTCACCACATAATGGGGTTATCATCCTAGCCTACAGCTAGTGAGGCCTCACCACATAATGGGGTTATCATCCTAGCCTACAGCTAGTGAGGCCCCACCACATAATGGGGTTATCATCCTAGCCTACAGCAAGTGAGGCCTCACCACATAATGGGGTTATCATCCTAGCCTACAGCTAGTGAGGCCTCACCATATAATGGGGTTATCATCCTAGCCTACAGCAAGTGAGGCCTCACCACATAATGGGGTTATCATCCTAGCCTACAGCTAGTGAGGCCTCACCACATAATGGGGTTATCATCCTAGCCTACAGCTAGTGAGGCCTCACCACATAATGGGGTTATCATCCTAGCCTACAGCTAGTGAGGCCCCACCACATAATGGGGTTATCATCCTAGTCTACAGCAAGTGAGGCCTCACCACATAATGGGGTTATCATCCTAGCCTACAGCTAGTGAGGCCTCACCACATAATGGGGTTATCATCCTAGCCTACAGCAAGTGAGGCCTCACCACATAATGGGGTTATCATCCTAGTCTACAGCTAGTGAGGCCTCACCACATAATGGGGTTATCATCCTAGCCTACAGCTAGTGAGGCCTCACCACATAATGGGGTTATCATCCTAGCCTACAGCAAGTGAGGCCTCACCACATAATGGGGTTATCATCCTAGCCTACAGCAAGTGAGGCCTCACCACATAATGGGGTTATCATCCTAGCCTACAGCAAGTGAGGCCTCACCACATAATGGGGTTATCATCCTAGCCTACAGCAAGTGAGGTCTCACCACATAATGGGGTTATCATCCTAGCCTACAGCTAGTGAGGCCCCACCACATAATGGGGTTATCATCCTAGCCTACAGCAAGTGAGGCCTCACCACATAATGGGGTTATCATCCTAGCCTACAGCTAGTGAGGTCTCACCACATAATGGGGTTATCATCCTAGCCTACAGCTAGTGAGGCCCCACCACATAATGGGGTTATCATCCTAGCCTACAGCTAGTGAGGCCTCACCACATAATGGGGTTATCATCCTAGCCTACAGCAAGTGAGGCCTCACCACATAATGGGGTTATCATCCTAGCCTACAGCAAGTGAGGCCTCACCACATAATGGGGTTATCATCCTAGCCTACAGCAAGTGAGGTCTCACCACATAATGGGGTTATCATCCTAGCCTACAGCTAGTGAGGCCTCACCACATAATGGGGTTATCATCCTAGCCTACAGCAAGTGAGGCCTCACCACATAATGGGGTTATCATCCTAGCCTACAGCAAGTGAGGCCTCACCACATAATGGGGTTATCATCCTAGCCTACAGCTAGTGAGGCCCACCACATAATGGGGTTATCATCCTAGTCTACAGCAAGTGAGGCCTCACCACATAATGGGGTTATCATCCTAGCCTACAGCTAGTGAGGCCTCACCACATAATGGGGTTATCATCCTAGCCTACAGCAAGTGAGGCCTCACCACATAATGGGGTTATCATCCTAGCCTACAGCTAGTGAGGCCTCACCACATAATGGGGTTATCATCCTAGCCTACAGCTAGTGAGGCCTCACCACATAATGGGGTTATCATCCTAGCCTACAGCAAGTGAGGCCTCACCACATAATGGGGTTATCATCCTAGCCTACAGCAAGTGAGGCCTCACCACATAATGGGGTTATCATCCTAGCCTACAGCAAGTGAGGCCTCACCACATAATGGGGTTATCATCCTAGCCTACAGCAAGTGAGGTCTCACCACATAATGGGGTTATCATCCTAGCCTACAGCTAGTGAGGCCCCACCACATAATGGGGTTATCATCCTAGCCTACAGCAAGTGAGGCCTCACCACATAATGGGGTTATCATCCTAGCCTACAGCTAGTGAGGTCTCACCACATAATGGGGTTATCATCCTAGCCTACAGCTAGTGAGGCCCCACCACATAATGGGGTTATCATCCTAGCCTACAGCTAGTGAGGCCTCACCACATAATGGGGTTATCATCCTAGCCTACAGCAAGTGAGGCCTCACCACATAATGGGGTTATCATCCTAGCCTACAGCAAGTGAGGCCTCACCACATAATGGGGTTATCATCCTAGCCTACAGCAAGTGAGGTCTCACCACATAATGGGGTTATCATCCTAGCCTACAGCTAGTGAGGCCTCACCACATAATGGGGTTATTATCCTAGCCTACAGCAAGTGAGGCCTCACCACATAATGGGGTTATCATCCTAGCCTACAGCAAGTGAGGCCTCACCACATAATGGGGTTATCATCCTAGCCTACAGCAAGTGAGGTCTCACCACATAATGGGGTTATCATCCTAGCCTACAGCTAGTGAGGTCTCACCACATAATGGGGTTATCATCCTAGCCTACAGCTAGTGAGGCCTCACCACATAATGGGGTTATCATCCTAGCCTACAGCTAGTGAGGTCTCACCACATAATGGGGTTATCATCCTAGCCTACAGCTAGTGAGGTCTCACCACATAATGAGGTTATCATCCTAGCCTACAGCTAGTGAGGTCTCACCACATAATGAGGTTATCATCCTAGCCTACAGCTAGTGAGGCCTCTGTAATGGATAGGGAAGTCATACTGCGCCGCAGAATATGTCACCGCCATGGAAGGAATAAGATCTATATAAGTAATATTGTTATTATCGTGTTCATTGTTACCTGCAGCAAATGAGACTTCAGTAGCGGATAGGGAAGTCATACTGCGCCGCAGAATATGTCACCGCTATGGAAGGAATAATCTATAAGGAGTAGTGTTATTATCATGTTCATCCTAGCCTACAGCAAGTGAGGCCTCTAATGGATAGGGAAGTCATACTGCGCTGCAGAATATGTCACCGCCATGGAAGGAATAATATCTATATAAGGAGTAGTGTTATCACGTTCATTGTTACCCGCAGCAAGTGAGGCCTCAGTAACATATAGGGAAATCATACTGCGCTGCAGAATATGTCACCGTTATGGAAGGAAGAAGATCTATCTACATAAGTGTTTTCATGTTCATTGTTACCTGCAGCAAATGAGGCCTCTGTAATGGATAGGGAAATCATACTGCGCCGCAGAATTTGTTGCCGCTATGGAAGGAATAATATCTATATAAGGAGTAGTGTTATTATCGTGTTCATTGTTACCTGCAGCAAATGAGGCCTCAATAACGGAGAGGGAAGTCATACTGCGCCGCAGAATATGTCACCGCCATGGAAGGAATAATATCTATATAAGGAGTAGTGTTATTATCGTGTTCATTGTTACCTGCAGCAAATGAGGCCTCAATATCGGATAGGGAAGTCATACTGCGCCACAGAATATGTCACCGCTATGGTAGAATGTAAGCCCATATCCGGTGACAGTGACTCGCTCTCGATGTGTACACTGCTCTTCTACATTTCTTGGGAATGTTTGACCATTTTGGTATAAATATTGTCTTCTTGTATTTCCTCTTCTCGAGATGCTTGTGAATCTTCTCATTCATTCTCTTGGGTGAGAGTTGTTGTTTTTATACAAAATAACTTATTTGCTGCTCAGGAATTTGTCATCTCAGCCAGCTCAGTTGTCACCATGTTTTCTCAGAAACATACTTCGCTCTTTACATTGCTCACATACCCTGACGGACATTTATAAAAGCAAATGAAAATACAAAGAAAATCAGAGCATCAAGCCCAATATAAAGGTCCTTCTCAAAAATTAGCATATAGTGCTAAATTTCATTATTTTCCATAATGTAATGATTACAATTAAACTTTCATATATTTTAGATTCATTACATACCAACTGAAATTTGTCAGGTCTTTTATTGTTTTAATACTGATGATTTTGGCATACAACTCCTGATAACCCAAAAAACCTGTCTCAAAAAATTAACATATTTCAACCGTCCAATAAAATAAAAGTGTTTTTTAAAAACAAACAAAAAAACCATCAAATAATAAAGTTCAGTTATGCACTCAATACTTGGTCGGGAATCCTTTTGCAGAAATGACTGCTTCAATGCGGCGTGGCATGGAGGCAATCAGCCTGTGACACTGCTGAGGTGTTATGGAGGCCCAGGATGCTTCGATAGCGGCCTTAAGCTCTTCCAGAGTGTTGGGTCTTGCGTCTCTCAACTTCCTCTTCACAATATCCCACAGATTCTCTATGGGGTTCAGGTCAGGAGAGTTGGCAGGCCAATTGAGCACAGTAATACCATGGTCAGTAAACCATTTACCAGTGGTTTTGGCACTGTGAGCAGGTGCCAGGTCATGCTGAAAAATGAAATCTTCATCTCCATAAAGCATTTCAGCCGATGGAAGCATGAAGTGCTCCAAAATCTCCTGATAGCTAGCTGCATTGACCCTGCCCTTGATGAAACACAGTGGACCAACACCAGCAGCTGACATGGCACCCACACCATCACTGACTGTGGGTACTTGACACTGGACTTCAGGCATTTTGGCATTTCCTTCTCCCCAGTCTTCCTCCAGACTCTGGCACCTTGATTTCCGAATGACATGCAAAATTTGCTTTCATCAGAAAAAAGTACTTGGGACCACTTAGCAACAGTCCAGTGCTGCTTCTCTGTAGCCCAGGTCAGGCGCTTCTGCCGCTGTTTATGGTTCAAAAGTGGCTTTACCTGGGGAATGCGGCACCTGTAGCCCATTTCCTGACACACGCCTGTGCACGGTGGCTCTGGATGTTTCTACACCAGACTCAGTCCACTGCTTCCTCAGGTCCCCCAAGGTCTGGAATCGGTCCTTCTCCACAATCTTCCTCAGGGTCCGGTCACCTCTTCTCGTTGTACAGCGTTTTCTGCCACATTGTTTCCTTCCAACAGACTTCCCATTGAGGTGCCTTGATACAGCACTCTGGGAACAGCCTATTTGTTGAGAAATTTCTTTCTGGGTCTTACCCTCTTGCTTGAGGGTGTCAATGATGGCCTTGACATCAGTAAGGTCGTTAGTCTTACCCATGATGGGGGTTTTGAGTAATGAACCAGGCAGGGAGTTTTTAAAAGCCTCAGGAATCTTTTGCATGTGTTTAGAGTTAATTAGTTGATTCAGAAGATTAGGGTAATAGGTCGTTTAGAGAACCTTTTCTTGATATGCTAATTTTTTGAGACAGGTTTTTTGGGTTATCAGGAGTTGTATGCCAAAATCATCAGTATTAAAACAATAAAAGACCTGACAAATTTCAGTTGGTGTGTAATGAATCTAAAATATATGAAAGTTTAATTGTAATCATTACATTATGGAAAATAATGAAATTTAGCACTATATGCTAATTTTTTGAGAAGGACCTGTAGAACAACACGTAAAACAATAAATATAGAGAAAAAATTATTTTATTTAAAAAAACACAGTACAGTATACAGTATAAATAGATGAGGACAAAAAATGGTGAGGTAACAAGATAAGCACCTGGGACATATTACAACGCACATCTCAGCTCCATGTCACTGCATATGGATCAACAAATGGGAACAAAGGGGTTTTTTTTTATAACATTCTAAAAAAAGTGTCCTGAAACCCCTAGTGGGGAACCACATCGTGGTGTCTAGTAAAGGACAGGACCTAATACCTAAAGTCCCACAAGCTATCCAGTATTGCCGGCAAGGAGAATCACATAGAATTGTACTACCATTTAGTGCCTCCTATAAAGTGCCACTATGAGTGGCAGAGAAGTTGATGCAGTAAATGCATTGGGAAAAAATGTGTAATTTTTTTGTTAGAGAAACATTGAAGCTTTGTTCATACTGTAGTCCGAGCCTTTGTTGGCAGATTGGTTGGAAACCTAGCACTGCATGCGGCACTATTCCTCCCAAGTAAATGACAAAAGCCCCAAACCTATTGGACCTCATTAAGTCAGTGGGGTCCTTTAGGCTTCATTAGTATCAATGATAATCCAGCTTCATTAGTTTATAAGAAGTCCACAATGATGGTGTGGTAGCTAATCATGTAGGCCTCACTCAGGCGTCCATTTTTCATGTAACATGTTCTATCCGTGGTATTTATAGGTCATGGACCCATTGTAGTCTAAGGAGATGTTCACATGTCTACATTGTTTTTGTTTGTTTTTTGTTTTTTTGTGGTCCACAAAAAAAATCACAGTGACAAGTCAGTTTTTAATCTGAGTCACAGGTTAAAATAACCCATAGAAGTGTGTATGGGTGACATCCGTGTACAATCTGTGTGCTCTCCGACATTAACCTTACAGTGAGTAGGAGGAGCTTTGTATTTTATTTATTTTTTTCATATCAGCAAATCATTGACCTGATACTGATGGTAAAAATTGAGAAACTGACCAAGTGCTGATGAAAATCTGATAAAACACTGAAAGCCGAATCACTTTTTTTGCAGAAAAATCACTGATGTCTGAATGAGGTCTTATTTCCAGGATCTTGGGCACTTGAGCACATGTCATCTTCACACAGCAGTTGTCATTAGTGTTAGAAATCCAACAAGACCCTTCTTCAGATACACAGATGATGTCTTGGATTTAAAAAACATTATTTTGAACCCCCAACCCTTCACCCCTCCCAAAAAAAAAATGCTGAACCTTTTCGGGTTAGAGATATCCAGTAACATGTCAGAGTCTAGGTGCTGTGCTCTGAGTGACCTGCCCTCCATGCTTTCCAAGGCATCTTCAGAGATTGTCTGAAATAATTTCTAAACGTGGAGTGTGCGTCTCTTCCATCTGAAATCCAGAGAAAGATTAAAGTGACCCTGTCAGCACAGAATGACTGTTCAAACCGAGTACGGACGCTCAGTGCACCCTTGGTGTGGCCAAACAGTTCAGTGCACTTTCCCACCTACTTGTCTTTCCTCGATCTCTACCTCCTCCCTCTAGCGTATTAAATCCAGAGAAGAGCGGAGATAGTTGGAAAACAAGTAGGTGGGAAGTTGCAATTAAAGGTTTGCCACATCAAGGTTGCACTGAGCGCCTGTACTTGGTTTGAACAGTCATTCTGTGCTGACAGTCCCTTTTAAAAATACAAGTCTTCCTAAATGGTACAACTTGCTAGAGATATCTGCGCTGTAGATTCGGAAAATTTTTATGGCCATTGCAATTGTGCTTGGATAGCAGCACTTTTTAGCAGGGCTGTGGAGTCAGTCGGAGCCCATTTTGGTGGAGTTGGAGTCGGTGTTATGGAAATTGAGGAGTTGGAGTCGGAGATTTGGCTTAATGACCCACAGCCCTGCTTTTTGGTCGTCCCAATTTTTTTATTTTTTTTTTCTCTCTTTTTTTTTTTTTTTTTTTTTATACACTCCACAAAGCATCCAAAGGTAAAGAGCAGCAGCTCGTCTGTGTAGACCTACTCCCTCTCTTAACTCTAGACTCAGTGCTTGGCCAGCAGTGCCTTTTATTCTGAATCTCCCTAATTTCCCCTCCCGTTTTATAATTATTTTAAATACGTCCCTGTGCAGTTTCACTCTTCCAGACTTTTCATACGTTCAGTCGTAAATTGTGAAAATTTTGCACAAGTATTGTAGACTTTTTATATTGAAAATAAAATTGGAGAACACCATATCTAGTATGACATGTTGCATCTTGATAAAAACGTCACCACTACATAAAACTTCTATTTGTGCAGCTGGTTCCTGATTTACTATAGACTTTCAAAGCACGCCCATGGATAATGCCGCTATACTCTGTTGTGTAGCTGGTCTTGGAGGCATTTCATTTTAAAAGAGAGTTCAAATTACAACAGTTTTACAGAAGTGTTATTATTTCTACTGTTCCTAATGTTTTGTTTCGGAAAGTGCACCAGGGAGATCATAGGAAAGTATTATCTAAATCTACAGCTCCATTTAGTAACCTCATTGTTTTGTAACTCACTGCATACTCAGTCTGAATAAATATTTCAAGTTTCTCGCCCAAAATAGTGTAAGATTAAGGCTATTTTCGCTAAGGTGCACTTGCATTCAGAGCCTTTTTCAAGGTTTTTATAATTTACCTTTTAGCACTGTTCTTGCTGTCATTTTGGGGTGACCGCAGTGGAGTCTCAATGAACCCCAATATAAACATGCAGCATTAGTTGCAAGAAGCGCTGTGGAGTCTGTAAGCCAAGGTCCCGATCCCTCTATTTTTCTGCACTCTGACTCCGACTATGACTCTTTCTCAAATAGCCAATGACTATACACACTTTTACTTTAAAACTTAAAAGCACGCCTGGTTGCTGTGTTTTTGAACAACAAAAAAAAAAGACCTTAAGGCAATTAATTTTTTTAGCTGCATTCCCACGATCAGTTTTTAAATTAATTCTTTTACCTGCATATTTTAGAAAAAATGCAAGGAACTTATTTTACTTAAAGAAGCACTCCCATCAAAGTTTGCATTCTCTTATTATATTGCAGTCATTCCATTATATAGCACTGTGCACTTACAATTTCTCATTTTGTCCTTCTAAACAGTTAATTCTGCTGGTTTCCATTAGGTCTATGACATCACATGATTAAAAACTAACTAGATGAATCCTTGTAAGTTCTATGTAGAAACAGGAGGTCAATTTTTCCTGTACCAGTCATGAGTCCCTGCAAAAGTCCCTGGCAGGGGGAGAAGGGAGCAGCTGTGTCAGGAGTCGAAAAGAGGGATGATAAATGCTGGGACAAGAGACTTCCAGTTTCTACATAGATCAGAAAACGGCAAAGAATTTACTGCGTAGAAAGGCAAATTGAGCAATTGTAAGGACGCAGTGCTATATAACATGATGACTGCAATATATTAAGAGGCTATAAACTTTGATGGGAGCAGTGTTTTGTTGAGTTCAGAAATGGCACAGAAAATCTGCAACATCAATAGCTCATCATGGGAACAAATCCTATGATCCCCAGTGTAAACACTGCGTGAAATGCAACAAGATGCCGAGTGTTTCGTCCTTAACCAGAAGTTGGTAAAGTAAATGGAGGTTGAAATATTTCCTGTTATGATTCGGTAACCGAGGAGGATAACAGAAAAATAGGCTAAGCAACCAGACACACAGAGAGGTTGGTAGCTTAGCGGATTGCAGACCCCTAAACTGACAACACAACTAGAATTAGCCATGGGACGTACCTACGATGCCCTAGACGCCTCGACACAGCCAAAGAGTTAACGAAGCCTAAAGAGAGAAAGGGGAAAGCTAAACTGCCCGGAGTAGAGCCGCAAAGAGCCCCCCAAACATATATTGCCGGTGAGACAGATGAAGCACAAAACACAGGCAGAAAATAGTGAGCAAATGCTGGGGCCCAAACTGTCTGGATAGAACAGGACAGGAAAGGATACTGTCTACAATCCCGCAAAAACCCTAAGAAAAATTCCAACACGTCTGATATGCAAAAATACTGAGGCCACTCGACCTCTCCCCACTAAATCAGAACTCTGGTATGAACTGGATGCAAAACAGACACTGAAATAACTGGGGACCAGAAACACAGAAAAGACTGACACAAGCTGTGGCAAAGGGAAACAGAGTCCAGCACAGGTCTCCGCAGGGAACCCGGATGAACTCACACCAGCAAGGCAGAGAACAGAGAAAAGCAAAAATGCCACAGAGTAAAACAGACAATGACTTATCTGAAAGATGCAGGACAAAGCACGGAGTAAGCAGACTTCCAGAAGGCTCAGGAAGAAAGCAAAATCACCGGCAACAACTAAGGGAAGGCTGCTCACTTAAATCTATCAGTCTGTAACATCTGATCTCCAATCATCCTCTTCAGGTGATTGACTTCTGTCAGCCAGACCAGCTCCATTACCAGCAGCAACCACCAGAGGGAGCTCAAAAGCCAGAAGCCAGATCAAAAGTGTTCACAACAATTTCCATTCTAATAATTTTAGCTTTTTTGTTCCACTCTTGTTTTTAGTTTACAAATACTAATTTGAAATCACTGACCAAAAGTAGTGTGACAGTAACCATAACGAGGACCAGTCAGCAGGTAATAAGTGGCCAGTTTTTGCTCTTATTTTGTTCCCACAGCTTCCCTGAGAATTCCGATTTTTTTTTTTTTTTTTTTTTTTTTTTAAATCTGCCAACCACTTCCAGAGATTTAGGCCTTCTTATTTAGCGCTATTGTTTTTGCCAAGCAGGCATGGCTTACAGAATAATAATGCAGCATAAACTAAAGACACGACCCCAAAGCATCCTGTGAGCCATGAAAAAGACCATAGAAATTGGTGCAAAAAAAAAAACGTAACACTGGAACCATATGGTTGATTTAAAAAACAAACAAAAAAACCCGCAATACTCACGGGAACAACTGGAATAAAATGATGAGAGCAGAAACTAGCCACTTTCACCAGGTGACAGGTCCTTTTTAAGGAGACTTTCACACACGCGCATGCCGCGGTCCATGATGCACGGATCATCCACAAGTCTCCTGATCTGAACTCAACAGCTTCATAGTCCTAGGCAGAAATGAGGCTGTCAAATTTGGGTCACAAGGCCTGCTGCCACGACACACAGATGTGTGAATAAAGGCTATGTTTTGTTTTTTTTTGTTTTTTTTACATGAATTAGCAATTACGGTACGTTCAGGTAAAACAAAAATCATGTTCCTATTTTCTGACTTTTTTTTTCCTTCGTAATAAAGACACATGTACTAAGTTTATTGGATTTAAAGACCGATCCAGGCCTAAAGTAGTTATCAAATCCGATGAGAAACGGCATGTACTGTATGTAAATGGATTTTCCAGAAAAGCGTTCAAATGCTACTGAGAATTTTATCTACAGCACAGCCAGCTAAGCATAGCAGTTGCACAGACAGTACCATAGGAAATATAATTGATGACTATTTTAGATTTGCATTTATGAAGCAATTAGTCAAATTGTCAAAAGGTGTACATAGCCTTAAACAAATTATGTATTGCTGGTAACTCAGAGCTGAGGCTCAAGTAAGAAAGTTCCCCATAGTCCTTTAAAAAAAAAAAAATTAAAACAGATAAAAATATTTTTTTCAGTATATCAATATAATTACTAAAAGAATATAGCATCTTTCCAACATGAGGGTCAGAAATGCAGCAGTCTAATTTCAGATTCTTGAATCTCTATAAAAATGACTTGGTGGGGGGGGCGGAGGTTTGTATACCACGCAGTTAGTGGTGATCAAACTTAGTCGGATAAGGTGTTATCCCAGCACGCTCATGTGCTGATCGTATTCGAGCACGCCGAAGATACTTTATGTTCGAGTTCCTGCAGCTGCATGTCTCGGAGCTGTTCGACAGCCGCAACACTTGCAGGGATTGCCTAAGAAACAACTGGTTTCTGTCATGTGATGGCTGTGACTTTGCTGTTATTTTCGTCCTTCTCTCAGAATGGGAATTCGGAAGCCTGGTACATATTAATGTGGACACGTGATGCTAGCCTTGAAAAGAGAGGATTTATAGTGGTGTTCAAAAGCATGAGTTAATCACAAAATCTTTACATTAGTCTTTATTTTGATGCATTGGAGACCATGCACACTGTTTTCTAATTGAAAGCCTGAAGAGAACTGTACCATATATACTGTAATTTTTAACTACTTTACAGAAAATAGCAAAAAATTACCATTGGGCTGTTCTAAAAAAAAAAAATATCAGTGTCTGTATTTGTCTTTGCAAACTCACAATATGTACTTTTTTTTGTGGATTTAGCATTCCTGTGAATCATTTACCTAATATTTAGTTGTTACGCACAGTTTTTTTTTTTTTTTTTTTAGAACCAACCAACTTCTGGCGCCTGTCACCTGTTTTTGTAGCCCAGGATGCTTTGACTAGTTCCCACAATGTTTTGACATTTGTTGGCTTTGCCTCAGAAAGGTCATTTTTAATGTCACCCCACAAGTGCTCTATCGGATTAAGGTCCGAGTATTGGGCTGGACACTCCATAACCTCAATTTTGTTGGACTGGAACCAAGATTTTGCTCGTTTACTAGTACGTTTAGGGTTGTTGTCTTGTTGAAACACCCGTTTAAAGGGCATATCCTCCTTCAGCGTAAGACAACATTACGTCTTCAAGTATTTTAATACCCTATTTTCCGGCGTATAAGACGACTTTTTAACCCCTGAAAATCTTCTTAAAAGTCGGGGGTCGTCTTATACGCCGGGTGTCGTCTTATAGGGCGGGTACGGACCAATCGTCATATGGTGGGGGGAGTGGTCCCGATGACAAAGGGAAGGGGGCGTCTCACAGGGAAGGTGTTGGGGTGTCCCCTTATTACCTCATTATGGCAGCGGTGCTCTCTTCGGGTCTCTGTACTGGGTGGCGGTGGCGGCTCTTTCAGCAGCGTGGGGGCTCTGCTGGGGGGCGGCTGTGGCTCTTGGTGCAGAGTTGGGGCTCTGCCGTCATTTCCTGGCAGCTCCATTGCTGCGATGCGGTGGCCTCTGAGAAAATGGCTGCTGCATGCTCAGATTCAGATCTCGTCCCAAGATCTCGGGAGACGAGATCTGAAACGGATCATGCGCCGCCCCCAGCGGTCATTTTACCGAAAGACCTCTGCATCGCAGCAATGGAGCTGCCGGGGCCTCCAGGCTTTGAGGAAATGCCGGCAGAGCCCCGACTCTGCACAAATAGCCGCTGCCGCCCCCCCGCACAGAGCCCCCTCGCTGCTGAAAGAGGAGCCGCCGCCCCCAGCACAGAGGCCCGCAGAAAGCACCGCTGACACAATGAGGTAATGGGGGATACTCCCAACACCTTCACTGTGAGACGCCCCCTCCCTTTGTCATCGGGACCACCCCCACCATATGCAGATTAGTCCGCACCCGCCCTATAAGATGACGCCCGGCGTATAAGAAGACCCCCCACTTTTAAAAAGATTTTATAATTTAAATGGAAAAGTTGGGGGGTCGTCTTATACGCCCAGTCGTCTTATATGCCGGAAAATACGGTATATGCAAACTGGTCCATGATCCCTGGTATGCGGTAAATAGGTACGACACCATAGTAAGGGCTCATACCCATTTGTGGGAAAAAAACGGTCCGTTTACTGGATGGAAAAAAACGGTACGATTATATGTAATTGTCATGCGATTTGTATGCGATTTTTTAATTGCTCCATCCGTTTTCCATCTGTATGCAATGTGATTTTAACATGACGTTTTACATAGAGCAGTTATCTCTATGTAAAAAATCATGTAAAAATCACATTGTAAAGAAAAAATGTACACAAAAAGCAAATAAATATATATATATATATATATATATATATATATATATTATAATTTATTTGCTTTTTGTGTACATTTTTTTTTGATTGATATATATAGGTCATACACTTCTACATAGTATAATAGCCGCTAATTGATCCCGGCTATGCTGTAAAATCACACTGACAGCTTTAATAAAGAATAGAAACAATACATATACACACATAGAATGAATATATTATATATATATATATATATATATATACATACATGTCATTGTGACATATATATATATATATATAT
Organism: Oophaga sylvatica; assembly: GCA_033576555.1. Taxonomy (NCBI): domain Eukaryota; kingdom Metazoa; phylum Chordata; class Amphibia; order Anura; family Dendrobatidae; genus Oophaga; species Oophaga sylvatica. Next base: position 171,504,681 of record JARQOD010000001.1, on the reverse strand, counting down.
ATATATATATATATATATATTTGATACACTTCTACATACTGTAATAGCCGCTAATTCAATTGCCGGCTTTTGTGAAATCACAGAACCCGACATGAAATGACACATGGTTTACATACAGTTAACCATGTCATTTCATGAATTTTGATAAATGGTTTTAACTTACAATTACATGAGTGTATGTGTGCAAAATTGCAGACATGTAGGGGTTAATTAAAGGTGTAAATTCGTTGGAAAAAAAATGCGTGGGCTCACGCTGTATTTTCTCCACTAGACAGACAAAGCAAGCGAGTGGGGGCAAATAATAATAGCCCAGGGAGGGTGCATTTATTTTGTGCCCCCCCTGGCTACTAACATCTGCCCCCAGACACCCCAGAAAAGGCAAATCTATAATTAGATTAGCCTTTCTGGCACTTTGCCCGTCTATTCCCATTGCCCTGTAGCAGTGGCGAATGGGTTAATAAGGGGTTAAAGCCACCTTGCAATTGAAAGGTGACTTTAAGCCAGGTTAATAATTGAGAGTTGTCAATTTGACAACTATCAATTATTAATCCTATTGTATGAAAGGAAAAAAACACACACATTTATTATTAATCCTTTTAATGAAATAAAGACACAGTTTTGGACCATATTTTATTGCTCAGCTGTAATCCCCTGAATGAATCAGTTCCTTTCCCGGCGAAAGGAGAGGAAGTGATTAGTGTGTGAAGCTTAATTGATTGCTTCCCACTTTCACGTCAGGTCAGGGTGACCTGACCTGAAGTGAAAGTGGGAATAAATCAATTAAGCTTCACACATTAACCTGTAACCTGTTAACCCTTTCTGATGGATTACAGCATGGCACCTGACTGTGCATCAGATAGGTAAGAATAATGTTGCTTTTTTATTTTATATTACAGGAAATGGTTTTAGCAGGAAAATAAAAGATGGTCAAAAACTGTTTAATAAAAAATCATTTTAATGAAATTATCAAAGTGTATGTGTTTGATGTTTCTTTCATACAATAGGATTAATAATTGATAGTTGTCTAATTGACAGCTCTGTTATTAACCTGGCTTAAAGTCACCTTTCAATTGCAAGGTGGCTTTAACCCCTTATTAACCCATTCGCCACCGCTACAGAGCAATGGGAATAGATGGGCAAAGTGCCAGAAAGGGCTAATCTAATTATAGATTTGCCTTTTCTGGGTGTCTGGGGGCAGATGTTAGTAGCCAGGGGGGGCACAAAATAAATGCACCCTCCCTGGGCTATTATTATTTGCCCCCACTCGCTTGCTTTGTCTGGTGGAGAAAATACAGCGGGAGCCCACGCATTTTTTTCCAACGAATTTACACCTTTAATTAACCCCTACATGTCTGCAATTTTGCACACATACACTCATGTAATTGTAAGTTCAAACCATATATCAAACTACATGAAATGACATGGTTAACTGTATGTAAACCATGTGTCATTTCATGTCGGGTTCTGTCTTTTCACAATAGCCGGCAATTGAATTAGCGGCTATATACTATGTAGAAGTGTATGAACTATAAATATATATATATATATATATATATATATATATATATATATATATATTTATGTGTCACAATGACGTGTGTATGTGTATATTATATATACACGTGTGTGTATTCTATGTGTATGTATCTAGTGTTTTGTGAGCTGTCAGTGTGATTTTACAGTAGCCGGGATGAATCGCCGGCTTTTCAAAGGAGACTGGTGCGTATAAATCGGACAGCACTTGCATGGTGCGAGTACTGTGCGATGATTTCTCGCACCCATTGACTTGCATTGGCGATTATTATGCCAAATTCGCACCAAATCGCAGCATGTTGCGATTTTTTTTTTTTTTTTCTCACACCGATTTCGGCTGAGAAAAAAATCGCAAATGAGATGTCACCTATTGAATAACATTGGTCAGATTTGAATCCGATTTTTTTATCGGCTGAATATCATCCGTTTTCGTCGCCAGTGAGTATGAGCCCTAAGAGGAGAAATGCCCATATCATGTTGCTTGCACCACCATGCTTCACTGTCTTCAGAGTGTACTGCGGCTTGAATGCAGAGTTTGGGGGTCGCCTGATGAACTGTCTGTGGCCTTTGGACTCAAAAAGAACAGTTTTACTTTCATCGGTCCACAAAATGTTTCTCCATTTCTCTTTAGGCCAGGTGATGTGTTCTTTGGCAAATTGTATCCGCTTCAGTACATGTCGTGTTTTTTTTTTTTTTTTTTAACAGTGGGACTTTGCGGGGACTTCTTGCTAAGAGATTAGCGTCACACAGGTGTCTTCTGTCACAGTCCTCACAGATAACTTGAGACTGTCTGTGATCACCCTGGAGCTGATCATTGGCTGAGCCTTTGCCATTCTGGCTATTTTTCTATCCATTTGAATGGTAGTCTTCCGTTATCTTCCACAAAGTTTTACCCTCTCTAATCAACTTCTTAATCAAAGTACGCTGTTGTTCTGAACAAGGTCTTGAAGGAACCATGTTTCTCAGGCTTTCAAGGAGAAATTCATGAAACATGTCCTGGCTTCATCCTTAAATAAGGGCCACCGGATTCACACCTGTTTCTTCACAGAATGATTGACCTCATTAATAGATCTCCACACTGCTATTTATCATGAACACCTCCTCTTTTTAATTAATTATTCTAATACACAGACTCAAAAACATGCAGATCATGAATGCGGGTCTGGTGGTTTTCTTAGAATCCACTGCACCAGCTGGTAAATTGTTTGTTTGATTTGGTAATATAATTTATACCAAAAACAGTGATTAATCTGGTTAGTCATGTTGGACTGCTATAACTTTGAATACTACTATAAGGCTAAAGTAAAAAAGATGACCATAAAAAAATAAATCACTAATAAAAAAATAAATCACTTTTGTTTGCTATGCTTAAAGGGTATGCCACACTAAAACAATATCGCTAACGGGATCGCTAAAAAACGTCACTATTTAGCGATCCCGTTAGCGATGTTGTTCAGTGCGGCAGCTTCCAGCGACGAGCTTCCTGCTGTGATCTCGCTCGTCGCTGGAATCGTTCCGGACCCTATTTCATCGCTGGCGCTCCCGCTGGGTAAGTAATCGCTGTGTGGCACCTTTTCTTAGCGATTTAGCGGTACTTTTGTACCGCTAAAGTCGTTAAGAAGATCGCTAACGGCGATAGCGTCGTTAACTATATCGCTAAATGTGGCCGCATTTAGCGATATAGAAACAATCCCGCTAGCGATCTCATTAGTATGCAACGCTAACGAGATCGCTAGCGGGATAGCTTAGTGTGGCAGTACCTTAAGATTCAGTTCTCCTTGAATAACAGGTACATGGTTTATGTGCAGCGATGAAAATCATGTTTATACAATGGTGAGCTCTTGAGTCTTATCTCAAGCTGTCTGCAAGGTTGTCTGGTATTTTTAACAGCTATTTAGTAATAATTTACCAAGGATCAATTGGATAATCTCAGTGGAATTTTTTTCCTGCTTGTGGAACGGAGTGTTAACTGTTTGTACTTAAGGGTATGCCACACTAAGCGAGATCGCAAAAAAGACACTACTGCATCACCATTTTATGACGC
>JARQOD010000001.1:171433125-171501004 GCA_033576555.1 Oophaga sylvatica | reverse complement strand
CAAGAACATTGTTCAGCCAATGCGCCAAGCTTTAATCGAGGTGATGTCGCGACCACTCCACCCATTGTGACTGCTGGGTCTCATACAGCACCAATCACAGCATGTCACGTTTTTTTAATTTTATTGACACATCGCTGTCATTGGCTGGTCAGAATTGAACAGCCAATCACAGCAATCGCTGACACGGAGGGCGATACAAACCCCCGGGGCGACGTGCAGGGATGGCCTGCTGTCAGAGACAGCAGGCATCCTAACTCAGTTACCACGTGATGACCGGAAATGCACTGCAATAAGAACTGCCAGCCAATTCAGAGGCCAGAGGCTGACGTAAAAGAGCATATTGCTGGTGTATGGCATCACTGTCATGCACCAGCAAGTCTGCACCTCAAATAGTTGAGGAGAAGAGGACGCCACTGGACCACGACGAGGTAAAGAAAACTTTTTTTTTTCTTTACTGAAATCTGCAATGTGGGAGTACATATGAGGGGGAAGCAGGATGAGAGGGACAGATATGGGGGGTCAGGATGGGAGAACATATGGGGGGCAGGATGAATACATATGGGAGGCAGATGGAGACATAGGGACAGGATGAGAGGACACATATGGTGAACAGCATGGAGACATGGGAAGCAGGATGGAGACATAAGGGGGCAGGATGAGAAGACATATGGGGCAGGATGGAGACATATGGGGACAGGATAAGAGGACATATATGGGGGCAGGATGGAGACATATGGGCCAGAATGAGATTATATATATGGGGGCAGAATGGAGACATATGGGGCCAGATGAGAGGACATATATGAGGGCAGGGTGGTGACATATATGGGGGCAGGATGAGAGGACATATGGGTCATGATAAGAGGACATCTATGGGGGCAGGATGAAGACATATGGGGGGACATGATGAGATGACATATATGGGGGCAGGATGGAGACATATGGGGCCAGGATGAGAGGACATATATGAGGGCAGGACTAGAGAGGACATATACAGTGAAGGAAATAGTATAACCTATATCATATACAGTGGGGAAAATAAGTATTTGATCCCTTGGTGATTTTGTAAGTTTGACCATTGACAAAGACATGAACAGTCTATAATTTTAAGGGTAGGTTAATTTTAACATTGAGAGATAGAATATCAAAAATAAAATCCAGAAAATCACATTGTATAAATTATATAAATTTATTTGCATTTTAAAGTGAGAAATAAGTATTTGATCCCTCTGACAAACAAGACATACAGTAATATGTCATGCCGGCATCGGCGCCCGCTGCCACCGCTACCTCCACTCCCGTGCCCTCCTCACAGCCCCCCGTTCACCGGCTCACGCACTGCGCTGTTTCCCCGTCCTGTCCTCCTGCCAGCCCGAGGAATCTAGCGTGTCGCCTCCTCACTCTCGTCCTTCCGGCCTGTTGCGGCCCCGTGCATGCACCTTAGGCCGGCGGCGCGCGCTCCTCTCCCTTCTTAACCCTCTAAGCACCTTCCCAGAAGCATTTGTGCCCCAATCAGGTGCGGCACAAGGTATATCAGGTGGCTCCTCCATATTGGAGGCGCCTGATTACCATGTGCATACCGTGCGCTAATCCTGGCCCTGCTTGTGGGTTCTGCCCATTACCTGACCTCCTACTCTGTCCTGACCTCCTACTCAGTCCTGACCTCCTGCTCCATCCTGACTCCTTCTCCGTCCTGACTACCCGCTCTGTCCTGACCACCTGTTCCGTCCTGACCTCCTGCTGTGTCCTGACCTTCCTGTCCCTTTCAGTTACCTGTGCCTCTGGCTCCGTCCGGGTAATCCGCCTTGGTGGCCCTGTCTCCCTAGCCCCGTTCGGGGCTAGGCTATCTCCTCTCCGTAGTCCGGCCCGTGGTGCTCCTCATCTCTTCTTGAGCCGTCCCTCTTGGTGCCAACTGTCGCGGTACTTGACTCCCTCGGGACTGCCCCTAATGATCCCTGTATAGGGTTCGGCTCCACCTGGACGGTTCGCTTGTGGGAGCTTCAGTGCCGCGATCCAGAGGGTCCACTCTCGGAAGTACGAAATTCCCTTGGTGTCACAGCATAATCAGGCCATGGACCCCGCTGGTACCTCAGCCGCTACACAAAAAGAATTGCTCTTTTTGCAGGAAAACCAGACCCGGATTATGTCTTTTATGAAATCTATGGACACCCGGATGTCGGCCTTACAGACCTCCGATCGAGGGGTCACTCCTCTGTTGGCTGGGCTCCAGCAGGAGCTTGCGTAGAAGCTCGATACCCAGTCCCATATTCTTAGTTACATGGCGTCCGTTGATGATCATTTACTTTCTCTCCAGTCCTCTGCTGCTGCCTCTGACCCGCTTCGTGACCTGGCATCTCACCTGCCGCCGCGTCTGGGAAAACCTCCTTGGTATAGCAGAGATTCCAAATTGTGTCGGGGTTTCTGAACCAGTGCCACCTACACCTCGAGCTTTTGCCCCAGCAATACCCTTCTGATCAAGCCAAGGTGGGGTTAATCGTGTCCCATCTCGAGGTGGAGGCTTTAGCTTGGGTGAACTCCCAGTGGGAGCAGGATGACCCGGTTGTATCTAGTATACAGAATTTCTTGGACACCTTCCATAGGGTCTTTGATGAGCCAGGGTGATTGGCTTCCACCACGGAGTCCCTTTTCAATCTCCAACAGGGAACTCTCACGGTGGGACAATACGCTATCCGCTTCCGAACACTATCCTCAGAGCTGGGGTGGAATAATGAGGCATTGGTAGGGGCTTTCGGGTAAGATAAAGGATGAGCTCGCCGGCTGGGACACTCCTACCAGTTTGGGGGACGTCATATCCCTGGCCACGCGCACTGATTTACAGTTCCAGGAACGCTCTCGCGAGTCGGTTAGAGAAAGGAGGCCCTTTAGGTATAACCAAGTTCGTCCGAACAGGGATCCCAGTAGTTCTGCTCCTGAGCCTATGAAGGTGGACCGCATAAAGTTATCAGAGCAACGGCGGAAGGAAAGACTAGCGCAGGGTTTGTGCTTCTACTGCGGTGGAACTAATCACTTTCTGCGTTCCTGTCCGGAGAGACCGGGAAACTCCTCCACCTAGGCCAGGTAAAAGAGGCCTCCCTAGGTGACTCTGATTCCTCTCTACCCCTTACTATTTCAGCTCTAATTATCCTAGGTCGGGGCATAGATCTGTGGATGCGTATGTTGACTCGGATGCGGCTGGCAACTTTATTTGGCTTGAAGAAGTGGACAAGTTTCGGATTCCTGTTGTAACCCTTGAAGATCCACGCGTGATTACTTCTGTGGATGGCAAACCATTACCATGGTTACAGTCGATCTGGAGATGCAAATTGGAGTCTTGCATCGGGAAAGGATAGCCTTTTATGTTTTGCCCAATTTGTCTCACGCTTTGCTCCTTGGCTTGCCCTGGCTCAGGTCGCATGAGCCAGTCCTTGACTGGTGCTCGGGGAAGTCCTTCGCTGGGGTCACTGTTGTGAATGGGTTTGAGATGAGTTCTGAGCAGAGCCTCCCTCTGGTGGTTACAAGCGGTACTAGTGAGGATTGTGAAGACTGGGAATCAGGTGTTACTGATTGGTCTTATTTAAGGGAATCATTTTCCCATCAGGGTTGCCGGTGATCAATTGTTCTGGTCTGAATCCTTCTTTCCAGTTTCCCTTGTAGCCTGCTGTGTCGTGTCTGCATCTCCTGCTATCAGATAAGACAATTTCTTATTTTGTGTTTTTGCTATATTTTTGCTTTTTGTCCTGCACTTCTGTGGGGGCCTTCAGGGTCCCCTCCGGGGGCTTTTGCCCTCTCAGTTTAGTCCAGCCACTGTGTTTTGTACTTTTGCTTTTTCCAGTTTTTTCAGTGGCTGCTGTTTTTGTTACACCAGAGAACTAATTTAGGTGGTAGAGGTCGTGTGATCTCAGGTGATTTTGAAATTAGTAGAGTTGGTGTTTTTCAGGGTTTTCTGGGATTGCAGTAAGTACCCTTCCTATCCTTTTCTATTTAGTTAGTTTGGGCCCCAGCGTTTGCTCATACTATTTTCTTTCTGTGTCAGTATTTCCTCTTGTCTAACCGCCATTACATGTTTGGGGGCTTTCTATTATCTTTGGGGTTCTGCTCCGGGGCAGATAGCTTTCCTATTTCTATCTTTAGGTGTAGTTAGTTTCTCAGGCTGTGACGAGGCGTCTAGGACCAACGTAGGAACGCTCCACGGCTGCCTCTAGTTGTGGTGGTTAGTCAGGGTACTGCAATCTCATAGATTCCAACTGCTCTGGTGTATTTCCTTTTTTGCCTGCACTCCTCAGCTACCGTAACATAACATTATCACCGGCCTTAAAAATTGTATGGTACTCACAGAAGGGAAAAAATATTTTGAAGGAAGAAAAGTTGTCAGAGATATTTTTCTGTTTGTTGCATTTTTTTTTTTTTTCCCTCTGTATCTCTGGGTGCTGGGGAGGATCTTTTCTCCCAATGGAGTTTGCACAGTTGTCTGGCCATGTGGATCAGCTTGCCACTGAGGTTCAGAGTATTGCTGCATATCTTGCTAGGTTGCCTGTTGTGGAACCTAGGATCCCCATGCCAGATTTGTTTTTAGGGGATCGAGCTAAGTTTCAGAATTTCAAAAATAATTGTAAATTGTTTTTTGCCTTAAAATCTAAGTCCTCAGGAAACGCAGCGCAGCAGGTTCAAATTATCATCTCTCTCCTGCGCGGCGATCCTCAGGATTGGGCTTTTTCCCTGACACCTGGGGATCCTGTTTTGAGTGATGTTGATGCATTTTTTCAGGCCTTGTTGGCATTAAATCAGGGGCTTGATGACGCTGAGTTATACTGTCAGAGATTCCGTAGGTGGGCAGTCCTGACCAAATGGAATGACGACGCTTTGGCGGCCCTTTTCCGGAAGGGTCTGTCGGATAATGTAAAGGATGTTATGGTGGGATTCCCTGTCCCCTCTGGTCTCAATGATTCTATGTCATTGGCGATTCAAATTGACAGACGTTTGCGTGAGCGGAGAAGTATGCGTGGAGTGATGTTGCCTTGTGAGCCAGCTGCTGAGCCCATGCAGTGTGATGGAGTGGTGTCTGGGGCACAGCGTCATGAGTTTCGAAAGCGCAATGGGTTATGTTTCTACTGTGGTGATGCCTCTCATGCTATTTCAGTCTGCCCTAAGCGGGGAAGACATTTTGCACGCTCAGTTGTCTTGGGTAGTGTTCAGACTAAGTTTTTATTAACTGTCACTCTGATATGCTCTCTGTCCTCATTTTCTGCTCAGGCTTTCGTTGATTCTGGAGCAGCTATTAATCTGATGGATTATGATTTTGCTAAGCGTTGTGGGTTTTCCTTGATACCCCTACAGAAGTCTATTCCTTTACTGGGGATCGATTCTACCCCTTTGGCTGAGAATAAACCCCAGTTTTCTACTCAGGTGATAATGAGGGTTGAACCTGATCACCAGGAGTGCTGCAAATTTTTGGTTCTATATAATCTGCATGACATTATAGTGCTGGGTTTCCCTTGGTTACAGTCTCATAATCCTGTTTTGGATTGGAAATCTGTGTCTGTAACCAGTTGGGGCTGCCAATGTGTTAGTGCCAACACTCCTGTTTTTTCTGCCTCCCCCCAGGCTGAGGATGTTCCTGACTTTTTGTTTGATTTTTCTGATGTGTTTAGCGAAAGTAAATCTGCATCCTTACCTCCCCATAGGAGCTATGACTGCGCTATTGAATTAGTGCCGGGTAGTAAATTCCCTAAGGGTCGCCTTTTTAACTTGTCTATACCTGAACATGACGCTATGCGGTCTTATATCAAGGAATCATTGGAGAAGGGTCATATCAGACCATCCTCTTCACCCTTAGGTGCCGGTTTTTTCTTTGTGGCCAAAAAAGATGGTTCATTAAGGCCGTGTATTGATTATCGTCTCTTGAACAATATTACTGTGAAATATCAATACCCGTTACCCTTGATTTCTGACCTGTTTTCCAGGGTGAAAAACGCTACTTGGTTTACTAAGCTTGACCTCAGGGGGGCGTATAACCTTATTCGCATTAAGCACGGGGATGAATGGAAGACGGCATTTAACACCCCTGAAGGGCATTTTGGGTACCTTGTGATGCCCTTTGGGCTCACTAATGCTCCTTCCGTCTTCCAGTCCTTCATGAATGACATTTTCAGGGATTTTGTGGACAAGTTTCTGATTGTTTATTTGGATGATATCTTGATTTTTTCTAATGACTGGGACTCTCATGTGAAACATGTTCGAACTGTATTCCAGATTTTGAGAGAGAATGCTCTGTATGTGAAGGGATCAAAGTGTCTTTTTGGCGTACAGAAGATCTCATTTCTGGGATTCATTTTGTCCCCATCTGTTATTGAAATGGACCCGGTCAAGGTTCAGGCCATCTGTGATTGGGTCCAACCTACTTCATTAAAGGCTCTTCAGAGATTTTTGGGTTTTGCCAATTTTTATCGTAAATTTATTGGTAATTTCTCTGTTATTGTTAAACCATTAACTGATTTGACCAGAAAGGGTTCTGATGTGGTGAATTGGCCTCCTGAGGCAGTCTCTGCGTTTCAGGAACTTAAGCAGAGATTCACTTCTGCTCCTGTTCTACGGCAGCCTGATGTTTCTCTGCCATTTCAGGTGGAGGTTGATGCCTCTGAAATTGGGGCAGGTGCCGTTTTGTCCCAAAAAGATCCAGAGACCTCTAAAAGTAACCCTTGTGCCTTTTTCTCTCGAAAATTTTCTCCTACTGAACGTAATTATGACGTGGGTAATCGGGAGTTATTGGCCATGAAGTGGGCTTTTGAAGAGTGGAGACATTGGCTGGAGGGAGCCAAACATCAGGTGGTGGTCCTTACGGACCATAAGAATCTGGTCTATCTGGAATCTGCCAAGCGACTCAATCCTAGACAGGCCAGGTGGGCCTTGTTTTTCACACGTTTTAATTTTGTGGTTTCCTTTCTTCCTGGCACTAAGAATGTTAAGGCGGATGCCCTCTCGAGGAGTTTCCTTGCGGACTCTCCTGAGCTATCTGATCCCTCTGTTATTTTGAAGGAGGGTGTAGTTCTTTCCGCCATCTCGCCCAATTTGAGACTTGCTCTGGAGGGGTGTCAGGAGGATAGGCCCGAGCGCTGCCCTGTTGGAAAATTGTTTGTCCCGGACCAATGGAAAAAGAGTGTGATGTCTGAGATTCATTGTTCCGCATTGGCTGGGCATCCCGGAATTTTTGGTACCAGAGACTTGGTTAGTCGGTCCTTTTGGTGGCCTACCTTGTCTCGCGATGTCAGGGAATTTGTGCAGTCCTGCGGGACTTGCTCTCGCTCCAAGCCTTGCTCTCGCTCTAGTGGTTTGTTGATGCCATTGCCTGTGCCCAAGAGACCATGGACCCATATCTCTATGGATTTCATTTCCGATCTTCCTGTTTCTCAGAGAATGACCACCATCTGGGTAATTTGTGATAGGTTTTCCAAAATGATACATCTTGTGCCATTACCTAAGTTGCCTTCCTCCTCTGAATTGGTGCCGTTGTTCCTTCAGCACGTGGTTCGTTTACACGGCATTCCTGAGAACATTGTGTCTGACAGGAGTCCAGTTTGTTTCCAGATTTTGGAGGACTTTTTGTTCTAAACTGGGTGTTCAATTGTCTTTCTCCTCGGCATTTCATCCTCAGACCAATGGTCAAACTGAGAGAACAAACCAGACATTGGAGACTTATCTAAGATGCTTTGTGTCTGCTGATCAGGATGACTGGGTCTCTTTTTTGCCTTTGGCTGAGTTTGCTCTTAATAATAGGGCTAGCTCTGCCACTTTGATGTCTCCGTTTTTCTGTAATTCTGGGTTTCACCCTCGATTTTCTTCAGGACAGACGGAGGCTTCTGTCTGTCCAGGTGTTGACTCTGTTGTTGAGCGTATGCAGCAGATTTGGGACCAGGTAGTGGAGAGGTTGTCCTTCTCTCAGGAGAAGGCCCAGCGGTTTGCTAACCGGCATAGGACTGATGGTCCTCGGTTTAAAGTGGGGGACTTGGTCTGGTTGTCCTCAAAGAATATTCCTATGAGAGTAGCATCTCCTAAATTTAAGCCTAGGTTCATTGGACCTTATAAGATCATGGAGATTATTAATCCTGTTTCTTTTCGTTTGCTTCTTCCAGGGACATTTAAGATCCATAACGTGTTCCACAAGTCCTTGTTGAAGAGGTTTGTTGAGCCAGTGGTTCCTGCTGCTGTGCCTCCTGACCCTGTTTTGGTTGAGGGCAATCTGGAGTATGTGGTTGAGAAAATATTGGATTCTCGTTTTTCTAGACGAAGACTCCAGTATTTGGTTAAATGGAGAGGTTATGGTCAGGAAGATAATTCTTGGGTGTTTGCTTCGGACATCCATGCTAGGAGACTTATCCGTGCGTATCATAGAACTCATCCTGACCGACCTGGTTGCTCAAATGAGGGTTCGGTGACCCCTCCTCAAGGGGGGGGTACTGTTGTGAATGGGTTTGAGATGAGTTCTGAGCAGAGCCTCCCTCTGGTGGTTACAAGCGGTACTAGTGAGGATTGTGAAGACTGGGAATCAGGTGTTACTGATTGGTCTTATTTAAGGGAATCATTTTCCCATCAGGGTTGCCGGTGATCAATTGTTCTGGTCTGAATCCTTCTTTCCAGTTTCCCTTGTAGCCTGCTGTGTCGTGTCTGCATCTCCTGCTATCAGATAAGACAATTTCTTATTTTGTGTTTTTGCTATATTTTTGCATTTTGTCCTGCACTTCTGTGGGGGCCTTCAGGGTCCCCTCCGGGGGCTTTTGCCCTCTCAGTTTAGTCCAGCCACTGTGTTTTGTACTTTTGCTTTTTCCAGTTTTTTCAGTGGCTGCTGTTTTTGTTACACCAGAGAACTAATTTAGGTGGTAGAGGTCGTGTGATCTCAGGTGATTTTGAAATTAGTAGAGTTGGTGTTTTTCAGGGTTTTCTGGGATTGCAGTAAGTACCCTTCCTATCCTTTTCTATTTAGTTAGTTTGGGCCCCAGCGTTTGCTCATACTATTTTCTTTCTGTGTCAGTATTTCCTCTTGTCTAACCGCCATTACATGTTTGGGGGCTTTCTATTATCTTTGGGGTTCTGCTCCGGGGCAGATAGCTTTCCTATTTCTATCTTTAGGTGTAGTTAGTTTCTCAGGCTGTGACGAGGCGTCTAGGACCAACGTAGGAACGCTCCACGGCTGCCTCTAGTTGTGGTGGTTAGTCAGGGTACTGCAATCTCATAGATTCCAACTGCTCTGGTGTATTTCCTTTTTTGCCTGCACTCCTCAGCTACCGTAACATAACAGGTCACTGTTGCCACGAACGCTGTCTGCTGCCTGTTACCCGTTCCGGTCTTCAACAAGTACCTGTCAACCTTCCTGGGCTCCCATTGGAATATCACTCATTTGTGGATGTCTTCAATAAGAAGGAGGCTGAGACCCTTCCTCCACATCGGACCTACGATTGCCCAATCGAGCTAATTCCTGGAGCCACCCCTCCCAGGGGGAGAACCTATCCGCTGTCTCCGGCAGAAACCTCGGCCATGACCGATTACATCCGGGAGAACTTGGCCAAGGGCTTCATTCGGAAATCGTCTTCTCCGGCGGGGGCCAGTTTTTAATTTGTCCGGAAGGATGGATCCCTTCGGCCATGTATCGACTACCAAGGCCTGAACAATATCACGGTCAAGAATAGGTATCCTCTTCCCCTTATCCCATAGCTTTTTGACCGCCTGAGATGGGCCCGAATCTTTACCAAATTAGATCTGAGGGGGGCCTATAATTTGGTCCAAATTCGTGCTGGAGACGAGTGGAAGACCGCCTTTAACACGCGGGATGGCCATTATGAATATTTGATCATGCCCTTTGGACTCTGTAATGCTCCGGCATTCTTCCAAGAGTTCGTTAATGAAGTCTTCCTCGTCTTCTCGCTCGATCTATCCTCCCATAGGAAAAGTGTTCGACTGGTCCTGCAACGCCTATGAGAAAATCGACTCTATGCTAAAATAGAGAAATGTCTGTTTGAGCAAACCTCCTTGCCCTTCTTAGGGTATATTATCACGGACTCTGGGTTGAGGATGGATTCCGAGAAATTGTCCGCCGTGCTCAAATGGCCACGTCTAGTCGGAGTTAAAGCCATCCAAAGATTCCTGGGCTTCGCAAATTATTATAGGCAGTTCGTCCCTCATTTTTCCTCAGTGACCAAGCCTCTCGCAGCTCGTACCCGGAAGGGAGCAAAACCTAATGTTTGGCATCCCGAGGCTGAGGCCACCTTTCTCGCCCTGAAACGGGCCTTTGCGACAGCTCCTGTCCTACATCGGCCAATGTCCAGCAGGCCCTTTGTCTTAGAGGTGGACGCCTCCTCCACGGGAGCCGGGGCGATTCTTTCCCAGAAGACGTCTTCGGGGCGCCTGGTTCCTTGCGGGTTCTTCTCCAAATCGTTTTCCCCCCACAGAATGCAATTACTCAATTGGAGCTTGGGAATTGCTGGCCATAAAGATGGCTATGGAGGAGTGGCGTTATCTTCTGGAAGGGGCTGTTCACCCCTTTATAATCTTCACTGACCACAAGAACCTAGCCTGTATTCAGTCAGCTCAAAGAGTCAATTCCAGACAAGCTGTCATGGAAATATATATGTATTCCATATATTCAAAGTATATTCATATGTATGCATTCACAGTTAGATAGATCTCACTTGCTAAAAATCCTGTGCTCACACATATCTATACCAGCTATAATCAGTCGCTTTAAACGACCCTGGCCTTCATAAGGAACAAGTACAGAAAGTTTTAATAGATATCTATTGTTTACTTTTCTAGTCATGCAAGAAAGCTAGGGCAAAAGAACATAAAACAATAAATCTGCAACTTCAGCCCTTTTATCATAATTATCATAATTATCATACTTACACTAGAACAGCCAATAATCTAGCAGCTTTTAATTGTATGTTAATTGACTAACCAGCCCCTTTTTGTAAACGTATAAAACCTTGAATGAATAATAAATGTGTGGTCTTGACGAACTGCTATACTGACACTTCCGTTGTGGACAGTTTCATTTCGTTCTGAGCGCTCAAAAAGACATTTAATAGAGAATTGGGAACGGCAAGCAGCAAACACTGAAGGATAAATTTATCCTAATTAAATTTCCATAACAGTTGGCGCCCAACGTGGGGCAGTGGATGAAACGCACGAGGACCCGGCCGACCGGAGAGACGGGGGTGTTGGCCCTGGCCTTGGCACACGGGACGGAGACTGCAGCTCCATAAGTAAGGTAAGAAAACTCTGTCATCTTACCTGAATGTCCCCTGTGCCTAGTCCTAGCCTACACTTCTAGCCGGTCGGACGTGGTCATCACCGCATTCCCAGGTTGTGTAAAAAGTCCATACCCATATCCAAAAGCCCTGGAATATAAGCCGAGTTGTTTGCTGCTGTGCGGTGTATGTTTTATGTGAACCGGGAGAAAAGTTGGAACAGTGACTGTGTTTTTGCTTGCTGATTTCTGGGAGCTGTATGGCAAAAAACAAATTGCTGGATAAGTTCCCGCAGAAATCCTTCACACATAGGTGGGAGGTCATCTCAAAGAAAATCCAGGTGTGAGGGGCGGGAGCTTTGATTTGGATAAGTCCACGCAGTGATCTTTCACACATCGGAGGGAGGTCATCCCAGATCAATCCAGGTGTGAGGAGCGAGGGCTTTGAATCAGTTAAGTTTCTGCAGAAATCTTTCACACACAGGAGGGAGGTCATCCCAGATCAATCCAGGTGTGAGGGGCAGGAGCTTTGTTTGGATAAGTTCTCACAGTAATCGTCCACGCAAGGGGGGAGGTCATCCCAGTCAAATCAGACGTGGATGGTGAGAATTTTGATTAAGGCTATTACAGATTACTGTGACCGGCGCATCGGCCAGGGCGTACAGTTTTCAGAAAGTGATAGACCTGTACCTGTAGCATCGCCGTGCTCAGTGCAATTGGTGAGTTATCAGTTACCAGAGCAGCTTGTATGTGTCACAGATCATCAAAAGAGGGATTCGTATTCCCCCGGGTGTCTGTCTCATTGTACATGTCACTGTCTGTCTTGCAGGTACTGTCGCTTTAAATCTCATTCAGAGCAGCGTGCGCTCTGTCAGTATCTCATTCACTGCTGGCTGTAGCAGTGAGAAACCCCTTTGACCCCCCTCCTCTGCTAATCACGTTATCACATCTGTTTCCTGGTTTTGATCTTTTTAAGCTAGGTTTTTGGCTACAGGCTGAAGCGTGAAAATTCTTAGGCATTCAGACTGAACTATATTCATTTTTTGCTATTCTGAGGGATAATAATAATTTTTTTTTTTTTATATGTGATTTCAGTGCCTGTAGAGACAGCAAGCAGAGATATAAGGGAGGGGGGAAGTGCTGGCAGCAGCGAGATGACATTCCAGAAGGCGGTAGGAAAAAGCCTATGCTACCAGACAAAAGTTTTAAAAGTACTTTTCTTTTTGTTTTTATCATTTTACAATCAGTTTTTCCACCTCTTTTCTGTTTTTTTTTTTTAATTAGCTGTTTTAGTAACAAGGGTTGTTTTTCAGAGTTTTATGATTAATACGGTTTTTCTTTTCTCCCCTTTTTGGTGAATTTATTTTTTCTTTTTCTAGAGTTTTTTACTAAATCTAACTTTTGTTTTTAAAGTTTTTCTTTTAAGTACATTTTTAAATAATTTTGGAGAGGTTTTTCTAAGCAATTTATTTTAGAGTTTTATTCTCCAACCATTTTTTTTTTTCTCTACTAGCGGCCTTTAGACCAAGGTCAGAAACACAGATAAGGAAACTGCAGGCTGAGGGAGAACACACACACACAAACTGCGCAGCGGTTTGACTTACCCCTCCCATCAGGCATTCAGCGAAGACACACAGAACCAGAATGCAGCAGTTTTCAGATTTTTAATCACCTTTGTTGCATAGGTTTTTGGAATAGACACAGTACGTGAGAATCGAAGGGCTAGGCATGTGAATAGAAGGTCAGAGTACGTGAGAAGCAAATAGACAGGCAGCCTTTACGCTGCATAATGAAATGTTTTTTCTTGTTTTTTGAAAGGCAACAGGAAAGTTTGTTAATAGATTAGCATCTGCTATAAAAGAGCAGTGGTGCATCATGTAGAAGGTACAGCAAGTTAATTTGAACGGACCAGGAAGTGATTTTTTATGTGAATAAGATTGAAAAGGTGTTAAATCGTCTGTGAGAAAATGATCACTGACATGTCACAAGAGCAGAATTCAGAGTCACACACATCACATGTCCATCATGTGGAGACACGGGACAGGTGTAGTCTGCTCTCATTGAATAAGGAGCCTTGTACAGGGAAAAACGCTCCCCGCCTCTCTTCACAGGGAGAAGGCATTTTTGTTTCAACCATCCCCTCTCAAGAGTCACAGGGGGGACACCCTCTCCTTTTTCTTCTCTCAGTCCCTTTCTCCTTCTTCTTCAGACTTTTCTCCTCTGTCTTGGCTCCCATCCCTCTCATTCCTTCTTTCCCTCCCTCACATCTCTGACACATCCATTTTCTTCCTCTTCTTCTATCTCTTCCTCTCCAACTCTCAAATCTTCTTCATCTTCTTCTACTTCTCCCCCTCCATCTTTCTCCTCTCTCTCTCCTCCATCTTTCTCTCCTTTCCCCCTTTCACTCTTCTCTCCCTCCCCTCTTTCCTTTTCCTCCCTTTCTCCTCCCACACCACACCCACCTGCTCGTGCTTGCTCTCCTCCTCCTTCCTCCTCTCAGGCACATCCCACCTCTTCTTCACCCTCTCCTCCTTCATTTTTTCCTCTCTCCCCGCCATCTCTCCCCCTCCTCTTTCCCTCGCTCCTCCCTTCTCTTCCTTTTTTTTCTACTTTGTTATCAACTGGGTCAACGCCCAATCAAAGCAATGTGGTGTCCCTGTATTCAGTGCCTCCAGCACAGGGCACCCTGTCTATCCCAAGCACAGTACAAACATTGCCAGTCATTATATCAGGAGAAGAAAGTGCAAATCTCCCTACACAAAACTCTACATGTAGCCCCCAGACACAACTAGTAGAACCCACAGCTATGGCTTCAAAGGGGGGTAGTGTAGCTACAGACACAAATGAGGAACTTCAGTGCCGAGCAGGGCTGCCAGCATGGAACCATGACACTGATCCACCGCAGCCTCAGCAAGGAAGTGGGAAATCCCCATGCAGCAAGACAACTTTTAAGCCCAAATCTCACCCAGTGTATGCACCAAGCACACCATGTCACTTCTTATCTGATGAAGATGAAGATGCAACGTCACACATGCTGCCCAATACTAGGGAAGAAAACACACAAGCACCAATAGAGCAGGGACAGGTAGAGGCACCATCCTATGAGCCCTTCATCCCAAGCCAGGTGATCAGTATGCTGCCAGACCCAGGGATACACCCCATGCCATTTTGCCAAAAAATGCAGCAGATCCAGCGAATGTATGCAGCAGCCTGGATTGATCTCTGGACCGTAATGGAAATAAAAGCAGGTGATGCATTCTGGCCAATTATGAGAGAACACTTCAAGCTTCCAACAGAGTGATGCAAGTGTTTCAAGATTTGGGCCTCATTACCCATGATCAGACACACAGACGGATGTTGGCACAGGCTTTTGTGCATGGACTGAGAGAACCAATCAGGAAACCACTGGTAGTAGCCAGGCCAGAGTACACGTCAATAGCAATGGATACCCTGCTCGCAGTAGCAAAAAGGATTGAGTCCCGCCGGGACAGAAGGGACGTCCAGTGTGTAGGGATCTGCTCTGGTAGGCAGGGGCCGGGCCGCAGTAATGAGGCATACACACAGGCTTTTAGTTCAAAGTTCAGTGGTTTTAATAACGGGTTCAACAAAAAGTCCAGATAACAAAATCAAAGCAGAACATAAATCACTCCAGTTTGGAGAACCACTGGTCCCAGACTCACCCTTGCTTGGGACGGGCTTAACTAAGCGGCTGCAAGACAGCAGAGACCGCCAGGTACCATTCCGGGTGGTCTGGTACTCGCTTCCTGGTGCACACTGACACACTGTAACAAAAACAAGCTTCCAGGCTGACTCCAGCCAAACTCCTTCCTTCCACACCCACCAACTACAACAGCTCCTTGTTTTATAGGCCTAGTCCACACCCTCAGGTGAGGTACACATCAGCTGACCTGATCACGTGACTATGACCTCATCACAGGTCCTTGAGATCAGGGAAAATCCTGACCAAACTCCAGTCTGCTAGGAGAAATATATCTCCCATCCATCAAGACCCCCTTTGGTGTACCACATACCTCCCCCCTTTGTTCAACCTTAGGAGGGTGGACACATGACATACAGTGAACTCTGGACAGTGCATCTGCGTTTCCCTGTAATTTGCCTGCCCGATGTTCTACTGAAAATTTGAAATTTTGCAGAGACAGAAACCACCTGGTGACTCGTGCATTTCTCTCTTTGGTTTGACTCATCCAAGTCAGAGGGGAATGATCAGTTACCAACCGAAACGTTCTCCCCAACAGATAGTAGCGCAATGACTCCAGTGCCCACTTGATGGCCAGGCACTCTCTCTCTACAATGCTGTATCTGGTTTCAGCTGGAGTAAGCTTTCGACTCAGGAAACTAATAGGATGCTCCTCCCCGTTAACCTCCTGAGACAACACGGCACCCAGACCTACCTCTGACGCATCAGTCTGGACAAAGAATTCTCTTTTGAAGTCGGGTGTGATCAGAACTGGTGACCCACACAGTGCCCCTTTTAGTTTTACAAACGCTTCTTCAAGCTGATCATTCCATCGCACCATTACTGACTTCCTCCCTTTTAGGCAGTCAGTTAACGGAGCCGACAGGGTTGCAAAATCGGGACTAAACCGCCGGTAGTATCCCACTAACCCCAAAAACCCTTTCACTTGTTTTGTGGTGAGGGGACGGGGCCAGTTTTGGATTGCCTCCACTTTGTTTATTTGGGGTTTGATAACTCCTCTCCCAATCACATACCCCAGGTACCGAGCTTCCTCCAACCCTATGGAACACTTCTTTGGGTTGGCAGTTAGCCCTGCTTGTCTCAGAGAATCTATCACCGCCTGTACCTTGGCTAAGTGACTTTCCCAGTCTGTACTGTACACCACAATATCGTCCAGATAGGCCGTAGCATATCGGCGATGAGGACGAAGAACAACGTCCATTAACCTCTGGAATGTCGCTGGAGCGCCATGCAACCCGAAGGGTAGGACTATATACTGGAACAGTCCCTCGGGTGTTACAAAAGCCGTTTTCTCTCTCGCTGCTTTTGTTAGGGGCACCTGCCAATACCCTTTTGTGAGGTCAATGACTGAAAAATACCGGGCCTGCCCAAACCGCTCTATTAACTCATCGACTCGGGGCATGGGGTAGGCGTCAAACTTAGAAATTTCATTCAGTTTTCTGAAGTCATTACAGAACCTTAGTGTCCCATCTGGCTTTGGTATTAGGACTATTGGGCTGGCCCACTCACTCTGGGACTCTTCATTGACCCCTAACTGCAGCATCTTCTTGACCTCTTCCGAGATGGCTTGTCGCCGGGCCTCAGGCACCCGATATGGCTTTAATCGGACTTTGGCCTGCGGCTCCGTGACAATGTCATGTTGGATTAGGGAGGTACGACCAGGAAGTTCCGAAAAAACATCAGTATTTCGGCTAACAAACTCTCGGACTTCCTGAACTTGTCTGGGCGACAAAGTGGCTGCTATTTTGACGGCGGAGAGGAGTTCTCTTGCCTTCTCCTGAGGCAAGGAAGCCATCTCTACTGGAAATGCAGGCCGTGGACAATCCTCACCAAGCGGGTCTCTGTCTTTCCATGGTTTGAGCAGATTCACATGGTATACTTGTTCTGGCTTTCTCCCCCCTGGTTGGTGTACTTTATAGTTTACTGGACCCACCTTCTCTATAATCTCGTAGGGTCCCTGCCACCTTGCAAGGAACTTACTATCCACTGTAGGCACAAGTACCAACACCCGATCCCCAGGGTTAAAGGACCTTACCCGTGCCTCCCGGTTATAGACCTGCCTCTGTGACCTTTGTGCTGCTTCCATGTGTTTTCGGACTAATGGTAGGACTGTCTCCATTCTCTCTTGCATTTTGGCCACATGTTCTATAACACTTTTGTGGGGAGTTGGTTGGTTTTCCCAGGCCTCTTTAGCTATATCGAGTAAGCCACGGGGATGTCTGCCATATAATAGTTCAAAGGGCGAGAACCCCGTAGATGCCTGGGGCACCTCCCGCACTGCAAACATCAGGTATGGCAACAAGAGATCCCAGTCCTTACCATCTTTAGAGACTGCTTTTTTCAACATATTCTTCAGGGTTTTATTGAACCTTTCTACTAAACCGTCTGTTTGGGGATGATAGACCGATGTGCGCAACTGTTTAACACTTAACAAGTGGCAGAGTTCCTTCATGATTTTTGACATAAAGGGGGTCCCCTGATCTGTTAAGATTTCTTGAGGGATTCCCACCCGAGAGAACATACCCATGAGTTCTTTTGCGATCAGTTTGGCCGAGGTGTGTCGCAGGGGAATAGCCTCAGGATACCTGGTAGCGTAATCTAGAACTACGAGGATGTGTTGGTGACCCCTTGCTGATTTATTAACCGGCCCCACCAGATCCATGGCTATTCTCTCAAACGGGACCTCTATAATTGGTAATGGCACCAAGGGACTCCGAAAATGAGGCTGCGGACTGGTTACCTGGCACACGGGACAAGAGTTACAATACCGTTTAACTTCTTCATAGACCCCTAGCCAGTAAAACCGCTGTAGAATTCTGTCTAGGGTTTTCTTTTGGCCCAAATGTCCCCCTAGTACATGCGCATGCGCTAAGTCCATTACCAACCTCCGATATGACTGCGGTACCAGCAATTGCTCGACAATTTCCCCATGTATTTTGTCAACCCGATACAGTAAATCTTGGTTCAGCTCGAATCGGGGAAATACTGTAGCTGCCTCGGGGTGTTGGGGTTCCCCATTGACAACCAGTACATTTTCCCGGGCTCGAGTCAACGTAGGGTCCCGGAGTTGCGCCGTACCAAAATTGTCACCTGCCACATTTAAGTCTGACAATTCTGGTCCCGGTGGCAAATCTTCCATCTCCCCAGCTAACACTTCTATAGGAGAGGGGTTTTCCTCCTCCACCGAAGGCAAAGGTACTCCTACCGCCAGCACATCTTCCTCTGGGCCACCAGGTTCATGCCCGATTTCTGGAGAATGCAACCTGGTTGCCACTGGTGCCGATGACTGTTCCGTGGGAGGGGTAATTACAGGCCAAAGCACAGAAAATAACGGAAAATCTCTCCCCATTATTACATCATAATGCAAATTCACCACCACCCCCACCTCGTGGCACCTCCTGCCCACTGGCGTGTTTATCATCACCAGGGCGGTAGGATAATGTTTTAGGTCCCCATGTATACACAACACACCCATCTTCCGACCAGTATACTCGCTGATCTGGACGTGGCTGGCTCGTATTAGGGTCACGAGACTCCCTGAGTCCAGTAGAGCCACAGCAGGGTTACCCTCCACCTCCACTTTACACAAATGATTCATATTGGGTCCCTCTGGTTTACCCACTGCACACGTGTTTGGCATAGTGAGACTGATAG
Organism: Oophaga sylvatica; assembly: GCA_033576555.1. Classification (NCBI taxonomy): domain Eukaryota; kingdom Metazoa; phylum Chordata; class Amphibia; order Anura; family Dendrobatidae; genus Oophaga; species Oophaga sylvatica. The sequence continues at coordinate 171,482,399 of JARQOD010000001.1, read as the reverse complement.
TACCCATAGTTTGTGTCCATGGGCTCAGTCAGGTGGGGGCAATCAGCTCTCACATGTCCTGGTTCTTGGCACCGCCAACAGATTATGGGGCCCCTTTCGTCCCCAGACGTGTCCTGGGCGGCCTTCCGAGTCTCTGCTCGCCGAACGGCGGGTGAAGGTTTGGGGAATTTACTCATTACCTTCCGGGTAGTCTCTCCCTGTATCTCCTTGGTAGCCCCATATCTTTCAATGAGGTCTACCATTTGGAGACCATCAGTAGGGGCTGCCTGTCCAACCCATGTTTGAAGGGTGTGGGGCAAAGTTCTCCAGAATTTATCAGTCACTATACGATCCAGCATAGCGCGGGGTGACACTTCCGGCTGCAACCACTTTTCTATCAGGTGTATCAAGTCATAATACTGGGACCGAGCTGGCTCGGAAGGGGAAAACTTCGACTGGTGTACCCGCTGAGCCCGGACTAACACATTTACCCCAAGACGTGCGAGTATCTCACCCTTGACGATCTCGTAGTCCCTATGGTGCTCGGGGGGTAGGTCTCTATAGGCTTTCGCGGGTCCTGGAGCCAAAAACGGAGCCACGATCTCGGCCCACTGGTCCCGGGGTAGTCTCTCCCTCTCAGCCACGCCTTCAAACAACTCCAGGTACACCTCGACGTCATCTGACTTTTCCATTTTCGGAATCGCTGTGCGTACCACTTTCCGGACATCCTGACGTCCCGGGGCAGCTCCTGCTGTCTGCGGCGCTGTGATGTGCTGCATCAGTAGATTGTTGGTTTCCTATTGCCGCTCCATAGCCTGCTGCTGTATAGCCTGCTGTTGCTGCTGTATAGCCTGCTGCTGCTGCTGCATAGCCTGCTGCTGCTGCTGTGTAGCCTGCTGTTGCTGCTGTATAGCCAGCTGCTGCTGTCGCATGGCCTCCACAAGCATTTTTACTGTGCTCTCCATCTCCGGACAGCTATCCACCGGGTTTTGCGTCACTTTCTTCACCCAGGACATTTACTGTCATGCAGAGAGAAAAAAAAACATCCACAAAAAAAAACAGCCTGACCTCACTGCGTATGCCCGCATTCAAGCCACCAATTGTAGGGATCCACTCTGGTAGGCAGGGGCCGGGCCGCAGTAATGAGGCATACACACAGGCTTTTAGTTCAAAGTTCAGTGGTTTTAATAACGGGTTCAACAAAAAGTCCAGATAACAAAATCAAAGCAGAACATAAATCACTCCAGTTTGGAGAACCACTGGTCCCAGACTCACCCTTGCTTGGGACGGGCTTAACTAAGCGGCTGCAAGACAGCAGAGACCGCCAGGTGCCATTCCGGGTGGTCTGGTACTCGCTTCCTGGTGCACACTGACACACTGTAACAAAAACAAGCTTCCAGGCTGACTCCAGCCAAACTCCTTCCTTCCACACCCACCAACTACAACAGCTCCTTGTTTTATAGGTCTAGTCCACACCCTCAGGTGAGGTACACATCAGCTGACCTGATCACGTGACTATGACCTCATCACAGGTCCTTGAGATCAGGGAAAATCCTGACCAAACTCCAGTCTGCTAGGAGAAATATATCTCCCATCCATCAAGACCCCATTTGGTGTACCACAAGTGTTACAACTGTGGCGAGTTTGGTCATTTCCGGAACCGGTGCAGAACACTGACTTCGCCCAGAAGAAGAAGAAGAAACACAGAAAACAGTGAAGAACCCCGTCCATAGGACAGGAGCACACCAAGTCCACAGGGAACCCCACCAGTGGGACCAATATCCTGAGAGTGGATGGCGTAGTCAGATCTTTTCTTGTGGAACTCCGCAACCTCACCTATCTATCAGAATCTTCTGCGTCCTGCATGGGAATTGATGGTCAAATCAGATATTTCCAGATTATGAAGCCCCTGAGCGTGTGGACTCAGCCAGAATGCTCCATCATGTCCCAGTTTGTTGTGTCAAAGACCTGCACCCTCAACCTATTGGGAGTGGACTTACTGCAGAAGCTGAAAGCGACCAAAGTGTTCCAGGAAGATGGGACCATGACACTTTCTTCACCCCTGACCCAAGAAGAAACAGGAACAACCACACTGCAGACCTATCACAGGAGGTGCTGGACATAGTACCAGAAAAGCCACTCCATCACCCAGAGTCAAGATGTCTCTGACCAACTGAAGGTCTAAGTGAACTCGCCTACGAAGACGGCCTGAGAACTTTGACATTGGCCAGGATATTCAACTCAAGAAGGACCCTACTCGCTTCATGGAATGGCAACACCTCATCCGGCTCCAACGCCAGAGGTTCATCTTTTGCAAGCACCAGGAGGTGCCCCCTGCAATCAACCAGTTCACCCAGGCCGTAGACCGGCAAAAGGCCACTCAGCTCTTCAAACTTGTGCACAAATACTGACCTGAGACCGAGCTGGAGAAAAAGAAACTACTGATGGCCTGTGCTGAGAAAAAAGCAGCCAGTGAAGGAGACGTCCCAACAAGAAGACCCCCTGTGACCAGAGCAGGTGCTAACACAGTGACTGCCTTGGTGGAGAACAAGAAAGCCAGCTGGTCGTCATCTCTCATGATGTGGATCCTAGTAGGCGGCTTGTTTTCTCGCCAGCTCTGTGCCGGGAGATGGGAGTCCCCTGCCGCATAGTGAAGGACAAGGCAAAACTGGGCTGCCTCGCCCATTGGAATCAATCCCAGCTTTCCATAGTAAAGAAAAAGACTGTAAACCCCACTGAGTTCAGAATGGTGTAAGGCCTGGAGGCCGTGAAAGAGGCTACGGTATTTGAAACCCCAACAGTGCTGAACCCGCACACTCTGCTCTCAAAAGTCCCAGTCACCGCAACGGTATTCACGGTGATCAACCTGGCCAGTACCTTCTTCAGTGTTTTCCCCTCCACCTGGAGGCCTGCCTTCACGCACACCAGTGCAGTGCATATGGACAGTGTTGCCTCAAGGTGCTCAAAACAAGCCCTTCAAGTTTCACCAAGACAATGTCCTCCATCTTCGTCAACTGGATTGCAGAATATGCAAGAGTCACTCTTCTACAACACGTGGATGACCTTCTCTTTTGTGTGGTTGACATCGATACCTGCACAGTCCATTCCTTGTCTCTCCTACTCTACCTGGAAGAACAGCAACGCAAGGTCTGGAAGAACAAAGTCCAGTGATGTCAGAAGCAAGTTACATCCCTGTGACACTGTATTGCCCACCAGACGAAACACATGTCAAAAGACTGGAAGACCACTGTGGAGAAGATGGCTCCCCCAACAACTCCAAGAATGCTGCAGGCTTTCCCTGGTCTAGTGTTGTATTGCAGAACCTGGATCCCTGATGCCTCAGTCCTAATGCAGCCTCTGTGCGCTTGCATCAACGCAACCCCGCTCCTTCTATCGGACGCAGCCTTCAACTCATTCAGGAGATTGGAAGAACTCCACAGTCTCAGCACCAACACCAGGCCTACCTGACTACGAGAAGTCTTTCCGTCTACCTGATGGAAGAAAGAAGGTCATGCTACTGGAGTCCTGATATGGATTCACGGGGGAAAACAGAGACTTTTAGGCTGCCTCTCAGCCCGCTTGGATCCAGTTGCAAGAGGAGCACCCTCCTGCCTGATGGCAGTATCTGCAGCACACACCTTCCTGGACAAGATTGCTGACATCACTCTTGGACAGCCACTGGAAACTCTCACTCCACACGACATCTTGGCAATCTTCAATCAAGCTCAACCAACAATAATCTCCCCACCGCCAGGCATCTTTGTGGCGCCTCTATCGCCTTTGTCTCATAATGTCACCGTCTCCAGACCTACAGTCCTCATCCCGGCTACTCTACTCCCACTCCCAAGGGGGGATACAATATGGACTTTCCAGAACAAAATTTACAAAATTTATCCTCTACTTGGATGGCTCCAGATTTGCAGATGATGAAGAAGTTTCCACACAGGAAGTGCAGTGACCAGCAATCAAGAAATCCTGTGGTCCAGAAGTCTGTCACCTAGCCTGTCAGCCCAGGAAGCAGAACTGATAGCGCTGACGAAGGCCTGCCAGATGGCAGAATGCAAGACTGCAAACATCTACACCGACTACAGGTACTCGCATGGCATAGCACACGACTTTGGGCCCATCTGGGCTACAAGGGACTTCATCACAGCAAACGGGACAACCGTGAAGCATCATGGAGCCTTCAGGGACCTGCTGGGTGTACTCCAACTTCCAAAATGGTGGCAATTTGAAAAATGAAAGTGCATGGAAAACTGAGAACAGAAGAGGCGTGAGGCAATAACATGGCGGACATGGCAGCCAAAGAAGCGGCCAAAGGAAGACAACATGGAGAAGTGGGAGAGGTCGTAGAGCCGGACGGCTACTACATGACGACTGAAGACAAGAAACCTGACAAAAGACGTCCTGGGATCTGCTCAAGAAGTTGCAAGACCAAGCTCCAAAAGGAGAAGAAGAGCTGAATGCGAAAAAAGCAACACGTGAAGAAGGAAGGCTATCAATAATGGACTTCAAACTCTGCCTACCACAAAGTATGCACCCTATGGTGGTCCAATGGGCACATGGACCCACACCCACATATCAAAGACACAGATGAATGATCTGATTGGTGCTTACTGGTTCGCTTCAGGGATCTCCACCCTAACAGCCAAATTCACCAGCAGCTGTCTGACCTGCGGCAAATGCAAGCCTGGACGTATGGAAGAAAGTCCCCCTCACCTCATCTGGAAAGACCACTCTACCAGCTTCAAAGGATCCAGATAGACCACATCCAGATATCGCCAAGTGAAGGATTCAAATATGCCATTGTGGTCAAAGAAGTATTTTCAAGATGAACAGAAGCGTTCCAAGTCAGCAAAGACTACTGCAAAGAAGCTACTTTCGGAAAATAGTGTGCAGATACGGGGTTCCAGAAATGATAGAAAGTGATCAGGGACCCGCATTCACAGCAAATCTGACACACGAGACCCGATTAGCAGTAGGGTCAGACCTAGGCCTACACACTCCTTACCACCCCCAGAGCAGCGGGAAGGTAGAAAGACTGAACGGAACACTTAAGAATAGGATGCTGAAAATTGCCCAAGAGACACGCAAACCATGGCATGACACACTCCCAATTGCACTGTTTAACGTAAGGCACACTCCCAGAGACCCAGAAAAGCTGTCACCATACGAAATTTTGTTTGGGTCTAGTCCCAAGTTAGGTGCATTCTTCCCTCAGCAGCAGAATATGCAAAATGATATCTTGTTTGCTTATGTAATTGAATTGGTCAAAAACTAATGTCCATTCTCGAGTTTTTCTCTTCACTGCCAGATTTGATGGTCCTGTCCAAGAGCCCGAGATGACACCAACCTCTGTGTAACTAGAGGGAAAGCCTGTTTGGATCCACGTATCGCATTGCAAGGAAGCTCCCGTACCAGGAGAGACACCTAAGCCATGAAGGATGTCGTGGATGCTCTGACTGACCAGACAGATGACCTACCTGATGAAGAATACACACGTTTTTTTCTGAACATGCAGTTAAATAAAGAGACTATGATTGCAAACACATAAACCCCCGACAGGGACAGTCCTCCTGACCGCCCATTTACGAAAAGTTTGTATTCGGTGGGGGAGGCATGCGCTAGGCATATTCTCAACCCGCCGGCAGCACAAAAGAGTTGCAGCGCTTTGGGACAGGAGCAGGTTTTTAGGGCAAGTGGTATCTAAGGGGGGACTGTCATGGAAATATATATGTATTCCATATATTCAAAGTATATTCATATGTATGCATTCACAGTTAGATAGATCTCACTTGCTAAAAATCCTGTGCTCACACATATCTATACCAGCTATAATCAGTCGCTTTAAACGACCCTGGCCTTCATAAGGAACAAGTACAGAAAGTTTTAATAGATATCTATTGTTTACTTTTCTAGTCATGCAAGAAAGCTAGGGCAAAAGAACATAAAACAATAAATCTGCAACTTCAGCCCTTTTATCATAATTATCATAATTATCATACTTACACTAGAACAGCCAATAATCTAGCAGCTTTTAATTGTATGTTAATTGACTAACCAGCCCCTTTTTGTAAACGTATAAAACCTTGAATGAATAATAAATGTGTGGTCTTGACGAACTGCTATACTGACACTTCCGTTGTGGACAGTTTCATTTCGTTCTGAGCGCTCAAAAATACATTTAATAGAGAATTGGGAACAGCAAGCAGCAAACACTGAAGGATAAATTTATCCTAATTAAATTTCCATAACAAAACCAGGTGGTCTTTGTTCTTTTCCCGTTTCGACTTCAAGCTTCATTTTCAGCCCAGTAATAAAAATGCCGAGGCGGATGCACTTTCCAGGTCCCTGCAGTCACCAGAGGCAGAGGAGGTCACTTCACATATCATCGATCCTGCCAAATTCATCACAGCGGCTCCCGTGAGTCTTCTTCCCATCCTGCCTGGCAAGACCTTCGTCCCGCAAGACAGAAGAGTGGAAATGCTATGCTGGGGACACTCCTCCAAGATTGCAGGACATGTCGGGATCAAGAAGACTCTCGCTCTTCTCTCCCGCTAGTACTGGAGGCCTTCCCTCCATCAAGATGTGTCTGATTTTATAGCCTCCTGCTCGACCTGTGCAAAAAACAAGTTACCAAGAATGTTGCCTTCCGGCCTCCTTCACCCATTGCCTGTTCCTGTGGCTCCTTAGCAACATATCGCCATGAATTTTATCACTGACTTGCCTCGCTCCTCCGGGTGCACAACTATCTTTGTGGTAGTGGATCGGTTTTCCAAAATGGCCCATTTTCTGTCGTTGCCTGGATTACCTTCGGCCCCTGTGTTGGCAAAAATCTTCATCCATCAAATTTTCAGATTGCATGGGCTTCCTCAGCGGATTGTGTTTGATCGAGGGGTCCAGTTTACCTCCCGATTCTGGAGAGCACTCTGTAAGCTCTTGGGCATATCTCAGGATTTCTCCTCCGCCTATCATTGTCATGTATAGTGTACAGTTCCTATAGCGTCTTGTGCTTGGGTGCGAGGAAAACACAGGAGACATAGGTTGAAATGAAATGACTTGTATTACTTCATACAAGCATGCTGAAAAGTTCACACAGTTTGCAGGAACAGCGACAGGAGACACAGCAGGCCAGAGTAACTTCAAGCACTACAGTAAATCTCCAAAGCAGGTTCAGGATCTCTTCTCTGTACCGTAATTCCTCTGCAAACATGGATTCACCAAACAGCAGGTTTCCAGAGTCCAAAAGTGTTCCAAGGTTCCTCAGTAGGGAATAGCTGGAGTACAAGTCCAAGGCTTCCAGGAGTCAGGTCACAGACTGACTGAGGCTTGATTCAGGAGCACTGATTGTTCAGCTGAGGCTGCTTAAGAAGCAAGAGGGAAGAATCAGGGTGGGAACATGAAAACTGGAACTCCATACTAACTGAGGGCAAGAGCTGCAGAAAGACAGAAAACAAAATGGCCGACGGAAAACTGAGTTTCAAGGAACATGTCAACAGAGACAAAGAACCTTACATTACTCCCCCCTTAGGGACAACCTCCGGATGACCTCAGACCAGGCTTGTCAGGGTACCTCTGATGAAACTGGCGGAGCAGGCGAGGAGCATTTACATTATTGACTGGTTCCCATGAGTTGTCCTCCACTGGGTAGCCCTGCCATTTAATCAAATATTGCAACTGATTTCTGTACAACCTGGAATCTAGAATCCTTTCCACCATAAATTCTTCCTGACCATCGACCAGCACTGGGTCAGGGCAAGGAGAAGAACGTCCAGGAAACGTATTGGGTGTTGCAGCCTTTAGTAGGGATACATGAAAGACAGGGTGGATTCTCATAGTTCTGGGCAGTTGAAGACGACAAGCAACAGCACTTATAATCTTATTGATCTTATAAGGTCCAATGTACTTATGTCCCAATTTAGACGATGGAATCTTTAATTTAAGATTTCTGGTTGACAGCCAGACCAAATCTCCTACCTTGAAAGCTGGTGCAGGTTTACGAAATTTATCTGCTGCTTTCTTGTACCTTTCCTGAGCCAATTCTAGATTTTCCTTTAGAAGATCCATATTCTTTTGTAAAGAAGTGATTCTTTCAGCCACTGCCGGCAAGGGCGTATCTATGGGAAATCGAGGAAGAATGTTAGGATGATAACCTAGATTGGAGTAAAAAGGAGACTGCTTAGTGGAGGCGCTCTGAGAGTTGTTATAAGAGAACTCAGCCAGTGGAAGTAGATCCACCCAATCATCCTGTAGGTGGCAGATAAAACAGCGGAGATACTGCTCCAGGGTCTGATTGGTTCGTTCTGTCTGTCCATTAATCTGGGGATGAAAAGCAGAAGAAAGGTTTACTTTAATGTCCAATGCTGCACAGAAATTTTGCCAAAACCTTGAAGTGAATTGCACCCCTCGATCCGAAATGACCTCATCCGGTACTCCATGTAAGCGAAACACATTCTTAATCATCAAGTCTGATGTCTGTTTAGCAGTGGGTAAGCCGACACAAGGGATAAAATGAGCTGCCTTTGTTAGACGGTCAACCACCACTAGAATGGTGTTCTTCCCTTGAGAGGTTGGTAACTCCACAATCAGGGGCGTACATAGAAATCATGGGGCCCCATAGCAAAAGTCTGAATGGGCCCCCCCCAAAAAAAAATAAAAATCAACAGGTGCTCTTAACTCCAGGCATGCATGTTATATGTCAAACAATTAATTTTATAGCTAGTCTTTGATTTTTTTTCTCATTTGAGTAAAAGAAAAAGTAAAACACATCCAATGTAGTCTTATCTGGTGGAAAATACGAAGTTATGATTTAATATTATTTATTTCAGGTTATTCTAAAATCACACATCACAGATCTAAAAGCATTACCAACCAAGCGTACACATAGAAATGTAACTTGGGATGATCCCTGAAAGCGGTGTGACTGCCTGCAAGCAACCATCCTGGAATACATAGGGTCACTTTTTGTAGAGAGCTGGATTTACACTGCAGGATTCCTAGAACTGCTTATTGCCCAATAATCAGTGTAAACAGACAGCCGATCATCACCCAAACAATGAACAATTCAACAAAACAATTATTGACTAAAAAGATTTTCAATCTGGCTTAAAAATACTCCCACTCAGTAACACATCCTGCATTGTAACCAGTATGTGCTGCTGAGAACAATAATAATCTATGCACACAAAACAATCTATACTGATCATTCTGATCCTGTGGCTGTGAGCATAAGAAATGCCAAAATGGGCTATCAGCTATTGGCTAACAAGTAGCTGATTGATTGTCAATATATATAACACAGACATTTAGCAAGGCAGAATAAATCATTGGTGGCTCAGTGGTGTGTATATATATATATATACATATATATACACACTGTGAGACAGTGAGAGCATATGTATTGAATGGGGTGTACATTTCACAGGTACTTTGCTGACTTGTATAAGGGAAATGTGTGCCTTTGTAAAACTAGTGGTGGAGAAAGGTCATTACACCATCCATTCAAGTACACGTTTGCAGCTCAAACCTGTGGCCACTCAGGTGATAATTAGGAAACCAGAAGTAGGTGTCTGGGAACACAGTCAGGGAGCTAGCTTAGCCTGGACACAGGAAGGTGTCCCGGCACAAGAAGCAGTCTCCAGGAGTGGGAGCACGCTTAATCTGGACAAGGGGTCCAGGCCCAGAAGGTGTCTCCAGGAGTGTGAGCTATCTCAGTCTGGGTGCAGGAAGTACCCCGGACACAGGAGTAGTCTCAGTGAGAATCCGTGCGAATAGCGGCTGATTAGGAGTGGATCTCTCTCAAGTCTGGACATTGAAGGTGCCTTCAGACACAAGGAGGAGTATCTGTGAAAACTCCATACTGGTAACATATATCATAAGTGTTGTTTTGGGTCAGGCTGGTAGAGCCGGGACCCGGATAGACAGGGCAATCTATCTATGTGTAATTAGTGGCTAGACAAGCCTAGGTTTTCTGTTTATGCTTTATTTTTATCTGTTTGCTGTGGACTTTAATAAAGCTGGTTGCGGCCAGTTTTACACCAGAACTGCTGTCTGAATGAACTGTTTTCGTGCCATTCTGTCTACCCAGACAGCGATCCTAGAGCTATATCCCCTGGAAACGTTACAATTGGCGGAGAATGCTGGGGCAGCGCAGTGGCTGATACAGTTAGTGCTGGAGTGTGCATGCAGCACAGTGGTGAGAGACAGCAATAAAGGTGAAGTCTGTTAAGCAGCAGCAGAGAAAAAAAAAAAAGTGTGTCAGCAAAAACGTCTGATTGGAGCAGTCTTAAAGAGACAGTGGCCCTAATAGAGTTTGCAGAGAAAAAAAAAAAAAAGTGTCTGCACGGCAGAGCTGAAATTTTCTGTGGAAAAGACTGTGGAGTGTGTATGTCTTGAGTGAAGACTGCCGTTGTTGAGACAGAGAAGTCTGACAGCATGGACGACGAGTGTGGATACAAGCATCTTGCTGTGACTCAGTGGGGTCACGAAGGCATCTTGCTGTAACTCGGTGGGGGTTACGAAGATTGTCGTCGCACTCAAATCCGGTTTTCAGCTGCAACTCGGCGGGGTTGTGAAGATTGTCGTCGCACTCAAATCCAGTTTTGCTGTGGCTCGGCGGGGCCACGAAGATTTTTTCAAGGGAAAGCGGTGAAGTTCTGGTGTGAACAGTGCTCCGCGATGGCTGTGAACGGAGCAGCGAATGGGTCTGACAAGTCGGACCGCATATTTGAGAAATGTCTACTGGACATGCAACTGGACATGGTGCGGGAGCTGTGGGCACCGTATGGAATGGCGGCAGTGGACCATTCTATGGACTCTCCGGGGGTGCCAGTGTTGTTACAGAATGCCCGGGGAGGTGGTAAGAGATGTTGTGAACTGAGTCCCAAGACTACTGCTGATTTTTTGTGTAAAAATTACCCTGCCGGTGTGGTTGTTAAAAAGGGGGCGGAGTCTAAAAAAGGGGCAGATTTTCACAAGAGTGTAGAGTGTGGAAAACTGAAAATTGTTACTGGTGGTGGGTTGGTACCTCCTAAAAATGACAATGTGACCGTTGATAACGGGGTAGCTCCAGTAGAAGGGGGTGACGTCAAAGTGGGAGGTGACCTGTTAGTCCACAACACCATGGGGAGTGACACAGACCCCGTAGCTGACTGGGACACTATGAAAGTAAAAAGTGAGTTCAGTCAGGAGAGGCTAGACGAGGGAAGAGAGTCCTCCTCTCGTCGTAGACGGCGCAAGGGCCACAAAAAGGTTGTTCCGGTAGTACTCGCTGAAAATGAAAATGAAGAGAATGTAGTACTGTCTGCCTATGCTTCAAGTGTGGATTCTCCTTTAGAGGTAGAAAAGGAGGGGGCCAGTCATGGCCAAGAGCTGGAACCTATTCGGCTGCAGTATCAGAGTGACATGCTGTAATTATGTGAAAACCTGGAGGACGTGTCCTCAGACCAGCGAGATCTAAAAGGAAGCAACGAGGAAGTTATCCTGTGGCAGAATATGTTCTTTGCCATTAAAGAGGACCGCCGCAAAATCAAGGAAGAGGTTTTGCAGTTGAAGCGTGAGAAGGAGGCGCTGCAGGATGGAGTTTCTGGAAGTGAACAAATCCTAGAACGACTGCGCGAACAGCTCAACCAGGAGCTGTGTGACTCCAAGAAGGAGTGTGGTGAACACAGTAGGGAACTGCAACAGATGAAGAGAGATTATGTGGATCTCCTCAGGGTCAAAGAAAAACTAGAAGAGGAGAAGATGGATGCAGAGCAAATGCGACAGGTGGTTGAGACCACTCTGCAGGACACCCGTGATGAAAATGGTGATCTGCGCAGAAAGACCCTAGGTCTGGAAGCTCAGGTGAAGGAGCTACAGATGTCCTGTGATACTCTCCAGAAGGTGGAGATGCGCCTTAAGGAAAAACTCAGCCAAATGGAAGCTGAGCGGGAAAAGATGGAGGAGTCCATCAGAGAAGCTACAGACCAGGGCCAGGAGTTGGCCACTGGAGATGAGAGGTGTAAAGCAGATACTTCCTCGAGTGCTGTGAGTCCGGATGATTCGGTGGATGTCGGAGCCGAGATCAAGGAGCTCAAGGAGTGGTTACAAGCCCATTGGACGCAAGAGAAGCTTCAGAGACGGGCAGCTGAGAGGCGAATGGCGGAACTAGAGGAAGAAGTTCTCGGGCTTAAAAGTCGCCTGATACAGTGTCACTCGGTGAACAAGGCCTCCTTGGAGAAAGAAAAGGGCAAACACGTTGCACTCGCTCCCTGTTGCCAGGAGAAAATAGACCTGAGGAGAGCTAAGAGGGTGGTAACGGAAGATAAATGTGAAATGGAAGTGGTCCGGACGGAAATTCACGAAATTGTAGCTGTGAGTCAGCTCAGAAGAAGTGTAAAGGGGGAAGAAGCTGAAAGTCAGTTGTCCCTGAACCCTGAGCTGATTGATCGTCTGGAAACCACTGGGGAGACAGAAACGTGTCGGTACAAGTGCCTCGTAGATGTACCCGAGGACTTGAGAGAAGAATGCACCCGTGAGTCTGTGCATGAAGCGTTTAGGAAGGCCGTGGGAGCCTGTAAGGTGTACTCGACTTCAGGAGCTAAACAGCTGGTGGTCTTGTCCACGACCGAAGTTACAGTGAAGAGGGTGGCAATCCTAAGTAACATGCACTGGCGATGTATTCGCACAAAGCGGTTTCTCCGGTTGAAGACAGAACAAACCGTTAGACAGCTAAAGCTTATGAGAAAAGCTCACAGTCTACAGGAAGAGGTCATCCGGGTGCCTCATGTTCTGGTGAGAAAGCTGATTGGGAGAAATGGCCGAGCCATGCAGATGATGGTGAAGAGGTCTGGTGTGGTGAACGTAAGCAGTCCACGTGATCGTCAGGACTGGATGCCAGATGAAGACGGCATGGTGGCATTCTACGCTATAGGAACGGAAGAAAGTCTGGAATATGTGCGCATGCTGGTGGCGTACCGTGTGACCTACCTGCGAGAGGTAGAACAATTGAATCTCGCTAGACAGCGAGTAGATAGACAGCATCATCTGAGCAGCAGAAGATGGCAGCCGTCTACTGAGGGTAGTGGGCGTGGGTTTAGAGGTAGTGAGACCTCCAGTAACTCAGGTTTGAGAGGCCCATACAGACGACCCGATAGAGTACGGGACAGTACGAAGTCTAACCGGACCTTAGATACCCAGGCAAGACCTGACAAGGTTACGATTGACCACTGGGAGCGAAGGGGAGACCTGACAAGGTTACGACCTAGAAATATGACTGGACGAAGTCTGTGACAATGACAGACGGTAGGTCCCTAAGGAATGAGCGAATGTCATTGACTAATATTACGGGGCTGAACAGAGCAAGGGACAAGTACATGGTCTCTGTGTGAACTGTGGGTTGAGGTGATTGGATATATTATGTGTTCAACCCCACAAGCCTAAACTTATGTGATGATCATGATAATGATGATGATGCTAATGATGATGATGATCATAATGATGATGATAATGATGATGATGCTAATCATAATAGTGATGATACTGATAATGGTGATGACTGTGATAAAAATGAAATTCCTTTGCAGGTGATGTTGGGAGAAGAGGAGAGGTTTCCTCATGCTGCCATGAACAATAACCTATTGTATAGGGACACTGAAGTCCAGGGAGAGGTCGTGAGACAGCTCCTGGTACCTGACCTATATAGAAGTATAGTGCTGATGCAGTGTTCGGAGTTCACTGTCTCTTTTGGATTGTTGACCAGCCCTCCGGTCTGGATGACCAGCCCTCCGGTCTGGAGAAGAGGGGGGGGATATGTGAGACAGTGAGAGCGTATGTATTGAATGGGGTGTACATTTCACAGGTACTTTGCTGACTTGTATAAGGGAAATGTGTGCCTTTGTAAAACTAGTGGTGGAGAAAGGTCATTACACCATCCATTCAAGTACACGTTTGCAGCTCAAACCTGTGGCCACTCAGGTGATAATTAGGAAACCAGAAGTAGGTGTCTGGGAACACAGTCAGGGAGCTAGCTTAGCCTGGACACAGGAAGGTGTCCCGGCACAAGAAGCAGTCTCCAGGAGTGGGAGCACGCTTAATCTGGACAAGGGGTCCAGGCCCAGAAGGTGTCTCCAGGAGTGTGAGCTATCTCAGTCTGGGTGCAGGAAGTACCCCGGACACAGGAGTAGTCTCAGTGAGAATCCGTGCGAATAGCGGCTGATTAGGAGTGGATCTCTCTCAAGTCTGGACATTGAAGGTGCCTTCAGACACAAGGAGGAGTATCTGTGAAAACTCCATACTGGTAACATATATCATAAGTGTTGTTTTGGGTCAGGCTGGTAGAGCCAGGACCCGGATAGACAGGGCAATCTATCTATGTGTAATTAGTGGCTAGACAAGCCTAGGTTTTCTGTTTATGCTTTATTTTTATCTGTTTGCTGTGGACTTTAATAAAGCTGGTTGCGGCCAGTTTTACACCAGAATTGCTGTCTGAATGAACTGTTTTCGTGCTATTCTGTCTACCCAGACAGCGATCCTAGAGCTATATCCCCTGGAAATGTTACAACACACACACACACACCTGCAGTGCATGCAGGGCCCCCTACACCCTCCACAGTGCGTGCAGCCGGGCCCCCCTCCCTAAGGTGCAAAGTGCAGCCAGAGCCATTGTAAATGTAAAGTGCCAGCACAGTGAGGGGACACATTTAACAAAAAAAAAAAAAAAAATCGACCCCCAGCCAGGCTCACCATATTGTTTGTGCAGTGGCGTAGCAACTGTTTGTGGGGACCAGGGCGGCTGAAAAATTTGCCGCCCCTTTGGTCATTGATAATCCTGAAGCATTCATCATTACAACCAAAAAAAGGCTCAAAGTAAATACCTTTCACCTGTAAAATCAGCATGGCAAAAATACACACTGCAAAGCAGCAACACACAGTATGGACTTGTGTTTATGATGTGCTTTATCCTCCTTGGACAAAAAGGACTTCTTTAGGCTTGGCTCACATCTATACAGTGCAGTCTGCTGGACAAATATGTCTGAATTGCAAAAAAAAATGGTATTCAGACGTATATGGAGGCATACACAAACCATAATGGGCAACACGTAGTGTAAAAAAAATGTTCTTCTGACTATGTTTTGCCCTGATCACGTTGTATGACTCTTACCTACAGCTAGGAAGCATCATCCTGCCTGGTGGTGGTACAGGGGTTAAATCACATGAAACCAGCTCTAATGGAGAAGCAATGTGAGGAGTACAAGAAGGGTGGCTCCTCCACCCTCCACAGTGCCTGCAATCAGGACCCCCTCACTCCCTAAGGTGCAAAGTCCAGCCAGAGGCTAGCCATTGTAAATATAAAGTGCCAGCACAGTGAGGGGACACATTCAACAAAAAAAATCCACCCCATACCCCAGCCAGCAGGACTCACCATAATGTGTCTCTCCCTGAGTGAAACTTATGAATGTTTCCTGCTTCCTGTGATGCACGTGTCTCTGGCTGCAGGCTGGCTTTCTTATGCAAATGCAGCCAGAGACTGCTGACCAGGAGACAACAAGGAAAGGGGACCTTCAAGGGGGTTTACAGTGTCCGGCAGTCATTGCTTATATTTAATTAAAGGAGATAGTACTGTGTCAGCACAGCACACCTCACCTGTCTGGGCCCCATAGCAGCTGCTTAGTCTGCTCTATTCACGGGACGCCACTGTCCACAATGAAGTCCATAGAAATGGATCCCCACGGGCGGGACGGGGTGGGAAGAGGTTGCAACAGACCAGTTGGTGAGGAGCGAGGTGTTTTGCATCTTGCACAGACTTCACATGAAGTGACATAGTTTAAGACATCTTTCCTGTAAGTGGGCCACCAAAAGAAACGAGAAAGAAATTCTTGTGTCTTTAGAATTCCCCTATGCCCGGCTATCTTGGAATCGTGGATGACTTGCAATACTCTCAATCTGACTGTTTCAGGTATATACAGACGTTGTCCCTGAATCCACACACCATTCTTAAAGACAAGACTTACGTCCCTTGGGGGTTGAGCCAACAAAGAATCCGCATGGTATGCTTCCTTGATGTCCTTAAGTAGGTCTTGATTATGAATCACTCCCAGGAATCTAGAGTCAGGAAGAATAGTCTTAGGAGGAGTAAGTGGACGTGTCTCTGCTGAATGAATCCTAGAGAGTGCATCAGCCTTTCCATTGCGCGATCCTGGTCTATAAGAAATGACAAAATTAAATTGGTTTAGGAAAAGATTCCAGCGAGCCTGGCGAGGAGTCAGGCACTCAGCCGACCTGATAAATTCGAGGTTACGATGGTCTGTCAGGACGACTATTTGCTGTGCAGCTCCCTGAAGAAGGTGTCTCCATTCCTTGAAGGCGGCAATAATGGCCAACAATTCTCTATTGCCCACATCGTAGTTCCTCTCAGCCGAAGACAACTGCTGGGAAAAGAAGGCACAGGGATGCAAGACATTCTTCTCACCTGTTCTCTGAGAGAGTATAGCTCCAACGGCACAGTCTGAAGCATCCACCTCTATTATGAAGGCAAGCTCGGGGTTGGGATGTACTAAGATAGGTGCGGTGGTAAATTTATCCTTTAAACAGGAAAATGCTTCCTGAGCTTGCGGGGTCCAGGAGAACCTAGACTGTTTCCGGGTAAGTTGGGTGATAGGTGACACTACCTCAGAAAAATTCTTAATGAAACGTCTATAGAAGTTGGCAAACCCGATGAAACGCTGCACCTCCTTCACATTTCTAGGAATTGGCCAATCCTTGATGGCTTGGGTCTTGCTTCCATCCATACTAATCCCTTGCATAGATAGTACATACCCCAGAAATTGAATTTCGGTCCTATGGAATTCACATTTTCAAGTTTGATGTAGAGATGGTTTTGTCTTAGGCGTTCTAAGACCATTCTCACATGTCCATGATGTTCCTCTGTGGAGTTAGAAAAAATTAGAATATCATCCAGATAAATCACCACAAATGTATCTAGGAGATCCCTGAAGATATCATTCACGAAGTGTTGGAAAGTGGCTGGGGCGGTACTCAGACCAAAAGGCATAACTAGATATTCAAAGTATCCATAGCGTGACCTGAAAGCAGTCTTCCATTCATCCCCAGGTCTAATACGGACCAAGTTATAGGCCCCACGGAGATCCAGTTTAGAGAAAATTTTGGCATGCCGCACTCTCTCCAACAACTCAGGGATTAAAGGCAATGGATAACGGTTTCTAATAGTAACCTTATTGAGTTCCCTATAGTCTATGCAGGGTCTCAGAGATCCATCTTTCTTCTTCACAAAGAAGATGGGTGCACCTGCGGGAGATGAAGAGGGGCGTATGAAGCCCTTGGCTAAATTTTCGTCTATATAATCCTTCAAAGCTTTTAGCTCGGGCCCCGCTAGGGGGTAGATCTTACCAAAAGGTATCTCAGCTCCGGGCAATAATTCAATTGGACAATCATATGGACGGTGAGGAGGAAGCTGATCAGCGTTCTTCTTGTCACATAAATCCACATAGTCCTGGTATACAGCTGGTAGTTCAGGGACTGACATGGTTCCTTTAGGAACAGAGCAAGCTGAAACTCCTTGACTCATCTGTTTCTCCGGAAAGTGTAATTCCTTGGTCTCCCAGTTAATCGTAGGATTCTGCGCCTGCAGCCATGGTAGCCCTAGAATGATGGGAAAGTGGGAGAAGAGATAAGCAAAAAAGACATTTTCTCCTGATGATCTTTACCCATAAGGACCCTCAAAGGCTCTGTTTCTTGATCCACTGGTCCAGAAGTCAGTAGAGAGCCATCCACAGTCTCCATCTGTACTGGAGTAGCCTTCTTCACTGAACGTATCCCCTTTTTCAGAGCAAAGGAGATATCCATAAAATTTCCACTTGCTCCTGAGTCGATCATAGCAGAGCTAGACACCCAGACTGAGTCAACCCAGAGTTTGATGGAAAGGAAGCAATGAGAATTGTTTCTTTTACAACTCAGCTGGGACACTGCTGAGGAAACTTGAAAAATTGCAGCGTTTATACCGTCATCGTCCCCAGAACTAACAGAGTTTAAGTCCGAGAAATCAAGATCTCTTGCAGCAGATCTCTCTGGAGCCTGAGGCTCGGACATGACAGAGCTCCTCTCGCAACACTCACAGTGAATGACTGCTGCAGTAGTCTTATGAGAATGGCTGGGGCAGTTTATAATGAAGTGCCCTGACTTACCACAGTAGAAACATAGATTTTCCTTTATACGATGTTCTTTGCGTGCATCACTAACCCGTCTTTGCAAAGAGTCCACCTGCATGGGTTCAGGTTCTGGTTCCCTTGTGATCCTACTCAAAGGTTCCTTAGCTGAGGAGGGAGGTAGTAAAAGGTTAGTGCGATTATTTTCGAACCATCTCTCTTGTCTGCGTTCAGTCAGACGAGCATCAATACGGATACAATAGTTAATAAAGTCACCTAACGCAGTGGGAGGGTCGGCACGAGCAAGTTCATCCTTAATCAGTGGAGACAACCCTTTCCGAAAAATAGATTTTTTTAGCGGAAGTGTCCCAAGTGGTATCAAGAGCCCATCTCCTGAAATCCAGGGCATATTCGGCTACTGAACGCTTACCTTGGCGCAAAGTTAACATGGCTGCTTCAGCTGTTGCACCTCGATTGGGGTCATCAAACACCTGCCCCATGGCTGAAATAAAAGCATCAAGGAGATTCAAACAATCATCCTCAGTCTCAATCAGAGGGTTTGCCCACATCAAAGCCTTATTGGTAAGCAACATGATTATAGTAAGCACTTTGGATCGTTCAGTGGGAAATTGTGAAGCATGTGCAGAGAAAAATAAATTGCATTGATTAATAAATCCCCTGAATTTCTCACGTTCACCGCCAAAACGAAAAGGAGGTAATTTGGGGATCCCAGAACTTGGGGTTATGGCAGGAGCCTGGGCTCGTTCCTCTAGAGCCTCAATCCTGGCTCGCAATTCCTGGGTAGTCTGTCCAAACACTTGCAAATTATGATTAGTGAGGTCCTGTAGGCTTGCAAAACGGGTTTTTAAAGTCTGTACATCTGAAAGGATTGTATCAGTCACTCCGCAAAGTTCCTTTATGCGGGCCTCCATCTTCCAGATCTTTTAAGGCAGAGGTGCTGGAAGGAGAAGAGGAAAGGAAAAAAAAAAAAAACAATAGTGTTTACCTGTGGTAACACTCCAGAGTAAAATTTTAAGGGAATGCGCTCACCTGGAATGGTTGTGAGAAGTCACAACCACTGTCATCACATAAGGTATTAAACGGACATCTGATATCCACAGTCACAGCAGACACGGCTTTCCCAGACCCAGCAGACACTAAACATTGGCTCCTGAATCTTGTCATGTATAGTGTACAGTTCCTATAGCGTCTTGTGCTTGGGTGCGAGGAAAACACAGGAGACATAGGTTGAAATGAAATGACTTGTATTACTTCATACAAGCATGCTGAAAAGTTCACACAGTTTGCAGGAACAGCGACAGGAGACACAGCAGGCCAGAGTAACTTCAAGCACTACAGTAAATCTCCAAAGCAGGTTCAGGATCTCTTCTCTGTACCGTAATTCCTCTGCAAACATGGATTCACCAAACAGCAGGTTTCCAGAGTCCAAAAGTGTTCCAAGGTTCCTCAGTAGGGAATAGCTGGAGTACAAGTCCAAGGCTTCCAGGAGTCAGGTCACAGACTGACTGAGGCTTGATTCAGGAGCACTGATTGTTCAGCTGAGGCTGCTTAAGAAGCAAGAGGGAAGAATCAGGGCGGGAACATGAAAACTGGAAACTCCATATTAACTGAGGGCAAGAGCTGCAGAAAGACAGAAAGCAAAATGGCCGACGGAAAACTGAGTTTCAAGGAACATGTCAACAGAGACAAAGAACCTTACAGCGGGTCTGGTCGCAGGATCAGGTTCCCCGTTACATCGTAGGGATCCAGCTTAGTTCTATTTAGGGACAGAATTCCTATCTTTCCTTAGTGCTTGTAGCAGATTATAACAGTAAGTCCAGCCCAGAAAAAAAAAAAAAAATCTCTAAGGAAAGATTTTCTGTTTCCATCATGGTGTCGGTTCAGGATTTGGCTCAACGCCTGCAGGGACTTTCTCTGGAGGTGGCTGAAATCTAGCAACACGTGAGTAGTTCTGGAGCACATTTCGTGGAGCCAAAGGTACGTTTGCCTGAATTATTTTTTGGTGAACAAGATTTTTTTTCTTTTAAAAATGCTTGCTTGTTGTATTTGCGTTTGAGACCCAGATCCTCTGGTGATGAATCACAGCGCATAGGGTTCATAATGTCACTTTTGCGCAAAGAACCTCAGGACTGGGCCTTTTCTCTGCAGCCTAGTGATCCATGCTTTAGATCAGTGGATAGTTTTTTTTCTGCTTTGGGGTTATTGTATGACGATCCGGATCGTGTTTCATCAGCTGAGACAGAATTGAGACGTTTGAGACAGGGATCAGGTAATGTGGAAAAATATTGTACTCACTTCCGAAGGTGGTCCACTCAGGTGGGGTGGAACGATTCAGCTTTGAAAAGTTTATTTCTTGCAGTGTTAAGTGAAAGGGTTAAAGATTTGCTGATTGCTTATCCTATACCTGGTAACTTGCAAGAGGCTATGCAATTAGCCATACGGGTGGATAGGAGACTGCGTGCAAGGGTTAATGAGAGTAAATCTGCCTTGTCATCTCCAAGTTTGGAAAGGGACTGTACTGACATTGCAGAGCCGATGGAAATTGGAGCAATGACACCTTACTCTCGGGAAAAAGACCGTAGATTTGCGGAGGGCTTGTGTTTCTATTGTGGCAAATCTGGGCATTTTATTAAGAACTGTGCGCTTCGAATGAATAAAGAGAAAAAAAAAAATGAGGTCAGTTTCGCCCGCATAGCTTGTTTAAACAATAAAGGTGTCTTTCTTCCTGCTACCACTGCGGTGAGGAGGAATTAATGGAGTTTCGGGTATTTGTGGATTGTGGTTCAACTCTCAATGTGATTGATGGGAAATTTTTGGAAAAACTAAAATTAAAACCCAAACTTCTATCTTCTCCTATTAATGTGGTGTCTGTGGATGGTTCTCACTTGAAAAATGTTACTCACCATATCTGTGAATTTCCTCTTACTATTAATGGTGTTCATCAAGAGAATTTGGATTTGGTAGTTTTGAATAATTTGCCCTCACCTGTGATTTTGGGTTACCCTGGTTAAAATTGCACAATCCGGTACTGGATTGGTCTACCA
This sequence comes from Oophaga sylvatica, assembly GCA_033576555.1. NCBI lineage: Eukaryota > Metazoa > Chordata > Amphibia > Anura > Dendrobatidae > Oophaga > Oophaga sylvatica. The sequence continues at coordinate 171,461,212 of JARQOD010000001.1, read as the reverse complement.
ATGAAATTAAGTCCTGGAGTCCTAATTGTTATGACAAGTGTTGTAACGGGCGTATTGCTGCTGTAGTTAAGGGGGAGTTACCTGTACCGATTCAGGATTTTTGGAAAGTTTTTTCTGATAAGGAATCGCAGGTATTGCCTCCTCATAGAGATTATGATTGTGCAATTGAATTTGTCCCTGGAGCGACTCTTCCTAAAAGTCGTTTATTTAATTTGACTATTCCTGAGAGAAAGGCTTTGGAGGAATACATACAGACAAGCTTGGCCGCCGGTCACATTAGGCCTTCCAAATCTCCTGTGGCGGTTGGATTTTTTTTTGTTAAAAAAAAGGACGGCGGTTTACGGCCTTGTCTAGACTTTCGTGAGATTAATAAGATTACTGTACGCAATCCTTACCCACTGCCATTGATTCCTGATTTGTTTAATCAGTTAGTGGGGGCCAAGTGGTTCTCGAAAATTGATCTTCGAGGGGCATACAATTTGTTGCGCATGAAGGAGGGGGATGAATGGAAGACTGCGTTTAACACTCCACTGGGTCATTTTGAGAATCTGGTCATGCCTTTTGGGCTTTCCAGTGCTCCGGCATTTTTTCAGAATCTTATTAATGACATCCTTAGACCTTTGATCGGCAGAAGTGTGGTTGTGTATTTGGATGACATTTTGATTTATTCACTGGATTTGGAGTCTCATTGGAGGAGTGTGCGTGAAGTATTACAGTTACTGAGTGATAATTCACTTTTTGCCAAACTAGAAAAATGTGAGTTCGCTGTACAGAGACTTAGTTTTTTGGGCTACATTGTCTCCAGTGAAGGTTTTGAGATGGACCCGGTGAAAGTGCAAGCTGTGCAGGAATGGCCTAGGCCTATTGGTGTGAAATCAATACAGAGGTTTTTAGGGTTCGCCAATTATTATAGAAAATTCATAAAAATTTTTTCTGTGATTGCCAAACCTCTGACCGATCTCACCAGGAAAGGTGCTGATGCGGTTCAGTGGACTACTGAGGCCATTGAGGCTTTTGTGTTGCTAAAGGAGAGGTTCAGCTCTGCTCCCATCCTTACGCAGCCTGATTGTCATGTGTGCATCGCCACGAAGATCGTCGCGGTTGCACATTCTGACTTCTCACAGCTGAGTTGCTGTTTCTTTGTGTTTGGCAGTTAGGGAGTTAATTCTGTCTGTGCTCAGTTCTGGGACTGGGTGCAGTTTCTCCCGGCTGCAATTAATTATTTGTTGATTGGTTTCCTTTAAATCTCTGGTTGTCTGTGTTGGGAGTTGCCAGTGAAATTCTTCATGCAGACCACAGATAGGATTGTATCTGTATAGACTTAAGTTAAAGAGCTCCTTAGTTGTTTTAAGCTCACCTTGCTTAGAGTTTAATATCCCAGATCATTTATGTTCCTTCTGTGTTTGAGTGTGTATGCAAGTCTGTGTTTTCTCCAGTCTGTCTTATATGTCTAATCTGTGTATTTAGCAGAGATCAGCCCATATCCCTTTGGTGGTAATCAGTATCCTTCTTAGGACTGATTACAGGGTTCAGGGACTGATAGGAGACAGGGTTAGGCTGGAGACTTGGACCTCTGAACCATTATCAGTACCTCCAAGGTGAAGGATTAGTTAGGACCCAGTTTAGGGTCAGGTTAGACCCCCGGTCCTCCTCTTTCCTGTGACAGTGTATCAAGTCCTCAAGATTAACCCTGAGTTCAACGGATATCGTGTCAGGTAAATCTATTCTATATTTACATGCTGATGTTGCTAATCTATATGTTGTATAGAGTGTTGTTCTTTTAAGAATAGTTTACTGACATCGTACACATATCATAAGACCGCGTGACATTTTCACTGGCCCATAAAATTATTTCCAGTTGCCATGGATCCAGTAGCCCAGCTGGCTCTGCAGTTGCAGGGATTATCCATGGAGCTGACGGACATTAAGTCCAAAGTTTTGTCTCCCTCGGAGCAAACCAGATTTGAACCTAAAGTAGCTCTCCCGGACAGGTTCACTGGTGGGCGAGACAAATTTTTTACCTTCAGGGAAGCATGTAAATTGTATTTTCGGCTTCGGCCTCGATCATCAGGGAGTGAAGAGCAGAGAGTGGGAATTGTTATCTCGCTCCTACAAGGGGACCCTCAATCCTGGGCCTTCTCCCTTCCTCCGGGATCCCCGGCTCTGCAGTCAGTAGATCGATTTTTTACTGCCCTGGGTTTGGTATATGATGACCCAGATCGGGTCTCTCTTGCTGAGACAAAATTACGTAAGATACAGCAGGGAGATCGTCCGGCGGAGGAATTTGCTTCTGAGTTCCGTAGATGGGCCACAGATACTCAGTGGAATGACCCAGCTCTTAGGAGCCAGTTTTGTCATGGGCTTTCTGACAAATTAAAGGACGTTTTGGCTCAGTATGATTCTCCTCCATCACTGGAGGCTGCTATGGCCCTAGCTATCCGTACTGATAGACGGCTCCGGGAGAGGTGCGAGGTAACTCCGCCCCCTGTTGTTACTCCACTTACTACTAAAGTCCCTTATGTTGAGGTTCCCCTTGTCTGTTCGGAGGAGCCTATGCAGTTGGGAGGGACATCATTTCGTAGGAGGGGATTGGCGGTACGCCGCAGGACTAGAAGGTGTTTCTTCTGCGGGAAAGAGGGACATTTTGTTGGGGGATGTCCATCCCGTGCCTTGTTGAGCAAAAAGTCGCCGGAAAACTGTTAATCCCAGGTTGTGTGGTGGACGACAACCTGGGAGTATGTATTTCGTCCGCTAGTTCTTCTCAGTTCCTTGTACCAGTGGAGGTGGTGGTTGGTACGAGAGTGGAGAGATTTTCTGTTCTTCTTGATAGTGGGTCCGGGGCTAATCTGGTTGACGCTCAGTTTGCTCAGGCTCAAGGTATGCATCTGAGTGTATTGGTCAAACCGATCCCTATATTCTCCATTGACGCCAGGCCTCTCGGCCAAGGTAGCTTTGTTCATGAGGTTCATAACATTGACCTTCGGGTAGGGGCAATACATAGGGAACTATTATCTTGTTATGTGTTGGAGGGTCTACCTACTCCTATTGTGTTGGGACTTCCTTGGTTGGTTAAACATAACCCTGTGATTAATTGGCAGTCCAGAGATATAAGCCAATGGGGGGAGTTTTGCAAAAGTAACTGCATGAACACAGTCATCAGTGCGGTCGTGCCTAGTACTTTGCCTCCTTTTTTGGAGGACTTTGGGGATGTGTTCTCTGAGGAGGGGTGTCAGGAGTTGCCTCCTCATCGCGTGTATGACTGCTCTATTAATTTACTTCCTGATGCTAAGTTACCTAAAGCTAGGTTATATAACCTTTCTGGTCCTGAGAGGCAGGCTATGAAAGATTATATTTCGGAAAGTCTGGCCAAAGGGCATATTAGACCTTCATCTTCCCCAGTGGCCGCGGGGTTCTTCTTTGTGAAGAAAAAAGATGGAGGCCTACGCCCTTGCTTGGATTTCCGCGAACTTAATCGGATTACTGTTCGAGATCCGTATCCACTCCCTCTGATTCCTGATCTCTTCAATCAAATTGTTGGCGCCAAATGGTTCTCTAAATTGGATCTCAGGGGGGCGTATAATCTGATTAGGATAAAAGAGGGGGATGAGTGGAAAACGGCGTTTAACACGCCGGAGGGACATTATGAGAACCTTGTCATGCCTTTTGGTCTGACTACTGCACCAGCAGTATTCCAACATTTTGTTAATGACATTTTTCGTCATCTGGTGGGGCTGTTTGTGGTCGTATATTTGGATGACATTTTAATTTACTCACCAGATCTTGTGTCTCACCAGGAGCATGTGAGACAGGTGTTGCAGATCTTGCGAGACAATAAACTATACGCCAAACTGGAAAAGTGTGTATTCGCCGTACAGGAACTTCAGTTTTTGGGGTTCTTGGTGTCAGCCTCCGGTTTCCGTATGGACCCTGAAAAGGTGAGAGCAGTGCTTGAATGGGATCAGCCAGAGGATCTTAAGGCTCTGCAGCGTTTTCTGGGGTTTGCTAACTACTACCGGAAATTTATTTGTAATTTCTCATCTGTTGTCAAACCTCTCACTGACATGACAAGAAAAGGGACGGATTTTTCTAAATGGTCGGACAAAGCTTGCCAAGCTTTTTCCTCTTTGAAAAAATGTTTTGCTTCGGCACCCGTTCTCATCCAACCAGATGCATCACAGCCGTTCGTTGTGGAGGTGGACGCGTCTGACGTAGGGGTGGGTGCAATATTGTCCCAGGGTCCGTCCCCTGGTAAATGGCATCCGTGCGCTTTCTTTTCTAAAAAATTGTCGTCCGCTGAAAGGAATTATGATATCGGCAATAGGGAACTTTTGGCCATTAAGTTGGCTTTTGAAGAATGGCGTCACTTTTTGGAGGGGGCAGTCCACCCGGTCACCGTCATTACTGATCACAAGAACCTGCTGTATTTGGAATCTGCTAAGCGTCTGAATTCCAGACAAGCTCGATGGTCGTTGTTTTTTACCAGGTTTAATTTTGTTGTCACTTATCGCCCTGGATCTAAGAATGTTAAGGCGGATGCCTTGTCTCGCAGTTTCCCAGGGGCCGGGAGAATGGATGACCCGATTCCTATCCTTCAGGAGGGGTGGTAGTGTCGGCTGTATGTTCTGAGCTTGAGGAGGAGGTGTTAGAGGCTCAGGGGGACGCCCCTGCAGGACCTCCAGGGAGACTGTTTGTCCCAAATCAGTTGAGACAAAAGGTTATTGAGGCACATCATAATTCTGCTTTAGCAGGACATCCAGGAGTAAGGCTACTTTAGATCTCCTTTCTCGCCGGTTTTGGTGGCCTAACGTTAATAAAGATGTTTTAACTTTTGTCGCGTCCTGTGGGGTTTGTGCTCGCTCTAAGACCCCTCATACCCGTCCGTCTGGGACCCTCTTACCCTTGAAACTTCCGGAGCGTCCATGGACTCATTTGTCTATGGACTTCATCACGGACCTTCCTCAGTCGTCAGGGAAGACTGTCATACTGGTGGTTGTTGACAGGTTCAGTAAGATGGCACATTTCATTGCTCTTCCTGCCCTCCCTAATGCTAAAACTCTGGCGCAGGTGTTCATTGGGGAGATTGTGAGACTTCATGGGTTGCCTTCTGATGTGGTGTCAGATAGGGGGTCTCAGTTTGTGTCCAAGTTTTGGAGGGCATTTTGTTTACGTCGGGGGATGCAATTGTCATTTTCCTCGGCTTTTCATCCGCAGACCAATGGTCAGACAGAGCGTCTGAATCAAAGCCTAGAGACTTATCTTCGGTGTTTTGTCTCAGAGAACCAGGAGGACTGGTCTTCTTTCTTGCCTCTGGCAGAGTTTGCCCTTAACAACAGGCGGAGCGAGTCCACTGGTAAGTCCCCGTTTTTTGGGGCATATGGTTTTCACCCCCAGTTTTGTACATTCAATGGGGGGGGCCCTTCTGGGGTTCCTGAGGAGGAGCGTTTCTCGTCGTCACTTGCTTCAGTGTGGAGAGGTGTATTGAATAATCTGAGTGCTATGGGGAACCGTTATAAACGTATGGCTGATAGGAGGAGAGTTTCTGGTCCAGATCTTAATGTGAACGATCTGGTATGGTTGTCTACCAGGAATATAAAACTTAAAGTTCCCTCCTGGAAGCTGGGCCCCAGATTCATCGGGCCGTACAGGATCAGTTCCATAATTAATCCTGTGGCATTTCGTCTGGACCTCCCTCCTACGTTTAAAATTCATAATGTGTTCCACAAGTCATTACTTAAGAGGTACGTGGCACCAGTTATACCATCACCTCTACCTCCTCCTCCAGTGGTGGTCAATGGTAACTTGGAGTTTCAAGTGTCAAAGATCATTGACTCACGTCTGAATCGCCGGTCCCTTCAGTACTTGGTGCATTGGAAGGGGTATGGTCCAGAGGAGAGGACGTGGGTTCCTGCGTCTGACATTAACGCAGATCGTTTGGTGCGGACCTTCCACAGAACTCACCCGGGCAAACCTGGCCCTGAGGGTCCGGAGGCCCCTCGTAGAAGGGGGGTACTGTCATGTGTGCATCGCCACGAAGATCGTCGCGGTTGCACATTCTGACTTCTCACAGCTGAGTTGCTGTTTCTTTGTGTTTGGCAGTTAGGGAGTTAATTCTGTCTGTGCTCAGTTCTGGGACTGGGTGCAGTTTCTCCCGGCTGCAATTAATTATTTGTTGATTGGTTTCCTTTAAATCTCTGGTTGTCTGTGTTGGGAGTTGCCAGTGAAATTCTTCATGCAGACCACAGATAGGATTGTATCTGTATAGACTTAAGTTAAAGAGCTCCTTAGTTGTTTTAAGCTCACCTTGCTTAGAGTTTAATATCCCAGATCATTTATGTTCCTTCTGTGTTTGAGTGTGTATGCAAGTCTGTGTTTTCTCCAGTCTGTCTTATATGTCTAATCTGTGTATTTAGCAGAGATCAGCCCATATCCCTTTGGTGGTAATCAGTATCCTTCTTAGGACTGATTACAGGGTTCAGGGACTGATAGGAGACAGGGTTAGGCTGGAGACTTGGACCTCTGAACCATTATCAGTACCTCCAAGGTGAAGGATTAGTTAGGACCCCAGTTTAGGGTCAGGTTAGACCCCCGGTCCTCCTCTTTCCTGTGACAGTGTATCAAGTCCTCAAGATTAACCCTGAGTTCAACGGATATCGTGTCAGGTAACTCTATTCTATATTTACATGCTGATGTTGCTAATCTATATGTTGTATAGAGTGTTGTTCTTTTAAGAATAGTTTACTGACATCGTACACATATCATAAGACCGCGTGACACTGATGTGACCAAACCATTTTTGGTTGAGGTTGATGCTTCTTCTGTGGGGGTCGGCGCGGTGTTGTCTCAGGCAAAGACGGATGGAGTATATCCCTGTGCTTTTTTTTCAAAGAAATTTTCTGAGTCTGAACTAAATTATGATATCGGTAATCGGGAATTGTTGGCAATTAAACTCGCATTTGAACACTGGCGTCATTTTTTGGAGGGAGCGGAATTTCCTGTTCAAGTCTTCACCGATCATAAAAATCTGATCTACCTTGATGCTGCCAAACGCTTGAATGCCCGTCAGGCTAGGTGGGCACTGTTTTTCTCACGGTTTAATTTTACCGTTACTTACATCCCAGGTACTAAAAATGTTAAAGCTGATGCTTTGTCTCGCAGCTTTTCTCCTATGGTGGGTATTGAGGAGGAGGAAAACATCTTGCAAGAGGGGGTTGTTATTGCTGTTTTGGACTCCGTGTTGGAAGATGAGATTCTTAAAGCACAGGAGAATGCCCCATCTAACACGCCGCATGGGAGGTTGTTTGTGCCTGGTACCCTGAGGAGAGATTTGTTTGATGAATGTCATGACTCTCGGTTGGCAGGTCATCCTGGAATCTCTGAGACCAAGAGACTTGTGGGTCGCAGTTTTTGGTGGCCAGGATGGCAGAAGGAAGTCATTAAGTGGGTGCACCAATGCACTGTGTGTGCTAGATCTAAGTCTTCTCATACTCCTGCTGCGGGGTTGCTTTGCCCTCTGGAGGTCCCTGGTGCACCTTGGACACATTTGGCTATGGACTTTATTACTGACCTTCCCCCCTCTGAGGGTTTCACTGTCATCTGGGTGGTCGTGGACCGTTTTAGCAAGATGTGTCACTTGGTTCCTTTCATCAAACTGCCCTGCGCTAAGACTCTCGCTAAGGCCTTTGTCAAGGAAATAGACTACATGGTGTTCCAACTGACATTGTTTCTGATAGGGGACCTCAGTTTGTGGCTCGTTTTTGGCGCGCCTTTTTGACAGGTTGGGAGTTCATTTGTCGTTTTTATCCGGATATCATCCTGAGTCTAATGGCCAGACAGAAAGGAAAAACCAGGATGTTGAGCGTTGTTTTGTGACTGATAATCAAGAGGGGTGGTCTGAGTTTCTGCCACTTGCTGAGTTTGCTCTTAACAACCATACATCCGCTTCTGCTGGTTGTTCGCCTTTTTTTTTGTTGTACTGGGAGACATCCGTCGTTTGGGTCATTTTCCAAGTTGGGATCGGCTGTACCTGAAGAGGAGAATTTTTCTGGTGTTTTGGAGAGAGTTTGGACTGATGTGCGTGGTAATCTTCAGGAGGCTAACAAAAGATCCAAAGTGTATTTTGATAGAAAACGACAAGAGGTTTTGTTTGCTATTGGTGACATGGTTTGGTTGTCCTCTAAGAATCTGCGCTTGAGGATTCCGTCTAAGAAATTGTTTACCAAGTTTGTAGGGCCCTTTAAGGTGCTTCAGGTTATTAACCAATCTGCTGTTAAGTTGGACCTTCCCACCTCCTGGAAGATTAATCCGGTGTTTCATGTTTCTCTCTTGAAAAAAGCTGAGTTATCAGATGGAGACGTCTCGCCACTGTTCCCCTGGTGGTGGAGGACGGGCAATATGAGATTTCCCGCATCCTAAATTCTAGACGGTATAGAGGGAGTTTACAGTACCTCGTCGCTTGGAAGGGTTATGGACCCGAGGATAACTCATGGGTGAGGGCGGATGATGTTTCTGCATCTAGACTTGTCAGAGCGTTTCACAAGAGGTTTCCGGATAAGCCTAAGTCCTAGGGGATCCGGAGGATCCTCTTAGAAGGGAGGGTACTGTTAGAACCCTCTTGTTAGGTTTTGTTTCAGCTTGCTGGTCACATGACCTTTTTTCCCTATTTAGTCTGGCTCCGCCCTTCTGGCTTTGCTGGACTTCATTGTATTACCTACTCTTAAGCTAGCCGGGTGCTTAGGTGCCCTACTCAGTCAGTTTTGCTTGATCTTAGGATCTCTAAGTAATTTGTTTTCTGTTTTATTTTTCCCTGCTACAATTTCTGTTAGGAGGTGTCCACCTTTTCTCCCAGTCCCTAGTTCTTGTAGGGATTCCTTCCTCGCAACTATAGGCCTTCGTTCAGACTAGCTGAGGACTTTAGAGGGTCTTGTCGCAGGATCAGGTTCCCCGTTACATCGTAGGGATCCAGCTTAGTTCTATTGTAGGGACAGAATTCCCATCTTTCCTTAGTGCTTGTAGCAGATCATAACAATAAGAATCTGGTTTATCTCGAATCAGCCAAGCGACTTAATCCTAGACAGGCCAGGTGGGCCTTGTTTTTCACACGTTTTAATTTTGTGGTTTCTTTTCTTCCTGGCACTAAGAATGTTAAGGCGGATGCCCTCTCGAGGAGTTTCTTTGCGGACTCTCCTGAGTTATCTGATCCTACTGTTATTTTGAAAGAGGGTGTAGTTCTTTCCGCCATCTCGCCCAATTTGAGACTGGCCTTGGAAGGGTGTCAGGAGGATAAACCTGAGCGCTGCCCTATTGGGAAATTGTTTGTCCCAAACCAGTGGAAGAAGAGTGTGATGTCTCAGATTCATTGTTCCGCGTTGGCTGGTCATCCCGGGATTTTTGGTACCAGAGACTTGGTGAGTCGGTCCTTTTGGTGGCCTACTTTGTCTCGTGACGTCAGGGAATTTGTGCAGTCCTGTGGGACTTGCTCTCGCTCCAAGCCTTGCTCTCGCTCTAGTGGTTTGTTAATGCCATTACCTGTGCCCAAGAGGCCATGGACCCATATCTCTATGGATTTTATTTCCGACCTCCCTGTTTCTCAGAGAATGACCGTTATCTGGGTAATCTGTGATAGGTTTTCCAAGATGATACATCTTGTGCCATTACCTAAGTTGCCTTCCTCCTCCGAATTGGTGCCTTTGTTCCTTCAGCACGTGGTTCGGTTACATGGCATTCCGGAGAATATTGTGTCTGACAGAGGAGTCCAGTTTGTTTCCAGATTTTGGAGGACATTTTGTTCTAAACTTGGTGTTCAATTATCTTTCTCCTCTGCTTTTCATCCTCAGACCAATGGACAAACCGAGAGAACAAACCAGACCTTGGAGACTTATTTGAGATGTTTTGTGTCTGCTGATCAAGATGACTGGGTCTCTTTTTTGCCTTTGGCTGAGTTTGCTCTTAATAATAGGGCTAACTCTGCCACCTTGATGTCTCCATTTTTCTGCAATTTTGTGTGTCACCCTCGATTTTCTTCGGGACAGGCAGAGGCTTCTGTCTGTCCGGGTGTTGTGGAGCGAATGCAGCGGATTTGGGACCAGGTAGTGGAGAGGTTGTCTCTCTCTCAGGAGAAGGCCCAACGTTTTGCTAACCGGCATAGGACTGATGGTCCTCGGTTTAAAGTGGGGACTTGGTTTGGTTGTCCTCAAGAAATATCCCTATGAGGGTTGCATCTCCAAAGTTTAAGCCCAGGTTCATTGGACCTTATAAGATCATGGAGATTCTTAATCCTGTTTCCTTCTGTTTGATTCTTCCAGGGACATTTAAGATCCATAACATGTTCCACAAGTCCTTATTGAAGAGGTTTGTCGAGCCAGTGGTTCCTATGGCTGCACCTCCTGACCCTGTTTTGGTTAAGGGCAATCTGGAGTATGTGGTTGAGAAAATATTGGATACTCGTTTTTCTAGACAGAAACTCCAGTATTTGGTTAAGTGGAGAGGTTATGGTCAGGAGGACAATTCTTGGGTGTTTGCTTCGGACATCCATGCTAGGAAACTGATCCGTGCCTATCACCGAGCTCATCCTGATCGGCCTGGTTGCACAAGTGAGGGTTCGGTGACCCCTCCTCAAGGGGGCGGTACTGTTATGAATGTGCTAGAGATGGTTTCTGAGCAGAGGCTCCCTCTGGTGGTTACAGACAGTACTGAACTTTTCAGCGAGGAGTGGCAATCTGGGTTCACTGACTGGTCTGATATAAGGGAGGTTCCCTCCCATGATGGTTGCAGGTGATCAATTGTTCTTGTCTCAATTGTGGTTCCTGGTTCATTTGGAAGTTTGCTGGAGTCTTGCCTGCATCTCCTGCTTTCAGATAAGATATTTTTTGCTTTTCTTTTTGTGCTTGCTTTTTGCATTGTTTTCTGCACTTTTGTGGAGGTCAGCCGGGTCCCCTCCTGGGGTCTGAGCTCCTCACAGTTTTTCTGTAGCCACTGTTATTTGCTCATTTGCTTTTTCCTGTTTTTTCAGCGGCTGCGGCTTGTTTTTTTTTCACACTGAGATCTGATTTAGTGGGTGGCGAGAATGTGTGATCTCAGTATTTTTGTAATCAGAATTGTTGGATTTTTGTAGGGTTTTCTGGTTTGCAGAAAGTAATCTCTCCTGTCCTATCCTATTTAGTCAGCTTGTGGCCCCAGCGTTTGCTCAGTCTATTTTCTGCCTATGTTTGTATTTTCATCTTGTCTAACCGCCATTATATGTTTGGGGCTTCCTATTTTCTTTGGGGATCTGCTCCGGGGCAGATAGCTTTCATCTTTCTGCCTTTAGGTGTAGTTATCTTTCAGGCTGTGACGAGGCGTCTAGGATCAACGTAGGAACGCTCCACGGCTACCTCTAGTTGTGTCGTTAGTTTAGGAATCTGCAACCCATCAATTACCAACATCTCAGGTGTTCGGCTGCCCTGCTGTTGTTCCTGTCCTCCTCAGCTACCGAAACATAACAAGGGGGATGCGCGGAGAAATCTTGTATGCGATTGTGGGAAGAGGAGATAAGAGGGGAGTAGAGAAAGAGATCTTGTGAGGATCGGAGGTTGCGTGCAGGTAGGTACCAGGAGACGAAGTCACAGATGTATGGAGGACACAGTTTGTGGATGGTTTTGTATGTCATGATTAGGGTTTTGAACTGGAGTCTTTGTGTAATAGGGAGCCAGTGCAGGGATTGACAAGAGGGAGAGGCCGGGGAATAGCGGGGGGACAGGTGGATTAGTCAGGCAGCAGAGGTTAGAATAGATTGGAGGGGTGCAAGAGTGTTAGAGGGGAGGCCACAGAGCAGGAGGTTGCAGTAGTCGAGGCGGGAGATGATGAGGGCATGGACTAGGGTTTTTGCAGATTCTTGGTTGAGGAATGTACGGATACGTGAGATATTTTTGATTTGAAGTTGGCAGGAGGTGGAGAGGGCTTGGATATGTGGTTTAAAAGAGATCAGTGTCAAGGATAACCTCGAGGCAGCGAGCTTGTGGGACTGGAGAGAGTGGGCAGTCGTTTACATTAATTGATAGGTCCATTGGAGGGGTTGTGTGAGATGGGGGAAAGAGGATGAATTCTGTTTTGTCCATATTAAGCTTTAGGAATCTAGCGGAGAAAAATGATGAAATAGCGGACAGACATTGAGGGATTCTGTTTAGTAGGGAGGTGATATCTGGTCCAGAGATGTAGATCTGTGTGTCATCAGCATAGAGGTGATATTCAAAGCCGTGAGATTCTATGAGCTGTCCGAGGCCGAAGGTGTAGATGGAGAAGAGATGGGGCCCTAGGACTGAACCTTGCGGGACTCCCACAGATAGAGGTTGCGGTGAGGAGGTGGTGTGCGAGTGGGAGACGCTGAATGTCAGGTCTGTTAGGTATGACGCGATCCAAGATAGGGCCAAGCCTGTGATACCAAGAGATGAGAGGGTCTGTAGTAATAGGGAATGTTAGCTTCCCCCATGCAGTGCCATCACAGACACTTGGCCTATTCATGTGCTCCAGGAATCCAATCCACTCCCAGGATATTCCAACACAGGCCACCGTCTCCACATCAGAGTCTCTCCACAGTCTCAGCCAGACTTCCAGAGACTCCTCAGTCTCAAAACACATTCTCTCCCCCACCATGTGCCAAACATTCCCTTTCATATCTGTAGCCACTCCCCCAGCTAAGGCATGAAGCACATGGTCTGGTTACCTGTTCATGACCTCATCACAGGTCCTTCACAACACCTACAACCACCAGTATGCAACATTCATTATACAACCACCATTGGGCGGTGTATGTGTGGTTAGCAAGTCCCACCCAGCTCACAAGCTAACCCTGTAAAGCCACCCTAGACAATAACAGGACTCTTGTAGGACTACAAGTCCCATAACAACATTACTGGCTTAGAGCGCAGAGGAGCTCTGCGACACATACCTGTCATTTATAACCATGCCAGGGACTGTTTTCCCATCCATATCACGCCTCCATGCATAACTTGAGCAGCATTTCCAGCGCCCCCTAGCTGCTGCATGAGTCACTACACCACATACCTTTCCCCTCTGTTCAAACTTGTGAGGTTGAACACTTGTTCCAAACTGAGGGCCCCGAGACAGGGCACCTATGTCACCTTGCCCTACAAGTCGAAGGGACCGTCTCAGTCGATTTTGGGTATCATGCAACATCACCTCTTTGTTAGGCCTCCCCCGCCCCCAGCGGTCAGTATGTCGGCTTTGTCTTTCTGTCTGTGTCACCAGACCCTTTTCAAACGACCCCGTGTGCCCCTTCACCCGACCTTTCTTTCCAGGGCCGCCTCCTATGGTTGTTGCGGTCATGGGTCCATCGTCTAGTCAAGCCTACTGGTTGATTTGAGTCTGACCCTTGGTCCTTTCGTCTGCTATCGGGACTCACACTTAGGTCACTCAGCCTTGAGCTAACAGAAGCGTCATCTCTACCCCTCATTGTTTCAGCTCGCCTACTGTCAGTCCCCAGAGAAGCCTCTTGTCTCTCTATATATCGGGTTGGAAGCATTCGCCCTCTTTGTTCCAACAACTGCAGCTGTTCCTTAATCTGCTTTCTTTTCCATATCAGCTGCTTTACTTCTCGTAGGTACATAACCTGATACTCCAGGAGCGTTCGGATGTTCTTCAGGCTCTCCACTGAGCCAACAACAAATGGAACCATGTCTTCTTCTCCAGCCACCTTGATCTCACCATCGCTGGAATCCTCACTCTCACCACACCGGATCTATTCACCATCTCCTGCATCATTTTTCCAAGTCTTCCAATGACTTTCCCCACCAGATCTCTGGGTACCGGAATTATGTCTTCTACAAAGTCCAGCCGACTTTGAGCTTCTCTTGCCAGCTCCAGGCGTCGAGTGGCTTTCATATTCCCCATCATGATCATCTGTTTCGAGTGAAGACATTGAAGTTACAAATCCTTCAGGACAGCCACCAGCTTCTCTGTGTCTTCCTTATCTGCCAGTATCACCAACTGGTTCGTCTCTGGTGCCCAGTTCACACTATAGGCTTTTACTGCCTTTTTAAAGGCCTCATGCACACCCTCGCTGGCACAGGCTTCTCGCATGTCTTCGGGTACCTCCAACACATACTTAAAGAAGGAAGCCTCATCCTTTTCTTTGTTTACCTCGGACACTTCCTTCAATACATCTGCCACGATAGGATAGCTGTCTTGTTCAGTTCTTAGCTTATCATCTTCCCGAGACTCACATTCTTCAAGACCACGCGCCAAGAGGGGCACTGGCATTTCCGACTTGTTATCACTCGGGCACAGTCGCTGTACATCTTCAACCACCAACTTCTCCTCCTGCAGACCTCTTACCGCTTCTCTGAGCATCTCCACGTCTTCTCCCAAGGTCCTCCCACACTTTGCCACATTGACAGGCAACCTCTGAGCTCAGAGACCTCCGTCTCCAGCTCATCCACTCTACGCTCAGCAGTCTGTCTCAGGGCTTTTTCTTGTTCGATCTGCTCTTTAATGGTATTTAGTTCGGCCTGAAAATCAGTAGACTTGTGCTTCTCACGAGATAACTCTTTAACCTCCAGCTCTTCAGCAACCGGTTCCCTACAGCCCTTACTTTGAGGAGTACTGTCGTTCCACTGTGTCAGTGCTTCTGACAGCACACCATCGTATTCACCCCCAGCAGTCACTACTGGCGCCGACACCACCCCTTCCTTTTCAACCTCTTCAGTATTGGGAAGAGTACTCACATTCTGAATATCACCCATGTCTGATTTTCCTTTACTCATATCTTCACAGGGTGAAATTTGTTCAACCTCTTTGTGGGGTCCTTCCTCACTGTACTCCCTTTCTTCCTTAGAGTCACTGTTATCCCCTGAGTCAGTGTCACCCCCCCTTAGACAGGTGGTCACTCCAGAGTCCCCAATTAGGTCTGACCCACATTTTCTTCCGGTCAGCAGGAACTCGGTACCCTTGACCTTAGGTGGAGCTACCTCCCATGCATCCTCAAAGAACACCACGTCCAGGCCCCTCTCAAAAGGGTATACTACATTCAGCGTATGCGGCCATTTTGGCACCCACCACTTGGGGACATAGCAAGCATCACTCTGTCCACCCTATAGTCCCCAATGCGCCCATGGATGCAGCCAACCTTGACATTTTTTTCTGTCAGAGAACGAGAAGAGTTAATGTCAGAGTAACCTGACTCTTTGAGTCCAGCCGTCCAGAGACTCCTTCCCGATGTAACCTCACAGTACACACCTGTGGGCGGTCATCAACCGGGAAGGCTATGCCACATGTGGTCCAAGCATAACACCCACACCTCTATTTCTCAGACATGTCCCCTGAGGTAACCAGTCCCGTCCCATTTGGAAGCTCCACCCCTTTTTGGGTCACCGCCCCCTTTTGGGACTTCACCCCTTTTTTTGCACCCATTCCCGTTTGGGACACTGCCTCGTGGACTCCCCCACCGCTTTCTTAGGCCCCAGTCCCACAGTAGTTTTATGTCTCTCCGGCTTGTACTGGCTCTTTAAGAGTTTGTGTGACCTGGTTCACACTGTCCATCTATAACACCCCAGCTCCTGCTGGCACCGATACCGCTTCGGTTGCAGCCACAAACCTCTGGTACCTCTAGATGCCGCTCACAAGCCGCTGTGGCTGTTACTGCAGCTCCTGCAGAACCTCTTGCTGCAACAGTCACGGTAGCTCCTGCTGTCACAAGTCTCTGCACGGCTCCGCACCGTTGACTGCGTGGACCCGCCGATCCACAGCCAGCCGCTTGTCACCTTCGTAACCCCGCCGAGTTACAGCCAGACGTCTTCAGCCCCGCCGAGCCACAGCAAGTTCAAAAAGAAAAAAAAATGCATGGACTTGCTACTCCACAGGAAAAAAAAAAACCTGCACACGTGCTCCCTGGGCCGCTGCCAGCATTCTAACACCAATTTGTGACGATCCACCCTGCCTGGGTGGACGGGATCACTCGCTTAGTAGACCATAGACGCAGACACTAGCACTGCAGGGTTCAAACCACAATTCATCCGGTTTATTCAGGCAACATGTGCATCAGGTTACACATTACAACAGATTATTGCACTCCAGGTACTCTGGGTGTCCGCATACCGATCAGCTAAGTGACATCCACGTAACCTCGCAAGCACCAACAGTCTATCAAGTTACCTTCCAGGAGCTCCTGCTCCTCACACTGACTGTTATGTTTCGGTAGCTGAGGAGAAACTGCAAAAAATAGCCAAAGTAGCAATACACCAGAGAGGCTGGAAACTATTGGAATGCAGTAACCTAAACTAACCGCCACACTAGAAGTAGCCGTGGAGCGTACCTACGGTGATCCTAGATGCCTCGTCACAGCCAGAGAGATAACTACACCTAAAGGCAAAAAGATGAAAGCTATCTGCCCCGGAGCAGAGTCCCAAAGAAATAGCAAGCCCCGAACATGTAATGGCGGTTAGACAAGAAGAAAACACGGACACAGACAGAAAATAGAATAAGCAAACGCTGGGGCCCAATCTGTCTAGAAAGAAAAGTATAGGAAAGAATTCTGACTGCAACCCAAAAAAACCCTGACAAAAATACCAACACTTCTGATTAACAAAAAACCTGAGATCACACGATCTCTACCACCTAAATCACATCTCTGGTGTAACACACAGCAACACAGCAAATAAAAAGTGACAAAGGAACAAAGCAAAAGTGCAAACACAAGAATGAGCACAATTGCAGCGCAAGACCCCAAAAGGGGACCAGGCTGCAGTCCACTGCAAGCAGCAAACCAGCAGTGAAAATCCAACAGAGGAAAAAAAAAAAGCAAAACACTTATCTGAATGAGAGAAGGGAAGCAAGCTGTGCTCCAAGCAAGAGTAACAATTGATTACCGGCAAGGCTGCTGGGAACTCAGGTCACTTACATCATACCATTCAGAGCCAGCTGAAGGCCATTCAGTAATTAGTTCATTACCCTCAGCAACCACCGGAGGGAGCCCCAGCTCAGAAGTCGCCTCCAAGGTATTCACAACAACTGACTCCTCGTCAGACATAGGTTCCCAGGGAAGCTGCCTAACTGGGATCACCATCTTTGCCATGCAGGCCACCCGACAGTCCAGACCCTCAGAAGGATGTTAGCTTCCCCCATGCAGTGCCATCACAGACACTTGGCCTCTTCATGTGCTCCAGGAATCCAATCCACTCCCAGGATATTCCAACACAGGCCACCGTCTCCACATCAGAGTCTCTCCACAGCCTCAGCCAGACTTCCAGAGACTCCTCAGTCTCAAACACACTCTCTTTCCCACCATGTGCCAAACACTCCCTTTCATATCTGTAGCCACTCCCCCAGATAAGGCATGAAGCACATGGTCTGGTCACCTGTTCATGACCTCATCACAGGTCCTTCAAAACACCTACAACCACCAGTATGCAACATTCATTATACAACCACCAGTGGGCGGTGTATGTGTGGTTAGCAAGTCCCACCCAGCTCACAAGCTAACCCTGTAAAGCCACCCTAGACAATAACAGGACTCTTGTAGGACTACAAGTCCCATAACATCATTACTGGCTTACAGCGCAGAGGAGCTCTGCGACACATAACTGCCATTTATAATCATGCCAGGGACTGTTTTCCATCCATATCACGCCTCCATGCATAACTTGAGCAGCATATCCAGCGCCCCTAGCTGGCACATGAATCACTACACGACAATAGATATATAAATAGAATATATCTATAGAAAACGATGTAGGGTCCCCCTATAATCAATTGCCAGAAAAGGCTATGCAGACAGCTGCGTGCTGATATTAATAGCCTAGGAAGGGACCATGGATATTGCCCCCCCTGTTGTGAATGGGTTTGAGATGAGTTCTGAGCAGAGGCTCCCTCTGGTGGTTACAAGCGGTGCTAGTGAAGATTGTGAGGACTGGGAATCAGGTGTTACTGACTGGTCTTATATAAGGGAGTCATTTTCCCATCAGGGTTGCCGGTGATCAATTGTTCTGGTCTGAATCCTTCTTTCCAGTTTCCCTTGTAGCCTGCTGTGTCGTGTCTGCTTCTCCTGCTAACAGATAAGTCTTTTTCTGCTTTTGTGTTTGTGCTTTATTTTTGCATTTTGTCCTGCACTTCTGTGGGGGCCTTCAGGGTCCCTCCGGGGGCTTCTGCCCTCTCAGTTTAGTTCAGCCACTGAGTTTTGTTCTTTTGCTTTTTCCAGCTTTTTCAGTGGCTGCTGTTTTGATTTTGTTACACCAGAGAACTAATTTAGGTGGTAGAGGTCGTGTGATCTCAGGTGATTTTGAAATTAGTAGAGTTGGTGTTTTTCAGGGTTTTCTGGGATTGCAGTAAGTACCCTTCCTATCCTTTTCTATTTAGATAGTTTGGGCCCCAGCGTTTGCTCATACTATTTTCTTTCTGTGTCTGTATTTCCTCTTGTCTAACCGCCATTACATGTTTGGGGGCTTTCTATTATCTTTGGGGTTCTGCTCCGGGGCAGTTAGCTTTCCTATTTCTATCTTTAGGTGTAGTTAGTTTCTCAGGCTGTGACGAGGCGTCTAGGACCAACGTAGGAACGCTCCACGGCTGCCTCTAGTTGTGGTGGTTAGTCAGGGTACTGCAATCCCATAGATTCCAACTGCTCTGGTGTACTGCCTTTTTTTTCCTGCACTCCTCAGCTACCGAAACATAACAGTATCACCGGCCCAAAAATTGAAAATTGTATGGTACTCACAGAAGGGAAAAAATATTTGAAAGAAAAAAGGTTGTCAGAGATATTTTTCTGTTTGTTGCATTTTTTTTTTTTTTTTCCCTCTGTATCTCTGGGTGCTGGGGAGGATCTTTTCTCCCAATGGAGTTTGCACAGTTGTCAGGCCGTGTGGATCAGCTTGCCACTGAGGTTCGGAGTATTGCTGCATATCTTGCTAGGTTGCCTGTTGTGGAACCTAGGATCCCCATGCCAGATTTGTTTTTAGGGGATCGAGCTAAGTTTCAGAATTTCAAAAATAATTGTAAATTGTTTTTTGCCTTAAAATCTAAGTCCTCAGGAAACGCAGCGCAGCAGGTTCAAATTATCATCTCTCTCCTGCGCGGCGATCCTCAGGATTGGGCTTTTTCCCTGATACCTGGGGATCCTGTTTTGAGTGATGTTGATGCGTTTTTTCAGGCTTTGGGGTTATTGTACAATGAGCCTAATGTCACTGATCAAGCTGAAAAAGCCTTGTTGGCATTAAATCAGGGGCTTGATGACGCTGAGTTATACTGTCAGAGATTCCGTAGGTGGGCAGTCCTGATCAAATGGAATGACGACGCTTTGGCGGCCCTTTTCCGGAAGGGTCTGTCAGATAATGTAAAGGATGTTATGGTGGGATTCCCTGTCCCCTCTGGTCTCAATGATTCTATGTCATTAGCGATTCAAATTGACAGACGTTTGCGTGAGCGGAGAAGTATGCGTGGAATGGTGTTGCCTTGTGAGCCAGCTTCTGAACCCATGCAGTGTGATAGAGTGGTGTCTGGGGCACAGCGTCATGAGTTTCGAAAGCGCAATGGGTTATGTTTCTACTGTGGTGATGCCTCTCATGCTATTTCAGTCTGCCCTAAGCGGGGAAGACGTTTTGCACGCTCAGTTGTCCTGGGTAGTGTTCAGACTAAGTTTTTATTAACTGTCACTCTGATATGCTCTCTGTCCTCATTTTCTGCTCAGGCTTTCGTTGATTCTGGAGCAGCTATTAACCTGATGGATTATGATTTTGCTAAACGTTGTGGGTTTCCCTTGATACCCCTACAGAAGTCTATTCCCCTACTGGGGATCGATTCTACCCCTTTGGCTGAGAATAAACCCCAGTTTTCTACTCAGGTGATAATGAGGGTTGAACCTGATCACCAGGAGTGCTGCAAATTTTTGGTTCTATATAATCTGCATGACATTATCGTGCTGGGTTTCCCTTGGTTACAGTCTCATAATCCTGTTTTGGATTGGAAATCTGTGTCTGTAACCAGTTGGGGCTGCCAATGTGTTAATACCAACACTCCTGTTTTTTCTGCCTCCCCCCAGGCTCAGGATGTTCCTGACTTTTTGTTTGATTTTTCTGATGTGTTTAGCGAAAGTAAATCTGCTTCCTTGCCTCCCCATAGGAGCTATGACTGCGCTATTGAATTAGTGCCGGGTAGTAAATTCCCTAAAGGTCGCCTTTTTAACTTGTCTGTACCTGAACATGACGCTATGCGGTCTTATATCAAGGAATCATTGGAGAAGGGTCATATCAGACCATCCTCTTCACCCTTAGGTGCCGGTTTTTTCTTTGTGGCCAAAAAAGATGGTTCATTAAGGCCGTGTATTGATTATCGTCTCTTGAACAATATTACTGTGAAATATCAATACCCGTTACCCTTGATTTCTGACCTGTTTTCCAGGGTGAAAAACGCTACTTGGTTTACCAAGCTTGACCTCAGGGGGGCGTATAACCTTATTCGCATTAAGCACGGGGATGAATGGAAGACGGCATTCAATACCCCTGAAGGGCATTTTGAGTACCTAGTGATGCCCTTTGGGCTCACTAATGCTCCTTCCGTCTTCCAGTCCTTTATGAATGACATTTTCAGGGATTTTGTGGACAAATTTCTGATTGTTTATTTGGATGATATCTTGATTTTTTCTAATGACTGGGACTCTCATGTGAAACATGTTCGAACTGTATTCCAGATTTTGAGAGAGAATGCTCTGTATGTGAAGGGATCAAAGTGTCTTTTTGGCGTACAGAGGATCTCATTTCTGGGATTCATTTTGTCCCATCTGTTATTGAAATGGACCCGGTCAAGGTTCAGGCCATCTGTGATTGGGTCCAACCTACTTCATTAAAGGCTCTTCAGAGATTTTTTGGTTTTGCCAATTTTTATCGTAAATTTATTGGTAATTTCTCGGTTATTGTTAAACCATTAACTGATTTGACCAGAAAGGGTTCTGATGTGGTGAATTGGCCTCCTGAGGCAGTCTCTGCATTTCAGGAACTTAAGCAGAGATTCACTTCTGCTCCTGTTCTACGGCAGCCTGATGTTTCTCTGCCATTTTAGGTGGAGGTTGATGCCTCTGAAATTGGGGCAGGTGCCGTTTTGTCCCAAAAAGATCCAGAGACCTCTAAAAGTAACCCTTGTGCCTTTTTCTCTCGAAAATTTTCTCCTACTGAACGTAATTATGACGTGGGTAATCGGGAGTTATTGGCCATGAAGTGGGCTTTTGAAGAGTGGAGACATTGGCTGGAGGGAGCCAAACATCAGGTGGTGGTCCTTACGGACCATAAGAATCTGGTCTATCTGGAATCTGCCAAGCGACTCAATCCTAGACAGGCCAGGTGGGCCTTGTTTTTCACACGTTTTAATTTTGTGGTTTCCTTTCTTCCTGGCACTAAGAATGTTAAGGCGGATGCCCTCTCGAGGAGTTTCCTTGCGGACTCTCCTGAGTTATCTGATCCTTCTGTTATTTTGAAAGAGGGTGTAGTTCTTTCCGCCATCTCGCCCAATTTGAGACTTGCTCTGGAGGGGTGTCAGGAGGATAGGCCCGAGCGCTGCCCTGTTGGAAAATTGTTTGTCCCGGACCAATGGAAAAAGAGTGTGATGTCTGAGATTCATTGTTCCGCATTGGCTGGGCATCCCGGAATTTTTGGTACCAGAGACTTGGTTAGTCGGTCTTTTTGGTGGCCTACCTTGTCTCGTGATGTCAGGGAATTTGTGCAGTCCTGCGGGACTTGCTCTCGCTCCAAGCCTTGCTCTCGCTCTAGTGGTTTGTTGATGCCATTGCCTGTGCCCAAGAGACCATGGACCCATATCTCTATGGATTTCATTTCCGATCTTCCTGTTTCTCAGAGAATGACCACCATCTGGGTAATTTGTGATAGGTTTTCCAAAATGATACATCTTGTGCCATTACCTAAGTTGCCTTCCTCCTCTGAATTGGTGCCGTTGTTCCTTCAGCACGTGGTTCGTTTACACGGCATTCCTGAGAACATTGTGTCTGACAGAGGAGTCCAGTTTGTTTCCAGATTTTGGAGGACTTTTTGTTCTAAACTGGGTGTTCAATTGTCTTTCTCCTCGGCATTTCATCCTCAGACCAATGGTCAAACTGAGAGAACAAACCAGACATTGGAGACTTATCTAAGATGCTTTGTGTCTGCTGATCAGGATGACTGGGTCTCTTTTTTGCCTTTGGCTGAGTTTGCTCTTAATAATAGGGCTAGCTCTGCCACTTTGATGTCTCCGTTTTTCTGTAATTCTGGGTTTCACCCTCGATTTTCTTCAGGACAGACGGAGGCTTCTGTCTGACAAGGTGTTGACTCTGTTGTGGAGCGTATGCAACAGATTTGGGACCAGGTAGTGGAGAGGTTGTCCCTCTCTCAGGAGAAGGCCCAGCGGTTTGCTAACCGGCATAGGACTGATGGTCCTCGGTTTAAAGTGGGGGACTTGGTCTGGTTGTCCTCAAAGAATATTCCTATGAGAGTAGCATCTCCTAAATTTAAGCCTAGGTTCATTGGACCTTATAAGATCATGGAGATTATTAATCCTGTTTCTTTTCGTTTGCTTCTTCCAGGGACATTTAAGATCCATAACGTGTTCCACAAGTCCTTGTTGAAGAGGTTTGTTGAGCCAGTGGTTCCTGCTGCTGTGCCTCCTGACCCTGTTTTGGTTGAGGGCAATCTGGAGTATGTGGTTGAGAAAATATTGGATTCTCGTTTTTCTAGACGGAAACTCCAGTATTTGGTTAAATGGAGAGGTTATGGTCAGGAAGACAATTCTTGGGTGTTTGCTTCGGACATCCATGCTAGGAGACTTATCCGTGCGTATCATAGAACTCATCCTGACCGACCTGGTTGCTCAAATGAGGGTTCGGTGACCCCTCCTCAAGGGGGGGGTACTGTTGTGAATGGGTTTGAGATGAGTTCTGAGCAGAGGCTCCCTCTGGTGGTTACAAGCGGTGCTAGTGAAGATTGTGAGGACTGGGAATCAGGTGTTACTGACTGGTCTTATATAAGGGAGTCATTTTCCCATCAGGGTTGCCGGTGATCAATTGTTCTGGTCTGAATCCTTCTTTCCAGTTTCCCTTGTAGCCTGCTGTGTCGTGTCTGCTTCTCCTGCTAACAGATAAGTCTTTTTCTGCTTTTGTGTTTGTGCTTTATTTTTGCATTTTGTCCTGCACTTCTGTGGGGGCCTTCAGGGTCCCTCCGGGGGCTTCTGCCCTCTCAGTTTAGTTCAGCCACTGAGTTTTGTTCTTTTGCTTTTTCCAGCTTTTTCAGTGGCTGCTGTTTTGATTTTGTTACACCAGAGAACTAATTTAGGTGGTAGAGGTCGTGTGATCTCAGGTGATTTTGAAATTAGTAGAGTTGGTGTTTTTCAGGGTTTTCTGGGATTGCAGTAAGTACCCTTCTTATCCTTTTCTATTTAGATAGTTTGGGCCCCAGCGTTTGCTCATACTATTTTCTTTCTGTGTCTGTATTTCCTCTTGTCTAACCGCCATTACATGTTTGGGGGCTTTCTATTATCTTTGGGGTTTGCTCCGGGGCAGTTAGCTTTCCTATTTCTATCTTTAGGTGTAGTTAGTTTCTCAGGCTGTGACGAGGCGTCTAGGACCAACGTAGGAACGCTCCACAGCTGCCTCTAGTTGTGGTGGTTAGTCAGGGTACTGCAATCCCATAGATTCCAACTGCTCTGGTGTATTGCCTTTTTTTTCCTGCACTCCTCAGCTACCGAAACATAACACCCCCCCTTGGCTAAAAACACCAGCTCACAGCAGTCCCAGAAATGGCGCATCTCTAAGAGGCTAAGTGCCAGAATTGGCGCATATCTCTTCCCACTGCACTGTAGCGGTGGCATATGGGGTAATAGTTGGGGGGTTGATGTCACCTTTGTATTGTAAAGTGACATCATGCCCGACTTAGTAATGGAGAGGTCTCAGTAAGACACCTCTCCATTACTAATCCTATAGTTCTTAATGGATTAAATAAAGACACAGCCAGAATAAAGTCTTTTAATGAAATAAACACAACAGTTTCCCATCTATCTATTCTATTATTTCTAAACACTGTTTTTCAGTGATTACTTTGTATCTCCATTCATACTGCACCCACACACACAAATGATACATCATTTGAAAGGTATACTTGCCCCCTTCAGCAAGAAAATAGCCAAACAAACCACACATCCACGATTTGATCACAAAATACAGTTTAAACATTAATTTTCACAAACCTGCAGTAAGGAAAAATGACCTGCAGGTGGCACCACAGTACCCCAAAGCACACTACCACAAAGCTGCTTACAGACATCACAAACAAATCCAAACATTTGCCTTGGGGGCTTTCCAGCTTGCCGAACTGCTTGCCCAGCCTATTTTAGCCAAATTGGAGGATTGAACACTTCACTGCAGGTGAGGCACATTTGCAAACACATTTGTAAAGATGCACTGCCTACTGAATTGCACACTTGCTCCGTTCATACTCCACCCACACAAACAAATGATACACCATTTGAAAGGTCAAATTACCTGCAGGTGGCAGCACACTACCCCAAAGCACACCACCACAAAGCTGCTTACAGACATCACAAATCCAAACATTTGCCTTAGGGTCTTTACAGCTTGCCCAGCCTATTTCAGGCACATTGGAGGATTGCACACTTCACTGCAGGTGAGTCACATATGCAAACACATTTATATACATGTACTGCTTTTTCGGTGATTACTTCGACCCACACACACAAATGATACACCATTTGAAAGGTAAACTTGCCCCCTTCAGCAAGAAAAGAGCCAAACAAACCACACAGTCACGATTTTATCACTAAACAGTTTAAACATTTATTTTGATAAACCTACAGAAAGACACAATGAACTGCAGGTGGCACCTCAACCGGAAGACATTTTTTGGCCTCTACTTATCAAACCAATTTATTGTATTACCTATTTACATATATAAATACCTGTCTGTGTTCATCATCTCATGAAATACATTTACATTTGACCAGCTTACTTTTTCTGAAATTATCTGCGCCCCCAAGTCCAATGTGCGAAAATTTTGCACGGGCCAAGCTAGTATTTATTATACTCCTAATTCCCCGAAGCCATCGATCTCCTGCAAAAAAAATAAAATAATAAACAACACAAATACTCCCTGTTCCGATGTAATCCATTTAATAACAAGTCTCCCACGACGATCTCCTGTGTAGAGCTGTCACATCGGGAGATTTACGTATTACGTTGGAACAGGGAGTATACTGTTAGTTTATTATTTTATTTTTTTGCAGGCGATCGAGGCTGTCGGGGATTAGTTGTATGGTGAGTATGTGTAGTGTATGTGTTTTTTTTTACTATTCAACACAGTAGCCGGATGATGGGTCTACTACTGTCCCATCATCTACTAATGCTGTCACTGTAGCAGACATAGCCAGATGGGACTAGCAGTCCCATCGGACAATGCCTGCCTACACACAGACACCCGTACACACACACAGCCGCTCACACACCCGCAGACCCCCGCACGCACACACAGTCCTCAATGAGCCGGCTGCTGTACTGATAGTATGGCTAAGGGCTCATACCCACTTGCGAGAAATAAGGACGAGTGCAATCCGAGAAAAAAATCGGATTGCACTTGGACCAATTTGATTCAATAGGTGACATCTCATTTGCGATTTTTTTCTCATCCAAAATCGGACTGAGAAAAAAATTGCAGCATGCTCGGACGAGACTCGCCAATGCAAATCAAAGAGTGCGAGAAAAAAACCGCACAGCACTCGCACCATGCGAGTGCTGTCCGATTTTTACGAGCCGGTATCCTTTGAAAAGCCGGCAATTCATATGTGGCTATACAGTAAAAACACACTGACATGTTGTGATATAAAAGATAGAATAGATATATACACATAGGTGTCTATCTAGATCTGAATTAATGAAATATTCTCATTGAATACTTTGTTCTGTACAAAGTTGAATGTGCTGACAACAAAATCACACAAAAATCATCAATGGAAATCAAATTTGTTAACCAATGGAGGCCTGGATTTGGAGTTACACAAAATTAAAGTGGAATGTAATGTCCTTAAAACAAGTCAAAATGATGCTCAGTAGTGTGTGTGGCCTCCACGTGCCTGTATGACCTCCCTACAACGCCTGGGCATGCTCCTGATGAGGCGGCGGATTGTCTCCTGAGGGATCTCCTCCCAGACCTGGACTAAAGCATCGGCCAACTCCTGGACAGTCTGTGGTGCAACGTGACGTTGGTGGATGGAGCGAGACATGATGTCCCAGATGTGCCCAATCGGATTCACGTCTGGGGAACATGCGGGACAGTCCATAGCTTCAATGCCTTCATCTTGCAGGAAGTGCTGACACGCCACACGAGGTCTGGCATTGTCCTGCATTAGAAGGAACCCAGGGCCAACCGAACCAGCATATGGTCTCACAAGGGGTCTGAGGATCTCATCTCGGTACCTAATGGCAGTCAGGCTACCTCTAGGGAGCACATGGAGAGCTGTGCGGCCCTCCAAAGAAATGCCACCCCACACCATTACTGACCCATTGCCAAACCGGTCATGCTGAAGGATGTTGCAGGCAGCAGATTGCTCTCCACGGCGTCTCCAGACTGTCACATGTGCTCAGTGTGAACCAGCTTTCATCTGTGAAGAGCACAGGGTGCCAGTGGCGAATTTGCCAATCCTCATGTTCTGTGGCAAATGCCAAGCGTCCTGCAAGGTGTTGGGCTGTGAGCACAACCCCCATCTGTGGACGTCGGGCACTCAGGCCATCCTCATGGAGTCGGTTTCTAACCGTTTGTGCAGACACATGCACATTTGTGGCCTGCTGGATGTCATTTTGCAGGGCTCTGGCAGTGCTCCTCCTTGCACAAAGGCGGAGTGTTATGATTCGGTAGCCAAGGAGGACAGCAGCAAAATAGACAGGAAACCAGACACCGGAGAGGTTGGTAACTAGCGTACTGCAGACCCATAAACTGACAGCACAACTAGAAACAGCCGTGGGACGTGCCTACGGTGGCCTAGACGCCTCGACACAGCCGGAGAGATAACTAAGCCTAAAGACAGAAAGGGGAAAGCTAACTGCCCTGGAGTAGAGCCCCCAAAGAATAGGTAGCCCCAAACATATACTGGCAGTGAGACAATATGAAATACAAACACAGGCAGAAAATAGAGTGAGCAAATGCTGGGGCTCAATCTGTCAAGATAGCACAGGACAGGAAAGAATACTGTCTGCAATCCAGCAAAACTCTAAGAAAAACTCCAACACGTTCTGATATACAAAAGTACTGAGACAACACGATCTCTCCCCCGCTAGATCAGAACTCCGGTGTAACTGGTAGCAAATAAGAAGCAGAGGCCAGCACAGGCCCCAGCAGGGGAACCTGGCTGTACAAACTGCAGGAGGGCAGAAAACTGAGATAGACAAAAACGAATGTCAAAGAAATAAACAGCAAATAACTTATCTGAAAGTTGCTGGACAAGCAGGAAGCAAGCTGACATCCATATGGAAACAGGAAGAGAAACTAATCACTGGCGAGGATCATGGGAAGGTTACTCCCTTAAATCTCCCCAGTCATCAACACCAGATTGCCAATCATCGCTCCCAGCTGATGAACCTCTGTCAGCTTCACTACTATCAGCAGCCACCAGAAGGAGCCAAAGCTCAGAAGTCAAATCCAGAGAATTCACAACAGCGGAGGTAGCGGTCCTGATGCTGGGTTGTTGCCCTCCTACGGCCCCCTCCACGTCTCCTGGTGTACTGGCCTGTCTCCTGGTAGCGCCTCCAGCCTCACGACACTACGCTGACAGACACAGCAAACCTTCTTGCCACAGCTCGCATTGATGTGCCATCCTTGATGAGCTGCACTACCTGAGCCACTTGTGTGGGTTGTAGAGTCCGTCTCATGCTACCACGAGTGTGAAAGCACAACCAACATTCAAAAGTGACCAAAACATCCACCAGAAAGCATTGGTATTGAGATGTGGTCTGTGGTCCCTACCTGCAGAACCACTCCTTTATTGAGTGTGTCTTGATATTGTCAATAATTTCCATTGTTGTCTATTGCATTTGCACAACAGCATGTTAAATTGTCAATCAGTGTTGCTT
>JARQOD010000001.1:171339826-171433025 GCA_033576555.1 Oophaga sylvatica | reverse complement strand
AAGACTATTCTTCCTGACTCTAGATTCCTAGGGTAATTTCATAATCAAGACCTACTTAAGGACATCAAGGAAGCATACCATGCGGATTTCCTTTTTGGCACAACCCCCAAGGGACGTAAGTCTTGTCTTTAAGAATGGTGTGTGGATTCAGGGACAAACGTCTGTATATTCCTGAAACAGTCAGATTAAGAGTATTGCAACTCATTCACGATTCCAAGATAGCTGGGCATAGAGGAATTCTAAAGACACAGGAATTTCTTTCTCGTTTCTTTTGGTGGCCCACTTGCAGGAAGGATGTTTTGAATTATGTCACTTCATGTGAGGTCTGTGCAAGATGCAAACACCTCGCTCCTCACCAACTGGTCTGTTAAAAGCCTCTTCCCACCCCGTCCCGCCCGTGGGGATCCATTTCTATGGACTTCATTGTGGAGTTACCAACCTCTCTGGGAAGAAACCATTCTAGTGGTGGTTGACCGTCTAACAAAGCAGCTCATTTTATCCCTTGTGTCGGCTTACCCACTGCAAAACAGACATCAGATTTGATGATTAAAGATGTGTTTCGCTTACATGGAGTACCGGATGAGGTTATTTCGGATCGAGGGGTGCAATTCACTTCTAGGTTTTGGCAAAATTTCTGTGCAGCATTGGACATTAAAGTAAACCTTTCTTCTTTTTCATCCCCAGACTAAGGGACAGACCGAACGAACCAATCAAACCCTGGAGCAGTATCTCCGCTGTTTTTATCTGCCACCTACAGGATGATTGGGTGGATCTACTTCATTAGCTGAGTTCTCGTATAACAACTCTCAGAGTGCCTCCACTAAACAGTCTCCTTTTTACTCTAATCTAGGTTATCATCCTAACATTCTACCACGATTTCCATAGAAACGCCTTTACCAGCAGTGGCTGAAAGAATCACGTCTTTACAAAAGGGAATATGGATCTTCTAAAGGAAAATCTGGAATCGGCTCAAGAAAGGTACAAGAAAGCAGCAGATAAATTTCGTAAACCTGCACCAGCTTTCAAGGTAGGAGACTTGGTCTGGCTGTCAACCAAAATCTTAAGTTAGGATTCCATCGTCTAAGTTGGGACATAAGTACATTGGACCCTATAAATCAGTAAATTATAAGTGCCGTTGCTTGTCGTCTTCAACTGCCCAGAACTATGAGAATCCACCCTGTCTTTCATGTATTCCCTACTAAAGGCTGCGACACCCAATACGTTTCCTGGACGTTCCTCTCCTTGCCCTGCCCCGTGCTAGTCGATGGTCAGGAAGAATTTTGTGGTGGAAAGGATTTTAGATTCCAGGTTGTATAGAATCAGTTACAATATCTGATTAAATGGCAGGGCTACCCAGTGGAGGACAACTCATGGAACCGGTCAATAACGTTAATGCTCCTCGCTTGCTCCGTCAGTTTCATCAGAGGTACCCACACAAGCCTGGTCTGAGGTCATCCGGAGGTTGTCCTTAAGGGGGGAGTAATGTAAGGTTCTATGTATATATTTCCCTGAAACTCAGTTTGTTCGTCAGCCATTTTACTTTCTGTCTTGCTGCAGCTATCTTGCCCTCAGTCAAAATGGAGTTTCCAGCTTCATGTTCCCGCCCTGATTCTCTCCTTTGCTTCTTAAGCAGCCACAGTGAGCAATCAGTGCTTCAGAATCTAGCCTGCAGTGAACCTGTGACTTGACTCCTGTAAGCCTTGGACCTTGTACTCAGCTATTCCTACTGAGGAACTCTGAAGCACTTGTGGACTCTGAACCCTGCTCTTTGAAAGCCCCCACGTTTGCATGGACTTACGGTAACAGAGAAGAAGATCCTGAATCTGTATTGGAGAGTGATTGCTGAGCTTGGATTACTCTGGCCTGCTGTGTCTCCTGTTTCTGTGTCTGCAAACTGTGTGACTATTTCTGCCAACTTGTATGAAGTAATACAGGACTTTTCTATATCAAACCTGTGACTCCTGTGTTTTCATCGCACCCAAGCACAAGACGCTATATGAACTGTACTACATACATTACACTTAGAGGCCAAGATATGTTTTACCTCAAAAACATCATCCTCAGAGACCGGATCAGGAGTGGTACCGGGTCCTTAAAGAAGGAGCTCAACACTACTGGTTTGAGGAGGGAAACATGAAAGGATTAGGTACTCGTAGAGAATTAGGCAATTTCAGTTTATAAGAGACCGGGTTGATTTTGTCTTCAAAGGGACCAATGAGACGGGGACCCAATTTGTACGATGGTAACTTCAGAGGATGTACTTGGAGGAGAGCCATACCTTGTCTCCTGGACGAAAGATGGGAGCCTCCAAACGTCTTTTGTCCGCATGCGTTTTCATACGTTGAGAAGCTTTCTCCAAAGCCGACCTGGTCTCTCTCCAAATGTCCGAGAAATTCTTAGACAAGGTATCGACTGCTGGAACATCAGACAATCCCGAGACAGGAAGAGGAATTCCGGTTGCAGTCCAAACACAATCTGAAAGGGAGACTTTCCAGAAGATTCACTTACTTGGTTGTTGTAGTAGAATTCCGCCAGGGCAGTAATTCTACCCAGTCATTATGATGAGCGTTGACGAAGTGACGCAGGTATCCAGCCAGGATTTGATTGATCCTCTCCACTTGCCCATTAGACTGGGGATGATATGCAGAAGAAAAATCTAGTTCAATTTTTTACCATTTTACAGAGTCCTCTCCAGAACTTAGAAGTGAACTGGACGCCCCTGTCGGACACGATGTGGAGAGGAAATCCATGTAGACGGAAGATGTGCTGAATGAAGTGAGTGGCCAGTTCTGGAGCAGACGGGAGGGCCAGATAGCGGAACGAAGTGGGCCATTTTAGAGAAGCGGTCCACCACAACCCATACCACTGAGCAGCCAGAAGAAAAGGGAAGATCCGTGATGAAATCCATCGCGATGTGCTGCCAGGGAGCGGACGGAATCGGAAGAGGCAGAAGCCTGCCGGCTGGTAGATGTTTAACAGTTTTGTTACGGGCACATGTAGGACAGGCTGCGACGAACTCCTGGATATCCTTGCCCATGGTAGGGCCACCAGTAATAACGGGAGATGAGTTGCTGCGTCTTTCTCTGACCAGCATGGCCAGCCAACTTAGAAGAATGACCTCAACGCAGAACACGACTACGATCAGAGGCGGACACGAAAGTCTTCCCAGGAGGAAGCCGGGCCAGATCAGTGGAGGCAACAGAGACTAACTTAGAAGGTTCAATAATGTGCTGAGGTTCCTCCTCCGTTCGGAGGCAAGAAGGCTCTAGAGAGTGCGTCTGCCTTGATGTTCTTGTCAGCTGGACGGAAATGAAGTACAAAATTGAAACGGGCAAAAAATAATGCCCAACGGGCCTGACGGGGATTCAGTCTTAAGCAGATTGGAGATAGGCAAGGTTTTTATGGTCGGTGAATATGATTAACCTGATGATGAGCTCCTTCAAGAAGATGACTCCATTCTTGCAGAGCCAATTTGATGGCCAACAATTCGCGATCACCGATGAGTAGTTCCTTTCTGCAGGAGAAAAAACCTTGGAAAAAAAAAACACACGAGATCATCCGCCCGGTAGACGACTTCTGGGTCAGAATGCTCCTGCACCTATGGAAGAAGCGTCAACTTCAAGAAAAAATTGCTCACTTGAATTAGGACGATGGAGAACGGGTGCGAAGCGAAGGCTTTTTTGAGAGAAACAAAGGCCTCTTCTGCCTCGGAGGACCATTCCTTAGAGTTTACACCTTTCCGGGTTAAGGCTGTGATTGGAGCCACTCGGGTGGAAAAGTGTGGAATAAATTGCCGATAGTAATTGGCGAACCCGAGGAACCTTTGTATGGCTTTTAGCCCAGACGGACGAGGCCAGTTGAGAACTGCAGACAACTTCTCCGGATCCATCTTCAATCCTGTGGAAGATACAATGTACCCAAGGAAGGCAAAGAAGTCTGCTCAAAGAGGCATTTCTCATATTTGGCATATAGCCTGTTCTCTCTCAGTCTTTGTAAGACCAGGCGTACTTGCCTCCGGTGTGACGTCAAGTCAGCAGAAAAAATCAAAATATCGTCCAGGTAAACCACGACACAAGTATAGAGCAAGTCCCTGAAATGTCATTAACAAATTCCTGAAAAATCGCAGGTGCATTTGCTTAGGCCGAATGGCATTACCAGGTATTCATAGTGGCCGTCACGGGTGTTGAAGGCTGTTTTCCATTCGTCCCCCTCTCTGACTCGGATCAGGTTGTAGGCCCCTCTGAGGTCCAATTTGGTAAAGATCTTGGCCCCTCGGAGACTATCAAACAGCTCTGAAATAAGAGGTAATGGATACCTGTTTTTACCGTGATTTGATTTAGACCCGATAGTCAATGCAGGGCCGCAAGGATCCTCCTTTTTCTTCACAAAGAAGAATCCAGCTCCTGCCGGTGACGATGACTTTCGGATAAATCCTCTAGCCAGATTCTCTTGGATGTAATCCGACATGGCCTGAGTCTCTGCCTGTGAAAGGGATAAACTCTCCCACGGGAGGAGATGCTCCAGGAAGAAGCTCTATCTGACAGTCATACGACCTGTGTGGAGGTAGTCTCTCAGCCTCCTTTTTCCAAAGACGTCAGAGAAGGACCAATAGACGGAAGGCAACCCTGGCAGGGTATCAGGCTGGACTGGAGGCGAAACAGGTTGAATCCGGGTTAAGCAACGATTCATGCAGGTATCTCCCCAACGCAGAACTTCTCCAGTTTTCCAATTAAGGACTGGTTCATGCATCTGGAGCCAAGGTAAACCTAAAAGCATGGGATGGGAAAAACCGGGATATACATAAAATCGCATTCGTTCAGTATGCATTAGACCTACCCGGAGTTCCACCAACTCGGTTTGAAACTGGACGGGCTCGGTCAGCGGTTTGCCATCCACAGCGGACACCTGTAAACGCATCAGGAAGACGCTGGACTGGTAAGCGGTAATGATCCACAACGCCTGCTGGATGAAGTTCCTGCAGCTCCAGAATCCAGTAGACAATGTTCGGAGAATTTTTATTGCTCCATAGGACACGGAGACTGAGATGTGTAAAGAGGGAGAGGACTGTTCTCTACCTAGGTTGGCCCCTCCTACCGACCTAGGCACTGGAGTTTCCCGACTTTTTAGGACAGAAATGGATCAAATGTTCAGAACTACCGCAGTAGTAAACAACTTCCCTCCTTGCGACGTGCCTCCCGGCGGCGGGTGGCCAAACTTACATGGTCCACCTCCATGGCCTCGGAGGCGGGGGCGAAGTACCGGTTTTGTACAAACTAGAGTCCAGGTGATAGGACCTTTTGTCCCGCTTGATCTCCATGGAGCGCTCCTGAAACGCAGGTCAATTCGGGTTGCCAAGGATATTAGCTCTTCCAAGAGGGTAGGTCTGTCCCGTCCCGCCAGCTCATCCTTGATTCTTCCGGATAGGCCTTCCCAGAAGTTAGCAACCAGGGCCTCATTGTTCCATGATAATTCAGACGAGAGGGTGCGGAATTTAACAGCATACTGAGCTACCGTGAGAGTACCTTGGCGCAGGCAGAGCAGAGCTGAGGCAGTCGAAGTGGTGCGACCAGGTTCATCGAAAGTCCTGCGAAAAGCCTCTAGGAAAGATTGAAGATCGTTAACCAGCGGATCCCCCTCTCCCATAGCGGGTTTAGCCAGGCGAGGGCCTCTCCTCCCAGGTGTGACATGATGAAGCCCACCTTGGCTCGGTCAGAAGCAAACATATGCCCCAAGATTTCGAAGTGTAGAGTGCACTGATTGAGGAAACCCCGACACAGAGTAGGGTCACCCTGGAAACGGGTAGGAGCTGCCAGGCGGGGACCTTGACTTGCCATGGGAACTGGAACCTGATTATTGATAGAAGAGTCAGGTGCAGACGAGGACCCTAAGGAATCCATGCGGGTAGACAAGCTGCGTAGATAAGTCGTGATCTTGTCCTGTTGAACTCCCAAACGGGTCACCTCCTGGCACAGATCCGTGGTCGGAGATCTCTGGGATCCAGCGGGTTCCATGGCCGAAGCAATCTGTAACGAATGAAGCGGAGGCAGAGGTGGTGAAGTTCACATTCGTTTTTATTTTTAATGTGGAACCTCGAGACTGCGGTCCGGGGGGCTCCGAAGGGGGCGTAACTAGTGAGCCCCGTGTACCCGTAGTAAGGCCCCTCGAACAGGACCAGAATGGAATACCCGGAGGACACAGGTGTACCTCCAGTTAGACCCCGGACACGTGGCAGCTGTCCCAGAGGGACCAAAGGGTAACAGGTATTTACAGAGTCCGTGGAGGGTTCTTGACGAAGATGGGTAAGGTCCTGGTCCAGAACGGATGGTAGTAGGCTGGCTCCAGTGACCTTGTCACGGTCCACGGGTACGGATGGCTGATGGCGGAACGGGATGACACTTGCGCCAGTAATAGCCGAGATTGTCCAGGTTAGCCAGATACGGGTTAGCAAGGATCTGAGGAGACAAACAGTATCAGCGAAGCACAGATACTGCAGACACAGCGCAGACAGATCAGAAACAGAACCGGATGTAGCAATGATAGAACACGTTGCTCCGGCACTCCCCTAATGGTGGAGTGACCAGATTAGTACTGAGTGCGCAGCCATTGGTTAATTAGCTATTTCAAAAAATGCACGCTGCCCCTTTAAGAGAGACGGTGGGCGCGGCCTCGCGTCCTAAGCAGACTATCTGGAGGCCTGCCAGCAGCGTGCCAGGAAGTGGAGGAGGACACAGGACGCCTAGGAGCAGATGGGACAGGAGACCCCAGCCCGCGCGCAGACTGCTGCAGGGGGACAGCTAGAGGAACAGGTGAGTGAGCAGAACGGAGTGCAGAGCCAGCGCTGGGGCCGAGTGTAACAATAACTAAGTAAAGGCACAAAACATCTTCCAATAACAAGTCCGACTCCTCATATGATTATGTCACTAAAAAAAAAGTTATGGCTCCTGGAATTCAACAATAGAAAAGTGAAAAAAAAATTTGACTGTCATAACAGTCAATTGGCTAATCAAAGGGCCATTAAAATCAGTTGCAAATTGCACTGATAAGCACGTTACCCTTCATTCTGGTAGCCAGTTGTTATTCATGTGCCTCTTCAGCGCCACCTTACTCACCATGGTCACCGAAGAGCATCTCCTTCCGTCAGGTCGGCTTGCTGAGGTTTGCCTTTTTCAACACTCTTCTGCACAGCTGCAACAGCATTGTGTTTCCATTTGGCTTAGGGGGAATGGCCAGTCTATGCAAGAATTTAACCCTACTCTGTCCTGCAGAGAATAGGTTCCTGGCCCATATTGTGTGAACAGTCACTATATTAGGAAGCTCATCCCGTCACTCCTTGCTCGAATGTTTGGTTCCTACCCTGTAGTTCTTGTTTATGCTTGTTTCTGTAATCCACTTCCTGTTACCGACTCGGATAATTTTCCTGTCCCGCTTGACCTCGGATATAACTTCTGATCCTGTGCTGCATACCCTGACCTCGGACCGTCTGTCCACGTTTTTGTGTTTGCACTCCTGTACCGCATACCCATGCCTCTGACCCTTTGCTGCAGTCTCAGGGACTGCCCTGGAGTGTACCTAGCGACTACTTGTGGCCAAGCCTATCCTCACCACCAGTGGCTTTAGTAAAAACCAGGTAGCTGCTTAGCCACACCCTCCAAGGTTTGGACTGGAAATCTGACAAGGTGGGCAGATGCCCGGTTGCTCGGCAGCTCTGAACTGCAAAGCGGCCCACCCGCCCTTTAAAACTTTTCAATAATGGACCTGTGTGTGCACGCTCTCTTTGCTTTCACGCGCTGACATTGATGTGGTGAATTAGTCCTGTGTCCTTTCTGAGAAACACTCCCAAGACATAATGTTTCCACCTCCATGCTTGATGGTGGTGATGGTGTTTTTTGGGCCACAGGCAGCATTTCTCTTCCTCCAAACACGGCAAGTTGAGTTAATGCCAAAGACCTCATTTTTCTCACCTGACCACAGCACCTTCTCCCAATCACTCACAGAATCATCCAGGTGTTCATTGGCAAACTTCAGACAGGCCTGAATATGTGCCTTCTTGAGCAGTGGGACCTTGCAGACACTGCAGGATTTTAAACCTTACGGCATAATGTGTACCAATGGTTTTCTGGTGACTGTGGTCCAGCTAATTTGAGATCACTAACAAGTTTCCACCGTGTAGTTTTAGGCTAATCTCTCACCTTCCTCATGATCAAGGATACCTTACGAGGTGAGATTTTGCATGGTGCACCAGATCTATGTCGATAGACAATCATTTTGTATTTCTTCCATTTTCTTACTATTGCACCAACAGTTGTCTCCTTCTCACCCAGCGTCTTTCTTATGGTTTTGCAGCCCATTCCAGCTTTGTGCAGGTATATGATCTTGCCCAAGTGGTAGAGACTGATTAACTGAGTCTGTGGACAGGAGTCTTTTATAAGGGTGTGTTTGCACGGTCATGAAACACTCAGGAATTGCTGCGTGTTTGACGCTGTGCGCTGGCGCAGCGTCAAACACGCAGAGTCCAGATGTTACAGCATAGTGGAGGGGATTTCAAGAAATCCCGTCTCCACTATGCTTAAAAACACGCAGGCGGCAGACCTTCATTACCGGACATGCGGCGCGTCTTTTTAGACCGCAGCATGTCCTATTCCCTTGCGGCGATGCTGCGTCGCCGCAAGGGAAATAACACAGGACTGTGTAGCCTGCGGTCATTCCGGATGTGTTCCGGATGTGTTCCATGAACACATCCGGATTGACCGCGCGTTCACTAGCGGGCGGGGCTTTGGGCGGAGCGGACTTTCCGCTCCGTCCAAAGCGCTGTGGTTCCGGATCGTGGAACCACAGCCTAAGGCCGGAGTCACACTGGCGACAAAATCGGACGACTGCAATGCGATGAAATATCGCATTGCAGTCGGACCTATGTTAATCTATGGAGCAGCTCCCAGTATCAGATTTTTTGTGGTCCGTTTTAATCGTCCGAGTGCAATCGCAGCATGCTGCGATTGTCACCGATTGTGGGTCGACTATCGCCAATGCAAGTCTATGGGAGCGATGAAAAAATTGATTCCAAACGGACCACACGTGTGACTTGCGATTTAATCGCACCACTATTCCAGTGACAGGAAATTGCATCAGGATAATTGTCAGGAAGGGCTGACATGCTAATTAGGCTATGAAAATTAAACCCAAACAGGAAACCGCCTCCACGGAGTCCAGAACCATGGCCAGTCATATCAATGTGGAAATGTTGATAGTTCTGGTCCAGGAGAGACCAAAACTTTGGGACCAGCGGGATCCCAATTATTCCAACCGGTTGCGGAAGGATGCGGCTTGGCGGAGAATGTGTACAGATGTTCCGGATTTTGGCGACAGGTCTAGGGAGGACCAAGAACGCATCAGTAAGTAACATAATGAAAACGCTTACAATACTGTATGACTACTCAGTATCTACCAACAACAATGTGTTATAATGTCCCTCTACCCTTATATGTGAAACAGAAATGTGGCCAATACAACAGTTATGACTGTTCAAACCTTCAGTGCTATGTCAGTACACCAACCACATTCTAATATTTACATCCAACTGTAATGGTTGCCTACTTAAGCTTTTAAAATGTTTGAATATGCAATAATGCATAGGTGAAGTACTTAATATGTGTACCTTTTGTTAATGCCATTTCTCTGTCCCAAATTAATGGTCATTATTGTGACACATATCTCATAGAGCTTTGTTTGTATGTATGAACCTTCTAATTATTGTGCTTTGGAAAAAGCACTATATTGTTATTCACATTATTCTTTTTCCGTGTTCTTCTTCTTCTCCAGATTTGCGCAATTAATACAGCCCGAACCGCTCGGTGTACAGACTCCGTTCAAACAAGGTTTTGAAGCTAGCTGCCGTGACAGGTGTGCTAAGTATTTTTGGAGTCGATCGGATTTTTTGCTTTTTAACCCTTTACGTTTGAAAAAAAAAATCTTCCCATTGGAATGCATTGATTTTGAACTTAAATGTACAGACATGAGGTGTTCTGCAGAGTTCCGAGCATGTCCGAGCACCCCGATGCTCAAGGGTTAACGGAGCATGTCCGAGCATGTTCGCTCAACACTACCGGGCACCAATTCAAAGCACAATCTGTAGTTCCTTCAGGAAATACACATCTAGTATTAACTTGTTATCTTAGCTACATACAATTTGTAGTGGTGTTGTGTACACATAACACGCCAAAAAAGGATAATATTGCTGGTGTACGGTACTTCTGTTTTTACTACATTACAAGGGCATTTAAGTATAATTTTTGCTTTTATCCGTTACTTTTTCAGTGGCAGATGTTACAAGGTGTTGGCGCAGCTGTAGAGACTGCTACAGGCGAGAGAGACAGCTGAGGGGGCGCAGTGGGGCAGCAGCAACCAGTAAACGCAAATATGTCTATTATGATAGACTGAATTTTCTGGCCCCAGCTATGGATGTGCAACCGTAAGTTAATGTCTGTAGAAAGTGTATTGCTTATATTTTTGTATAAATTGTAATCAAAATGTTTTAATCTCTAGCACGGAGTCAAACCTTACGGAGAGAGAGCCAGCTTCTGACTCAGAGGCAGTGATTGACCCCGTGGGGGATGTTGAGGAGGCTGGCCCGTCATCGTCAGCAAGCGCAGCAGCAGCAGCAGCATCACCACCACCACCACCAGCAGTGGAGTCAGAGAGCTTGCCTCTCGAGTCCCAAGACCCTCCCTCAGCAGCATCCCTGGTAGGCCACAGGATGTGGCTTCGCCTCCTGCAGTTGTGTCATGGCGAGCCAGGCGTAGAAGAGAAGGAGTTGGTTCTGCCACAAGGAGGCAGGTGGACAGAGGAGTTCTTGACTACTTGTCCACTGTTGCCCATGATGACGGGGAGGAGGCATTTGGACGCAGTCTGGCTCGGTACCTCAGGGCCATTCCCGTCAGCACAGACTGCGGACCAGAGCTGGGCTACAAATTGTGCTGGATGCAGGAACCCCACCAAATGATCCCAACAATGTACTAGATTTACTGGAAAGGTGGCAACGTTCCAATGAAAATCTACTACGTTTGTTGGGAAGCCAGCAAGGGGAGTCTGCATCAGCCTCTGATCAGCCTCCTCCTCATCATCATGCTCCTCCTCCACCTCCTCCTTGTGTACCACAGAGACCAACTCCTCCTCCTCAAACTGAGTCCTGTCAAAGTGGAACACAACAGGTACCACAGATGGGACAGAGTGGCCATTCTCAATATGCCCACTCGACCATACCCAATGTTCAATGCTGGCCACAACATGGGTATGGTCGACATGGGCATTTTGGGGGCTACAGTCTAAGTGGGCAGTCATATTATGACTACACACAACAGTTCCCAACCTTCCCTTACCCAAACCCCCATCAAGAGCAAGCAAGAAGCAGCCAGCAAACTGCACATTCAGCCACCACTCATGGTGACACAGTGGCTGGAGAGCAGTATAGCCAGCCCTCACAAGCTGGGCCTCCACCTTCACCACCCCACACCTACCACCAGTTATAGGTGTAATGTATTTATTATGTTTTTGTTTTAAGTTATTAACTTTGTACTTTGTTTTACTGCTGCCAATTTAGCAGCAAATATGTTCAAAAAAGCTTAGGACACATTAGTCCTTTTGCATTATGTTTACAGCGACTAAACATGATATAATACATAAAAAAAAAATGTTTAAGTCGCATTCATTGTATGTGATTATTTCAATACCTGATGGGCTGCGTAACTTAGACACAACATGAGACCAAACAACACAACATCTACAATTAGGTGAAGCAAAGTGTCTTTATGACAGAGCAACATAGGCACACTACATCTGTAATAATGCCTCCTCTTGCCAGCCAGTAGCACCCTCAGGGGACACAAAATATTGAGTGAACACATCACGTACTTTTAGGCCTGAAGGTGGACGACGGGGATGGATGGGTGGTGACATAGGCATAGACACATTAACAGAGGCAATGTCACCTACATCATGTGAGGAGCATTCATGGATTCGACAAAAATTATGTAGGACCACACATGCTTTGAGGACCACATTAACATTGTCTTCATTGAGTTGAATTGCAGATTGAAGTACCCGCCATTTAGCACAAAGAATTCGAAATGTGCACTCCACCAGCCGTCGAGCACGTGACAAGCGACAATTAAATATTCTCCGCCGATGGGTGAGATAGCGACGGGGATATGGCCTCATAACATTACGGGTTAATTGAAATGCCTCATCTGCTACTATAACATAAGGCACACATTCTGGAATAGAGTCTGTAAGTTGACTTGCTGGTGGTAGGTCCAGTTGGTTATTACGTATCCGCCTACCCATTATGGAAGTATTGAAGACTCTTGAGTCTCCAGTCCTTCCATAGGCCCCAATGTCTACAATTATAAACCTGTAGTTTGTGTCGACCAAGGCCAACAATACTACTGAAAAATATTGTTTATAATTGAATTATTATAAAAGATTATTATTATTATAATTGAAGAATTGGGAGCCTGAGTTAGGAGGTTTACGAACACGTATGTGCTTGCCGTCCAGGGCTCCTATACAGTGTGGAAACTGGCAATTTTCTGCAAAACCCTGTGCTATCCTCAACCAGTCCCTCATTTTTGGCTCAGGCATGACGTCTTGATGTAGTCTGCTCCAAATTTCCACACAAGTTGACCGCACAATGCCTGAAATTGTTGATCGCCCTATTGAGAACTCTAAGTGCAGAGCAGCGTAGGACATGCCAGTAGAAAGGAACCTGTAACACACAAAGAACATAGAACATGGAGACATCAGCAACAAAAACAAGAAACACAGCATTCACAACACTTACAATGCCTCAGTTTCTTAGAGCACGCATGCAGTAAATGATATTACAAGCAATGCCTTCTGTGGAATAGACCAAAGCGAATAATTTAGATAGGTAAGCTTGAGAAATACATTACTCACATTATAACTGTACAATAAGTGTGCTACAATACTTGCAAAGTGACTATGTCGAGGCAAACATCATCAACATATCGTTGACACACATACCTTATTGTTAGGAGAAGGCGTTCCTCTGCAGAAATTGCTTTTCTCATCCTGGTGTCCTGAAATGTGATCCAGGGCGCACAATGTCAAGCAACGTATCAAAGGTAGCTATGCTCATTCGACAATATTGGAAAAACTTATCTCCATGGCTACGCAGTGACAATATAGGCGGTGAAAATGGCCTTTAGTTATCCTTGTTGTCAAAAGTGGATGTACCCACATTCTTCTGCGCCTTCTGAGATCTGCTATCACAGGATATGGCTCCCCAAAACGTCGGGATAAAACCCCAATGTAACAGCATACGCTCAGTGGGAGAAAATCTGAGTGTGTCGCTCATGTTTGGATAAAGCAGCTAGATAGCACTAAGCACAAGGAACAAAATGACACCAGTGCAAAGGTGGGAGGGTCACAGCTGTAGCAGAGCACTTAAATATAGCTCTGCCTGATGATTTAAATGAGTATCAGGCCTCAAAACCGTTATTGGTCCTTTTTGGTAAGCTGCAACAAAAAAACGCTGGTCGGATGGAAATCGGATGTTACAAGGTACACACACATGCGACTAAATCGCATCTTTGAAGGAAAATCGGATGCCAGGCGGATGTCTGATGATTACATTTTGGTCCGATAATCGACCCACTAAAACGGTCAGATTTTTTGTCGTTCTGTGTGACTCCGGCCTAAAAGTGATTATGTAAGGCTACTTTCACACTTGCGTTTTTTAGCGCTGCGTATCGAGCGCACATGAAACGTATGAAAAATCTGCGTGCAAACGCGTGTAATCGCTGCGATATTTTGCAGTCGAATAGTGCGCATTGCTTTGGAAAAACGCAGCGATTGTACGATTGTATGCGTTTAGCGTTTTGTATGCGTTTGCGTTTTTTCTGGGCAAAACACATGATGAAAATCCTTGAAAAATATTTAGAGTTGAGAGTCCTCAGTGAAAATCCTTGAAAAATTCTTGCAACAGAACCCACCAATGGGACACCAGTGGGCGTGTCTCATTGAAAATCTTTATATAGAGCCTGTTCACAGCCCTTTTTTACATTTGCTTGCATTTGCCTTGATGAACATGGATCAGCTTATGCAGACTTTCTTCTTCAACCTTGATGTGGACATGGCTATGGCACAGTCTTATGCCGTTGCTTGCCATGAACAAAGGAAGAGAGATAGACAGCGGAGACGGCAGCGGCGGCGTTTGTGGGTACATCCCATTGTAGAACTCCGGGAGAGCCGTGGAGCGTATCACACCCTCTACAGTGAGCTGCAGTCAAACCCGGAGAAATTTAACGACTACACCCGGATGTCACAACAATCCTTCATGGATTTACTTGCTCGGGTACAACAATTAATAAGGAGACAGGACACCCAGCTCCGTCGGACGATTCCT
The DNA here is from genome assembly GCA_033576555.1 of Oophaga sylvatica. Lineage (NCBI taxonomy): Eukaryota > Metazoa > Chordata > Amphibia > Anura > Dendrobatidae > Oophaga > Oophaga sylvatica. The sequence continues at coordinate 171,418,606 of JARQOD010000001.1, read as the reverse complement.
TCAGAGGAAAGACTCCTGGTGACATTACGGTACGTATTATTGAGAAACCAATGCCTGCATCATTGTATTACTAATGCCATGTACTATTACAAAGATGACAGAATTATTGTTCTGCCAGCTAGTAAACAAAGACCTGCATAATTATTTTTATGCCATTTTTTTGTTTATTAATGTTTTACAAAAACATATACAATAATAATTTTTTAGTTCTTTCTATAGATTCCTTGCTACTGGAGAGAGCCTCTCTTCACTTCACTTCCAGTACCGGATTGGTATCTCCACGTTGTCAGGAATTGTTGTTGACACCTGCCGGGCATTGTGGACTGTTCTCTGTCCGGAATTTATGCCCCTGCCCACCACCGAAAAGTGGCTAGAAATAGCAGAAAAATTCTGGACAACATGCAATTTCCCCAACTGTTTGGGAGCAGTTGATGGGAAACACATCCGCATCATCAAACCTAAAAGAACAGGCTCGGAGTACTACAATTACAAGAAGTACTTCTCTACAGTTCTTATGGCCATTGCGGATGCAGACTGTATGTTTGTTGCGGTGGACATTGGGGCATTTGGCCGTGGGAATGACTCACAGGTGTTTAAGAACTCGGACATGGGACGGAGGTTGTATGGAAACCAGTTTAATTTCCCCATGCCACGGCCTCTTCCCCACACCGAAGGTCCAGCAATGCCATTTGTAATGGTTGGGGATGAGGCATTCCAGATGAGCCAACACCTACTTAAACCCTACTCCAGCCGGGACTTGGACCACAACAAAAAAATTTTCAATTACAGGCTGACCAGGGCAAGAAGAACTGTAGAGTGTGCCTTCGGTATACTGGTTTCCAGGTGGCACATTCTGGGCACAGGTATTCATCTGAAAGTGCAAACAGTGGATAAAGTTATGAAGGCCTGTGTGGTGCTACATAACTTTGTCATGGCAAAAGAGCACCCAAACTTTGAACTTGATGATGCAGCTCCTAACCCATTGCCTGAGTTCACTCAGCACCCTCTCAGGTCTTCTGTTGAAGTAGGGCAAATGAGAGACCAATTTGCGGCCTACTTCATCTCAGATGTAGGACGGGTGGATTGGCAAGAACAAATGGTGTAAAATAATGTTCTTGTCTGTATGTTAATCAAATTTTTTTTTTTTTTTAATTTAAATAAAATACTCTGTTTATACCTGTACCACGTGCAGTCTCTGTTTTTAAATTAAAAAACAATTATGAAATGGCCAGGTTTACCAGTGAATTCATGATGCATATTTTTGGGTGCATCATGAATTTATTTGTAATCATGACTAGGTAGTTAAATATACATGTACACAAGTTGTATGACCTTTATTTAACACAACAATTATTTGTGTCACTGTGACTTGATTTGGAACGCAGAGATAATAAAGATTATACATCTTGTTCTATACCAATGCCTGGTGGCATGCTGAAGTGGTGATGCACCAAATAACGCATCGTCACTTCAGAATCTATCAGGCCTGGGCAGGTGAGTACACATGACTTCTAAACAGCAGCATCGCTACAGTATGCTTCAAATTAATGCAGACTGAAGCAACGCTGCTGGTTAAAACTCATGTCTATTCACCTGGCCAGGTGTGATAGTAATGATACAAGGTCAGGGTATTGTACATATAAAGTGAATTTTCACCATCATCTCCTCTGTTTCTTCAACACACACTGAATAGAGGATGTGCTCAATTACAAGCTATATCTAGAATCCCTGGCCTTCTATCACAAAGTGAAATAATGTCAAAAACACACCACACTCATTTATTTTTTAGTATATCTGGCAAGGTTAAATAGATATGCCTTGCACTCAACACCATCCTCTATTCAGTCTGTGCAATATTAGCAGACAGACAGACTGTTGGTGCAAAAAAATGAATATATTTGTGTTTTGGACTAAACATATCTCCATGAAGTACACAAACTTGTGTCATTCCTGTAGTTATGTGTAGTCAAAAACGCAAAGTGTACATCGCAGTGTGTGTACGTCGCAGTGTGTAGGTGGCAAAATTAACACAAAGCAAACCAAAATTACTAAAAGAAGATTGGCACATTTATTTTGTACAACAGGAAAACATTTGAATTGGCAATGATTTTTTGGATTACATTTGTATAGATCACATTATAATTTTTTTTTATTAAAAAAATAAAATATTTATATTCACACAAAGGTTTTAGAAAGATCACATTAGTACAATTTGTGTCCAACATGAGCATGGTATTGTCACTGCCCAGAAGTAATAGAAAAATCAGATTAGTACAATGTTTGTACAAGATGCAATTGGTAGTCACTGCCCCAGTAGTAATAGAAAAAACAGATTAGTACAATGTTTGTCCAAGATGCAATTGGTAGTCACTGCCCCAGTAGTAATAGAAAAAACAGATTAGTACAATGTTTGTCCAAGATGCAATTGGTAGTCACTGCCCCAGTAGTAATAGAAAAAACAGATTAGTACAATGTTTGTACAAGATGAAATTGGTAGTCACTGCCCCAGTAGTAATAGAAAAAACAGATTAGTACAATGTTTGTACTAGATGCAATTGGTAGTCACTGCCCCAGTAGTAATAGAAAAAACAGATTAGTACAATGTTTGTACAAGATGCAATTGGTAGTCACTGCCCCAGTAGTAATAGAAAAAACAGATTAGTACAATGTTTGTCCAAGATGCAATTGTTAGTCACTGCCCCAGTAGTAATAGAAAAAAACAGATTAGTACAATGTTTGTACAAGATGAAATTGGTAGTCACTGCCCCAGTAGTAATAGAAAAATCAGATTAGTACAATGTTTGTACAAGATGCAATTGGTAGTCACTGCCCCAGTAGTAATAGAAAAAACAGATTAGTACAATGTTTGTCCAAGATGCAATTGGTAGTCACTGCCCCAGTAGTAATAGAAAAAACAGATTAGTACAATGTTTGTCCAAGATGCAATTGTTAGTCACTGCCCAGTAGTAATAGAAAAAACAGATTAGTACAATGTTTGTACAAGATGAAATTGGTAGTCACTGCCCCAGTAGTAATAGAAAAAACAGATTAGTACAATGTTTGTACAAGATGAAATTGGTAGTTACTGCCCCAGTAGTAATAGAAAAAACAGATTAGTACAATGTTTTTACAAGATGAAATTGGTAGTCACTGCCCAGTAGTAATAGAAAAAACAGATTAGTACAATGTTTGTCCAAGATGCAATTGGTAGTCACTGCCCCAGTAGTAATAGAAAAAACAGATTAGTACAATGTGTGTACAAGATGAAATTGGTAGTCACTGCCCCAGTAGTAATAGAAAAAACAGATTATTACAATGTGTGTACAAGATGCCATATGTATCGTCACTGCCACAGAAGTTGTATAGAAATGTGCTTTTTATTACCAATTTTTATTGCTACTGACGTTTTGGTGGTGATTTCGATAATCTTGGGGTGTGCAGAGATGAAGAGCGGCTGGAAACCGATGAAGGGGTTAGAGGGGAAGGGGCAACAAAAGTAGTGGGTGAAGGAAGATCACACATCAAATGAGAGGCACTTTGAGACACATTAGGAGGAGAGGGTGGATGGACAAACAAAGATTTTTTATTTTTCTTCTTGGAGACAGGAGTACCATGCATGGACCGACTTCTCTTTGTCCGCCTTGAGCTGGTTGACCTTGGCCTTGAATCAAAAAAGACTGAATGTGGGTCACCGCTCTCATACTCGGTGGTGGCAGTGGCGGTGGAAGTGTTGGCAGTGCTCGGAGTAACAAAAGGGTTGGCGGTGTTCCAAGGAGAAGTGGGTGCCCTTGAAATGGCTTGTTGCTGACTGGTGGCGGTACTCATAGGATCAGTGGGTGCTGTAGCGGGAAATTGTTGACTGGTGGCGGTACTCCTAGAAGGAGAAGTGGGTGCCCTTGAAATGGATTGTTGCTGACTGGTGACGGTACTCATAGGATGAGTGGGTGCTGTGGCGGGAAATTGTTGACTGGTGGCGGTACTCCTAGAAGGAGAAGTGGGTGTGTTGGCCCAAGCAGGTACTGCGCTAGCTTGAGTCCATGACTGTGGACCAGTGTCTGTGGGGGTGTTGCTCCACACAGGAGCAGCGCTTGACATGGTGGTGGCGACGGTGGAGTGTCCAACAGTACTCGGACTTGTGGTGGTGTATTGGTGACTCGGAATGCTGGTGGCCGTGCAGTGGTATGCAGCAGAAGTCGGTAGTGATGTGTGGCGAATCAGTGGTGGCACTGTTGGATATGCAACCACTGACTGCTGCACGTACCGATTCTGCTGCATCTGCTGCAAGTAAGCAGTGCTGCAGGCCTGCATCACACTCAGCTGTTGCTCAGGACTAAGGTGTTCCGCCATGCCCCGTTCTATTTTACTGAAAAAATGGTGCGCTGGTCTGTTGAGGTCGGCCTCCAGGCGATCAAGACGCTGTTCGACACTGTTGAAACGGTGATCCATGTGGGTAAAACCACGTTCCATCAGTGAAAAACCGCTTCCAACTCTGCCTCCAAGCGTCTTGATATTGCCTTGAAAGGACTCGCTCAAGTGAACAAACTCGGGCAAGACATTCCTCTCCATGGCCCTCTGCCGCTGCCGGGAAGTGCCCGCAAAACCAGTGGCAGAGACCTGGGAGAGGGGAACACCTGATGGACCAGCTTCCTGGTCACCAGCTGTCTGTGTTGCTGACCTGCAAGTTGCTTCCAGGCTGTCGGATGGCTGGGACGAGTCCAAGGTTGTCCGAGGAAGGACCGCTTCAGGGACAGGCTGCATGGTGCTGCTCCAAGTGCTGTGGAAAGAAAAACAAAACATTACTATAATGCATGAACAAGAAGCATCAGCTGTAGAAAAGAAAATAAAGAAAAAAATTTAAAAAAAATTAAAAAAAAAAAAAAAAACTTACGCTCTGCTAGCAAGGACCGGTCTCAGGAACGCCAACTCGTGATAATAACAATATTTATTTCTGGGCCTTGCTGCAGAACCATTGCGAACCTGTCCCTCTGCTCGAACATCAGTGTTGAAGCGGTCCTTCATCGAGAGCCATCGTGTGCGGATTTTGTTCACTGTTGATCAAAAAATATATATATATTTATACAATGGAGTCTGTGCAAAATCACTCTCAACACACATACCTGAATGAAAATTTAAAACTGAATGCAGCATTATAAAAAGCTCAAGAATCCACATGTCATTGACTGTTGAACCATTTTGCACTGTTGGGTTTGCTGGCAGAATATATCTGCCAGTAAACCCATCAGTGGCCTCAGGAACAACACTGAGTGCAGCATAAAAACAAACACTAGAATGCAGAACACATTGCAATAGCATACAGTCATGGCCAAAAGTTTTGAGAATGACACAAATATTAATTTTTACAAAGTCTACTGCTTCACTTTTTCTAATGGCAATTTGCATACACTCCAGAATGTTATAAAGAGTGATCAGCTTAACAGCAATTACTTGCAAAGTCAATATTTGGCTAGAAAATGAACTTTATCCCCAAAACACATTTCAACATCATTGCAGCCCTGCCTTAAAAGGACCAGCTAACCTCTTTTCAGTGATTGCTCCATTAACACAGGTTTGGGTGTTTATGAGGACATGGCTGGAGATCAATCTGTCATGATTAAGTAAGAATGACACCACTGGACACTTTAAAAGGAGGCTGGTGCTTGGCATCATTGTTTCTCTTCTGTTAACCATGGTTATCTCTAAAGAAACACGTGCAGTCATCACTGCAATGCACAAAAATGGCCTAACAGAGAAGAGTATCGCAGCTAGAAAGATTGCACCTCAGTCAACAATCTATCGTATCATCAAGAACTTCAAGGAGAGAGGTTCCATTGTTGCCAAAAAGGCTCCAGGGCGCCCAAGAAAGACCAGCAAGCGCCAGGACCGTGTCTTAAAAGTGTTTCAGCTGCGGGATCGGGCTACCAGCAGTGCAGAGCTTGCTCAGGAATGGCAGCAGGCAGGTGTGAGTGCATCTGCACGCACTGTGAGGCGGAGACTCTTGGAGCAAGGCCTGGTCACAAGGAGGGCAGCAAAGAAGCCACTTCTCTCCAGAAAAAACATCATAGACAGACTGATATTCTGCAAAAGATACAGGCAGTGGACTGCTGAGGACTGGGGTAAAGTTACTTTCTCTAATGAATCCCCTTTTCAATTGTTTGAGACATCAGGAAAACGCCTCATTCGGAGAAGAGAATGTGAGCGCTACCACCAGTCTTGTCTCAGCCAACTGTTAAGCATCCTGAAACCATTCATGTGTGGGGTTGCTTCTCAGCCAAGGGAATCGGCTCTCTCACAGTCTTGCCTAAAAACACAGCCATGAATAAAGAATGGTACCAGAATGTCCTCAAAGATTAACTTCTCCCAACCCTCCAAGAGCGGTTTGGCGAACAACAATGCCTTTTCCAGCATGATGGAGCACCTTGCCATAAAGCAAAGGTGATAATTAAATGGCTCAGGAACAAAACATAGAGATTTTGGGTCCATGGCCTGGAAACTCCCCAGATCTTAATCCCATTGAGAACTTGTGGTCAATCATCAAGAGACGGGTGGACAAACAAAAACCTAAAAATTCTGACAAAATGAAAGCATTGATTGTGCAAGAATGGACTGCTATCAGTCAGGATTTGGTCTAGAAGTTGATTGAGAGCATGCCAGGGAGAATTGCAGAGGTCCTGAAGAAGAAGGGTCAACACTGCAAATATTGACTTGCTGCATTAATTCATTCTAACTGTCAATATAAGCTTTTGTTACTCATATGTTTGCAATTATATTTCTGTCTGTGATAAAAACATTTGTCAAACACACACATAAAAACCAGAGGGCAGCAGATCATGTGAAAATATAATATTTGTGTCATTCTCAAAACTTTTGGCCATGACTGTACACAGGGCAGTCAGTGTTGAACCAGAGGGCACTGTTGGGTTTACTGGCAGAATATATCTGCCAGTAAACCCATCAGTGGCCTCAAGAACAACACTGAGTGCAGCATAAAAACAAACACTAGAATGCAGAACACATTGCAATAGCATACACAGGGCAGTCAGTGTTGAACCAGAGGGCACTGTTGGGTTTACTGGCAGAATATATCTGCCAGTAAACCCATCAATGGCCTCAGGAACAACACTGAGTGCAGCATAAAAACAAACACTAGAATGCAGAACACATTGCAATAGCATACACAGGGCAGTCAGTGTTGAACCAGAGGGCACTGTTGGGTTTACTGGCAGAATATATCTGCCAGTAAACCCATCAGTGGCCTCAGGAACAACACTGAGTGCAGCATAAAAACAAACACTAGAATGCAGAACACATTGCAATAGCATACACAGGGCAGTCAGTGTTGAACCAGAGGGCACTGTTGGGTTTACTGGCAGAATATATCTGCCAGTAAACCCATCAGTGGCCTCAGGAACAACACTGAGTGCAGCATAAAAACAAACACTAGAATGCAGAACACATTGCAATAGCATACACAGGGCAGTCAGTGTTGAACCAGAGGGCACTGTTGGGTTTACTGGCAGAATATATCTGCCAGTAAACCCATCAGTGGCCTCAGGAACAATACTGAGTGCAGCATAAAAACAAACACTAGAATGCAGAACACATTGCAATAGCATACACAGGGCAGTCAGTGTTGAACCAGAGGGCACTGTTGGGTTTACTGGCAGAATATATCTGCCAGTAAACCCATCAGTGGCCTCAGGAACAACACTGAGTGCAGCATAAAAACAAACACTAGAATGCAGAACACATTGCAATAGCATACACAGGGCAGTCAGTGTTGAACCAGAGGGCACTGTTGGGTTTACTGGCAGAATATATCTGCCAGTAAACCCATCAGTGGCCTCAGGAACAACACTGAGTGCAGCATAAAAAAAAACACTAGAATGCAGAACACATTGCAATAGCATACACAGGGCAGTCAGTGTTGAACCAGAGGCACTGTTGGGTTTACTGGCAGCAATTCTGCCAGTAAACCATCAGTGGCCTCAAGAACAACACTGAGTGCAGCATAAAAACAAACACTAGAATGCAGAACACATTGCAATAGCATACACAGGGCAGTCAGTGTTGAACCAGAGGGCACTGTTGGGTTTACTGGCAGAATATATCTGCCAGTAAACCCATCAGTGGCCTCAGGAACAACACTGAGTGCAGCATTACAGAGAATGAAAATACTTACTAAACGCCTTTGTGAGGTTTGGAGAGGCGCTGTCCCAGCCATCCATCAACGCTGCGGCCACCTCGTTCCATAGCCGCCGGGTCACCACATTGTCCTTGTACTGCGGATCACTGCTGTCCCACAACGGGACACGCTCATGGACCTGGCAGATGAGGGCCTCATTATCCACATACAGGTCGTCGTCCCATTGTGGAACCTAGAAGAAACAAAATAAAAATTACAATCTTGTATTTTTTTTACAAAGAAAAGAACAATAGGAGTAGAAAAGAAATAGACATTCAAAGGCTATATACTTACATTCCGTCTCGCCACCGGGACTTGACTCGGCTGCGACTGCTCCTGCTGAGACTCCTCAATGCCCGTGTCCGACGATGATGTCTGAAAAAGAAACACAAATTTTAGCCATTTGTAGATTCAGCAGCTATACTTACCCAAAGGCAGGAAAATAAAAAATTACATGAGCACATATTACATTATAAGGACAGCCTGTCATTTGTTTAAAGAATACTCACATTCTTGCACTTTGGATCGGTCTTGAGTCCAGGCACAGTGTCTCCAGGCAATATCAAGACTGTTGTGGTCCAAGATGGATCTTGCAGTCTCCAGGTCCAGTCTCCAGGCTGTGTGGTATGGTGCACACTGTTTGCAGGCCTTTTTATAGGGATCCAGGCTGTATCTTCAGGTCTTATCAGCATGCAGTCTCCAGGCAGTCTGAGTAGGGGTCTGTGTGGCACTGACACCTTCCTAAATCTATACTCATTTTATCTAGACTCCTCAGAAACAATGTATCTTGTCTAGGGGGTAATTTGACAAGTGTCTAGACATTGTTTAACAAAAAATCGCGTGCGCGTACAAGCGCTGACAAGCGCACAGCCACACGCACGCCAGCGCCCACATAGACGGCAATGATATTTTTGTGCGCTTAGCGTGCGCGCACTTGCGCACGCGCATTTTTAAATTGTTGTGATGAAAAAAAAAAGCAACATGTAGCGTCTAGCGCGTCTGGGCGCACACCTGGAAAATGCGCTGCGCACGCAAAACGCTAATGAGCGCGTGCAAGCGCAAGACACTGCGCCCACCATGTTAATGATAGGGGAACATTGCGCATGCGACCAATAGCGCACGATACGCAGCGCTAAAAAACGCAAGTGTGAAAGTAGCCTTAGACAGCTGTCTTTAAAGCAAGTAACGAGTTGCGTCTAACTGGTCTGTAGGAGCCAGAACTCTTAATAGTTGGTTGGGGATCAAATACTTATTTCTCATTGCAAAATGCAAATACATTTATATAATTTATACAATGTGATTTTCTGGATTTTATTTTTGATATTCTATCTCTCAATGTTAAAATTACCATACCCTTAAAATTATAGACTGTTCATGTATTTGTCAGTGGGCAAATTTACAAAATCAGCAAGCGATCAGATATTTATTTCCCCCACTGTATAATATATAGGTGACACTGCAACTGCTGTGTATAGTCGCAGTATCACCTATATAATGTGTACACAGCAGTCGCAGCATCACCTATATAATGTAGATACAGTAGTTTCAATGTGATATATATTCAGTAGTCACAGTGTCTTCTATGTGATGTATGTACATCAGCCTGTTTCCTATATGATATATACGGTATGTCTCCTATGTGATGTATGCATCATAATATATTATAATCTATTTATATAATTGCCTTGTAATGTTTTCATTTCCTGTTCTGTCCAGATGTCACCGTATCCCAGAATTCCAAGTGGAGGAAGTTCACCGACCACCATATTGGGACATCCAAGTGATGGGTGTCTCAATATGGAAACTGCTGCTGGTGCCAACCTATTGCGCAGTACCTCACACACACTCACACACTCAGACTCACACGCTCATACACTCACACACACATTCACACTCACATTCACACACTCACATTCACATTCACACACACTCACATTCACACACTCACGCAGCATCTTGCGCGGTACCAACAGCGGAACACCGTCGCACTGCACCTGCGCGAATTCCACGCAGGCACAGTGAATCATTCGGCTGATCCTGGCAGTAGATGCGTGATGTGTCTACAGGCACATTAGAGGGGTTTTGCCATGAACGAAAGTTCATTTTAAAATTTGTCTGTGTCTGACCGTGTATGGAGCATACCACATCTCCTGGGCAGCGGAGGAAGCAAAAGACAATACTGACATTACAGCAGGGGATCACAGAGGATTCATTTTGTGAGGTAAAATATTTCACTGACTGTTTTTAAACAATATTTTACCTCACAAAATGTATACTATGGGGTCTCCTGTTGTAATGTCAGTATTGTCTTTTGCTTCCTCCCTGTTACACCACGCTCACCCAGTGCCGGGACTCCTCACCCGAAGTCACCACTTCCGGTGCCGCGGCCGATTTGGGGATCCCGTCGGGTGCACAAGCGCACCTCTCACACTTGATCCTGTGGATGTACGGCTATGTGCAGCATGTACGGCCCCCCTCTTTGCTCTGTCTGCAGCCACGTCATCTCTATTGTATGGGGGAACTAACCCGGAAGTCTCTCTCCTATATCAGGCTGCCTCTTCCTATGGGAGGCGCCTGATTATTGTTGTGCTACCCTGCTAGGCCTACTGGGCTCCTGCTTGGTTACTCCCTGTATTCAGGTCCCCTATGCACTGTGCTCTGTTGTGAGTTTTAGCACACGCTCTGCTCCTGCCTTGTCTCCTGTCGTGCTTCTTAGCACACCTCCTTCCCTGGCTTATACCCTAGCATGCTTCCCAGCGCATGCTCTGCATTGTCTCATACCCAAGCGTGCTTCCCAGCACATGCCTTGTACTGTCCAGTACTCCGTGTTCCCTCGTGCACACACCTTGCACTGTCCTGTACTCCGCATGCCCTCGTGCACACACCTTGCACTGTCCTGTACTCCACGTGCCCTTGTGCACACACCTTGCACTTTCCTGTACTCTGCGTGCCCTCGTGTACACGCCTTGCACTGTTTCGTACTCTGCGTGTTCCCGTGTCCACGCTTTGCACACTTCCACTTCCTGCATACTACCGTCTTCTGTCAGCCGGACACCTGGTTCCAGCAGTCGTGGTACTTTACTCCTCTGAGTCTGCCCCTGACGCTCCCTCTATAGGGGGTGGTTCTCACTAGGTCAGCTCGCCCAGGGTGGGTTGGTATCGCGACCCAGAGGGTCCACTCCAGGAGTCGTCACAGTATAATCAGGCCATGGACCCCGCTGGTACCTCGGCCACAACTCAAAAGGAGTTGCTCTTTTTGCAGGAAAATAAGATACGGATTATGTCGTTGATGAAATCTATGGATACCCAGCTGTCCTCCTTGCAGTCCTCTGACCCTGGGAATGCTTCCCAGTAGGCCAGCCTCCAGCAAGAGCTTACTCAACAATGCGACACCCAGGCCCATATCCTCAACTATATGGTGTCGGTAGATAACTGGCTCCTTTCCCAACAATCAGTTGCCTCCGTTTCTGCCCAAGCCTCGGCCTTGCACCCATCGCCGTGCTTATGCAAACCACCCCGATATAGTGGTGATCCCAAGTTATGTCGGGGGTTTTTGAACCAATGCCGTTTACATTTTGAGCTCTTGCCGCAGCAATATCCCACCGATCGTGCTAAAATAGCCTTTATAGTTTCCCATTTGGAGAGGCGTTAGCGTGGTTGAATCCACTCTGGGAGCATGATGATCCACTCGTCTCCCGGGTCGTCTGGCTTCCACCATTGAGTCTCTCTTCAACCTCCATCAGGGTACTTTATCGGTAGGACAGTATGCCATCCGTTTCTGCACTCTGTCCTCCGAGCTCGGTTGGAACAATGAGGCCCTCGTAGGGGCTTTTTGGATGACCTGTCCGGTCGGATCAAAGATGAACTGGTAGGTCGGGATACCCCTACTTCTTTGGAGGATTTAATCTCTCTTGTGACACGCATTGATCTGCGTTTCCAAGAGCATGCCCGTGAGGCAGCCAGAGAGAGGAGGTCTCCTCGACCACCCGCCGTCCTCTCCACTCGCGCCTCGTATCGGAGTCTATGCAGGTGGACCGTTTCAAGATGGCCGAACGGCGTCGCTAGGAGGGGCCTCCCTAGGTATATGTGGTTCCTCTCCCAAGTAGCGTAGCTACTCCCTGCTCTGCCACCCGGCCGCTATGGGGCCCCTGAGCAGGCGGTGGGGGGCTCTGTGCCAGCAGTGGGCCCCCCGCCCATCATCGGAGGGTCAGCCGTATCGGCATCTAGCCAATACAGCTGACGGCATTGATGAGAGAAGGAGCGAGCACTCCTCTCCCATAATCCCCCTCTTAGCGTCTCACAGCGGGCGCGATGACGTCACTGCCCGGCGCCCGCTGTCAGAAGATGAGAGTGAGAGCAGGGAGCAGCGCAGGAGCCAGGATGAAGAGAGGTGAGTACAGGATTTATTATTTTTGCAATGGGGTGCATTATATTACAGAGCAGAGGCTCCATATGGGGGTGCATTATATTATAGAGCAGAGGCTCCATATGGGGGTGCATTATATTACAGACCAGAGGCTCCATATGGGGAGTGCATTACACTGTGTGCCGAATTATTAGGCAAATTAGTATTTTGATCACATCATCCTTTTTATACATGTTGTCCTACTCCAAGCTGTATAGGCTTGAAAGCTAACTGCCAATTATGTAAATTAGGTGATTTGCATCTCTGTAATGAGGAGGGGTGTGGTCTAATGACATCAGCACCCTATATCAGGTGTGCTTAATTATTAGGCAACTTCCATTCCTTTGGCAAAATGGGTCAGAAGAGAGATTTTACGGACTCTGAAAAGTCAAAAATTGTGAGATGTTTGCAGAGGGATGCAGTAGTCTTGAATTTGCCAAACTGTTGAAGCGTAATCACCGAACAATCAAGCGTTTCATGGCAAATAGCCAACAGGGTCGCAAGAAGCATGTTGATAAAAAAGGCGCAAAATAACTGCCCATGAATTGAGGAAAATCAAGCGTGAAGCTGCCAAGATGCCATTTGCCACCAGTTTTGCCATATTTCAGAGCTGCAACATTACTGGAGTATCAAAAAGTACAAGGTGTGCCATACTCAGGGACATGGCCAAGGTAAGGAAGGCTGAAAAACGACCACCTTTAAACAAGAAACATAAGATAAAGTGTCAAGACTTGGCCAAGAAATATGTTAAGACTGATTTTTCTAAGGTTTTATAGACTCTTGATGGACCAGATGGATGGGCCCGAGGCTGGATCAGTAAAGGGCGGAGAGCTCCACTCCGACTCAGACGCCACCAAGGTGGAGGTGGGGCACTGGTATGGGCTGGTATCATCAAATATGAACTTGTGGGACCTTTTCGGGTTGAGGATGGAGTGAAGCTCAACTCCCAGAACTACTGCCAGTTTCTGGAAGACACCTTCTTCAAGCAGTGGTACAGGAAGAAGTCGGTATCGTTCAAGAAAAACATGATTTTCATGCAGGACAATTCTCCATCACATGCATCCAAATACTCCACAGCGTGGCTGGTCAGTAAAGGTCTAAAAGAGAAAAAATAATGACATGGCCCCTTGTTCACCTGATCTGAACCCCATAGAGAACCTGTGGTCCCTCATAAAATGTGAGATCTACAGGGAGGGAAAACATTACACCTCTTGGAACAGTGTCTGGGAGGCTGTGGTGGCTGCTGCACGCAATGTTGATCGTAAACAGATCAAGCAACTGACAGAATCTATGGATGGAAGGCTTTTGAGTGTCATCGTAAAGAAAGGTGGCTATATTGGTCACTGATTTTTATTTTTTTTTTGAATGTCAGAAATGTTTATTTCTAAATTTTGTGTTGTTATATTGGTTTACCTGGTGAAAATAAACAAGTGAGATGGGTATATATTTGTTTTTTATTAAGTTGCCTAATAATTCTGCACAGTAATAGTTACCTGCACAAACAGATAGCCAAATCTAATTAAGACCCACTCCAACTTCCAAAAATATTAAGCTTTGATATTTATGAGTCTTTTGGGTTGATTGAGAACATAGTTGTTGTTCAATAATAAAAAGAATCCTCTCAAATACAACTTGCCTAATAATTCTGCACACAGTGTATATTACAGAGCAGAGGCTCCATATGGGGAGTGCATTATATTACAGAGCAGAGGCTCCATAAGGGGGTGCATTATATTACAGAGCAGAGGCTCCATATGGCAGTGCATTATATTACAGAGCAGAGGCTCCATATGGGGGTGCATTATATTACAGAGCAGAGGCTCCATATGGGGTGCATTATATTACAGAGCAGAGGCTCCATATGGGGGTGCATTATATTCCAGAGCAGAGGCTCCATATGGGGGTGCATTATATTACAGAGCAGACGCTCCATATGGGGGTGCATTATATTACAGAGCAGAGGCTCCATATGGGGGTGCATTATATTCCAGAGCAGAGGCTCCATAAGGGGGTGCATTATATTACAGAGCAGAGGCTCCATATGGGGGTGCATTATATTCCAGAGCAGAGGCTCCATAAGGGGGTGCATTATACTACAGAGCAGAGGCTCCATATGGGGGTGCATTATATTACAGAGCAGAGGTTCCATAAGGGGGTGCATTATATTACAGAGCAGAGGCTCTATATGGCAGTGCATTATATTACAGAGCAGAGGCTCCATATGGGGGTGCATTATATTACAGAGCAGAGGCTCTATATGGGGTGCATTATATTACAGAGCAGAGGCTCCATATGGGGATGCATTATATTCCAGAGCAGAGGCTCCATATGGGGGTGCATTATATTACAGAGCAGACGCTCCATATGGGGGTGCATTATATTCCAGAGCAGAGGCTTCATATGGGGTGCATTATATTACAGAGCAGAGACTCCATATGAGGGTGCATTATATTACAGAGCAGAGGCTTCATATGGAGGTGCATTATATTGCAGAGCAGAGGCTCCATATGGGGGTGCATTATATTACAGAGCAGACGTTCCATATGGGGGTGCATTATATTACAGAGCAGAGGCTCCATATGGGGGTGCATTATATTCCAAAGCAGACGCTCCATATGGGGGTGCATTATATTCCAGAGCAGAGGCTTCATATGGGGTGCATTATATTACAGAGCAGAGGCTCCATATGAGGGTGCATTATATTACAGAGCAGAGGCTCCATATGGGGGTGCATTATATTGCAGAGCAGAGGCTCCATATGGGGGTGCATTATATTACAGAGCAGACGCTCCATATGGGGGTGCATTATATTACAGAGCAGAGGCTCCATATGGGGGTGCATTATATTACAGAGCAGAGGCTCCATATGGGGGTGCATTATATTACAGAGCAGAGGCTCCATATGGGTGTGCAGTATATTACAGAGTAGAGGCTCCATATGGGGGTGCATTATATTACAGAGGCTGCCTTTGGGGGTGCTGTTATGATTTGGTAGCTGAGGAGTGAAGGTAAAAAAGGCAATACACCAGAGCAGTTGGAATCTATGAGATTGCAGTACCCTGACTAACCACCACAACTAGAGGCAGCCGTGGAGCGTTCCTACGTTGGTCCTAGACGCCTCGTCACAGCCTGAGAAACTAACTATACCTAAAGATAGAAAGAGGAAAGCGATCTGCCCCGGAGCAGATCCCCAAAGAACATAGAAAGCCCCCAAACATGTAATGGCGGTTAGACAAGAAGAAATACTGACACAGACAGAAAATAGTATGAGCAAACGTTGGGGCCCAAACTATCTAAATAGAAAAGGATAGGAAGAGCACTTACTGCAATCCCAAAAAACCCTGAAAAGCACCAACTCTACTAATTTCAAAAACACCTGAGATCACACGACCTCTACCACCTAAATTAGTTCTCTGGTGTAACAAAATCAAAACAGCAGCCACTGAAAAAACTGGAAAAAGCAAATGTACAAAACATCAGTGGCTGAACTAAACTGAGAGGGCAAAAGCCCCCGGAGGGGACCCAGAAGGCCCCCACAGAAGTGCAGGACAAAATGGAAAAATCAAGCACAAAAACAAAAAGAAGAAAATGTCTTATCTGTTAGCAGGAGATGCAGACACGACACAGCAGGCTACAAAGGAAACAGGAATCAAGGATTGAGACCAGAACAATTGATCACCGGCAACCCTGATGGGAAGGCGACTCCCTTAAATAAGACCAGTCAGTAACACCTGAATCCCAATCCTCACAATCTTCACTGGACAGTCCAGTACCGCTTGTAACCACCAGAGGGAGCCTCTGCTCAGAACTCATTTCAAGTCCATTCACAACAGTACCCCACCCCTTGAGGAGGGGTCACCGAACCCTCACTTGAGCAACCAGGTCGGTCAGGATGAGTTCTATGATACGCACGGATGAGTCTCCTAGCATGGATGTCCGAAGCCAACACCCAAGAATTGTCTTCCTGACCATAACCTCTCCACTTAACCAAATACTGGAGTTTCCGTCTAGAAAAACGAGAATTCAATATTTTCTCAACCACAAACTCCATATTGCCCTCAACCAGAACAGGGTCAGGAGGCAAAGCAGTAGGAACCACTGGCTCAACAAACCTCTTCAACAAGGACTTGTGGAACACGTTATGGATCTTAAATGTCCCTGGAAGAAGCAAACGAAAAGAAACAGGATTAAGAATCTCCATGATCTTATAAGGTCCAATGAACCTAGGCTTAAATTTAGGAGATGCCACTCTCATAGGAATATTTTTTGAGGACAACCAGACCAAGTCCCCCACTTCAAACCGAGGACCATCAGTCCTATGCCGGTTAGCAAACAGCTGGGCCCTCTCCTGAGAGAGGGACAACCTCTCCACTACCTGGTCCCAAATCTGTTGCATACGCTCCACAACAGAGTCAACACCTGGACAGGCAGAAGCCTCCGTCTGTCCCGAAGAAAATCGAGGGTGAAAACCAGAATTACAGAAAAATGGAGACATCAAAGTGGCAGAGCTAGCCCTATTATTAAGAGCAAACTCAGCCAAAGGCAAAAAAGAGACCCAGTCATCCTGATCAGCAGACACAAAGCATCTTAGATAAGTCTCCAATGTCTGGTTTGTTCTCTCAGTTTGACCATTGGTCTGAGGATGAAACGCCGAGGAGAAAGACAACTGAACACCAAGCTTAGAACAAAAGGTCCTCAAAAATCTGGAAACAAACTGGACTCCTCTGTCAGACACAATGTTCTCAGGAATGCCGTGTAAACGAACCACGTGCTGAAGGAACAAAGGTACCAGTTCGGAGGAGGAAGGCAATTTAGGTAATGGCACAAGATGTATCATCTTGGAAAACCCATCACAAATCACCCAGATGACGGTCATTCTCTGAGAAACAGGGAGGTCGGAAATGAAATCCATAGAGATATGGGTCCATGGTCTCTTGGGCACAGGCAATGACATCAACAAACCACTAGAGCGAGAGCAAGGCTTGGAGCGAGAGCAAGTCCCGCAGGACTGCACAAATTCCCTGACATCACGAGACAAGGTAGGCCACCAAAAGGACCGACTAACCAAGTCTCTGGTACCAAAAATTCCGGGATGACCGGCCAACGCGGAACAATGAATCTCAGACATCACACTCTTTTTCCACTGGTCCGGGACAAACTATTTCCCAACAGGGCAGCGCTCGGGCCTATCCTCCTGACACCCCTCCAGAGCCAGTCTCAAATTGGGCGAGATGGCGGAAAGAACTACACCTTCTTTCAAAATAACAGAAGGATCAGATACCTCAGGAGAGTCCGCAAGGAAACTCGTCGAGAGGGCATCCGCCTTAACATTCTTAGTGCCAGGAAGAAAGGAAACCACAAAATTAAAACGTGTGAAAAACAAGGCCCACCTGGCCTGTCTAGGATTAAGTCGCTTGGCAGATTCCAGATAAACCAGATTCTTATGGTCCGTAAGGACCACCACCTGATGTTTGGCTCCCTCCAGCCAATGTCTCCACTCTTCAAAAGCCCACTTCATGGCCAATAACTCCCGATTACCCACGTCATAATTACGTTCAGTAGGAGAAAATTTTCGAGAGAAAAAGGCACAAGGGTTACTTTTAGAGGTCTCTGGATCTCTTTGGAACAAAACGGCACCTGCCCCAATTTCAGAGGCATCAACCTCCACCTGAAATGGCAGAGAAACATCAGGCTGCCGTAGAACAGGAGCAGAAGTGAATCTCTGCTTAAGTTCCTGAAATGCAGAAACTGCCTCAGGAGGCCAATTCACCACATCAGAACCCTTTTTGGTCAAATCAGTTAATGGTTTAACAATAACCGAGAAATTACCAATAAATTTACGATAAAAATTGGCAAACCCCAAAAATCTTTAAAGAGCCTTTAATGAAGTAGGTTGGACCCAATCACAGATGGCCTGAACCTTGACTGGGTCCATTTCAATAACAGATGGGGACAAAATGAATCCCAAAAATGAGGTCCTCTGTACGCCAAAAAGACACTTTGATCCCTTCACATAAGAGCATTCTCTCTCAAAATCTGGAATACAGTTCGAACATGTTTCACATGAGAGTCCCAGTCATTAGAAAAAATCAAGATATCATCCAAATAAACAATCAGAAATTTATCCACAAAATCCCTGAAAATGTCATTCATGAAGGACTGGAAGACGGAAGGAGCATTAGTGAGCCCAAAGGGCATCACAAGGTACTTAAAATGCCCTTCAGGGGTGTTAAATGTCGTCTTCCATTCATCCCCGTGCTTAATGCGAATAAGGTTATATGCCCCCTGAGGTCAAGCTTGGTAAACCAAGTAGCGTTTTTCACCCTGGAAAACAGGTCAGAAATCAAGGGTAACGGATATTGATATTTCACAGTAATATTGTTCAAAAGACGATAATCAATAGAAAAAACCGGCACCTAAGGGTGAAGAGGATGGTCTGATATGACCCTTCTCCAATGACTCCTTGATATAAGACCGCATAGCGTCATGTTCAGGTACAGACAAGTTAAAAAGGCGACCTTTAGGGAATTTACTACCAGGCACTAATCAATAGCGCAGTCATAGCTCCTATGGGGAGGCAAGGATGCAGATTTACTTTCGCTAAACACATCAGAAAAATCAATCAAAAAGTCAGGAACATCCTGAGCCTGGGGGGAGGCAGAAAAAACAGGAGTGTTGGTATTAACATAAAAAAAAAAAGGGGAGAAGCCAGCGCCGCACATGGTCAGCATGCAATATATAAAATGCATATGCAAATATTGGATTCTAACTGTATTAAAAATGAGACATTTGGCAAATAATTGATCAATTCTTTGAGCCACCCCGCCATGACAAGGCATTCTCATATGGGGCAGTCCTACTCTACGTTTTTTATATTCGCTGTGCCATTAAAAATAAGCGAGGTGGGGGTGTGTGTTTATATGTAAAATCATCCTTAAAACCCATCCTGCGTGATATCTGTGAATCTAATGAAGATGTAGAGTCTCTGTGGGTGGAGATTAGGGGAGGGGGGAAAAATAATAAATTACTGATAGGGGTTTGTTATAAGTCTCCTAAAATAATGGAAGCAACAGAGAATATCCTCGTAAAGCAAATAGATGAAGCAGCAACTCAAGGAGAAGTCATTATTATGGGGGACTTCA
The DNA here is from genome assembly GCA_033576555.1 of Oophaga sylvatica. Classification (NCBI taxonomy): domain Eukaryota; kingdom Metazoa; phylum Chordata; class Amphibia; order Anura; family Dendrobatidae; genus Oophaga; species Oophaga sylvatica. Next base: position 171,398,877 of record JARQOD010000001.1, on the reverse strand, counting down.
ACTACCCTGAAATACATTGGGGAACAGAAACCTGCAGTTCCAGCAAAGGTAATAAGTTTTTGGCAACTATGAGAGACAATTACCTTTCACAACTAGTTCAGGACCCAACAAGAGGGGGGGCACTGCTAGACCTAATATTATCCAACAGGCCAGACCGCATATCAAATATAAGGGTTGGGGGTCACTTGGGTAATAGTGATCACAAAATAATAAGCTTTCATGTATCCTTTAATAAGATGTGTAGTCGAGGGGTTACAAGGACACTAAACTTCAGGAAGGCAAATTTCCAACGGATGAGAGATGATCTTGGTGCAATAAACTGGGACGATATCCTGAGACATAAAAATACACAAAGAAAATGGGAGACGTTTATTAGTATCCTGAATAGGACCTCTGCACAGTATATACCCTATGGGAATAAACATGCTAGAATTAGGAGGAAACCACTATGGTTAAATAGAGCTGTAAGGGGCGCAATAAGGGACAAAAAGAAAGCGTTTAGGGAATTAAAGCAAGTAGGTAGTGAAGAGGCATTAAATAAATACAGAAGACTGAATAAATTCTGTAAAAAGCAAATCAAGACAGCAAAGATTGAGGCAGAGAGACTCATTGCCAGAGAAAGTAAAAATAATCCCAAAATATTCTTTAACTACATAAATAGCAAGAAACTAAAACATGATAGTGTTGGTCCCCTTAAAAATAGTCTGGGTGAAATGGTGGATGAGGATGAGGAAAAAGCCAATATGCTAAATGACTTTTTTTCAACTGTATTTACACAAGAAAATCCCATGACAGATAACATGATCAGAGATAAAAAAAATTCTCCATTAAATGTCACATGCTTAACCCAGCAGGAAGTACGGCGGCGTCTAAAAATCACTAAAGTTGACAAATCCCCGGGCCCGGATGGGATACACCCCGAGTACTGCAGGAATTAAGTACAGTTATAGATAGACCATTATTTTTAATCTTTAAAGATTCCATAATAACTGGGTCTGTACCACAGGACTGGCGTATAGCAAATGTGGTGCCAATATTCAAAAAGGGGGCAAAAACTGAACCTGGAAATTATAGGCCAGTGAGCTTAACATCTACTGTGGGTAAAATCCTGGGGGGTTTTTTTAAGGGATACTATATTGGAGTATCTGAAGCTGAATAACCTCATGACACAGTATCAGCATGGGTTTACGAGGGACCATTCTTGTCAGACTAATCTGATAAGCTTTTATGAAGGGGTAAGTTCAGGACTGGACCAAGGGAATGCAGTGGACGTGGTGTTCATGGACTTCTCAAAAGCTTTTTATACAGTGCCACACAAAAGGTTGATACATAAAATGAGAACAATGGGGATAGGGGAAAATATGTGTAAGTGGGTTAAGAACTGGCTCATGGATAGGAAACAAAGGGTGGTTATTAATGGAGCACACTCGGACTGGGTCACGGTTAGCAGTGGGGTACCACAGGGGTCAGTATTGGGGCCGCTTCTCTTTAACATATTTATTAATGACCTTGTAGGGGCATACAGAGTAGTATTTCAATATTTGCAGATGACACTAAACTCTGCAGGGTAATAAATACAGAGGAGGATAATTTTATATTACAGGAGGATTTATGTAAACTAGAAGCTTGGGCTGATAAATGGCAAATGAGCTTTAATGGGGATAAATGTAAGGTCATGCACTTGGGTAGAACAAATAAGATGTATAATTATGTGCTTAATTGTAAAACACTGGGCAAAACTGTCACTGAAAAAGACTTGGGTGTATGGGTGGACGACAAACTCACATTTAGTGGCCAATGTCAGGCAGCTGCTGCCAAGGCAAATAAAATAATGGGATGCATTAGACGAGGCATAGATGCTCATGAGGAGAACATAATTTTACCTCTATACAAGTCACTGGTGCGACCACACTTAGAATACTGTGTGCAGTTCTGGTCTCCGGTGTAGAAGAAAGACATAGCTGAACTGGAGCGGGTGCAGAGAAGAGCGACCAAGGTTATTAGAGAACTGGGGGGTCTGCAATACCAAGACAGGTTATTACACTTGGGGTTATTTAGTTTGGAAAAACGAAGGCTTAGGGGTGATCTTATTACAATGTACAAATATATGAGGGGACAGTACAAAGACCTTTCTAATGATCTTTTTACTCTTAGACCTGTGACGGGGACGAGGGGGCATCCTCTACGTCTGGAGGAAAGAAGGTTTAGCCATAATCACAGATGCAGATTCTTTACTGTAAGAGCAGTGAGACTATGGAACTCTCTGCCGTCTAATGTTGTAATGAGTGATTCCTTACTAAAATTTAAGAGGGGACTGGATGCCTTTCTTGAAAAGTATAATATTACAGGCTATATTCACTAGTTTCCTAGATACAGCGTTGATCCAGGGAGCTAGTCTGATTGCCGTATGTGGAGTCGGGAAGGAATTTTTTTCCCCAATGTGAAGCTTACTGTTTGCCACTTGGGGTTTTTTTTGCCTTCCTCTGGATCAACATGTTAGGGCAGGTTAGGATAGGATATGGGTTGAACTAGATGGACTTAAAGTCTTCCTTCAACCTTAATAACTATGTTACTATGTTACTATGTTATTACGGCCTCCTGAATGTATAAAAGCAAGACTGCAAAAAATCAAAACAAAAGTACCTGAAGCATTGCTGTATCACTGCCATGGTGCCAGTAAGGCAAGCGCAGGTGAAAGCCGACCAGGTCCGGAGATGGACATTTCAGATCTGACTTCTGCACTGCCAGACCAGCAACCACAGATGAAGGGTGAAACAGGCCCAGATACAGGTGTAAAATCAAGCAGAGCCCAGGCAGGGCAGGGCTGCTGTGTGTGTGCACAGCAGCCTAGGTCAATCACCAAAAAAATACAGATAGAACTGCGTGCATGACCCAGAGCGCACGGCAACATGTGGTGGTCAGCCACAAACCAACATCAAAAAAAAAAAGGGGAGAAGCCAGCGCCGCACATGGTCAGCATGCAATATATAAAATGCATATGCAAATATTGGATTCTAACTGTATTAAAAATGAGACATTTGGCAAATAATTGATCAATTCTTTGAGCCACCCCCCACGACAAGGCATTCTCATATGGGGCAGTCCTACTCTACGTTTTTTATATTCGCTGTGCCATTACGGCCTCCTGAATGTATAAAAGCAAGACTGCAAAAAATCAAAACAAAAGTACCTGAAGCATTGCTGTATCACTCCCATGGTGCCAGTAAGGCAAGCGCAGGTGAAAGCCGACCAGGTCCGGAGATGGACATTTCAGATCTGACTTCTGCACTGCCAGACCAGCAACCACAGATGAAGGGTGAAACAGGCCCAGATACAGGTGTAAAATCAAGCAGAGCCCAGGCAGGGCAGGGCTGCTGTGTGTGTGCACAGCAGCCTAGGTCAATCACCAAAAAAATACAGATAGAACTGCGTGCATGACCCAGAGCGCACAGCAACATGTGGTGGTCAGCCCAAACAACACAATCAACAAAAAGGAATGAGAGAACCAAGGACCGCACAATGGGCAGCAGATTATAAAGAAGCAAAAATTTGAGTCTCCTGATAAGATGAGATTCAAATATTATCACTTTGAGCAGAGACATAGGTTTATTTTGCAGTCCATAGCTTACGTTTTTATATTCCCTGTGGGCATTAGGCCTCCTGTAAGGTATCAGAAAGCAACGTAGCAAAAATCAAAACAATACCGAAGCTTTTAGCTGTTCACCCATGGTGCCAGTAAGGCAAGCGCAGGTGAAAGCCGACCAGGTCCGGAGATGGACATTTCAGATCTGACTTCTGCACTGCCAGACCAGCAACCACAGATGAAGGTGAAACAGGCCCAGATACAGGTGTAAAATCAAGCAGAGCCCAGGCAGGGCAGGGCTGCTGTGTGTGTGCACAGCAGCCTAGGTCAATCACCAAAAAAATACAGATAGAACTGCGTGCATGACCCAGAGCGCACAGCAACATGTGGTGGTCAGCCCCAACTGGTTACAGACACAGATTTCCAATCCAAAACAGGATTATGAGACTGTAACCAAGGGAAACCCAGCACGATAATGTCATGCAGATTATACAGAACCAAAAATTTGCAGCTCTCCTGATGATCAGGTTCAACCCTCATTATCACCTGAGTAGAGAACTGAGGTTTATTCTCAGCCAAAGGGGTAGAATCGATCCCCAGTAGGGGAATAGACTTCTGTAGGGGTATCAAGGGAAACCCGCAACGTTTAGCAAAATCAAAATCCATCAGGTTAATAGCTGCTCCCGAATCAACGAAAGCCTGAGCAGAAAATGAGGATAGAGAGCATATCAGAGTAACAGTTAATAAAAACTTAGTCTGAACACTACCCAAGACAACTGAGCGTGCAAAACGTCTTCCCCGCTTAGGGCAGACTGAAATAGCATGAGAGGCATCACCACAGTAGAAACATAACCCATTGCGCTTTCGAAACTCATGACGCTGTGCCCCAGAAACCACTCTATCACACTGCATAGGTTCAGAAGCAGGTTCACAAGGCAACACTATTCCACGCATACTTCTCCGCTCACGCAAACGTCTGTAAATTTGAATCGCTAATGACATAGAATCATTGAGACCAGAGGGGACAGGGAATCCCACCATTAATGAAAAAAGGCTTAAGCACTCAACTTAAAAGGTTTATTAGTAGTATCTCCAAACGTTTCGGTCAGAAAAGACCTTCATCAGTGACTACTTATTTTTATATAGAAGATTGTCTCCTAAAAAGGGGAGAGGTGCGTGCCCCAAGGAAAGTGTGCTGCTTAAAGACAAACGTAGCTTATAAGAATGCTCAGTAGAAATATCCAGTGACTAAGCTTGCGGTATCCACCGCTATGTAGACTGGTCTTCCGCCCCACATACTCATGGAAATCAAATCAGCAGGCTCAGACAGCGTCCTGGCAGAGCTCCAGTCTACATAGCGGTGGATACCGCAAGCTTAGTCACTGGATATTTCTACTGAGCATTCTTATAAGCTACGTTTGTCTTTAAGCAGCACACTTTCCTTGGGGCACGCACCTCTCCCCTTTTTAGGAGACAATCTTCTATATAAAAATAAGTAGTCACTGATGAAGGTCTTTTCTGACCGAAACGTTTGGAGATACTACTAATAAACCTTTTAAGTTGAGTGCTTAAGCCTTTTTTCATTATTAGTACCCTGTGTGGGAACCTAGACTTTAAAGCACCAGTTTCATTCAGGTTGTGCTCACGGTTTTCTTTCAGGGAATCCCACCATAACATCCTTTACAATATCTGACAGACCCTTCCGAAAAAGGGCTGCCAAAGCGTCGTCATTCCATTTGGTCAGGACTGCCCACCTGCGGAATCTCTGACAGTATAACCCAGCGTCATCAAGCCCCTGATTTAATGCCAACAAGGCTTTTTCAGCTTGATCAGTGACATTAGGCTCATCGTACAATAACCCCAAGGCCTGAAAAAATGCATCAACATCACTCAAAACAGGATCCCCAGGTGTCAGGGAAAAAGCCCAATCCTGAGGATCGCCGCGCAGGAGAGAGATGACAATTTGAACCTGCTGCGCTGCGTTCCCTGAGGACTTAGATTTTAAGGCAAAAAACAATTTACAATTATTTTTGAAATTCAGAAACTTGGCTCGATCCCCCAAAAACAAATCTGGCATGGGAATCCTAGGTTCCACAACAGGCAACCTAGCAAGATAGGTAGCAATACTCCGAACCTCAGTGGCAAGCTGATCCACACGGCCAGACAACAGTGCAAACTCCATTGAGAGAAAAAATCCTCCCCAGCACCCAGAGATACAGAGGGAAAAAAAAAAAAAATGCAACAAACAGAAAAATATCTCTGACAACTCTGACAACCTTTTTTTTCTTTCACAATATTTTTCCCTTCTGTGAGTACCATATAATTTTCAGTTTTGGCCGGTGATACTGTTATGATTTGGTAGCTGAGGAGTGCAGGTAAAAAAGGCAATACACCAGAGCAGTTGGAATCTATGAGATTGCAGTACCCTGACTAACCACCACAACTAGAGGCAGCCGTGGAGCGTTCCTACGTTGGTCCTAGACGCCTCGTCACAGCCTGAGAAACTAACTATACCTAAAGATAGAAAGAAGAAAGCTATCTGCCCCGGAGCAGATCCCCAAAGAACATAGAAAGCCCCCAAACATGTAATGGCGGTTAGACAAGAAGAAATACTGACACAGACAGAAAATAGTATGAGCAAACATTGGGGCCCAAACTATCTAAATAGAAAATGATAGGAAGGGCACTTACTGCAATCCCAAAAAACCCTGAAAAGCACCAACTCTACTAATTTCAAAAACACCTGAGATCACACGACCTCTACCACCTAAATTAGTTCTCTGGTGTAACAAAATCAAAACAGCAGCCACTGAAAAAACTGGAAAAAGCAAATGTACAAAACATCAGTGGCTGAACTAAACTGAGAGGGCAAAAGCCCCCGGAGGGGACCCAGAAGGCCCCCACAGAAGTGCAGGACAAAATGGAAAAATCAAGCACAAAAACAAAAAGAAGAAAATGTCTTATCTGTTAGCAGGAGATGCAGACACGACACAGCAGGCTACAAAGGAAACAGGAATCAAGGATTGAGACCAGAACAATTGATCACCGGCAACCCTGATGGGAAGGCGACTCCCTTAAATAAGACCAGTCAGTAACACCTGATTCCCAATCCTCACAATCTTCACTGGACAGTCCAGTACCGCTTGTAACCACCAGAGGGAGCCTCTGCTCAGAACTCATTTCAAGTCCATTCACAACAGGGTGCATTATAATACAGAGGCTGCCTATGGGGGTGCATTATAATACAGAGGCTCCATATGGGGGTGCATTATACTACAGAGGCTCCCTATGGGGAGTGCATTATATTACAGAGGCTCCCTATGGGGAGTGCATTATACTACAGAGGCTGCCTATAGGGAGTGCATTATAATACAGAGGCTGCCTATGGGGAGTGCATTATAATATAGAGGCTACCTATGGGGAGTGCATTATATTACAGAGGCTCCCTATGGGGAGTGCATTATAATATAGAGGCTGCCTATGGGGGGTACATTATACTACAGAGGCTCCCTATGGGGAGTGCATTATAATATAGAGGCTCCCTATGGGGAGTGCATTATACTACAGAGGCTCCCTATGGGGAGTGCATTATACTACAGAGGCTACCTATGGGGATTGGGGTGCAATTTATATACCCCTAAGTAAGTGGGGCTTACCTATGGGAGAGTGCATTATACTACAGAGCTGGGGCTCGCCTATGGGGAGTGCATTATACTTACAGAGGCTACCTAGGATGCATTATAATACAGGGCCATGGGAGTGCATTATATTACAGAGGCCTATGGGCAGGCATTTATTACAGGGCTCTCTATGGGGAGTGCATTATATTACAGAGGCTCCCTATGGGGAGTGCATTATACTACAGAGGCTGCCTATGGGGAGTGCATTATAATACAGAGGCTCCCTATGGGGAGTGCATTATGTTGCAGAGGCTCCCTATGGGAAGTGCATTATAATACGGAGGCTGCCTATGGAGAGTGCATTATAATATAGAGGCTCCCTATTGGGAGTGCAGTATAATATAGAGGCTGCCTATGGGGAGTGAATTATATTACAGAGGCTCCCTATGGGGGTGCATTATAATATAGAGGCTGCCTACTGTGTATAGGGGAGTATAGGGAAGCTGTACGGGGGATGACTTGGGACATTATTAAATGTAAAGTGGGCACTTATTGTTATAGGGGAACTCGGGTTACTGTGACTGTCAAAGGGGCACACACAGGGCATTATTACATTTTAGGGGACAAAATGCGGGCACTGTTTTCTAGGGCACTTGCACCCGGCATTACTATATTCTAGAGGGCTGCTTTAGAATTTAGAGGTCACACAGAACAACACAATAGGTGCAGTAATAGGGACACATATGGCTGCAGCGGTTCAGTATTGGGGTACAAGGTGCAGTAATAGGGACACATATGGCAGCAGCGGCTCAGTATTGGGGTATCAGTAGGATGAGGTGTTTGTGCAGGTTGAGAATAGTCCAATTGGTGACCGTGACAGTGCTGAAAATATGAGAAGTGAAACGTGTCTTTGTTGTATTCTCTGCAGCCGAGTCCTGGCTGGAGAAGTTGTCATGTCAGTCTGGGCCAGATGGAAAAGTGAACAATTCCATCAGAAAGAATGTCAGCGGTAAGTCACCATCTATAACTGTGCTGTAATCTATTATATGTTTTGTAGGACTAGTATGTACCACTGACCATATGGCGGTGATATCAATATTGGTCTTTTTATATATAGATTATGTTTGGCAACAGCGCGGTCATTTGCTGGGGTTTTCTGGTTAGGGGCCCACTCAGAAGTTTCGCCCCCCTAAACCAAAACCCTAGCTACGCCTCTGCCTCTCCCCCCTTGACCGTGTCTGTTTTGCTGAATTTTGGCTAGAAGCTTTACTCTAAAGAAGCGTATATAGATTCAGGCACGGCAGGGAACTTTATCAGACTCGAGGTGGTTAAAAAATACCGGATTCCTGTCAGATCCTTGGGGACTCCTCGGTTGATAGCTTCAGTCGACGGTAAAACCCTTGCAGGAGACCGTTACCCAGGTCACGAAGAAATCGAGCTGCAGATTGGAGCTCTGCACAGAGAGAAGATCTCCTTCCAAGTATTGTCGACTATGTCACACACACTTCTTCTTGGTCTCCCTGGTTATGGACTCATGAGCCATCTCTGGACTGGCGATCCAGCGATGTACTCCATTGGGGGCCATCCTGTCAGAAGAAGTGCCTTCTGCCCGTCCATCTGATGGATTCTGCCTGTCCGTCCTCGGGACCTACTCAACTGCCGTCAGCTTACTGGTCTTTTGCAGATGTCTTTGACAAAAAGGAGGCCGAGACTCTGCCCCCTCGACCATACGACTGTCCGATTGACCTCGTTCCTGGCTCTACCCCACCCAGGGGTAGAATATATCTGCTATCTCCTGCTGAAACCCAAGCCATGTCGAAGTATATTCAGGAGACCCTTGCCAGGGGTTTCATCCGTAAGTCCTCCTCACCTGTAGGAGCAGGATTATTCTTTGTCAAAAAGAAGAATGGCTCCCTTCGTCCCTGCATAGACTATCGAGGGCTGAACGATATCACGGTCAAGAACAAGTCCCACTACCATTGATCCCAGAGCTCTTTGACCGGCTTAGAGGAGCTCGAATTTTCACCAAGCTGGATCTGCGTGGGGCCTCCAACTTGATCCGTATACGTTCCGGTGACGAATGGAAGACCACCTTTAACACCTGGGATGGTCACTACGAGTACTTGGTCATGCCCTTTGGCCTCTGCAACGCCCCAGCGGTATTCCAGGAGTTCGTGAATGACGTCTTTCGGGACATGCTGTACTCTTACGTGGTAGTCTACCTGGACGATATCCTCGTTTTTCCTTCAGATCTGTCTGCCCACAGAAGAAACGTGCACCAAGTCCTTTTGCGCCTCAGGGAGAACCGCCTTTATGCCAAGCTCGAGAAATGTGTCTTCGAACAGACGTCCTTGCCATTCTTGGCCTACATTATCTTGGACTCTGGTCTATGCATGGATCCGGTGAAAGTGTCTGCTGTTCTCGATTGGCCATGGACCCATGGGGTGAAGGCAATCCAATGCTTCCTTGGCTTTGCAAACTACTATCGGCAGTTCGTCCCCCATTTCTCCTCGTTGGTTCACCCCATCTCATCTCTTATTTGCAAAGGAGCTAACACAAATGCTTGGCCCCCTGAGGCAGAGGACGCCTTCCAATCCTTGAAACAATCCTTCGCCTTGGCTCCAGCGCTTCATTGTCCTGAGGTTAGTGAACCCTTCATTCTCGAGGTGGATGCATCCTCTACTGAGGCCGGCACAGTCCTTTTGCAGAAGTCTTCTTCAGGATGCCTGGTCACCTGTGGCTTCTTTTCTAAAGTATTCTCCCCGAGCGAAATTACTCCATTGGCGACAAAGAGTTATTGGCCATTAAGCTGGCCTTGGAGGAATGGAGATACTTGCTAGAAGGTGCCAAACATCCGTTCAAGATCTTCACAGACCATAAAAACTTGGCGTGCATCCAGTCTGCACACAGGCTGTACTCCTGGCAAGCCAGGTGGTCCTTGTTCTTCACCCGCTTTGACTTTGAACTTCATTTTCGGCCTGGCGAAAAAAACGTTAAAGCTGATGCATTATCGAGATCCTTCCAGTCGTCTGATACTGAAGAGGAGCCTTCTCATATCATCTATCTGTCCAAGATAATTACCGTGGCTTCTGTCAAGTTGACCACGTTACCTCCGGGAAGAAACTTCGTGGCTGAGAACAATCGGAAACGAGTGTTAAGCTGGGGACATTCATCCAAGATTGCCGGCAACGTTGGTGTCAAGAAAACTCTTTCCTTGATTTCCCGCTACTACTGGTGGCCATCTCTTTCCAAAGATGTCAAAGACTTTCTGGCTTTCTGTCCATCCTGCGCCCAGAACAAGGTACCCAGGCAACCAGTCTCCAGTCTTCTGCTTCCGCTTCCAGTACCTTCGGCTCCATGGCAGCACATAGCCATGGATTTTATTACTGATTTGCCTCGTTCCTCTGGTTGTACTGTGGTCCTGGTGGTTGTGGATCGATTCTCAAAGATGGCCCATTTTGTTCCTCTCTCCAGTCTACCTTCTGCTCCTGAATTGGAGAAGATTTCCATCATCCACATCTTCAGAATTCACGGTTTCCCTCTGCACATCGTGTCGGACAGAGGGGTCCAATTCACCTCCCGGTTCTGGACAGCTCTTTGTGGACTCATGAAAGTGACCCTGGACTTATCTTCTGCCTATCACCCCCAAAGCAACAGGCATGTGGAAGGAACAAATCAAATTCTTACATCTTATCTCCCTCACTTCTCAAATGCTCATCAAAATGACTGGGTTAGTTTACTTCCTTAGGCTGAGTTTGCATACAATAACCACACCAGCGAATCTTCATCCAAGTCTCCTTTCTTCATTGTTTTCGGACAACATCCCACTGTGCCTTTACCGGTATTTCCTGTCTCGGGAGTGCCTGCGGCCGACTCACTGTCCGTGGAGTTCTCCAAGGTATGGCTGGAAACCAAAACCGCTCTCGAGAAAGGTCAAAACAGGATGAAATTACATGCCGATAAAAGGCGCCTAGACTCTCCTCCTTATCTCCCTGGTGACAAAGTGTTGCTTTCCTCCAAGTATATTCGCCTCAAGGTACCTTAATACAAACTTGGTCCCCACTACATTGGTCTTTTCGAGGTTCTCAAGTGCATTAATGATGTGGCATACAAATTGAAATTACCCGCCTCGCACCACATTCCCAATTACTACTGTGCAACCTTTTCCTTTAAATGGCACAATCTCTACAATCTGCTTGCTGTGATCTGACTTTTACTACTGTGCAACCTTTTCCTTTAAATGGCACAATCTCTGCTTGCTGTGATCTGACTTTTACTACTGTGCAACCTTTTCCTTTAAATGGTACAATCTCTACAATCTCTGCTTGCTGTGATCTGACTTTTACTACTGTGCAACCTTTTCCTTTAAATGGTACAATCTCTACAATCTCTGCTTGCTGTGATCTGACTTTTACTACTGTGCAACCTTTTCCTTTAAATGGTACAATCTCTACAATCTCTGCTTGCTGTGATCTGACTTTTACTACTGTGCAACCTCTTCCTTTAAATGGTACAATCTCTACAATCTCTGCTTGCTGTGATCTGACTTTTACTACTGTGCAACCTTTTCCTTTAAATGGTACAATCTCTACAATCTCTGCTTGCTGTGATCTGACTTTTACTACTGTGCAACCTTTTCCTTTAAATGGTATATAACAGTGGCTGCTGAATGTTTGCTAAATTAATTTGTTGCATTGTATTCAATACTTACTGCTGTATAGCCATGCTGGGGCCAGTAGAGATGCTATCAGGTGCAAGGTGTTACCAGCATATGGATGCAGCCAGGCCCTGTGCTTCTGATTGTCTAAGCTTCCCTGGTGTGCTGGCCAGCTGCTAATTTATCCCAAAGCAGCTCCCACAACTCCTCCCACCTGATCCTCTACTAAGTCCTATATATTCAGTAGCAGTCTAAGGGGGCACGCGTGTGGGGTCAGGCACGCACATGCAGCAGAAGTACCACTGCAGCAAAAGTACAGTGAAGCTGCAGTTATTTCAACGGCTGTTAGTCACGGCAGGAGTCAGGACAACACACTATGTCTCTTTTGGGTATGTCTGCTGAGTAAGCACTTCTAATTACTTGTACCTGGCTTTTCCAATTACCCATCTTAAGGCTGGGTCTCACATAGCGATACACCAGCGATCCCGACAACGATCAGGATCGCTGGTGTATCGCTATATTATCACTGCTGAGCTGCAAAACAGGCAGCGATCAGCACAAGGACACTGCGGGTAAACATCGCTAGTTTACCCGCAGTGTACCTTGGATACCAGCGCCCTGATGCAGGGAGCTGGTAACCAAGGTACACATCGGGTTTTCAGGCGCTGCGCGGTGCCTGGAAACCCGCTGTGTACCTTGGTTACCAGCTCCCTGCATCAGGGCGCTGGTATCCAAGGTACACAGCGGGTTTCTAGGCACAGCCCCGCGCCTGAAAACCCGCTGTGTACCTTGGTTACCAGCGGATCGCTGGTCTCCCGCCTGTCACACGCAGCGATGCGTGCCTGTCAGCGGGAGACCAGCGATCAAAAAAATGTCCAGACATTTCAGCGACGATCAGCGATACCCGGCAGGGGGGCTGATCGTCGCTGAATGTCACACACAGCGATATCGCTGGGGACATCGCTGCTGCGTCACAAAACTAGTGACTCAGCAGCGATCTCGCTAGCGATATCGCTATGTGAGACGGGCCCTTTACTCTTTCACCATGTTTACATATGCCTTCACAGTGTTTGCTCCGTTAATCCTCTCTCTCCTTCGCTATCCCCAAACCCCAGCACCCTCTAATCAAATAATCATCTCCCCTTCCCTCCTTCCTCCCCACCTGACCTCCTCTGCTGACCTGCTCCTCAACCTCAAATCTGTCCTAATAAAACACAAAACAAGCTTCCCTCTCTCCTTCTCCCACCTGCTCTCCCTTTCTCTGCTCCTCCTCACTGCTGGTGACATATCTCCCAATCCTGGACCTCCACAGTTCATACCCACCATTAGTACTCCTTCCTACCGCTCCCTATCTAATAAGAACTACCGCAATCTTTCCAACGTAAAACCTGTGCCATTGACACCCACCCCCCTGCTCCCTCTCTCTGGAGCACTCTGTAATGCCCGCTCCATCTGCAATAAGCTTCATGTGATTCATGACCTCTTTCTCTCTCGCAATCTTGCATTCATCGCCCTCACAGAAATATGGCTGACACCCTCTGACACCGCCTCCCCTGCTGCGCTGTGTTACGGTGGCCTCCAATTCACCCACACTCCTCGCCCTGGAAACAGACATGGTGGAGGAGTGGGTGTTCTCCTTTCCTCTAACTGCAACTTTAACCCAATCCCACCTCTTCCCTCCCTAATCCTCCCCTCCTTTGAAGTCCACTCTGTCCACATCTACTCTCCCTCCAACCTCCAAGTGGCCGTCATATACCGACCTCCAGGCCCGACCACTGCCTTCATCGACCAATTCACTACCTGGCTTCTTCACTTTCTCTCCACTGACATCCCCACCATCATCATGGGTGACTTCAACATCCCCACTGATACCCTTCAGTCAACAGCCTCCAAACTTCTGTCCCTTACTTCATCCTTTGGACTTACTCAGTGGTCCTCCTCAGCCACCCACACGGATGGTCATACATTAGACTTGGTCTTCACCCGCCTCTGCTCTCTATCTAACTTCACCACCTTCCCTCTCCCTCTATCCGACCACCATCTACTCACTTTCTCATCCCTGTCCTCCTCTCCTGTCACCCATGTCCAGCAACAAGTGCACCCCCGCAGACACCTTGCACACCTAGACATCCACACACTCTCTGACTCTATTCTTTCACTGGCATCAATATCCTCACTCCACGATACAGACAGTGCCACTGCTTTCTACAATGCCACTCTCACATCGGCTATTGACACGGTCGCCCCTCTCGTTCATGGCAGAGTGCGACGTACCAACAGACAACCCTGGCACAATAACACCACTAAAAAGCTCCGTCAAGTGTCCAGGATTACAGAGCGGCGTTGGAAAAAAAACAAATTCGCAAGACGACTTCACTGCATTCAAACAAGCAACACTCTCTTTCAAATCTGCCCTCACCTCTGCTAAACAGGCCTACTTCACAACCCTCGTATCTTCCCTATCCTACAACCCCAAACAGTTATTCAAAACTTTTAACTCCCTCCTCCGCCCACCACTGCCCCCTCCTAACCCCCTCATCTCTGCTGAGGACTTTGCCACACACTTCAAAAATAAGATCGACCAAACAAGGCAAGTCTTCATTGTTTAACCACCACAACCCCTTTGTATACCAGACCAATGCCCTAACCCCATAACCTCCCTCTCCAACATAACTGAAGGGGAGCTTAATTGTCTTCTCTCCAAATTGCACCTCACAACCTGTGCACTTGACCCCATCCCAACCCACCTCCTCCCAACCTCACCACCACTATTATTCCATCCCTAACCCACCTCTTCAACCTATCACTAACTTCCGGTACCTTCCCTTCTGCTTTCAAGCATGCCACAATCACGCCTATCCTTAAAAAGCCAACCCTCGACCCAACCGCTATGTCCAGCTATCGCCCAATATCGCTGCTCCCATTCGCTTCCAAACTCCTGGAGCTGCATGTCCACGCTGAGCTTTCCTACCACTTCTCTTCTAACTTGCTCTTTGACACTCTACAATCTGGTTTCCGCCCCCATCACTCCACTGAGACAGCCCTGACCAAAATTACTAATGACCTACTTAGAGCCAAAGCGAACGGACAATACTCTATACTCCTGCTTCTTGACCTGTCCTCTGCTTTTGACACAGTTGACCACTGCCTTCTACTACAGATTCTTTCCTCCTTTGGCGTCAAGGACCTCGCCCTATCCTGGACCTCCTCATACCTTTCCAACCGCACATTCAGCGTCTCCCACTCCCACACTACCTCCTCGTCCCACCCTCTCTGTTGGAGTCCCCCAAGGCTCTGTTCTAGGACCCCTACTCTTCTCAATCTATACACTTGGCCTGGGGCAACTCATAAAGTCCCACGGATTCCACTACCACCTTTACGCTGATGACACTCAGATCTACCTCTCTGGCCCAGACATCACCTCTCTGCTATCCAGAATCCCGGAGTGTCTATCAGCCATATCCTCCTTCTTCTCCTCCCGCTTCCTCAAACTCAATGTGGACAAATCTGAACTCATAATCTTTCCCCATCCCACAGATCTTCCTTACCTGACCTATCTATCACAATTAACGACATCATGCTTTCCCCCGTACCAGAAGTTCGCTGCCTCGGAGTAACCCTTGACTCTGCCCTGTCCTTCAAACCGCACATCCAAGCTCTTTCTACCTCCTGTCGCCTTCAGCTCAAAAATATTTCAAGAATCCGTCCTTTCCTCAACCCTCAATCTACTAAAATGATTGTGCACGCCCTCATCATCTCCCGCCTCGACTACTGCAACACCCTTTTCTCTGGCCTCCCTTCTAACACCCTCGCACCTCTCCAGTCCATCCTTAACTCTGCTGCACGACTAATTCACCTCTCTCCTCGCTACTCCTCCGCTTCTCCCCTCTGCAAATCTCTTCACTGGCTCCCATTCCCTCAGCGTATCCAGTTCAAATTACTAATACTGACCTACAAGGCCATCTATAATCTGTCTCCTCCTTATATCTCTGAACTAATCTCCCGATATCTTCCCTCACGTAATCTCCGATCCTCCCAAGACATCCTTCTCTCCTCCAAACTTATTCGCTCCTCACCCAACCGCCTCCAAGACTTCTCCCGAATATCCCCCATCCTCTGGAATTCTTTGCCCCAACACGTCCGACTATCAAACACATTCGGATCCTTCAGACGGAACCTGAAAACCCATCTCTTCAGGAAAGCCTACAGCCTGCAATGACCCTGCTACCTCCTCACCACTACCGGAGATATCGCCTCAACCAACACCGGAACTGCTGCAACCCCCCGACCTACTGTCTCCTGCCTCACAATCCTGTAGAATGTAAGCCCGAAAGGGCAGGGTCCTCTTCCCTCTGTATCAGTCTGTCATTGTTAGTTTGTTTACTGTAAGTGATACCTGTAATTTGTATGTAACCCCTTCTCATGTACAGCACCATGGAATCAATGGTGCTATAGAAATAAATAATAATAATAATAATAATTCCTTCCATGTGTCCCTCCTCAAGCCCGTGGTACTTAATCGGTTTCATCCTTCTCTGGGCCACACACCCCAGCCTGTTGGCGTGGGGGATGAATTTGAGGTGAATGATATCCTGGCCATGAAGAAGGTAAGAGGGAGGACTCTCTTTTTAATTGATTGGAAGGGCTTCGGCCCTGAAGAGAGATCTTACGAGCCCCGGGAGAATATCCACGCACTCCAGATTTTGTCTAAGTTTCTTTCCAGCCTTAGAAAGAGGGGGCGTAAAGGGTGGATACTGTTACGCCGCGCTCACCTGGTGACAGGACCCCTCGCCCGACGTCATCACTTCCGGTGCCGCGGCTGCTCTGGGGATCCCGTTGGGTGCACAAGCGCACCTCTCACACTTGATCTCGTGGCTGTACGGCTATGCGCAGCACACAAGTGCACCCCTCTTTGCTCTGTTCGCAGCCACGTTATCTCTATTTTCCTGGAGGACCTAACCCAGAAGTCTCTGTGCTCTTGCCCTATATCAGGCTGCCTTTTCCTATGGGAGGCGCCTGATTATTGTTGTGCTACCCTGCTAGGCCTACTGGACTCCTGCTCGGCCGCTCCCTCCTGCCTTGTCTCTTGTTGTGCTTCTTAGCACACCTCCTTCCCTGGCTTATACCCTAGCATGGTCCCAGCGCGTGCCCTGCATTGTCTCATACCCAAGCGTGCTTCCCAGCACATGCCTTGCACTGTCTTGTACTCTGTGTGCCCTCGTGCACACGCCTTACACTGTCCTGTACTTCGTGTGCCCTCGTGCACACACCTTGCACTTGTTATGATCTGCTACAAGCACTAAGGAAAGGTGGGAATTCTGTCCCTACAATAGGACTGAGCTGGATCCCTACGATGTAACGGGGAACCTGATCCTGCGACCAGACCCGCTAAAGTCCTCAGCTAGTCTGAACGAAGACCTATAGTTGCGAGGGAGGAATCCCTACAAGATCTAGGGACTGGGTGAAAAGGTGCACACCTCCTAACATAAAGTGTAGCAGGGAATATAAAACAGAAAACAAATACTAAGAGATCCTAAGATCAAGCAAAACTGACAGAGTAAGGCACCTAAGCACCTGGCTAGCTTAAGAGTAGATAATACAATGAAGTCCAGCAAAGCCAGAAGGGCGGAGCCAGACTAAATAGGGAAAAAAGGTCATGTGACCAGCAAACTGAAACAAAATCTAACAAGAGGGTTCTAACAGTACCCTCCCTTCTAAGAGGATCCTCCGGATTCCCTAGGACTTAGGCTTATCCGGAAACCTCTTGTGAAATGCTCTGACAAGTCTAGACGCAGAAACACCATCCGCCCTCACCCATGAGTTATCCTCGGGTCCATAACCCTTCCAAGCGACGAGGTACTGCAAACTCCCTCTATACCCCATATGTCAAAGTCAAGGCCCGCGGGCCAGATCCGGCCCGCGAATTGATTATCTATGGCCCCCTGGCAGGCGGCTGAGCAGGCGGGGGGGCCCACTCGCAGTCTGGCACCCCCGCGCCCGTTAGCGGAGGAGAGCGGTGTCAGCGCCGCCACTGGGCCCTACCCCCCCGCCTGCTCAGGGCCCCGGCAGCAGCTGGCAACAATACTTACCTCTCCCGTGCCTCCGCTGCCGCAGCTCCGGGCTCCAGGGGGCGCCGGCGCTTCCTCTCACAGCCGGCCGCTGAATGACGTCATCATTCAGCGGCCGGCTGTGGCACAGAGCGCGGGGACGCTGAACAGGTAAGACGTCTCTGTGTGTGTGTCTCTGTGTGTGTATGTAGTGCGGTGCTTTGTGTGTGTATGTATGTGTGTGTGTGTATGTGTGTGTGTATGTATGTATGTGAGAGAGTGCTTGTGTGCTGTCTGTGTGTGATGATGGCAGGCATTGCTGATAATGGGGAGGCATTGATGATGGGGAGAAGATGATGATGGGCAGGCATTGCTGATAATGGGGAGGCATTGATGATGATGGGGAGAAGATGATGATGGGCAGACATTGATGTTGATGGGGAGGAGATGATGATGGCAGGCATTGCTGATAATGGGGAGGCATTGATGATGATGGGGAGAAGATGATGATAATGGGCAGGCATTGATGATAATGGGCAGGCATTGATGATAATGGGCAGGCATTGATGATGATGGGGAGGAGATGATGATGATGGGCAGGCATTGATGATAATGGGGAGGCCATGATGATGATGGGGAGGCAATGATGATGATAATGGGGAGTCTTTCCACAGCGCCCTTTCCTGAGCTGTAACAGTGCAGAACGCAGCACAGCGCAGAGGAGAGCTCCATATTTTGTATGGAGCATTATATGGGGACCAGTATCCTGTATGGAGCATTATATGGGGACCAGTATCCTGTATGGAGCATTATATTGGGTCCAGTATCCTGTATGGAGCATTATATTGGGTCCAGTATTCTGTATGGAGCATTATATGGGGGGTGACATCCTGCATGGGGTATTATATGGGTGATGAGGGGGAGACTGTGGTGCCCATAATATTGTATGGAGGACTGTACTGTCCAGTCTGTTCTGTGCGCTGTGAGGATTTGGCGGTTTTTGAGCTATTGTACAATTTACAATAGATTTCACTCATGTAATGGAAGAAGAGAAGTATTTGGCGTTGTACTGTACCCATATTTCTCTGCTGTATCTGTGCATCATGAATCGTGGTCTGTGTTAAAGGGGCCCACTGAGGCTCTTTCGCCCGGGGCCCATAAAAACCTGGAGCCGGCCCTGGCACCAACACTACATTTCCCACAATGCACCGGTAGCAGGGCCGGCGTCAGTCCGGCCCTCGGCTTGTAGCAAATTTTTTTTTTTGGCCCTCGGTGTGTTTGACTTTGACATCCCTGCTCTATACCGTCTAGAATTTAGGATGCGGGAAATCTCATATTGCCCGTCCTCCACCACAAGGGGAACAGTGGCCGAGACATCTCCATCTGAGACCTCAGCTTTTTTCAAGAGAGAAACATGAAACACCGGATTAATCTTCCAGGAGGTAGGAAGCTCCAACTTAACAGCAGATTGGTTAATAACCTGAAGCACCTTAAAGGGCCCTACAAACTTGGGACCCAATTTCTTAGACGGAATCCTCAAGCGCAGATTCTTAGAGGACAACCAAACCATGTCACCAATAGCAAACAAAACCTCTTGTCGTTTTCTATCAAAATACACTTTGGAACTTTTGTTAGCCTCCTGAAGATTACCACGTACATCAGTCCAAACTCTCTCCAAAACACCAGAAAAATTCTCCTCTTCAGGTACAGCCGATCCCAACTTGGAAAATGACCCAAAAGACGGATGTCTCCCAGTACAACAAAAAAAAGGCGAACAACCAGCAGAAGCGGATGTATGATTGTTAAGAGCAAACTCAGCAAGTGGCAGAAACTCTGACCACCCCTCTTGATTATCAGCCACAAAACAACGCAAGAACTGCTCAACATCCTGGTTTTTCCTTTCTGTCTGGCCATTAGACTCAGGATGATATCCGGATGAAAATGACAAATGAACTCCCAACCTGTCACAAAAGGCGCGCCAAAAACGAGCCACAAACTGAGGTCCCCTATCCGAAACAATGTCAGTAGGAACACCATGTAGTCTGACTATTTCCTTGACAAGGCCTTAGCGAGAGTCTTAGCGCAGGGCAGTTTGATGAAAGGAACCAAGTGACACATCTTGCTAAAAACGGTCCACGACCACCCAGATGACAGTGAAACCCTCAGAGGGAGGAAGGTCAGTAATAAAGTCCATAGCCAAATGTGTCCAAGGTGCACTAGGGACCTCCAAAGGGCAAAGCAACCCCGCAGCAGGAGAATGAGAAGACTTAGATCTAGCACACACAGTGCATTGGCGCACCCACTTAATGACTTCCATCTGCCATCCTGGCCACCAAAAACTGCGACCCACAAGTCTCTTGGTCTCAGAGATTCCAGGATGACCTGCCAACCGAGAGTCATGACATTCATCAAACAAATCTCTCCTCAGGGTACCAGGCACAAACAACCTCCCATGCGGCGTGTTAGATGGGGCATTCTCCTGTGCTTTAAGAATCTCATCTTCCAACACGGAGTCCAAAACAGCAATAACAACCCCCTCTTGCAAGATGTTTTCCTCCTCCTCCTCAGTACCCACCATAGGAGAAAAGCTGCGAGACAAAGCATCAGCTTTAACATTTTTAGTACCTGGGATGTAAGTAACGGTAAAATTAAACCGTGAGAAAAACAGTGCCCACCTAGCCTGACGGGCATTCAAGCGTTTGGCAGCATCAAGGTAGATCAGATTTTTATGATCGGTGAAGACTTGAACGGGAAATTCCGCTCCCTCCAAAAAATGACGCCAGTGTTCAAATGCGAGTTTAATTGCCAACAATTCCCGATTACCGATATCATAATTTAGTTCAGACTCAGAAAATTTCTTTGAAAAAAAAGCACAGGGATGTACTCCATCCGTCTTTGCCTGAGACAACACCGCGCCGACCCCTACAGAAGAAGCATCAACCTCAACCAAAAATGGTTTAGTCACATCAGGCTGCGTAAGGATGGGAGCAGAGCTGAACCTCTCCTTTAGCAACACAAAAGCCTCAATGGCCTCAGTAGTCCACTGAACCGCATCAGCACCTTTCCTGGTGAGATCGTTCAGAGGTTTGGCAATCACAGAAATTTTTTTATGAATTTTCTATAATAATTGGCGAACCCCAAAAACCTCTGTATTGATTTCACACCAATAGGTCTAGGCCAATCCTGCACAGCTTGCACTTTCACCGGGTCCATCTCAAAACCTTCACTGGAGACAATGTAGCCCAAAAAACTAAGTTTCTGTACAGCAAACTCACATTTTTCTAGTTTGGCAAAAAGTGAATTATCACTCAGTAACTGTAATACTTCACGCACACTCCTCCAATGAGACTCCAAATCCGGTGAATAAATCAAAATGTCATCCAAATACACAACCACACTTCTGCCGATCAAAGGTCTAAGGATGTCATTAATAAGATTCTGAAAAAATGCCGGAGCACTGGAAAGTCCAAAGGGCATGACCAGATTCTCAAAATGACCCAGTGGAGTGTTAAACGCAGTCTTCCATTCATCCCCCTCCTTCATGCGCAACAAATTGTATGCCCCTCGAAGATCAATTTTCGAGAACCACTTGGCCCCCACTAACTGATTAAACAAATCAGGAATCAATGGCAGTGGGTAAGGATTGCGTACAGTAATCTTATTATTTCACGAAAGTCTAGACAAGGCCGTAAACCGCTGTCCTTTTTTTTAACAAAAAAAAATCCAACCGCCACAGGAGATTTGGAAGGCCTAATGTGACCGGCGGCCAAGCTTGTCTGTATGTATTCCTCCAAAGCCTTTCTCTCAGGAATAGTCAAATTAAATAAACGACTTTTAGGAAGAGTCGCTCCAGGGACAAATTCAATTGCACAATCATAATCTCTATGAGGAGGCAATACCTGTGATTCCTTATCAAAAAAAACTTTCCAAAAATCCTGAATAGGTACAGGTAACTCCCCCTTAACTACAGCAGCAATACGCCCGTTACAACACTTGTCATAACACTTAGGACTCCAGGACTTAATTTCATTGGTAGACCAATCCAGTACCGGATTGTGCAATTTTAACCAGGGTAACCCCTAAATCACCGGAGAAGGTAAATTATTCAAAACTACCAAATCCAAATTCTCTTGATGAACACCATTAATAGTAAGAGGAAATTCACAGATATGGTGAGTAACATTTTTCAAGTGAGAACCATCCACAGACACCACATTAATAGGAGAAGATAGAAGTTTGGGTTTTAATTTTAGTTTTTCCAAAAATTTCCCATCAATCACATTGAGAGTTGAACCACAATCCACAAATACCCGAAACTCCATTAATTCCTTCTCACCAGCAGTGGTAGCAGAAAGAAAGACACCTTTATTGTTTAAACAAGCTATGCGGGCAAAACTGACCTCATTTTTTTTTCTCTCTTTATTCATTCGAAGCACACAGTTCTTAATGGATGTGAATACTTCTCCGTCCAATTATGACAAGAGCATTCTTAAAGTGATACCTTTATTGGCTAACCAGAAAATTATATGTTCGCAAGCTTTCAGAGCGCAGAGGCTCCTTCTTCAGGCAAGATTACATTTGTAATCTTGCCTGAAGAAGGAGCCTCTGCGCTCTGAAAGCTTGCGAACATATAATTTTCTGGTTAGCCAATAAAGGTATCACTTTAAGAATGCTCTTGTCATAATTGGACGGAGAAGTATTCACATCGATTTTTCTGGCTAACACGGTACCACAATATAATTTATTATTGTACACCACAGTTCTTAATGAAATGCTCAGATTTACCACAGTAGAAACACAAACCTTGAGCAAATCTGCGTTCTTTTTCTCGAGAGAGAGGTGTCATTGCTCCAATTTCCATCGGCTCTGCAATGTCAGTACATTCCTTCTCCAAACTTGGAGCTGACAAGGCAGATTTACTCTCATTAACCCTTGCACGCAGTCTCCTATCCACCCGTATGGCTAATTGCATAGCCTCTTGCAAGTTACCAGGTATGGGATAAGCAATCAGCAAATCTTTAACCCTTTCACTTAACCCTGCAAGAAATAAACTTTTCAAAGCTGAATCGTTCCAGCCCACCTGAGCGGACCACCTTCGGAAGTGAGTACAATATTTTTCCACATTACCTGATCCCTGTCTCAAACGTCTCAATTCTGTCTCAGCTGATGAAACAAGATCCGGATCGTCATACAATAACCCCAAAGCAGAAAAAAAACTATCCACTGATCTAAAGCATGGATCACTAGGCTGCAGAGAAAAGGCCCAGTCCTGAGGTTCTTTGCGCAAAAGTGACATTATGAACCCTATGCGCTGTGATTCATCACCAGAGGATCTGGGTCTCAAACGGAAATACAACAAGCAAGCATTTTAAAAGAAAAAAATCTTGTTGTTCACCAAAAAATAAATCAGGCAAACGTACCTTTGGCTCCACGAAATAAGCTCCAGAACAACTACTCACGTGTTGCTGGATTTCAGCCACCTCCAGAGAGAGTCGCTGCAGGTGTTGAGCCAAATCCTGAACCGACACCATAATAGAAACTGAAAATCTTTCCTTATTTTTTTTTTTTCTTTGGGCTGGACTTACTGTTATGATCTGCTACAAGCACTAAGGAAAGGTGGGAATTCTGTCCCTACAATAGGACTGAGCTGGATCCCTACGATGTAACGGGGAACCTGATCCTGCGACCAGACCCGCTAAAGTCCTCAGCTAGTCTGAACGAAGACCTATAGTTGCGAGGGAGGAATCCTTACAAGATCTAGGGACTGGGTGAAAAGGTGGACACCTCCTAACAGAAAGTGTAGCAGGGAATATAAAACAGAAAACAAATACTAAGAGATCCTAAGATCAAGCAAAACTGACAGAGTAAGGCACCTAAGCACCTGGCTACCTTAAGAGTAGATAATACAATGAAGTCCAGCAAAGCCAGAAGGGCGGAGCCAGACTAAATAGGGAAAAAAGGTCATGTGACCAGCAAACTGAAACAAAATCTAACAAGAGGGTTCTAACAGCACTGTTCTGTACTCCGCATACCCTCATGCACATGCCTTGCACTGTCCTGTACTCCGCGTGCCCTCGTGCACACGCCTTGCACTGTCCTGTACTCCGCCTGCCCTCGTGCACACGCCTTGCACTGACCTGTACTCCGCATACCCTCATGCACATGCCATGCACTGTCCTGTACTCCGCGTGCCCTCGTGCACACGCCTTGCACTGTCCTCTACTCCGCCTGCCCTCGTGCACATGCCTTGCACTGTCCTGTACTCCGCCTGCCCTCGTGCACACACCTTGCACTGACCTGTACTCTGCGTGCCCTCGTGCACACGCCTTGCACTTTCCTGTACTCTGCGTGCCCTCGTGTACACGCCTTGCACTGTTTCGTACTCTGCGTGTTCCCGTGTCTACGCTTTGCACACTTCCACTTCCTGCGTACTCCCGTCTTCTGTGAGCCGGCCACCAGGTTCCAGCAGTCGTGGTACTTTACTCCCCTGGGTTTGCCCCTGACGCCCCCTGTATAGGGGTGGTTCTCACTAGGTCAGCTCACCCAGGGTGGGTTGGTATCGCGACCCAGAGGGTCCACTCCAGGAGACGTCACACTGCCCTGTCCTGGAGCCAGGGCCGGCGTCAGCACCCGGCACACCCGGGCAAGTGCCGGGGCCCTGAGCAGGCGGGGGGCCCACTCGCCGTCGGGCACCCCGGCGCCCGTTAGCGGTGTCAGCGCTCCACCACTGGGCCCCCCTGCTTGCTCAGGGCCCCGGCGGCAGCCGGCGCAATACTCACCTCTCCCCGTGCCTCCGCTGCCGCAGCTCCGAGCTCCAGGGGGCGCCTGTGCTTCCTCTATCACAGCAGCGCCGCTGAATGACGTCATCATTCAGTGGCCGGCTGTGGCAGAGAGCGCGCGGACGCCGGACAGGTGAGGCGTGTGTGTGTTTGTGTGTGCGTGCCTGCCTGTGTGTATGTGAGAGAGTGCTGCCTGCGGTGCTGTATGTGTGATGGTGGTGGGGGGAGGCAGGCAGTGATGGTGGTGAGGAGGCAATGATAATGGGAAGGCGATGATGATGATATTTATGGGGAGGCAATGATGATAATGATGATGATGGGGAGGCAATGATAATGGGAAGGCAATGATGATGATGATATTAATGGGGAGGCAATGATGATGATGATGGGAAGGCGATGATGAGGGGAGGCAATGATGATGGGCAGGCAATGATGATGATAATGGGGAGTCTTTCCACAGCGCCCTTTCCTGAGCCGTAACAGTGCAGAACGCAGCAAAGTGGAGAGGAGAGCTTCATATTTTGTATGGAGCATTATATGTGGTCCAGTATTCTGTATGGAGCATTATATGTGGTCCAGTATTTTGTATGGAGCATTATATGGGGGATGGCGGGGTGACATCCTGCATGGGGTATTATATGGATGATGAGGGGGAGACTATGTGGTGCCCATAATATTGTATGGAGGACTGTACTGTCCAGTCTGTACTGTGCTGTGAGGATTTGGCGGTTTTTGAGCTATTGTACAATTTACAATAGATATCAGTCATGTAATGGAAGAAGAGAAGTGTTTGGCATTGTACTATACACATATTTCTCTGCAGTATCTGTGCATCATGAATCGTGGTCTGTGTTAAGGGGGCCCACTGAGACTCTTTCGCCCGGGGCCCATAAAAACCTGGAGCTGGCCCTGCCTGGAGCTGTGGCATGTTCTGTATGCGGTCAGACACGGGGGTGAGAGAGACAAAGTTCAGGGGGAGACAACTTAAACGGGACAGCGCATGAGGGGAGAACACAGCACATTAAGGAGAGAGACAGCAGACAAGGGGAATAGCACATGGTGTAGACAGGTCAAAGAAGAGAGCACAGATGGGAGAATTCAGCACATGGGGAAAGAGAGAGTGGATAGGTGGGTGAGCACATGGGGGAGAGATTCTCAACGCTGCAAAGCCTGCCCCTATCGTGACATTACCGCCCTCCCGATACAATAGCATCGGGCCTCCATCTAGTGCATAGATAATACTTAATTATAATGTAGAATTGAGTATATATAGTATGTAGTGTAGAAATGTTTATATAGTATGGTGTTGTGTATATAGTGTGGAATCCACAGAACCTGCAGGGCACAAATCAGATTATCTAAAGCTGACAATGAATTAAGGCTTGCAAGTGACATCAAAAGCAACAAAAAGGATTTTGGGGATACGTCAAAAGTAAAAGAAAAGTCAAAGATGCTATAGGATTTTTACAGGATGAAAATGATGAAATGGTAAGACAGGATGTTGAGAAGGCTGAACTGTTAAATTCCTATTTTGCATCTGTTTTCTCTCAGAAAGGAAATGTAACATCAACTGATCTTCACTGTCCTATTAAAGGAATAGAAGAATCCAGGATATCTATAAACAGAAAGACAGTGAGGAAACACTTAGCTAACCTAAATTAATTCAAGTCTCCAGGTCCAGATGAATTACACCCCAGAGTACTGAAGGAGATAGCGGAAGAAATTCTTGAACCACTGTCCATAATCTTTGAAAATTCTTGGAGAACAGGAGAAGTCCCAGAAGACTGGAGAAGAGCAAATGTTGTTCCTATCTTCAAAAAGGGGAAGAAGGTGGACCCAGGGAACTACAGGCCGGTGAGTCTGACTTCTATACCAGGAAAGATCTTTGAACAAATTATTAAAGAACATGTATGCAAGTACCTGGATAAGAATGAAGTGATTAAACAGAGTCAGCATGGGTTTGTAACTAATAAGTCATGTCAGACTAACTTAATTTTCTTCTATGACAGAATCACTGACTGGGTGGTTCAGGGAAATGCTGTAGATATAGTATATCTTGACTTCAGCAAAGCATTTGACAAAGTATCTCACACAATCCTTATTGAAAAAATGACTAAGTATGGAATGGACAAGGCAACTGTTAGGTGGATTCATAACTGGCTTAGTGATTGGACCCAAAGAGTGGTCGTAAATGGCTGCACATCCAGTTGGAAGAATGTATCAAGTGGGTTACCACAAGGCTCTGTTTTGGGCCCTGTATTGTTCAACATCTTTATCAATGATTTAGATGAAGGAATTGAGGGTAAACTGATCAAATTTGCTGATGACACAAAGCTAGGAGGGGTAGCTAATACTAGAGAAGAGAGAGAGAGGATTCAAAAAGATATAAATTACCTGGAGCAGTGGGCAGCAACTAACAGAATGGATTTTAACAGGGAAAAATGCAAAGTACTACATCTGGGCAATAAAAATGAAAAAAGCATATACAAAATGGGAGGAATAGGGCTAAGTAACAGCACATGTGAAAAAGACTTAGGTATACTAATTGATCACAGACTGAACATGAGTCAACAGTGTGATGCAGCAGCAAAAAAGGCAAATGCAATTCTAGGATGTATCAACAGAAGCATAGAGTCTAGATCACGTGAGGTCATTATTGCCCTCTACTCCTCTTTGGTCAGACCTCATCTGGAATACTGTGTCCAGTTTTGGGCACCACATTTTAAAAAAGACATCAACAAACTGGAGCAAGTTCAGAGAAGAGCCACCAGAATGGTGACCGGTCTGCAAACCATGTCCTATGAGGAACGGTTGCAGGATTTGGGAATGTTTAGCTTGCAAAAAAGAAGACTGAGAGGAGACTTAATAGCTGTCTACAAATATCTCAAGGGCTGTCACATTGTAGAAGAATCATCTTTATTCTCATTTGCACAAGGAAATACTAGAAGCAATGGGATGAAACTGAATGGGAGGAGACACAGATTAGATATTAGAAAAAACTTTTTGACAGTTAGGTATTCCTGGATCCTCCTGCATCCCCCCCATGAGGTCCCCGGGCCAGCGGCATCTTCTTCTGGAAAGAATATGGCGGGTGCATGCGCAGTGCGCCTTCCAAGATCTGCCAGCCAGCACCCGGTAACAATGGGAAATTTTTCCTATTGGTTCATTTTGATCACTGTGATAGACCCTATCATCCTACAGGAACAGTTAGAGAGCATAATATCCCTACCGTCGGAAGTGATCAGTTCCCTAACCTGGTGGCTAGATCCAAATAATCTCTCGGAAGGGGTTCCTTGGGTAGTGGTCCCCTCGAATATAGTAACCACAGATGCCAGTCCCTTAGGATGGGGAGCACATTTAAAAGAAAATATGGTGCAGGGACGGTGGTCTAGATCAGAGGCAGAGGACTCATCAAATATGAGAGAGTTAAAGGCTATATATAATGCTATATGTAACTTTCTTCCGCAGCTGCAAGGAACTCATGCAAGGATTCTATCGGACAACACCACCTCTGTGGCATACCTAAACCACCAGGGAGGAACACGATCGGTAGCGCTCATGTCTATCGCGGGAGAAATTTTAAAGTTGGCAGAAAATCATCTCCTGTCCCTGTCAGCGCTGCACGTCAGAGGGATAGACAATATCAAAGCAGATTTTCTCAGTCGCCATACTCTACATCAAGGAGAGTGGGTGCTCAGTCGCCGAATCTTCGAGATGATAGCAGTCAGGTGGGGCAGGCCGGAAATAGACCTGTTTGCCATGAGAAACAACAGGCAGGTCGATAGGTTCGCTTCACTATTCAAGATGGACAGTCCAGATATACTAGACGCTTTGCAGACCCCGTGGACTTTTCGCCTAGCCTATGCCTTTCCTCCAATGATATTATTACCAATCGTCATCCGGAAAATAAGGGAGGAGGGAGCGAGAATATTCTTAATAGCTCTGTTCTGGCCAAGAGGCCGTGGTTCTCATGGCTGAGGGCCATGTCGGTCTCAGATCCATGGATCCTCCCTTGGGACCGGGACCTTCTCTCACAGGGGCCTTTCTATCACCCCAGGTCAAAGGCTTGCGCCTCACGGCTTGGAACTTGAAAGGCAGCTATTAAAGCTAAGAGGTTTTTCAGACGGACTAATTAATACCCTTCTGCATAGCAGGAAAGAGGCCACAACTAATATATATGCCAGAGTCTGGAAGAAATTTCTAGCCTTTCATTCAGCACGCCTATCCGGTGAAGTACCTATTCCGGCTATCCTAGAATTTTTGCAAAAGGTGTATGAGTTGGGTCTGTCAGTAAATACACTTAAAGTCCAAGTGTCTGCTCTAGGGGCCTTATATAGTCATGACGTAGCAGGCATTAAATGGATAGCTCGGTTTATCTCAGCATGCCATCGAGCACAACCAGTCCATATACCACAAATGCCATCTTGGGACTTAAACTTAGTCTTAGAGGCCTTAACGGAAAGTCCATTCGAGTCCCTTCATTCAGTACCAATAAAATATGCCTCATTAAAAAACATTTTGTTAGTGGCCTTGGTCTCAGCAAGAAGAGTGAGTGATCTCCAGGCCTTATCAATAGATCCTCCTTTCTTGTCTGTATTCCCGGACAAGATAGTGTTGAAAACAGACCCGTCCTATCTCCCTAAAGTGGCGACTAATTTTCATAGGTCTCAAGAAATCTATCTTCCTTCCTTTTATGATAACCCCTCATCACCACAGGAAAAAAGATTCCACACTTTAGACGTAAAAAGGGCCGTCTTAGCATATCTGGACAGGACTAGACCCTGGAGGCAGAGCAGGGCTCTCTTTGTGTCTTTCCAGGGCAGCCGTAAGGGTACAGGAGTCACGAAGAGCACGTTGTCTCGATGGATTAGAGACGCAATATCACTGGCATATGTGACAAAGGGGAAAGTCCCACCACAGGGCGTGAAGGCACATTCCGCACCGGTCATATCTTCCTCCTGGGCAGAAAGAGCGGATGTCCCGATAGACCTTATATGTAAGGCCGCAACCTGGGCTTCACCTTCTACCTTCTATGATCACTATAGATTAGATCTATCTTCCTCAACAGACCTAGTGTTTGGTAGATCAGTCCTTGACATGGTGGTCCCTCCCAGGTGATTGTCTCTGAAAATCTCTCAGTGGGTGCTGTCGTGGCGAAGAGAAAAAAACGTATTACTTACCGGTAATGCTCTTTTATAGAGCCCACGACAGCACCCACTCACTTCCCTCCCTTAGTTATAGTACACACGGTGCATTCAAGTGGGTGAAGGATTAATTGTGTATATTGACTGTGCATAGCCTAGCAGTGTAAATATGTATATATACTTTAAACGGTATTACGGAGCGAATTAACTGAAACTTGTGTGGCGGTTCCTCTCATTCTCTGTAATCCAACTGAGGAGCGAGGGGGGCCGCCCCTTTTATCTCTCTGTAGGTTTCCTGTTCCTAGGGGCGGATCCCCTCTCTCAGTGGGTGCTGTCGTGGGCTCTATAAAAGAGCATTACCGGTAAGTAATCCGGTTTTTCCCCCACATACGAGGTATTTCCATACTCAGGAGAAATTGTATAACAAATTTTGTGGTCCATTTTATCCTGATACCCTTGTGAAAATAAAAAAATTTGGTTCCAAAGTAAATTTTGTGTGAAAAAAGTAAAATGTTCATTTTTTCCTTCTACATTGCTTTAGCTCTCGTGAAGCACCTGAAGGGTTAATAAACTTCTTGAATGTGGTTTTGCGCACCTTGAGGGGTTAAATTTTTACAATGGCTGTTATATTGACCCCCCAAACTGACTTCAAATGTGAGGTGGTCCCTAAAAAAATGGTTTTGTAAATTTTGTTGGAAAAATGAGAAATCTCTGGTCACCTTTTAACCCTTATAACGTCCTAACAAAAAAATTATGTTTCCAAAATTGTGCTGATGTAAAGTTGACAAGTGGAAAATGTTATTTATTAACTATTTTGTGTGACACCACTCTCTCATTTAAGGGTACAAAAGTTAAAAGTTGCAAAATTTTCAACATTTTTGCCAAAATTTCAGTTTTTTCATAAATAAACGCAAGTTATATCAAAGAAATTTTACCACTAACATGAAGTACAATATGTTTCGAAAAAACAGTCTCAGAATCAATGGGATACGTTGAAGAGTTCCACAGCTATAACTGCATAAAATGACAGTGGTCAGAATTTTAAAAATTGGCTTGGTCATTAAGTACCAAATTGGCTGTCACTAAGGGGTTAAACTGGTTTGTGAAGAATTTTATTCTGACCCGGTGACCCCAGTAGTGATGGGCAGTCCGGCTCTTTTTGGTGATCCGGTTCTCATGGCTATGCTCACCAAAACAAGCTGGCTTTTTCTGGATCCTAAATGGATCCCTATTAAATGTGTGTTCACAATGTCAACACATATTTATGCTGATGTAATGCCGCCGAAACCCCGCCCACCTATGACAGAAACACCGCCCACTTTGTAGCAACCAATTAAATTGATGAGTGGGTGGAGTTTTGCTCAGGTTGGCAGAGTTACATCTGCCTAACACTAGTAAGAGCAAGTCAGAGAATTTAGTGTCTCTCACTGGGGTGCCGGCTCACATCGCTCACAGCAGGGAGCCGGCTCTTTGTACCGGATTGTTAGCGAATGATCCATAACTAGACCCCAGTTCTGTGAGGAGAAATAGAAACAGCGATTCTGTTGGCAGAGATTTGTTTTACTTTAAATGGACTCTGTTCTGCCGTTTTGAACTGCAGTTTGGACAGAACCAGACAGAGACCCAGGCCAGGGGGCAGTACAAGCAATTGGGAAGAAGTGCCTGACAGGAAGGGGTTGTTTGGGTGGCCATTTTTGGAGTGCTTGATGAGAGCTGGAAGAAGGAGAACGTGTGACGTCTCCATCAAGGGCCATCCGTGGAGCCGAAATCCCCAGGATCCGACATCCATAACACACCCGGAGGGCCCTCCAGCAAGTCAGTTTTGGTACAACACACCGGTTAGAAACACATCATTCCTCTTTCAAACAGCCATCATCCAGGCGTGATCATCTCTGCAATGACAGAGCAACCAGATACGGGTCGGTAAAGCCTAAGCTCAGGCCCACCGCAAAGATTACGGTGGGAGCGTGCACCCCACATTGTTAGTTTGGCGCCAAACTCAGACTGGCAGATGCAGGCACTTGAATAAATCAGTGCCCATCAGACCCATGTTCTATGCCAGTTGCCCCTTGGAGTAATGTAGAATCACATCAATCCCTCCATTATATCCATTCTAATAGCATACCTAAACAGTAAACAAAAAGTATGTGTGAAATGGCAGTCACTTCATGCTACACACTGGAGGATCAGATCTGCTGGAGGCCAGTTCACAACAAATGCAATGGAGTAGGATCTGGCTTATCATTCCAACAGCATCTTTCTGACATGTGCCCTCCCAGATGTATGCTGATCTGGTTTCCCTGACTTAATTCCCTCAGTAAGCTACACATATTAAAAACCCTCCATTTAAATGTTCTCCCAGCTGTCATGTAAAACCAACATTAGCATTAGTAAAGCATTGACTGGAGCAATCTCATATCTAGTAGACAGTTTATACATTCGTCCTGACATTTTTTTACATTTTAAATACAATTTTTGTTTATTCTTTAAATAATGTATTTGAAAAGCTATAATTTCCATATATGCTATACACAATCACATAATTTTCATCCTGACAAAGAGCTATTGTTAGCAACTATTAAACCACAGTTGGTTAAATATTTATATAAACAAAAATAAGTGAATACTAAAATTTCAGCGTACAGAAGGAGAAGGCTTATAGAAAATAGTGCAGATCTATGGGTCAAACATCGCCTTGATTTCATAATCACACTCATATCTGTGCAATTGGTGCAGATCAGCAGTTTAGAGAAACAGTCTCTCAAAAGCAAACATGGTCAGAGATTCACCAATCTGAACAACTGTTTATTGTTATGATAGTATAGCAACTGATTCTGGAAAATAAGTACAGTATATACTCGAGTATAAGCTGACCCGAGTATAAGCCGACCCCCCCTAATTTTGCCACAAAAAAATGGGAAAACTTATCGACTCGAGTATAAGCCTAGGGTGGAAAATGAGATTATGCCCCATATGCTGCCCCATGTATTATGCCCCACAAGATGCTCCATAGATTGTGCCCCATATGCTGCCCATGTATTGTGCCCCATAGATTGTGCCCCCATAGATGCCCCATGTATTATGCCCCCATAGATGCTCCATAGATTATGCCCCCATAGATGCCCCATGTATTATGCCCCCATAGATTATGCCCCTATAGATGCTCCATAGATTGTGCCAACATAGATTATGCCCCCATAGATTATGCCCCCATAGATTATGCCCCCATAGATTATGCCCCCATAGATTGTGCCCCCATAGATTATTCCCCCATAGATGCTCCATAGATTGTGCCCCCATAGATGCTCCATAGATTATGCCCTCATAGATGCTGCATTGAATAGGCCCCTTATGCTGCCGCAGCTGCTGCAAAAAAAAGACATACTCACCTCTCATCGCTGGGGACCAGGTGCCAGTGTCCTGAGTAGGCGGGGACACCGGCGCGCTATGGGGGACAGGTGCCGGTGTCAACGCTCGCTCAGGGCCCCGGCACCTGCGATATTTACCTGTCACCCATTCCGCCGCTGTCTTCCGGGTCCTCCAGCAGTGAATGATCAGGCAGAGGGCGCGACGTTCAGTAACCACGTCATCACGCCCTCTGCCTGAACATCGCAGCAAGAGGACCCGAGGACACAGCAGCGAGCAGTGGTGGAACGGGACAGGTAAATATCGCTTATACTCACCCTTCCGCCGGCGCCTCTCTGCCCTGCTCTTCTCCCGCGGTCTCCGGCGCCAGTGTTCAGCGGTCACGTGGTACCGCTCATTAAAGTCATGAAAAGAAACGGAAGCCAGGTGCAGGATAAAGAACATAAACAGCAGAGAGATAAACCCCAGCTTGTTTTTCGCTAACAGGCTTAAATTACAGCAGTATGGCTGGACATCCAAATGAGACTATCATAAGCAGGGGGAAAGTATATAAAGCCGCATCCGAAAGGTGACAGAGCATACAAATGAGTAAATGAAAATACCAGTTACCCTAAAAAGACTGAAGCAATAAATTCACAATGACTGAATACCCAGAGCAAAGAGCTGTGGCTTGGCGGACAGAGAAGCCGACCACAAAGCTCAGGGGTTCAAACCCAGAACCATGACATTTATTAAATTGGTGTTGTATGTTGCCTGTAGACATATCATGGTGATGAGATTATGATCACAGAATTCAGAAACCTTCAACTGAAGGACAAAAGGGACCGCCATTATTTTTGGAACTCAGACATTATTTTTAGAACTTTTATAGATGATTTACAGCAGTTTATAACTATAATGAATATGGTAAATAAAAAACAAAACAATTGTGGAATTACACTTATTTTGCAATTTCAACACACTTGGAATTTTTTTCCAGTGCATCACATGATAAAATATATGATGTAATTAAATAGTACAACTTGTCCTGCAAAAAACAAGCCCTCATACGGCTATTCTGCCAAAAAAATAAAAAAGTTATGGCTCTTGGAAGTAGGGGAAGAAACAATGAATACGAAAAAAGCAGAAAAATGCAAAATTGTGAAGGGATTAATTCTACACTTTGTATCAGTATTATTAGGGGATGTTCACAGAGTCAAATAAGCAGTGTCTTTTCCGTACGGACCGGAAATTCACTACATATTACACTACCAGCGTTTGTCGATGAGATTCTATAACTTGTCATACATGTGCTACAGAGAAAATTGCCATTATAAATTGGGTGGTGCTGCATATGTGACATCTGGACCCTCCCAATTTATGCCCGGGATATTTAGGCTATGTTCACACGTTGCGTTTCTGCAGCGGGTTTTTTTTTTATGACAAGTTTAAGCTGCGTTTCAGCTGCTTACAAAAAGCATGTCTGGCTTAGTTTTTGCTGTGTTTTTGGTTGCTTTTTTACTGTGTACCTGTCAGGATACATTTGTCTCTTGTGCATGCTGATAAAGTTTAGTGCATAAAAAAAAATCTGATTCAACTTCATCATGTTTTGGCACCAAAAACGTAACATAACCTGATACCTGTTTTTTTTGCTTAGTTTTTGCACTACCCATTACTTTCAATCAGTAGCGTAGCTACCGGGGGGGGCAGAGGGGGCGGTGGCCCCGGGCCCCGCGCTATGAGGGGGCCCACCCTGAGCTACGCTACTGTAACTGTATCGGCGTGCACAGCGCGCCGACACAGTTACATTCTGTGGCAGAGCAGGGAGACTCGATCTCCTTGCTCTGCCACCCAGCCGCTATGGAGCCCATGAGCACGCGCTGGGGGGGCCGGTGCCAGCAGCCGATACAGCTGACCACATTGTGAGAGGAGCGAACGATCCTTCTCTCCCATAATCCCCCTCTCAGCGTCTGACAGCGGTTGCGATGACGTCACTGCCCGGCGCCGGCTGTCAGACGCTGAGAGGGAGAGCAGTGAGCAGCGCAGGAGTCGGGAGCAAGAGAGGTGAGTACAGAATTTATTATTTTTGTAATGGGGCTGCATTATACTACAGAGGCTGCCTATGGGGTGCATTATAAGTAAGGCTGCCTATGGGGTGCATTATAAATAAGGCTGCCTATGGGGTGTGCCATTATTAACTACAGAGGCTGCCTATGGGGTGCATTATAAGTAAGGCTGCCTATGGGGTGCATTATAAATAAGGCTGCCTATGGGGAGTGCATTATAAGTAAGGCTGCCTATGGGGTGCATTATAAATAAGGCTGCCTATGGGAGTGCATTATAAATAAGACTGCCTATGGGGTGCATTATAAATAAGACTGCCTATGGGGTGCTTTATAAATAAGGCTACCTATGGGGTGCATTATAATAAGACTGCCTATGGGTGCATTATAAATAAGGCTTCCTATGGGGTGCATTATAAGTAAGGCTGCCTATGGGGTGCATTATAAATAAGACTGCCTATGGGGTGCATTATAAGTAAGGCTGCCTATGGGGTGCATTATAAATAAGACTGCCTATGGGGAGTGCATTATAAATAAGACTGCCTATGGGGTGCATTATAAATAAGACTGCCTATGGGGTGCATTATAAGTAAGGCTGCCTATGGGATGCATTATAAATAAGGCTGCCTATGGGGTGCATTATAAGACTGCCTATGGGGTGCATTATAAGTAAGGCTGCCTATGGGGTGCATTACAAATAAGACTGCCTATGGGGAGTGCATTATAAATAACACTGCCTATGGGAGTGCATTATAAGTAAGGCTGCCTATGGGGAGAGCATTATAAATAAGACTGCCTATGGGGTGCATTATAAATAAGCTGCCTATGGGGTGCATTATAAGTAAGGCTGCCTATGGGGTGCATTATAAATAAGACTGCCTATGGGGTGCATTATAAATAAGACTGCCTATGGGGTGCATTATAAGTAAGGCTGCCTATGGGGTGCATTATAAGTAAGACTGCCTATGGGGAGTGCATTATAAATAAGACTGCCTATGGGGTCATTATAAATAAGACTGCCTATGGGGTGCATTATAAGTAAGGCTGCCTATGGGTGCATTATAAATAAGACTGCCTATGGGTGCATTATAAGTAAGGCTGCCTATGGGGTGCATTATAAATAAGACTGCCTATGGGGTGCATTATAAATAAGACTGCCTATGGGGTGCATTATAAATAAGACTGCCTATGGGGTGCATTATAAATAAGACTGCCTATGGGGTGCATTATAAGTAAGGCTGCCTATGGGGTGCATTATAAATAAGGCTGCCTATGGGGTGCATTATAAATAAGACTGCCTATGGGGTGCATTATAAATAAGCTGCCTATGGGGTGCATTATAAGTAAGGCTGCCTATGGGGTGCATTATAAATAAGACTGCCTATGGGGTGCATTATAAATAAGGCTGCCTATGGGGTGCATTATAAATAAGGCTGCTATGGGTGCATTAAATAAGTAGGCTGCCTATGGGGTGCATTATAAATAGACTGCCTATGGGGTGCATTATAAATAAGGCTGCCTATGGGGTGCATTATAAAGTAAGCTGCCTATGGGGTGCATTATAAATAAGACTGCCTATGGGGGTGCATTTATAAATAAGGCTGCCTTGGGGTGCACTATAAATAAGGCTGCTTAGGGTGCATTATAAAATAAGGCTGTCTATGGGGGCATTATAAATAAGACTGCCTATGGGGTCATATAAATAAGACTGCCTATGGGGTGCATTATAAATAAGACTGCCTATGGGGTGCATTATAAATAAGACTGCCTATGGGGTGCATTATAAATAAGGCTGCCTAAGGGGTGCATTATAAGTAAGGCTGCCTATGGGGTGCATTATAAGTAAGGCTGTCTACGGGTGCATTATAAGTAAGGCTGCCTATGGGGTGCATTATAAGTAAGGCTGTCTATGGGGTGCATTATAAGTAAGGCTGCCTATGGGGTGCATTATAAATAAGACTGCCTAAGGGGTGCATTATAAGTAAGGCTGCCTATGGGGTGCATTATAAATAAGACTGCCTATGGGGTGCATTATAAGTAAGGCTGCCTATGGGGTACATTATAAATAAGACTGCCTATGGGGGTGCATTATAAATAAGACTGCCTATGGGGTGCATTATAAGTAAGGCTGCCTATGGGGTGCATTATAAATCAGACTACCTATGGGGTGCATTATAAGTAAGGCTGCTTATGGGGTGCATTATAAATAAGACTGCCTAGGGGGTGCATTATAAGACTGCCTATGGGGTGCATTATAAGTAAGGCTGCCTATGGGGTGCATTATAAATAAGACTGCCTATGGGGTGCATTATAAGTAAGGCTGCCTATGGGGTGCATTATAAGTAAGGCTGCATATGGGGAGTGCATTATAAGTAAGACTGCCTATGGGGTGCATTATAAATAAGACTGCCTATGGGGTGCATTATAAATAAGACTACCTATGGGGGTGCATTATAAATAAGGCTGCCTATGGGGGGTGCATTTTTAATAAGGCTGCCTATGGGTGCATTATAAATAAAGCTGCCTATTGGGGTGCATTATAAATAAGGCTGCCTATGGGGGTGCATTTTTAATAAGGCTGCCTATGGGGGTGCATTTTTAATAAGGCTGCCTATGGGGAGTGCATTACAATATAGAGGCTGTCTGTGGGGGTGCATTATAATACAGAGGCTGTCTATGGGGGTGCATTATACTATATTGAGGACTATCTGGTGTATTATGCTATATGGAGGCTATCTAGGGGGCCATCATACAGTGTGAGGATTATAGTGGCGGGGCCATTAAATAGTTTGGGGATATAAAGGGGTCAGTATATATCCAGTGAGGAGGCATCATACTGTGTATAGGGGAGCTGTACAGTGGGGAGACTCGGGACATTATTAAATGTAAAGTGGGCACTTATTGTTATAGGGGAACTCTGGTTACTGTGACTGTCAAAGGGGCACACAGGGCATTATTACATTCTAGGGACAACATGTGGGCACTGTTTTCTAGGGCCCATGCACCTGGCATTACTATATTATAGAGGGTTGCTTTAGAATTTAGAGGTCACATAGAACCACACAGTAGGTGCAGTAATAGGAACACATAGGGCAGCAGCGGCTCAGTATTGGGGTATCAGGTGTAGTAATAGGGGCACATACGGCAGCAGCGGCTCAGTATTGGGGTATGAGGTGCAGTAATAGGGACACATACGGCAGCAGCGGCTCAGTATTGGGGCATCAGGTGCAGTAATAGGGACACATAAAGCAGCAGCGGCTCAGTATTGGGGTATCAGGTGTAGTAATAGGGACACATACGGCAGCAGCGGCTCAGTATTGGGGTATGAGGTGCAGTAATAGGGACATACGGCAGCAGCGGCTCAGTATTGGGGTATCAGGAGCAGTAATAGGGACACATACGGCAGCAGCGGCTCAGCATTGGGGTATGAGGTGCAGTAATAGGGACACATATGGCAGCAGCGGCTCAGTATTGGGGTATCAGTAGGATGAGGTATTTGTGCAGGTTGAGAATAGTCCAATTGGTGACAATATGAGAAGTGAAACATGTCTTTGTTGTATTCTCTGCAGTCGAGTCCTGGCTGGAGGAGTCGTTATGTCGGTCTGGGCCAGATGGAAAAGACATGAAAAGTGAACGATTCCATCAGAAAGAACGTCAGCGGTAAGTCATTATCTGTAACTGTGCTATGATCAAGATGTTCTGTAGGACTGGTGTTATTTACCACTGACCATATGGCAGTGATATCAATATTGGTCCTTTTATATATAGATTATTTTTGGCAACAGCGCGGTCATTTGCTGAGGTTCTCTGGTTAGGGGCCCACTCAGAAGTTTCGCCCCCCCAAACCAAAACCCTAGCTACGCCTCTGCTTTCAATGGTTGAAAACTCTGAAAAAACGCTGAAAGAAGTGACATGCTGCATTTTGCAAAAAAACAAGCTCTTATGATAAAACAGGAAAAAAAACAAGGTATGTGCATGAGATTTTTGAAATCACATTGATTTTGTTGGTACTGTGAAACACAGCTGAAAATTTGCATGCAGAAAGAAAAAAATGCAGCAAAAATGCAACGTGTGAAAATAACCTTACAGTAGTTAAATTTCTGCAACAACTCAATTTTTGGTGGAAATTACCACTGTGGATTTGATTAAGAATACCTGCTGTGTGTCCAATGCGAACATAACCTTTGGGTTCATTAAGATTAGTTATTTGGACATGAAGTACGTTGCACTTCTATTTGTGCACTTCTGGGTAGTTTATGAAAGATTGTTGTAACTGTTGCTTGTAGATTTATTGTAGTTGAAAAATGTTTAACTTCTAAATGTAACTATATCTTTTAGACTTCCTTCCCTTTAATTAAAAAAGGGAAAGGCCGATACATTGTTTTGCCCTGTGGTTTCACAGACCTTTATGTGGCGCTGGTATTGAAAGTCATTTTCACTACTGTAACCAGTTCAGGGAGTTTAGCTCCAGGATCGCCGTCTCGGGTAGACGGAGTGGCATAGAAAAGTTCACTCACAGACAGCAGTACTGGTATAAACTGGCCACAACCAGTTTTATTGAAAGTCCACAGCAATAAACATAAAACAAAACCATAAACCAAAATCCTAAGCCTGGCAGGCTACTAGCTAAACACAGTTTACCTCACTACCGTGGTCTAGGCTCTAGCAGCCTGGCCAAAACAACACATGTTATGTAGTTACCAGCGCTTGGCTTCCAGGAGACTTCCAGCAGCGTCTGAAGCCGGATTCAGACTGAGAGCTCTGTCTGTGTAACTCTACCACCTATTTCTGGCTGCTTAATTAGGCAGCTGTGTGTACTCAGGGTTGAGCTGCAAGCCTGTACTGGATGAGGAGTGGAGTGAACGTCGTACTGCCATCCTACCTTCACTCCTATATTCCTTATGCGACCCAGCTAAGAAACCTGGGGGAGATATACACCCCGTCCAGTACGCACCCTTTCACTGTCTCACACTACATAAAGTGCTGCCTTTTGCCATGGGTAAAGCATGTTTGACTGTAATATCTCCAGCTGCATTGCTAAGTTCAGAGGGGGGTGGGACGGCAAGTGTATTTCAGACAGTGTACTGTTCATGTCTTTGTTTAAACACGTGCATTAAGATAATTTATTTTTTATATTAGTCGATTGATCTGAAGAAGTCTTTCAATGATTATATTGAGTGAATTGATGTTCATCAATGGAAAAAAATTGTCATGTTCAAAAAGGAAACAGTAAATCTAATTCTGTTTTACGTGTAAAAGCCTTGAGACTAAACATCTGGGTCAGAGTTGATGAAAAGAAAAGTGCTGTGCTATTCCTCTCTTTAAAATCAGGGGTGCAAGGGGACTCTCCTTTTGGAGAGTGACATGGCAAGTCAGCAGGGCTGCCACCAGGAATTCCAGGGCCGAATACTGGCAACATTTTTGGGGCCCCCTTGAGACTTTGCCCAGGCTCCACTCCAACTCCACCTCTTGAATCATTCACAGTCCCACTGCCCACTCTTCGAAAAACTCCACTTCTGCACCACGTCCTCACCAACCACACAGTAACAGTTCCCGTCGAACACCATATCACATACATAGCCATCAGCTTTTATTTTGGCCAAAAGATTTTTAAGCCCCCTCCAAGACAAGGTGGACTCTTTTGGAAGGGCCCTACTCTACTCTATTACTCTAAACATTTCTTAACCCCTATCTGACATCGGACGTAATATTCCATCCATGTGACCTGGGCCTATCTGAACGGGAGTCAGCTGATTCTGACAGCAGACACTAGGTGCCAGGTGCAGTCACAGACCGCTCCCAGCACGTTAGCCCCCAAAATGCTGCGATCGAACACGATCGCATCATTCAGGAAGCCGGCAGAGGGCTGACAGACCCTCTACCTTTGGATCGGAGACCCGCAGCGTGACGCGGAGTCCCTATCATTGCCATGGTGACCTGATGTCATCATGACAACATCCGGGTCACCAGAGTTAGTAAACTTGCTGATCATGCGCAGTGCATGATCAGCAATTCTCTCTGTCAGTGCAGCGCTGACAGTTCCTATAGCATGCAGATGCTGCTTCATCTATGTGCTATAGAAGCGTTCAACCAAAAAAAATGATTTTTCCATAGTGGGATAAAGTAAAAAAGTTAAAAAAAAGTACAATTTTTTTTTTAAATAATTGTAAAAATATTTTTAAAAAATCAAAAATAATAAAAAAATCAATGTATATTCTATCACTAAATAAATATTTGAATGAAAAAAAATCTAAACAAAAAAAGTACACATATTTGGTATCGCCACGTCCGCAATGACCCACCCTATAAAACTAGTTAAGCTCTTTAGTGAACACCATAAAAAATATAAAAAACAAGGCAAAAAACAATGCTTTATCATCATACCGCCAAACAAAAAGTTGAATAACACGAGATCAAAAAGACGGATATAAATAACCATGGCACCGCTGAAAACATCATTTTGTCCTGCAAAAAACAAGCCAACATACAGCTCCATCAGCGGAAAAATAAAAAAGTTATAGTTCTCAGAATAAAGTGATGCAAAAATAATAATTTTTTATATAAAAGTTTTTAGTGTATAAAAGCGCCAAAACATAAAAAACGATATAAATGAGGTATCACTGTAATCTTACTGACCCGAAGAATAAAACTGCTTTATCAATTTTAACACACATGGAACGATATAAACCCCCCAAAAAAAGAAATTCATGTATTGCTGGTGTTTGTTCATTCTGCCTCTCAAATATCGGAATAGAAAGAAATCAAAAAATGTCATGTGCCCAAAAAAGGTACCAATAAAAACGTCAACTCGTCCCGCAAAAAACAAGACCTCACATGACTCTGTGCGCCAAAATATGGAAAAATTATAGCTCTCAAAATGTGGTGATGCAAAAACTATTTTCTGGCAATAAAAAGCATCTTTTAATTTGTGACAGCAGCCAAACATAAAAACCCGCTATAAGGCCTCTTTCACATATCCTGATATTTCCGCCACCAGAGATGTCAGTGTCCGTGTCTGTAATACTTGTGGCAAACGTGTGGCATGTGTGTGCCGCATCAGTAACACACAGACGTGCGCCAGGGAAGAAGCGTTACAGTAAGCGCTGTTCCCCAGACATGGATTACGTTGTGGGACAGAACGACAGACAGGTATAGTATATTGTTGTTTTTCTTTTTCTTTTAGCTTTATTACAGGAGAACGATGGCTTCTGTGGAATGGGCATTTTGTGAGTGAGTATAACTGTGTTTGTTATTTTTAAATAAAAAGAGTAAAACTGTGTTTTGTTTTATTTCTAATTAAAGATTTTATTCTGTCTGTGTCTTCATTTACCATGTACAGTGGGTATGGAAAGTATTCAGACCCCTTTAAAATTTTCACTCTGTTTCATTGCAGCCAATTGGTAAATTCA
This sequence comes from Oophaga sylvatica, assembly GCA_033576555.1. NCBI lineage: Eukaryota > Metazoa > Chordata > Amphibia > Anura > Dendrobatidae > Oophaga > Oophaga sylvatica. The sequence continues at coordinate 171,356,230 of JARQOD010000001.1, read as the reverse complement.
AAAAAGTTATTTTTTTTCTCATTAATGTACACTCTTCACACTATCTTGACTGAAAAAAAACCCAGAAATGTAGAAATTTTTGTAAATTTATTAAAAAAGAAAAATTGAAATATCACATGGTCATAAGTAGAGATGAGCGACTTTGTCTTTTTTAGGGTCGTGTCAGCTTTCACGAAACCCGACTTTCTCAAAAGTCGAATTCAACGAAATCAGCCGACTATCGGGAAAAGTCGGAGGTCAGACTGAAACACGAAACCCAATGCAAGTCAATGGGGAAGCAGAGTCGGCAGGGAGTGGAGGACAGTAAACACACCTACAGTGCCCATTTCAATGCCAACGACATAAATTCTTATTACCGTATATACTCATGTATAAGCCGAGATTTTCAGCACCTTTTTTTGTGCTGAAAATGCCCCCTCGGCTTATACACGAGTCATAGGGCAGAAACCAGCGGGGGAGGGGATGCGGCGGCAGGAGCCGGTGGCTGGGACATCATACTCACCCTCCCCGTGCCATCGCTGAACGTCCCTGCAATCCTGCGTTCTCCCCGACTTCCTGCAGCTCTCCAGCGCTGAGCGGTGACGTAATACCCGCTCATTAAGGTCATGTAATATGGACGCGACGCCACTCCCATGGGCGTGGCCTCCATATTCATGGCCTTAATGAGCGGTATTACGTCACCGCTCAGCGCTGGAGAGCTGCAGGAAGCCGGGGAGAGCTGCAGGAAGCCGGGGAGAACGCAGGATTGCCGGCGGGACGTTCAGCGATGGCACGGGGAGGGTGAGTATGATGGAGGAGGATGGGGGGATCATGGAGGAGGACAAGGAGCATGGAGCAGGACGGGGGGGAGGATGGAGAGCACGGAGCAGAACGGGGGGAGGACGGAGAGCACGGAGCAGAACGGGGGAGGACGGAGAGCACGGAGCAGGACGGGGGAGAGGACGGAGAGCACGGAGCAGAACGGGGGAGGATGGAGCAGGACGGGGGTGGGCACAGAGGAGAATGGGGGCGTGCAGAGCTGGATGGGGGAGCACGGAGCAGGACGGGGGAGATGGAAAGCACGAGCAGGACAGGATAATGGAGCAGGAGGAGGGGAGCACAGAGGAGAATGGGGGCGCACAGAGCTGGATGGGGGAGCACAGAGCAGGACGGGGAGGATGGAAAGCACGAGCAGGACAGGATAATGGAGCAGGAGGAGGGAGCACAGAGGAGAATGGGGGCGCACAGAGCTGGATGGGGGAGCACAGAGCAGGACGGCAACTTATACACCCGGCTTATACGCGAGTCAATAAGTTTTCCAAGTTTTTTGTGGCAAAATTAGGGGGGTCGGCTTATACACGGGTCGGCTTATACATGAGTATATACGGTACTTAAGCTTGGCAACCTTCATTTACTTTATAATAATAGTTACGCATTGAATACTGGGGGGTTATTTGGCTAAAGTTGTGGGGTGGGGTAGGGCTGGCTCCAGGTTTTCATGTGCCTCGGGCCAAAGAGTGTCAGTGGGCCCCTTTAACACATACCACAATTCATGATGCTCCGATATGGCACAGAAATATAGGTATAGTACAATGCCAGATACTTCACTTCTTACATGACATGACTAATATCTGTTGTAAAATCTACAATAGCTCAAAAACCGGACAGTATATTCCTCCATACAGTATTATGGCCACCACATAGTGCGCCATACAGAATAATGAGCCCCATATATTGCTCCATACATAATTGGTCCCATATAATGTTCCATACAGTATATGATGAGCTCCACATAATGCTCCAGTATATGATGGTCCTCATGTAATGTGCCATACAGTATAGGACGGTCCCCATAGAGTAGAATGAGCCCCACCTATTGCTCCATACAGTATAATGAGTCGCATATAAAGCTCCTTACAGTATATGATGGGCCCCATATATTGCTCCATACAGAATGGGCTCCATATAATGCTCCATACAGAATAGGTCCCATATGTGCTCTATATGATGCTCCATACCCTATATGATGCCTCATAAATAATGAACCCCATATGATGCTCCAGTATATGATGGGCCCCATGGATGATGCTCCAGTGTCTTATGGGCCAAAATAATGCTCCATATATAATGTGCCCCATTTACAATGCTTCAGTGTATAATGGGCCCCATAGATGCTGCTCCAGTGTCTGATCTGCCCCATTTAGAATGCTCCAGTATATGATGGGCCCCATGGATGATGCTCCAGTGTCTTATGGGCCAATTTAATGCTCAATATATAATGGGCCCCATTTATAATGCTCCAGTGTATAATGGGCCCCGTAAATGCTGCTCCTGCGTCTGATGTCCCCCATTTAGAATGCTCCAGTATATGATGGGCCTCATGGATGATGCTCCAGTCTATGATGGGTCCCATATATCATTCTCCAGTGTATAATGCTCCCCATATATTGCTCCCAACATAAAAAAAATGGAATAACTCTCCTCGCTGGGCACTGCTCTACTCTGGACTCCTTAGCGTCGCCATCTTCCAGCTCTCTGCACTTGGACTGTTTAGGCAGAGGGTGTACAGACGTGACATCATCGCGCTCCCTGACCTGAATGTCACTGTCAGGAAACACGGAAGACGTCACAGCGGTGGAGCAGGGAGAGGTAAGTATTGCAAGTACTGTGGCCCTGAGCAAGCAGGGGGCCCACTCGTGGGCGACGGCACTGGCACAGGGCCCCTCATAGTACGCAGGTGTGTCTGAAGGCGAGTGGGCCCCCCCACTGTCAGAGACACCTTTGCGCACTATGGGGGGCCCTGTGCCAGTGCCGTCGCCCACGAGTCGGCCCCCCCACCTGCTCAGGGAACCGGCATTTGCCCGGGTGCGCCAGGTGCTGACGCCGGCGCTGGGGGGTGGGTACAGCCCAGTTAGGGAGGTGGAAAAACTGGCATATGTTGAGGTGTAGGCTGGACGTTCAGCTGCTGCAAATGGAGGAATTGGAGAAGTCGGAGGAAGAAGAGGACAATGCGAGCCATTTTGCTGACAACCTATGTGTCATCAGGGGAAGGTGGTACAAAATCCTTTGAAACCCAGGCATGGTTCATTTTAATGAAGGTGAGATCACCAACATTTTGGGTCGACAGCCGGGACCTTCTTTCTGTCAGGATTGATCCAGCTGCACTGAACACTCTTTCTGATAGCACACTACCAGCAGGGCAAGTGTGTGGCCCAGCTGCGCTTGGTACACATATCTCCAGGAGGATGCACAGGAAGGTAATTGTAAAAACCTGATATTCATTCACAACACACATTTCCCAGTACTACCACTAGAGGGAACCTTAGACTATTTAAGGGTGTGTTAGGTAGCATTAGCCATTCTAGTTCAGATTCAAGTCAGAGTACGTTTCCTGTCAGGATCAGTTCCTGTCAGGAGCCATTCTAGTCTTGGGTGATTCAGGAGTGAGTCATTCAGTAGTGAGCTAGTTCTGTTCTGGTCTTGGAGGGAGAGGAGAGAAGACTGATTCCTGTCAGAGCTTTTGTAGCTCATCTCGAACTGAAGTGGAGGCTAGTACGAGTAGAAAGGAAATTACTCTAGCCTAGTCAGAGCTATAACTGAATCTGTTATCTCAGAACAAGCTGCCTGTGTTCTCTAGAACGTGGAAAGTGACTCTCGGAGCTACAGCGTGTATACAGTCTGACGGAACGTCCTGTGAGCTGCTCTGGACAGAGTTTTGAAGGAAAGAAGGAAGGGGACTACAGTTGTTAAGAACATCGAGCTAACAGAGAGCAGGTCAGTGAGCTTGGAAGAAAAGCTGACTACTACACCTACTGCTACCCGTGCTTATGTTAAGGGTGAGAGCAGGGCGACAGGCGAGTGGAGAAAGAAGGAAGAGTGTTTTCGGTGACAGATCACCTTCACTCGACTTAACCGGACACCTGGTCCGAAGCATTGCTAGTACTTCACGGCTAGTGATAGAAAAACCGGAATCCTTGCTGGACTTCAAGTCACAGAAGGTAGCCCTAAGTGTTGCTACGTAACTGGAGTCAGGGAGGACAGGAACTTTGAGCAGGACGCTGCAATAGAAGGACTTCGTCCTTGCCAACATCTGATTATCAGAGACAGAAAAGGCTCTACCACAATGTCGACCGGGCGTAGCTGTTGCATCTGGAGTTAAACTTGACTTTATGCAGGTTAAGACTCATACACAAAAAGGTAAAGGAGGCCTCAAACCTGCTCAGCGATTACCTGAATGTGCATTCTCCACCCTGACCAGCTTCCCGGGACATACCTGCAACCATCCACAGTAAAGGTATGGAAAGAGAACAACTTGTGTGTGACTGACTTATTGCCTGCACCACCATAAACTTTGAGGGAACAGTCCCACCTGTGGGGGACTTAACATCTAGCTGCCTAATAACATCCCCTCAGAAGATTCACCCTGCAGCACTGGTCTGTTTGATCAGAAACCACAGGTGGCGTCACAAACTAATCCTAAAATCCCCTGTAAATATCCCCCATTGAATGAGCGCCCAGGGCAACGGACCGAGCTGTGCTACTTGTGACATTCCCCATAGACTTCCATGGGCTCGGTGCCGAGTACCCCATAACCCTGGTACCGTGTGTAGTGCGACTCATCCTTTGGCGTCATGAACAGGATACGAAGCTTACTGGACGTGAGTCCTGTGTGCCTAGATTGGACTGTTTTTGTGAAAAAGACTGTGTGCAGTTTCTGTGATTTTTGGCGCCATTTTCCACCATTTTGCCGCCATATTCGCGCCCTGAGGCGCTGGTGAAGAAGGTGGGCGTGCCTTCGTGTCGTACCCCCCCCCTGTGGCGCGAAAGTGATGGGCGCCTTATCCAAATGCTATTACAATACCAGAGCCTGCCCAACAGCAAGGGAGATCCGCCTCCTCTTCATCCTCTATGCCAAGAAGAGGAAGCGCAAATCCCGCCTCCACGGAAGAAACCAGATTGTTCCTGATGGAAAACACAGTCTGGCCTGGAGTGAGATGGCGGAAGGACAGGAGGTGTTGTGTGGAGGAGCGGCGGCGCGCAGGCCCCGTTTCCCAGAAGAGCTGCCGCCTGTGCCTGAACCGTCCCCAGGTCGGGACACCGACCAAATTATGTTGGAATTGGAGGAGGTGAATGCGGTGCTCAGGGACATGGTCCAGCGGCGTGAAGAGATGGATGAGACGGAGAGAAGCTGGCGTGCCCGGAAACAGCGGCTGCTGTGGGACGCAATGCTCTCTCCCCCAGGAACAAAGCCATTACCTGTGCTCCCTGTGCCACCACAGCCAGCGGCTGATGAGAAACCGGAGGCCGGCCCCGAAAGTGCTGATCCCGACTCCACCGATGATGCAGCGGGAGAGAAGGAGGCTGAGGAGGCCCTGCTCGTTCCGGAGTGCCAGCCAGGCCAGGAGGCCGCAGCGGAATGCAGTCCCCCGGTAGGGACACTGGAGGGGACCCAGCCGTCCATGATGGAGGTCGACTGGGACGATATGGAGTACCTGGACGACATAGAATATGCCGCCCAGGTAGAGAATGAGTGGCGACGCCGGGAGCAGGAGAAGCAACGACAGCAGGAGCAGAGAGAGGCGCAGCAGTCCCGTCAGCGGTACCAGGAGGAGTTTCTCGCTGATAAAGAAAGCTTCAGGAGAGATAAAGGTACGCTCCGGGAACCGCGGCGCCAGGGGTGCATTAGCAACTTTAAACTCCGCAAAGGCTGGGGGTTCATCCATGAGCCAGGCCTGTACCAAGGGGTATTCGTCAGTCGTAGAGACGTGGAATCTCATCTGCCCATGGGACATCCGGGAAGGGATCTCATGAATGGGGATATAGTCAGCTATACGCGGCACTGGGGACTTAAAGGGTGGTATGCCTTAAACGTCACCCGTGTTAGCGACCCCGTCCCCGACGCCGGTAATGTACATCATGTCACAGTGTCCCAGGCCTCAGCTACGTCAGCACCAGGCCGTGCACCAGCATCGCAACCTGCGTCCTCCTCTGCGTCAAGATCCTATCCAGCACCACAACCGCCTCTGCATCGCAATCTGCATTGTATACAGCGGCTCCTTTTACAACGCAACCGGAGTCTTATTCAACAACGCAGCAAGAAAGTGCGCTTCAACATGAGCCGAATCTATATTCTGGTGAGGCACCTGTTAGGCCCCTAGTGGATTGCACAAGGACTGTAGCCACGCAAACGCAGATCGCAGGCCATGACCTTCTGGTAATGAGCTCCAGAGGACATCGCACACTTCCAGCCCCAGGAGTGGAAGATGTCACTATTATCTGCAAGAAAGACGAAAACCAGTAGGACCCAGACAGGGTTTACTGCACCTGTATAAAGTTTGAAGAAGTTTGATGAAGAAGATTTGCACTTTATTGGAAAATGTTTGATAATGATGTTTGCATAATTTTGCGTAGAATACCCAGTTGGGTAATGTGAAATAAGTAACACAGTATAAATGTTATTGAAGTAGAATACCCCAGTTGGGTAAAAAGAGTTAAGAGTTAATGCGATTTCTTGAAATGTTTTATTATGCAAAGACTGCGTGGCTGAGGACTGTGCCAGCCCAAAAACTTTCATTGTGAGTGGTTCGCACTTCGGTGCCCCATCTTGGTTTTACGTAGAAGCCTTGCTGCCTCTGGGGAGGAACCCGTGTAGTGTGGCCTTGAGTGGGGTCTGCAGCGATGAGGTCCTGCAGCCCACCCGGGACCCACGTGGGAGGTTTTTGGTGCGGGTCCTCCCCAAGAATCTAATATTGTATTTATTGATGTGAAGAGTACTTTGATATTTTTCTACTTGCCATTGTATACATTGTAACGTTAAAGAGTCCTTACCTCCCACAAGGGATGAGTTATGTTGATGTTATATTATAAAAAAAATATTTTTCTTTTCTATTTCAGCCCGGGAGTGCTGTGTTTAACCAGGGGGGGATGTGTGGCCCTGAGCAAGCAGGGGGGCCCACTCGTGGGCGACGGCACTGGCACAGGGCCCCTCATAGTACGCAGGTGTGTCTGAAGGCGAGTGGGCCCCCCCACTGTCAGAGACACCTTTGCGCACTATGGGGGGCCCTGTGCCAGTGCCGTCGCCCACGAGTCGGCCCCCCCACCTGCTCAGGGAACCGGCATTTGCCCGGGTGCGCCAGGTGCTGACGCCGGCGCTGGGGGGTGGGTACAGCCCAGTTAGGGAGGTGGAAAAACTGGCATATGTTGAGGTGTAGGCTGGACGTTCAGCTGCTGCAAATGGAGGAATTGGAGAAGTCGGAGGAAGAAGAGGACAATGCGAGCCATTTTGCTGACAACCTATGTGTCATCAGGGGAAGGTGGTACAAAATCCTTTGAAACCCAGGCATGGTTCATTTTAATGAAGGTGAGATCACCAACATTTTGGGTCGACAGCCGGGACCTTCTTTCTGTCAGGATTGATCCAGCTGCACTGAACACTCTTTCTGATAGCACACTACCAGCAGGGCAAGTGTGTGGCCCAGCTGCGCTTGGTACACATATCTCCAGGAGGATGCACAGGAAGGTAATTGTAAAAACCTGATATTCATTCACAACACACATTTCCCAGTACTACCACTAGAGGGAACCTTAGACTATTTAAGGGTGTGTTAGGTAGCATTAGCCATTCTAGTTCAGATTCAAGTCAGAGTACGTTTCCTGTCAGGATCAGTTCCTGTCAGGAGCCATTCTAGTCTTGGGTGATTCAGGAGTGAGTCATTCAGTAGTGAGCTAGTTCTGTTCTGGTCTTGGAGGGAGAGGAGAGAAGACTGATTCCTGTCAGAGCTTTTGTAGCTCATCTCGAACTGAAGTGGAGGCTAGTACGAGTAGAAAGGAAATTACTCTAGCCTAGTCAGAGCTATAACTGAATCTGTTATCTCAGAACAAGCTGCCTGTGTTCTCTAGAACGTGGAAAGTGACTCTCGGAGCTACAGCGTGTATACAGTCTGACGGAACGTCCTGTGAGCTGCTCTGGACAGAGTTTTGAAGAAAAGAAGGAAGGGGACTACAGTTATTAAGAACATCGAGCTAACAGAGAGCAGGTCAGTGAGCTTGGAAGAAAAGCTGACCACTACACCTACTGCTACCCGTGCTTATGTTAAGGGTGAGAGCAGGGCGACAGGCGAGTGGAGAAAGAAGGAAGAGTGTTTTCGGTGACAGATCACCTTCACTCGACTTAACCGGACACCGGGTCCGAAGCATTGCTAGTACTTCACGGCTAGTGATAGAAAAACCGGAATCCTTGCTGGACTTCAAGTCACAGAAGGTAGCCCTAAGTGTTGATACGTAACTGGAGTCAGGGAGGACAGGAACTTTGAGCAGGACGCTGCAATAGAAGGACTTCGTCCTTGCCAACATCTGATTATCAGAGACAGAAAAGGCTCTACCACAATGTCGACCGGGCGTAGCTGTTGCATCTGGAGTTAAACTTGACTTTATGCAGGTTAAGACTCATACACAAAAAGGTAAAGGAGGCCTCAAACCTGCTCAGCGATTACCTGAATGTGCATTCTCCACCCTGACCAGCTTCCCGGGACATACCTGCAACCATCCACAGTAAAGGTATGGAAAGAGAACAACTTGTGTGTGACTGACTTATTGCCTGCACCACCATAGACTTTGAGGGAACAGTCCCACCTGTGGGGGACTTAACATCTAGCTGCCTAATAACATCCCCTCAGAAGATTCACCCTGCAGCGCTGGTCTATTTGATCAGAAACCACAGGTGGCGTCACGAACTAATCCTAAAATCCCCTGTAAATATCCCCCATTGAATGAGCGCCCAGGGTAACGGACCGAGCTGTGCTACTTGTGACATTCCCCATAGACTTCCATGGGCTCGGTGCCGAGTACCCCATAACCCTGGTACCGTGTGTAGTGCGACTCACAAGCGAGCTCCTGTAAAGCATATTGTGCCAATTCAGGCCAGGTGTCCAGTTTACAGGCCCAGTAGTCAAGGGGGAATGAACTGTGAGGGAGAACATCGATAGGGGAGGAGAGGTAATTTTGAACCATAGTTGACAACTGCTGTCTCCTGTCTGTTGCAATTGATTCATTATTACCAGTCGTGTGAGCGTTACTTGAGAAATCAGTCCACAACATGATCATGAAACCCCTGTCTCCAACGCCACTTCGGCTGTGTGCACCACGAACACCTCTTCCATTTGGCCCAGTACGGCTCATGGTAGAACCTGTACCGCTGCTGTGTGCTGCGAATGCCTGTAACAAACGGTTTACCAGAGTTGCTTGTTTGTTCGCCAATATTAGCTCTAGGTTCTCTTGTGGCATGATGTTCTATAATTTGCCTTTATAGCGTGGATCGAGGATGCTGGCTAACCAGTAGTCGTCATCCTTCATAATTTTGGCAATGCGGGGGTCCCTTTTTAGGATCCGCAAGACATAATCACACATGTGGGCCAATGTTCCAGTTGTCAATGATGCACTTAGAGTGGTCGGTGGAGGAGGATTTTCTGCCAGAAAGGGTACTGTATCACAAGCGTACAGCTGTATACAGTCTAGGGGTAATTGTGATAGTGAAAATATTGTAAATCTCCGTTTATATTTCCGGAGTAACAGACAGACGCTCACAGGCTCAGTATGGATTAGACCAGAATATAAAAAGCTGAAAAAGGGTACTGTATCACCAGATACCAGGTATATATAGTATAGTGAAAATATTGTAAATCTCCGTATATATTTCAGCAGTCAGACAAAGACGCTCACAGGCTAAGTATGGATTAGACAAGAATATATAAAGCAGATCCGCAAGAAGTAATCACACATGTGGGCCAATGTTCCACGTGTCAATGATGCACTTAGAGTGGTGGGTGGAGGAGGACCTTCTACCAAAAAGGGTACTGTATCACAAGCGTACAGGTGTATACAATCTAGGGATAATTGTTACTCCGGAAATATATACGGAGATTTACAGACAGACGCTCACAGGCTCAGTATGGATTAGACCAGAATATAAAAAGTAGAAAAAGGGTAATGTAGTACAAGCGTACAGCTGTATACAGTGTTGGCGTAATTTTTAAATCCCCATATATATTTCCGAAGTAACAGACAGACGCTCACAGGCTCAGTATGGATTAGACCACAATATGAAAAGCTGAAAAAGGGTACTGTTTAACCAGATACCAGGTGTATATAGTATAGTTAAAATATTGTAAATCTCCGTATATATTTCAGGACACAGACGCTCTCAGGCTCAGTATGGTTTACACCAGAATATAAAAAGTAGAAAAAGGGTAATGTATCAGAAGCGTACAGCTGTATACAGTGTTGGGGTAATTTTAAATCTCCATATATATTTCCAGAGTCAAGCACAGACTCTCACAGGCTCAGTATGGATTACACCAGAATATAAAAAGCAAGAAAGTGTACTGTATCAGAAGCATACAGCCGTATACAGTGCTGGGGTAATTTTAAATCTCCGTATATATTTCCAGAGTCAGACACAGACTCTCATAGGCTCTCATAGGCTCAGTATGGATTACACCAGAATATAAAAAAAAGCAAAAAAAGCAAAAAAGTGTACTGTATCAGAAGCGTATAGTCGTATACAGTGCTGGGGTAATTTTAAATCTCTGTATATATTTCAGGAGTAACACACAACGCTCACAGGCTCAGTATGGAGTAGACCAGTATATGAAAAGCAGAAAAAGTTTACTGTATCAGTAGCGTCCAGCTGTATACAGTGTTGGGGTAATTTTAAATCTCCGTATATATTTCAGGAGTAACACACAGATGCTCACAGGCTCAGTATGGATTAGACCAGAATATGAAAAGCATAAAAAGTGTACTGTATCAGTAGCGTACAGCTGTATACAGTGTTGGGGTAACTTTAAATCTCCGTATATATTTCAGGAGTAACACACAGACGCTCTCTCAGTATGGATTTGACCGTAATACAGAAGACAGAAAAACGGTACTGTATCAGAAGATATTAGCTGTATACAGTTTTGGGGAAAATTTAAATCTCTGTATATATTTCAGGAGTCACACGCAGATGCTCTTTCAGTATGGATTTGACCATAATACAGAAGTCAGAAAAACGGCACTGTATCAGAAGATACCAGCTGTATACGGTATTGGGGAAAATTGAAATCTCCGTATATATTTCTGGAGTCACACACAGACGCTCTCTCAGTATGGATTTGACCGTAATACAGAAGGCAGAAAAACAGTACTGTATCAGAAGATACCAGCTGTATACGGTTTTGGTGAAAAATTAAATCTCCGTATATATTTCCGGAGTCACACACAGACGCTCTCTCAGTATAAATTTGACCGTAATACAGAATGCAGAAAAATGGTACTGTATCAGAAGATACCAGCTGTATACAGTTTTGGGGAAAATTTAAATCTCCGTATATATTTCCGGGTCACACACAGATAGTCAGCATGTATTTGTCCGTGATACCAGCCGGTACACGGTAGTGTGTGAGGAGCGTACAACTCTATACGGTGTGGGAAAAAATGAACGCTCGGTAACTGTGCAAAAAAAAAGAATAAAAGTATTAGTGCTGTGTAGGTGCTGTGTTAAAAAGCACTCTGCACAGCAGTGTACACACAGCAATACAGCTAGCAGGCAGCCTAATAATCAGCTCTGCTGCTGCACACAAGAAATTCCTCCCCTGTCACTGACAGGCAGCTTAATAATCAGCTCTGCTGCTGCACACAAGAAATTCCTCCCCTGTCACTGGCAGGCAGCCTAATAACCAGCGCTGCTGCACACAACAAAATCCTCCCCTGTCACTGCACACTAACTGTACAGCTAATCGCTATCAGCACAAGCACAGAATAAGTTTTTTTTTCCTGCCTAACGCTCTCCCTACTGAGAAACAGCGGCAGAAACCTCTCCCTATGCTAAGATCGGCAGAAGTAAAATGTTGGTCGGCGGTGAGGGCTTTTATAGGCACTGTGACGCCACACAAAGCAAACCAATCGCTGCAATGCCCTTCTCTAAGATGGTGGTGGCCGCTGCCCATGTCATCCCGTTGCCCATAGTGTACGAGTGTACGTCCTTGCTCATTGGCTGAGAAAAGGCGCCTGCAAGCATTATGGGAAAATCGACTTTGGCGCTCGGGTCGCTGAACGCATGACCGACCTCACGCTATTGTCGGCGAAAGTCTGTGTTTTTTTAATCTGACCGACCTGTTTCGCTCAACTATAGTCATAAGTATTCAAAGCCTTTGCTCAGACACTCATATTTAAGTCACATGCTGTCCATTTCCTTGTGATCCTCCTTGAGATGGTTCTACTCCTTCATTGGAGTCCAGCTGTGTTTAATTAAACTGAGAGGACTTGATTTGTAAAGGCACACACCTGTCTATATAAGAGCTCACAGTGCATGTCAGACCAAATAAGAATCATGAGGTCAAAGGAAATGGCCAAGGAGCTCAGAGACAGAATTGAGACAAGGCACAGATCTGGCCAAGGTTACAAAAGAATTTCTGCAGTACTCAAAGCTCCTAAGAGCACAGAGGCCTACATAATCCTTAAATGGAAGAAGTTTGGGACCACCAGAAGTCTTCCTAGACCTGGCCGTCCAGCCAAACTAAGCAATCGTGGGAGAAGAGCCTTGGTGAAAGAGGTGAAGAAGAACCCCAAGATCACCGTGGCTGAGCTCCACAGATGCAGTAGGGAGATGAGAGAAAGTTCCACAAAGTCAACTATCACTGCAGTCCTCCACCAGTCGGGCCTTTATGGCAGAGTGGCCCGACGGAAGCCTCTCCTCAGTGCCAGACATATGATAGCCCGCAGAGAGATTGTAAAAAAATCACATGAAGGACTTCCAGACTATGATAAATAAGATTTTCTGGTCTGATGAGACAAAGATAGAACTTTTCGTGATAATTCTAAGCGGTATGTGTGGAGAACACCAGGCACTGTTCATCACCTGCCCAATTCAATCCCAGCAGTGAAACATAGTGGTGGCAGCATCATGCTATGGGGGTGTTTTTCACCTGCAGGGACAGGACGACTGGTTGCAATTGAAGGAAACATGAAAACTGCCAAGTACAGGGATATCCTGGATGAAAACCTCTTCCAGAGAGCTCTGGACCTCAGATTTGGCCGAAGGTTCACCTTCCAACAAGACAATGACCCTAAACACACAACTAAAATAACAAAGGAGTGGCTTCAGAATAACTCTGTGACCATTCTTGACTGGCCCAGCCAGAGCCCTGACCTAAACTCAATTGAGCATCTCTGGAGAGACCTGAAAATGGCTGTCCACCAAAGTCCACCATCCAACCTGACAGAACTGGAAAGGATCTGCAAGGAAGAATGGCAGAGGATCCCCAAATCCAGGAGTGAAAAACTTGTTGCGTCATTCCCAATTAATTAGCAAAAAATTTCTACATTTCTTTTTATTTCAGTCAAGGTGGGTGTAGAGTATACATTAATGAGAAAAAAATTAACTTTTTTGAATTTTACCAAATGGCTGCTGTTATGATCTGCTACAAGCACTAAGGAAAGAAGGGAGGTCTGTCCCTACAATAGAACTAAGCTGGATCCCTACGATGTAACGGGGAACCTGATCCTGCGATCAGACCCGCTAAAGTCCTCAGCTAGTCTGAACGAAGACCTGTAGATGTGAGGGAGGGATCCCTACAAGGACTAGGGACTGGGAGAAAAGATGGACACCTCCTAACAGAAGTTGTAGCAGCAAAAGGCAAACAAACAACATAGAACATAGAGGTCAAAAGACCAAGCAAAAACTGTCTGAGTTAGGTAACAAAGCACCTGGCTAGCTTAAGAGTATAAGTTACAATGAAGTCCAGCAAAGCCAGAAGGGTGGAGCCGGATTAAATAGGCCACAAAGGTCATGTGACCAGCAAGATAAAAAAAACCCTAACAGGAGAGTTCTAACAGCTGCAATGAAACAAAGAGTGAAAAATTTAAAGGGGTCTGAATGCTCTCCATACCCACTGTATCTATAGGATTAGTAATGGATAGGTGTCTTATAGATGCTTCTCCATTACTAAGCCGTAGGCTTGATGTCACTTGACAATACAAAGGTGACATCAACCCCACAAATATGAACCCCACTTGACACCGCTACAGAACAAGTGGGAAGACCTGGGCAAAGCTTCAGAATTGGCGCATCTGGATCACCCGCCAGGTCAGTGGGATACTCGGTACCGGGCCGGTGTCTTAAAGGGATGTGTCACAGCGGCAATGACCCGATACATGGCCCTGGGTGTCCAATAAAAGGGGAATATTTGCACGGGATGATAGAGTTTGTAGTAAGGTGTTCGTGAAGCCACCTGTGGTTTCTGGTCAAAGGTGACCAGCGCTGCAGTGCAGATCCTCTGAGACTGATGGTGTGATGCAGCAAAGTTGGAATAGCTTTCCACAGGTAAAGCTTGTGGTCTCAGGGCAGAGAAATGTTTTAGAGGAAGGAATGGTGCTGGGAGATGTAGAAGAGTGGAGTGTGTGCCGCGGGAAGAACTTGAGAGGACACCATCAAATGCAGTTTCCAAGGCTTTACTCACAGTTCAGGTGTGCACAGTACAGATGCCCGCTTGGTGCCACGCTCTCCAGGTGAGGAGTCCAGCCAACTCCCAGGTGGATGGAGAACACTAGTCCAAAAGCTCCCTGTCAGTATATGCCTTCTCACTGTGCTGATTACCTCTCCTTTCTTCCTTCCAGCACCTCGCTAAGCAGTGTCCCAGTCTAGAAGCTGCGGATCCTCCAGGACAACGTGACCCAGGCGTTTCTTTGATCCTATATAGCAGCTTTCCTTCCCGAGAAGATACTTGCGGTTATGGCTGTGATCCCTAAAGTTATCACAGCTGTCGGCTTGCTAGCTGAGTCATAAAGTTCTCCACTAGTCTAGGGGCTGAGTCCCTTCTGCGACCTGGATTCTCCCAGCTGGAGTCCGCCAGTCCTGGAACGAGCCTCACGGGTAGCCTCTTGCTCTGCCGTGCCTCTGAGAATCCCTCTTCCCTTCCAGGGAACCTTCCTTCTTTCTTCCTCTCTGTGAGCAGCTCCTCCAGACACGGAGCCTGCTGCACGGTTGTATATCTTTCCCCTCTCCACTATGGGAGAGCTATTTCTAAGTATCTATCTCCTTCCTCCCCGAAGGGGAGACTCTCTTCTAACTTCCCTCTAACTCCTGCTCTGACCCACAAGCTCCACCCCTCATCTAACACCCTTTCCTAGCTGCAGGCTTGCTAGACGAACTCAGCTAGTGTGTGTGATGGATGCAGTGCTGCCAGAGCCATGTGTAGTGTCTCCACCTTACCTGAAAGTTTGAAATACGACACCTCTGGTTGAGATGCAATACCTCTGTGGTGACTGAACCCTCAGGGGCGCCACACATCCTTTTCTGGGCAGTTGCGGGCTGCTATTTTTAGGCTGGGGGGTCAATATCCATGGCCACTTACCAGCCTGAGAATACCAGTCCCCAGCTGTGAGCTTTAGCGAGGCTGGTTGTCAAAAATGGTGGAAACCCATGCCGTTTTTTAAAATTATTTATCTAAATAATTTAAAAAAAAAACAGCGTCAGAACCCCTCTATTTTTGATAACCAACCTTGC
The DNA here is from genome assembly GCA_033576555.1 of Oophaga sylvatica. NCBI lineage: Eukaryota > Metazoa > Chordata > Amphibia > Anura > Dendrobatidae > Oophaga > Oophaga sylvatica. The sequence goes on along the minus strand of JARQOD010000001.1, from coordinate 171,340,707 downwards.
TGAAGCTGACAGCTGAGGGTTGCAGTCCCCAGCTGTGAGTTTTGCCTGGCTGGTTATAGAAAATACAGGGGAACCCACGCCGTTTTTTCATTCATTCATTTCATTCATTTATTTATAGCACAGGTGGCTGCTGATGAATCCCTCCATCAGCCGCTGTCACTAGCAGCAGCAGGGGTAGGCTGATGTGAGTTATAGTCCCATCAGCCGCCGCCTGCTGTCTCTTTTATCACTTAAATGTAACTCTCATCATTCTCCCCTGCTGGCGCCAATCGCCGGCAGAGCAGGGGAGAATGATGAGCTGTGTTCAGCACCTGGAGCCGGGGAACAGCGCTTACTGTAACGCTTCTTTCCCGGCGCCGATGCGTGTCACATGGATGACATCCATGTGTGTTATGCTTATGCACTTAGAAAGACCACAGAAAAAAACAGTGCAAAAAGTCCATATTCAGAAAAATACAACTTTATTAATTTAAAAATGATACTATCAATGGTAGCAAAGGAGCTGAATAAAGTGACGTGCATAAGTCACCACATGAATTTGAACATAGCAGGGATACCAAAACAACGTCCATATACACGTATAGGTATAATCGCAGATATAATACCAAGCATAGTCGATATATGTATCACCCATAATTACATATTTTAGATAAATTCCACATGTGAAGTATATTGATGTCATCAATTCACATAACGGGCAAGTGCCATTACATAAGGTGAACACACAGAAAAAAAAAAAAAAAAAATCAATCACATGTGTAGATATATAAACGGTCTATATATAGGACAACATGGTACTACCAATAATTATAATGGGGCAATGCCACTTTTATAGAGAAGACACACATGTAAGCACAGATTACATATAAACACATGTGGGA
>JARQOD010000001.1:171251182-171339726 GCA_033576555.1 Oophaga sylvatica | reverse complement strand
TACACCATAAGTCCCCCTTCTACAAGGGGCCTCCGGACCCTCAGGGCCAGGTCTGCCCGGGTGAGTTGTGTGGAAGGTCCGAACCAAACGATCTGCGTTAATATCAGACGCAGGAACCCACATCCTCTCCTCAGGACCATACCCCTTCCAATGAACCAAGTACTGAAGGGACCGGCGATTCAGACGTGAGTCAATGATCTTCGACACCTGAAATTCCAAGTTACCATTGACCACCACTGGAGGAGGAGGTAGAGGTGACGGTATAACTGGCGCCACATACCTCTTAAGCAACGATTTGTGGAACATATTGTGGATTTTAAACGTAGGAGGGAGGTCCAGACGAAAATGCCACAGGATTAATTATAGAACTGATCCTGTACGGCCCGATGAACCTGGGACCCAGTTTCCAGGAGGGAACCTTGAGTTTTAATTCTTGGTAGACAACCATACCAGATCGTTCACACTAAGGTCCGGACCAGACACTCTCCTCCTATCCGCCATACGTTTGTAACGGTTCCCATAGCACTCAGATTATTCAGCACTCCTCTCCACACTAAAGCAAGAGACGACGAAAATCGTTCCTCCTCTGGAACCCCAGAAGGGCCCCCCCATTGAAAGTACAAAACTGGGGATGAAAACCATATGCCCCAAAAAACGGGGACTTACCAGTGGACTCGCTCCGCCTATTGTTAGAGCGAACTCTGCCAGAGGCAAGAAAGAAGACCAGTCCTCCTGGTTCTCTGAGACAAAACACCGAGATATGTCTCTAGGCTCTGATTCAGACGCTCTGTCTGACCATTGGTCTGCGGATGAAAAGCCAAGGAAAATGACAATTGCATCCCCCGACGTGAACAAAATGCCCTCCAGAATTTGGACACAACATGAGACCCCCTATCTGACACCACATCAGAAGGCAACCCGTGAAGTCTCACAATCTCCCAATGAACACCTGCGCCAGAGTTTTAGCATTAGGAAGAGCAATGAAATGTGCCATCTTACTGAACCTGTCAACTACAACTAGTATGACAGTTTTCCCTGACGACGGAGGGAGGTCCGTAATGAAGTCCATAGACAGATGAGTCATGGACGCTCCGGAATTTTCAAAGGCAAGAGGGTCCCAGACGGACGGGTATGTGGGTCTTAGAGCGAGCACAAACCCCACAGGACGCGACAAAAGTTATTACCTCTTTATTTAAGTTAGGCCACCAAAACCGGCGAGAAAGGAGATCCACAGTTGCTTTACTCCCTGAGTGTCCTGCTAAAGCAGAATTATGATGTGCCTCGATAACCTTTTGTCTTAACTGATCTGGAACAAACAGTTTCCCTGGAGGTCCTACAGGGGCGTCCCCCTGAGCCTCCAATACCTCCTCCTCAAGCTCAGAGCATACAGCCGACACTACCACTCCCTCCTGAAGGATAGGAACCGGGTCATCCGTCTTCCCGGCCCCTGGGAAACTACGAGATAAGGCATCAGCCTTAACATTTTTTGACCCAGGACGATATGTGACGACAAAATTAAACCTGGTAAAAAACAACGACCATCTAGCTTGTCTGGAATTCAGACGCTTTGCAGATTCTAAATACAGCAGGTTCTTGTGATCAGTAATAACGGTGACCGGGTGGACTGCCCCCTCCAAAAAGTGACGCCATTCCTCAAAAGCCAACTTAATGGCCAAGAGTTCCCTATTGCCGACATCATAATTCCTCTCGGCGGACGACAATTTCTTAGAGAGAAAAGCGCACGGATGCATTTACCAGGAGACGGACCTTGGGATAATACTGCACCCACCCCTACGTCAGACGCGTCTACCTCCACAATGAACGGTTGTGATGCATCTGGTTGAATGAGTATGGGGGCCGAAAGCAAAACATTTTTTCAGGAGGAAAATGCTTGACAAGCTTTGTCAGACCACCTAGAAAAATCCGTCCCTTATTTAGTCATGTCAGTGAGAGGTTTGACAACAGATGAGAAATTACGAATAAATTTCCGGTAGTAGTTAGCAAACCCCAGGAAACGCTGCAGTGCCTTAAGATCCTCTGGCCGATCCCATTCAAGCACTGCTCTCACTTTCTCAGGGTCCATACGGAAACCGGAAGCTGACACCAGGAAACCCAAAAACTGAAGTTCCTGTACGGCGAATACACACTTTTCCCATTTGGCGTACAGCTTATTGTCTCGCAAGATCTGCAACACCTGTCTCACATGCTCCTGATGAGACACAAGATCTGGCGAGTAAATTAAGATGTCATCTAAATAAACGACCACAAACTGCCCCACAAGGTGGCGAAAGATGTCATTAACAAAATGTTGAAACACCGCCGGGGCAGTAGTCAGACCAAAAGGCATGACAAGGTTCTCATAATGTCCCTCCGGAGTGTTAAACGCCGTCTTCCACTCATCCCCTCCTTTATCTATCAGATTATACGCCCCCCTGAGATCCAACTTAGAGAACCATTTGGCGCCCACAATCTGATTGAAGAGATCAGGAATAAGTGGGAGCGGATACGGATCTCGGACCGTAATCCGATTAAGCTCACGGAAATCCAAGCAAGGGCGTAGGCCTCCATCTTTTTTCTTCACAAAGAAGAACCCCGCGGCCACTGGGGAAGATGAAGGTCTAATATGCCCCTTGGCCAGACTTTCCGAAATATAATCTTCATAGCCTGCCTCTCAGGACCAGAAAGGTTATATAACCTAGATTTAGGTAACTTAGCATCAGGAAGCAATTTTATTGAGCAGTCATACGCGCGATGAGGAGGTAACTCTTGACACCCCTCCTCTGAGAACACATCCTCAAAGTCCTCCAGAAAAGGAGGCAAGGTTCTAGGCACGACCGCACTGATGACCGTGTTCATGCAGTTACTCTTGCAAATTCACCCCACTGGCTTATCTCTCTGGATTGCCAATTAATCACTGGGTTATGTTTAGCCAACCAAGGAAATCCCAACACAATAGGAGTAGGAAGACCCTCCAACACATAACAAGACAATTGTTCTTTATGTATTGCCCCTACTCGAAGGTCTATGTTATGAACAGCTTGTACAAAGCTACCTTGACCGAGAGGCCTGGCGTCAATAGAGAATATAGGGATCGGTTTGGCCAATACACTCAGTTGCATACCTTGCACCTGGGCAAACCGAGCGTCCACCAGATTAGCCCCGGACCCACTATCAAGAAGAACAGAAATCCTCTCAACTCTCGTACCAACCACCACCTCCGCAGGTACGAGAAATTGAGACGGACTTGGGGACGAAATACATACTCCCAGGTTGTCGTCCACCACACAACCTGGGATTAACAGTTTTCCGGCGACTTTTTGCTCAATGAGGCACGGGATGGACACCCTCAACAAAATGCCCTCTCTCCCGCAGAAGAAACACCTTCTTGTCTTGCGGCGCACCGCCGATCCCCTCCTACGAAATGATGTCCCTCCCAACTGCATAGGTTCCTCAGAACAGACCAGGGGAACCTCAATATAAGGGACTTTAGTAGTAGGTGGAGTCATAACAGGGGGCGAGTTACCTCGCACCTCTCCCGAAGCCGTCTATCAATACAAATAGCAAGGGCCATAGCAGCCTCCAGTGACGGAGGAGAATCATACTGAGCCAAAACATCTTTAAATTTGTCAGATAACCCTTGGACAAAACTGGCTCCTAAGAGCTGGGTCATTCCACTGAGTATCTGTGGCCCATCTACGGAACTCAGAAGAAAATTCCTCCGCCGGACGATCTCCCTGCTGTATCTTACGTAACTTCGTTTCAGCAAGGGAGGACCCGATCCGGGTCATCATATACCAGACCCAGGGCAGTAAAAAAATCGATCTACTGACTGGAGAGCCGGGGAGCCCGGAGGAAGAGAGAACGCCCAGGATTGAGGGTCCCCTTGTAAGAGCGAGATGACAATTCCCACCCTCTGCTCTTCACTCCCCGATGACCGAGGCCGAAGCCGAAAATATAATTTACATGCCTCCCGGAAGGTAAAAAATTTGTCCCGCCCACCAGTGAACCTGTCCGGGAGAGCAACTTTAGGTTCAGATCTGGTTTGCTCCGGGGGGAACAAAACCTTGGACTTAATGTCCGTCAGCTCCATTGATAAACTCTGCAACTGCAGGGCAAGCTGGGCAACTGGATCCATGGTAGCTGGGGAGAATCTTTATGGCTGGTGAAAATGTCACGCTGTATCACAGATATATATATAATGTCAGTAATCAATACCAAGAGGGACAACATTCAATATAACATATGAATAGGTAATATCAACATGTACATATAGTATAGTATTACCTGACATAATATCCGTTGTACTGTGGGTGAATCCTGAAGACGTATTACGCTGTCACAGGCTAGAGGTGGACCGGGGTCTATGCTGACCCTAAACTGGGGTCCTGACTAGTCCCTCTACCTGGAGGTACTGTTAATGGTACAGAGGTCCAGGCCGCCAGCGTAAACCCTGTCTCCTATAAGTCCTGACCACTGTAATCTAGTCCTCAGAAGGACCCTGATTACCACACAGGGAATAGGCAGGTCACTGCTTAACAAACAGTAAAGACAAACGAGACAGACAGGGGATAAAGTAAATACTGTCTTGCATACAACACTTAAACACAGAGGGAACACAAATGGTCTAGGAGATAAACTATAAGCGAGGAGAGGAGAAACTACAAAGGAACTCTTAGCTTAAGTCTTCTCATAACCTGATCCAATCTGCTGGTCTGCATGAAGCTTTCACCGGCAACTCCTAAGCAGACTGGCAGGTATATAAAGGAAGCTAATTAGTGCATAATCAAACTGCAGCCGGGAGAGGCTGGACCTAGTCTTAGCACAGAGCTAGGCAGAATTAACTCCCTCACTGCCAAACACAAAGTAACAGCAACTCAGCTGCGAGAAGTCAGAATGTGTAATCGCGACGATCTTCGTGGCGATACACCCATGACACCTAATTAGGACTGAGTTGAGATCATCTAAAAGGAACGTAGAACAAGAGTGTCAGACTCTGATTCCCCAACTAGGCCTAGGAAAGGCGAAGATTCGCCAGAGTCCATTCTTTCTTCATTCCCCTTCTGATGCATCGTCCTCCTCTGAGGAAGATTCTATCCGGTTCTGCTTCCCCTTGGACCAGGTGGACAGATTAGTTAAGGCAGTCAGGTCCACCATGGGGATAGAAGATTCAAAACCAGAGCGATCAGTACAGGACTTTATGTTTGGGTGATTAGACCCAAAAAAGCGTAAGTCGTTTCCCTTAAACGACAAAGTTCAAAATCTGATAAGAATGGAAGAAGCCAGAAAAAAGGGGTTCCTTCGCACCGGGATTTAAACGTAGATACCCCTTTGAAGACCCCCTAGTGAATTGGTGGGATAAGGCTCCGAAATCGATGCTGCGGTAGCCAAAGCTACTAAAAAATCCTCTATACCCTTTGAGGATATGGCCAACTTAAAAGACCCACTAGATAAGAAAGCAGATTCTTTTCTCAAGGGCACCTGGGAGATATCAGCAGGAGCCCTGAGACCAGCGGTGGCTGCCACCTGCACAGCCAGGTACGTGATGGTTTGGTTGGACCAACTTAAAGGGAATCTGTCACCCTAAATTGGCGGGATATTTAAATGATGGCATTCAGGTCAGATGGGCGGTGTTTTGGGTACTTGCCTTAACATGTTGTTCGCCGCTGTCTCCATTATTTCTGGGAACTGTAGTCGTTGCCCTCCATATAACGCGCCTGCGCATTGCAATCTGCGGGCAAAGCATACTGTGCGTGCGCAATTCAAGATTGCAATGCGCAGGTGCGTTATATGGAGGGCAACGACTACAATTCCCAGAAATAATGGAGACAGCGGCGAACAACATGTTAAGGAAAGTACCCAAAACACCGCCCATCTGACCTGACTGCCATCATTTAAATATCCTGCCAATTTAGGGTGACAGATTCCCTTTAAATCACAAATAGGGGACGGAACTCCCGAGAATCTATAATAAAATCACTGCCGATAATTCAGAATGCAGCAGCCTTTTTGGCGGACTCTTCGGCAGACTCTGTGAGAATGGCTGCCAGGGCAGCAGGTCTATCAAATGCAGCGTGAAGAGCGCTATGGTTAAAATGTTGGCCAGGAGATATTCAGGCCAGATCCCGCCTCTGCTCTATCCCCTGTGAAGGAGAATATCTATTTGGGCCTGTCCTGGACGAACTCTTGGAGAAGGCGGGAGATAAGAAAAAATTCCCCAGCGTGCCGAATCCCTCATACAGACGTCTCTTCAGTAGGAGGAGATTTAACCGTAGGAGATCGTCCAGGGAGCGAGTCAGATGGGAAGATAGGAGAAGGAAAAGTACCTGATACATGTTCAGCCGCCAGTCTAAAGATTCCAAAAAAAACTCCCAATGACTAGCGGCGCCTGTGGGAGGTAGATAGTCAGCCTTCTATCCGGCCTGGTCTCAAATCTCCAACAGCGGCTGGATTCTAGGCCTAGTGGCTTCGGGACTCCCGTTGGAATTTTCCAGAATTCCTCAGGATACCTTTAAAATCACTCCTACTCGAGCTTCCTCAGCAGAACAGGCTGCCTTGGAGTCTGAGTTACAGGGCTTATGTCATAAAAAAGTCCTGGTTGAGTGCCGGAGGTAGAGAGGGGTAGAGGCTTCTACTCCCCTCTATTTCTTGTTCGAAAACCAGACGGTTCCTTCAGAACAATAATTAACCTGAAGGCTCTAAATAAATTTCTGATCGTTTAAAATGGAAACCATTAGATCCACAATAAAACTGTTGTTTGAAAACTGCTTCATGGTGGTATTAGACTTAAAGGACGCGTATTATCATGTCCCTATTCACGCAGATCATCAGCTATTTCTTAAAGTGGCAGTCTGGTTAGAAGGCTCACTCCGTCATTTCCAGTAAACGGCCCTTCCATTCGGGGTGGCAGTGGCCCCTCGGGTCTTCACAAAAATTATAGCGGAGGTCATGGCCCACCTGCGAGAATTCCAAATAATACCCTACCTCGACTACTTTCTTATTAAAGGGAGAACCGAGGACCATTGTCGAGAGCAGCTACATAAGGCGATATCTGCCCTAGAACAATTAGGATGGCTACTGAACATCACTAAGTCTTGGTTACAGCCCATGAGAATACAACAGTTCCTAGGCCTAACCTTAGATTCGCAAAAACAGGAATGCCGTCTGCCACCCAACAAATTAATACGCTTACGGTACCAGGTCATTAATGCTTCTAACAACCCTACCATGTCCCTTAGGAAGGCCATGTCCTTGTTGGGCTCTCTCTCTTCCTGCATCCCTGCGGTACAATGGGCGCAGTGGCATACTAGAACTCTTCAGAGCGAGGTTTTACACCATGATAGAATTCTTAACGGTTGCCTGGAGGGCCAACTGACTATCCAGTCCCACAATTAGAAACCTTCAATGGTGGCTGGATGAGGGTAACCTATCTAGGGGGGTTGCCTGGGAGTACAATATAACCCGAGTAATCACCACAGACGCAAGCCCCATGGGGTGGGGGGCCCATATGGGTGATTGTATGATACAGGGCCTATGGGATCGGCATCAGGAGGACATGTCCTCTAACCTAAAAGAGTTGTCAGCAGTGGAACAAGCAGTAAAAACACTCCTTATTTATCTACAGGGTCATTATGTGCGGATTCTATCCGACAATCAGGTCGCAGTGTCATATATAAATCACCAGGGCGGCACCCGATCCAAACCCCTCATGCAAGTAACAGAGCGCCTTTTCCTCATGGCAGAAAGACATTGTCTATCTTTAACAGCGTTACATATAAGGGGAAAGGAAAACGTCACTGCCGACTACCTAAGCCGAAACCTTCTGAGACAAGGAGAGTGGTCTCTAAAGAAGGTTATCTTCAACCAAATCGCGAAGAAATGGCGTCAGCCAGATGTGGATCTCTTTGCCACCAGAAAGAAAAGAAGGGTGAAACAGTTCTGCTCCCTAAATCCCAGGGAGGGTCCACTAGTGGTTGATGCCTTTTTGATAAAATGGGACTTTGCGCTAGCTTACTCCTTTCCTCCTCTGGCCATGATACACCTAGTGATCAGGAAAATCAGAAAGGACAAAGCAAAAATAATACTAATCGCTCCCTTTTGGCCCAGGCGGGCTTGGTTCTCGAGTCTCGGAGCCATGTCAATGTCCGATCCGTGGGTCCTTCCAGACATTCCGGATCTTCTATCCCAGGGCCCAGTATACCATCCTCAGGTGGTCTACATCTAACGGCATGGATTTTGAGCGGTCACTACTAAAAGATAAGGGGTTTCTCTAGGTCTGATTAATACCCTTCTTAAGAGCAGAAAGGAAATCACAACAAAAATCTATGCCAGAACCTGGAGAAAATTCTTACAGAACCCGACAGTTATAGTTCGGGATTCAGTCCCGATAGCTCAAACCCTAGAGTCCTTTCAGAAAGGTCTAGATATGGGTCTTTCCACTAGTACCCTTAAGGTGCAGGTTGCCGCCCTGGGAGCTCTTTTTAATTGTGAGATTGCCAGAAACTACTAGGTCAGTAGGTTTATTAAAGCAGCTGCTAGATCCAGACCTATAGTTAGAAATAGGTTTATGCCCTGGGACTTAAACCTGGTTCTTACGGGCATGACTGAGCCCCCTTTTGAGCCCATTACAGATGCCTTGATAAAACCTCTTTCCATTAAAGTAGCTTTCTTAGTGGCGTTAACATCAGCGCGAAGGGTCGGAGACATTCAGGCACTATCCAGGATACCTCCTTATACACAGTTCCAGGAAGACAGGGTAATACTCAGAACTGATCCAGCATACTTACCTAAAGTAGCTTCCACCTTTCATAGAACTCAGGAGATAGTTCTTCCCTCCTTTCTACCCAATCCAACCAACCAGAAAGAACAGAAACTCCATACACTGGACGTGAGGAGATGTCTCTTAGAGTATCTGACGGTTACTAACTCCTGGAAAAAGGATGACGCCTTGTTTGTCTCCTTCCAAGACCCTAGAAAGGGCTGTAGAGTATCCAAAGCCACACTAGCTATATGGATAAGGGAAGCCATTTCTTTAGCATACTCCTCGAAAGGAAAGCCGGCACCAGAGAAGCTGAGGGCACATTCCACCCGGGCCGTAGCAACCTCGTGGGCGGAAAGGTCGGAGGTTTCCATCGACCAGATATGTAAGGCCGCCACTTGGTCCTCTCCAAGCACATTCTTTAATCATTATAGATTAGACTTGGGTGCTTCCTCTGATCTCTCCTTCGGTGTAAGGGTGCTGCAAGCTGTAGTCCCTCCCTGAGTAGTTATTACTCTCTGTAATTCTCTCGTTAGGTGCTGTCATGGGCTTCGAATAAAGTCTTAGTTACTTACCGTTAACGGTATTTTTGAAGACCATGACAGCACCCTTGGATTCCCTTCCCTGATTATCTTTCGGCGTGCACTTCCTCCTCTTATAAGTTTTCACTTAGAATGAGATACTTAACGCAGTTGTGTTGTATAAAATTTTCTGTGTCATTAACCTTGGTGGTCCTCTTGTGCTCTGTAAACCAACTGATGCGTGGGAGAGGTGCCGCCCTTATGTATCTATAGGTTTTCCTGTTCCTGAAGGGCGGATCCCCTCTCTCGTTAGGTGCTGTCATGGTCTTCGAAAAATACCGTTAACGGTAAGTAACTAAAGGGTATGCCACACTAAGCGAGATCGCCTACGAGATCGCTAACGAGATCGCACCTGCATCACCATTTATGACGCAGTAGCGATCTCGTTAGCGACTTAGCTGTGTGTGACATGTAGCAGCGATGTGGCCCCTGCTGAGATGTCGTTGATCGCTCATGAACGTTCTGAGCCGTTTTTTGGTCGTTGGTGTCCCGCTGGTGAGCCTGAATCGCTGAGTGTGACACCCTTTATGAACGACTTCACCAGCGTCGCAGGTGGGACTAGGTTTTCCCAACGACCGCAGAGGTTGTTATACAGATCGCTGATGAGATGTGTTTGGAATCACAGATTGCTGATGAGTTGTGTTTGGAATCACACAGCTAAGTCGCTAAGGCCTGGGTCTCACATAGCGATACACCAGCGATCCCGACAACGATATGCACTTGTCAGGATCGCTGGTGAGTCGCTACATGATCGCTGCTGAGCTGCCAAACAGGCAGCTCAGGGCAGTGATCAGCACAGCGACACTGCGGGTAACATCGCTTAGTTACCCGTAGTGCACCTTGGATACCAGCGCCCTGATGCAGGGAACTGGTAACCAAGGTACACATCGGGTTTCCAGGCGCTGCGCGGTGCCTGGAAACCCGCTGTGTACCTTGGTTACCAGCTCCCTGCATCAGGGCGCTGGTATCCAAGGTACACAGTGGGTTTCTAGGCACAGCCCTGCGCCTGGAAACCCGCTGTGTACCTTGGTTACCAGCGGATCGCTGGTCTCCCGCCTGTCACACGCAGCAATGCGTGCCTGTCAGCGGGAGACCAGCGATCAAAAAAATGTCCAGGACATTCAGCGACGATCAGCGATACCCAGCAGGGGCGCTGATCGTCGCTGAATGTCACACACAGCGATATCGCTGGGGAGATCGCTGCTGCGTCACAAAACTAGTGACTCAGCAGCGATCTCTCTAGCTAGCGAGATCGTTGTGTGAGACGGGGGCTTAACGAGATCGCTACTGCTTCATAAATGGTGACGCAGGTGCGATCTCGTTAGCGATCTCGCTTAGGTATGCCACACTAAGCGAGATCGCTAACGAGATCGTTAACGACATCGCTAAATCGTCACTATTTAGCGATCTCGTTAGCGACCTCGTTGTGTGTGGCATGTAGCAACGATGTGGCCCCTGCTGTGATGTCGCTGATCGTTCACTAACGTTCTGGACCGTTTTTTGATCGTTGGCGTCCCGCTGGTGAGCCTATATCGCTGTGTTTGGCACCTTTTGCGAACGACGAGCGACCTCGTTTGTGACGCATATGACAGCGGTGCAGGCGGGACTAGGTTTTTTTTTAGCGTCACGGAGTGGATCGCAATAGCTGTAGAAGCAGGCAGGTGGGACTAGGTTCTCTTTTGTGTCACAGAGAGGATCGCAGTAGCTGCAGAAGCAGGCTAGCAGGACGCAGAGAGCAGGAGCGATGCTGGAAATTCCTATGAATCAGAAGCGCTCGAGAACAATGAAAGGGAGCGCTATACGCCGTCTTTCATGACGCGGTCAAAACATAAATTATTGCACATATATAACATATATCTGTGCTGAGGGGCGTGGAAAAGGTTGCGCTCAGTACATGCTAATGACAGATCCTAACGACCGCCAAAGTCGTTAAAGAGATCGCTGACCGCTGATGTGTCGTTTATGAGATCTCCTGTTTGGCAGCTACTAGCGACCTAAAAGCGATCACACCAACGATCTCGTTAGCTTGCGTCGTTATCGTGATCGCTAACGAGATCGCTTAGTGTGGCAGTACTGTTAGTGTGGCATACCCTTTTTGGCTATGTTTTTGTTTTGTTTTTTTAATGGTGTTCACTGATGGGATTAACTGGGGTGACAGTTTCGTTGATTAGGTCGTTCTTGATGCGGCGATAACAAATTTGTACGTTTTTTGTTTGTTTTTACATAAATAAAAGTTAATAATTTGTAATTTATTTTGTGATAATTTTAAAAATATATATTTTTTAAATACCGTACTTTTTTTTTTTTTTTTTTTTTAAATTTGGTCCCTCTATTGGACTTTAACTTTTGTATTCATCTGATCGCTGGTATTGCTTTGCAATGTATTATACCTGTCAGTGCTACACTGACAGAAGCCTATTGGACTATGCTCCTGATGTGTAGCCCAGCTACGCAGGCACACATAAAAGTCCAGGAGAGTGCACAGGAAAGTAACAGCAACGCTTGATATTCATTCACTGTCACTCACTCTTTCAGACACACCCATCTGAGATAAAGGAGGGAGTGGCACGTGGCTTAGGTGGTTAGTCAGTCAGCCAACCTAGGAGGAGAGTAGTGTAATCTGGCTCCTGTCTTTGTACGGATCAGCTCAGTGTCAGTCCAAGTGGGACTTAGAGGATACTGAGGGCTACTCAGCGAGCCCTAGAGAAAGCTGACCTCGCCATTGAAGGTTACAAGTGCTTATGTTAAGAGCGGGAAGCAGGGCGAAGGGCACAGTGGAGAAGTTAGAGAAGTGCTTTAGGTATTGGATTGCCTGCACTAAGTTGCCGGACACCGGGGTCCGAAGAGTTGCTACAGTTTCAAGCTTAGTGACAAGAAAACCGGAGGCATCTGGACTACAGGTCGCAGAGAGCAGCCCTAAGTGTCAATACGTAACCGGAGTCAGGTGGAACAGGGACTTTGAGTCAAGCGCAGACAAAAGTAAGGACTTAGTTTCATCACTTAGAAGGCTCCACCACAACGTTGGCCGGGCAGTACAGCTATTGAGAAAGCTGGAGATTCAGAGTTAACTTCGCTTCAGGCAAGTTGGACTCACCTACAATTGAAGTTAAGGAGGCCTCTAACCTGCTCAGCTGTTACCGGAATGTGCACTCTCCACCCCGACCAGCTCCCGGGACCTGCTTGAACCACCATCAGTAAAAGGTATGAAAAGGAACTACCTTGTGTGTGACTGAATTCTTACTACTCCCTGCATCATCATCATCACCATAGACTTCCAGGGACCCGTCTCACCTGTGGGAGACTTACTACCAAGCTGCCCCATAACATCCCCTGTGAAAGTCCTTAGAGCAGCGCTGGTTCAATTAACCAGATACCACAGGTGGCGTCACGAACTACCTACCTAATAGTCCCCTGTAAATATTCCCCCATCGCTTGACTGCCAGGGCCACGGACCGAGTCCCGCTGCCAGTGACAACTCCCATAGACTTCTATGGGCTCGGCTCCGAGTACCCCATAGCCCTGGTATCCACAATTGTGGGGCGAGTCACTGACATGGTCTAACCAGGCCACAGTAGCTTGCAGACTCGGAGGTCGTCATGAGGACTTCGGGTTGCCATGACAACAACCCAAGTCCTCGCGATGACGTTGCGGGTGGCCCATCCCTCTCCTAAATGTTGCGATCAACATTGATAACAGCATTTAGAGGGTTTAACAGCCAGAAGTGGTCCTGGCTGTGATAGCCGGGGTCGGCTATAATGGAAGCCAAGCTCCCGGTGACGACTGTGCAGGCAGAGCTCCTGTGTCAGGGGTTGGGAACCCCTGCCCAACCATGACGTATAGGTACGTCAAATGTCGTGAATGGGTTAAGATGAAAATGTACTTTCTTTTCTGGCTGAAACTGAAACGATTTTTTTACATGCATCTGTGAAACTGGCCAGAAGGAGAGAGAGCTTTCACCTAGGCTAGGGTCACACAATTGTGTATTCTCTCATCTGAGAAAATCTGTTCGATTTTGCTTATCACACTGTGTGATCATAGTGTTATCCGACTTTCTCCACCTTCTGCATTTTGTCGGTCCTTGAAAATCTGAAGCTCGTGATGACTTCAGAGTGTGGTCCATTTATTTTTTAAGGACACATTGACTTGCATGGCTGAGTGAGATCCGATTTACAGATGGAAATCCAGCATGCTGCAATTTTTTTTTCCCTCGGACAGATTTGGAAATCAGACATGTACGGAACCCCATAGAATGACATTGGGCCAGCTGCAATCCGATGTATTGTTGGATCGTACTCGGACAGTAAATACGGTCGTTTGCACGTGCCCTAAGGGTATGTGCACATGGCATCCTGTACGGGTGGGTCTGCCCAGAAACCTGCCTGAAAAAGCGAATAAAGCTGAAATGCCAGAGATTTAGGGCCAGACTCATCAGGGGGTCTTTGCCAGTTTACTTTATTACTCCATAAATACTAGCATTATGCCAGAAACGTACTCTAGTCCCTGACTGTAGTAACATTTCTGGCTGAAGCGCACTGTAATTGTAAGATGTGGCTAATTCATTGAGAGGCGTGAGCCCCCACTCGAGCGGAGCCTTCATCTGGACTGGCGTGCACAATGCCAACCTTCATGAAAAGGACATGTGTGCGGACATCATTGATTTTTCTCTTACGAAGGTCATCATTGTTTTCATCAGTGATTTTCATATATGAAAAATAAATAAATTGCATATCTTCTCCTATTCATCGCAATTTTAGGGCTCATTCACGTCCGATTTTCTCATGTACGAGAAAAACGGACTGATTACTTTGATCGACTGATCAGTTTGGTCTGAGTGCCATCAGTTTTTCTCATATGTGGGGAAAAAAAAGTTTCTCTGCTTTCTCCATTCTATCAGTCCATAAAAATCTGACAGCACTCTGATGGCATCTGAGTGAGGTTTGATATATATATATATTTTTTTTACTGGACCCATGAACAAGCCGTTAATCACGGACAGCACACTGATGCCATCCGTGGGCTGCCGATGATCCTCATGGACCCATAGACTTGTATGGGTAATTTTCATCCCTGAGGTCTGTTTTTCCTATACGGTAAGTGCAGGGGAGAAATAATTAAATATTTTACCGTAGCAGCAAACTGAATGAGATTTCTAAAATCTCATTCACACGTTGCATATTCTTTTTTCCTTGAGTTTTTTTTTGACCTGTGATACATTTTTTTTAATGTAAATTCTTTCAATGTTTTTTTTCTTTTTTATTAACCTGATCAATTAAGTGCCTAAAAAAATCACATCCAAAAATTGATCATATGGTTTCTCCTTGGAACGCATCGTGCAAACCTACGCGCTCCATCCGTGAGTACCGCACCTAGAACCTACGCGCTCCATCCGTGAGTACCGCACCTAGAACATACGCGCTGCATCCGTGAGTATCGCACCTAGAACATAAGCGCTCCATCCGTGAGTACCGCACATCGAACATACGCACTCCATCCGTGAGTACCGCACCTAGAACATACGCGCTCCATCCGTGAGTACCGCACCTAGAACATACGCGCTCCATCCGTGAGTACCGCATCTAGAACATACGCGCTCCATCCGTGAGTACCGCACCTAGAACATACGCGCTCCATCCGTGAGTACCGCACCTAGAACATACGCGCTCCATCCGTGAGTACCGCACATAGAACATACGCGCTCCATCCGTGAGTACAGCACATAGAACATACGCGCTCCATCCGTGAGTACCGCACATAGAACATACGCGCTCCATCCGTGAGTACCGCACCTAGAACATATGCGCTCCATCCGTGAGTACCGCATCTAGAACATACGCGCTCCATCCGTGAGTACCGCACCTAGAACATACGCGCTCCATCCGTGAGTACCGCACCTAGAACATACGCGCTCCATCCGTGAGTACCGCACATAGAACATACGCGCTCCATCCGTGAGTACCGCACATAGAACATACGCGCTCCATCCGTGAGTACCGCACCTAGAACATACGCGCTCCATCCGTGAGTACCGCACATAGAACATACGCGCTCCATCCGTGAGTACAGCACATAGAACATACGCGCTCCATCCGTGAGTACCGCACATAGAACATACGCGCTCCGTCCGTGAGTACCGCACATAGAACATACGCGCTCCGTCCGTGAGTACCACACCTAGAACATACGCGCTCCATCCGTGAGTACCGCACCTAGAACATACGCGCTCCATCCGTGAGTACCGCACCTAGAACATAAGCGCTCCATCCGTGAGTACCGCACATAGAACATACGCGCTCCATCCGTGAGTACTGCACATAGAGCATACGCGCTCCATCCGTGAGTACCGCACCTAGAACATACGTGCTCCATCCGTGAGTACGTGCTCCATCCGTGAGTACCGCACCTAGAACATACGTGCTCCATCCGTGAGTACCGCACATAGAACATACGCGCTCCATCCGTGAGTACCGCACCTAGAACATACGCGCTCCATCCATGAGTACCGCACCTAGAACATACGCGCTCCATCCATGAGTACCGCACCTAGAACATACGCGCTTCATCAGTGAGTGCCGCACCTAGAACATACGCGCTCCATCCGTGAGTACCGCACATAGAACATACGTGCTCCATCCGTGAGTACCGCACCTAGAACATACGCGCTCCATCCGTGAGTACCACACCTAGAACATACGCGCTCCATCCATGAGTACCACACCTAGAACATACGCGCTCCGTCCGTGAGTACCGCACATAGAACATACGCGCTCCATCCGTGAGTACCGCACCTAGAACATACGCGCTCCATCCGTGAGTACTGCACATAGAGCATAGCGCGCTCCATCCGTGAGTACCGCACCTAGAACATACGCGCTCCATCCGTGAGTGCCGCACCTAGAACATACGCGCTCCATCCGTGAGTACCGCACATAGAACATACGCGCTCCATCCGTGAGTACCACACCTAGAACATACGCGCTCCATCCATGAGTACCGCACCTAGAACATACGCGCTCCATCCGTGAGTACCGCACATAGAACATACGCGCTCCATCCGTGAGTACCGCACATAGAACATACGCGCTCCATCCGTGAGTACCGCACCTAGAACATACGCGCTCCATCCGTGAGTACCACACCTAGAACATACGCGCTCCATCCATGAGTACCGCACCTAGAACATACGCGCTCCGTCCGTGAGTACCGCACATAGAACATACGCGCTCCATCCGTGAGTACCGCACCTAGAACATACGCGCTCCATCCGTGAGTACTGCACATAGAGCATACGCGCTCCATCCGTGAGTACCGCACCTAGAACATACGCGCTCCATCCGTGAGTGCCGCACCTAGAACATACGCGCTCCATCCGTGAGTACCGCACATAGAACATACGCGCTCCATCCGTGAGTACCACACCTAGAACATACGCGCTCCATCCATGAGTACCGCACCTAGAACATACGCGCTCCATCCGTGAGTACCGCACATAGAACATACGCGCTCCGTCCGTGAGTACCGCACATAGAACATACGCGCTCCATCCGTGAGTACCGCACATAGAACATACGCGCTCCATCCGTGAGTACCACACATAGAACATACGCGCTTCATCAGTGAGTACCACACATAGAACATACGCGCTCCATCCGTGAGTACCACACATAGAACATACGCGCTCCATCCGTGAGTACCGCACCTAGAACGCGTACATGAAAGACGGATGTTTGTATGTGGTCTAGGATGTGTCCATTCAGCCCCAAAAAAACACAAAATGCCATGCATTTTGCACCCTTTATTCATCGCTTTCTTTCCTTCTCTATTTTTTCATTAATTCTAGATGTGAGACTTGAGTCAGTGGCTTTCTCTGTGACTGCTTCCCCATGAGAAAAGGGCTAAATGAATACAGAGGAGGAGAAACAAAAATAAATGATTTTCATTGATTATTTTTTTGTATGCAAATCTGAACCCCCCCCTAAACCGCCAGCTATAACTGTGCATGTGAATGAGGTGCTAGGGATGCGCTTGGCTGCCGTCTCTGCGCAGGGCTCGGTGGCACAGCTGTCGCCGCTCCCGGTCGTGCCCCTGCAGCAGGTTCCTCCTCCTCCCTCCCCCTCTGCCTTTTGTTTTACTATCACAGGGAGACGGAGGGAACAATTTCCTGTTGACACCGGAATATTTAGAAAGTGCAGAGAAGGAGGGAAGGAAGGAGGCAGCGTCTGAGCTGTGGAAGTTTCCCTGCAGCAGGGCTGAGCAGCGCCCCCGTGGCAGCGCTGGCGGGCGGGCTCTGCTGCATGCATGGTCACCCGGGCACAGGCCGGCCTGCACGTGTCATCGGGGCATCCAGGGCTGACCCCGGCATCTGTTGGATGGACGGACGCGGTCCCCGGCATCGTGTAGGGATCGGCCACTGATCGCAGCTCCGGCCTCAGCTGCACGGTGCGGCCGCTCTCCCGGGGAGAAGGAATGCGATTTTCTCAGCCTCCAATGCTTTCCCCCTGCGCTGTCTGCTGATGGCTGAAGCCTGGCTGGAGGAAGAGGAGGAGGAGCTGAGGGACAGTGCTGGTGGCAACAGGAGACACAGGAGGTCCAACCTGACCCAGGCTGCAGGTAACCAGACCCTAGTGATGTGCCAGTGTGGCCCTCTGCTCATCCTCATGGCATTCCCTGGTGGTGATGGATGAGCACATGGTGACATGATCCGGTGTCAGGCGGCAGCCGTGCCCGGTGTGAGGTCTGTACCCTGAATAGTCATCTAGACCATGGGATGAGATATCTGCTGGGTATCCGCCATGGGAACATCCAATCTCCTCACACCGGCCTGGAGGAGGCTGCGGCCCCACCACATAATGGGGTTATCATCCTAGCCTACAGCAAGTGAGGCCTCACCACATAATGGGGTTATCATCCTAGCCTACAGCAAGTGAGGCCTCACCACATAATGGGGTTATCATCCTAGCCTACAGCAAGTGAGGTCTCACCACATAATGGGGTTATCATCCTAGCCTACAGCAAGTGAGGCCTCACCACATAATGGGGTTATCATCCTAGCCTACAGCTAGTGAGGTCTCACCACATAATGGGGTTATCATCCTAGCCTACAGCTAGTGAGGCCTCACCACATAATGGGGTTATCATCCTAGCCTACAGCTAGTGAGGCCTCACCACATAATGGGGTTATCATCCTAGCCTACAGCTAGTGAGGCCTCACCACATAATGGGGTTATCATCCTAGCCTACAGCAAGTGAGGCCTCACCACATAATGGGGTTATCATCCTAGCCTACAGCAAGTGAGGCCTCACCACATAATGGGGTTATCATCCTAGCCTACAGCAAGTGAGGTCTCACCACATAATGGGGTTATTATCCTAGCCTACAGCTAGTGAGGCCTCACCACATAATGGGGTTATCATCCTAGCCTACAGCAAGTGAGGTCTCACCACATAATGGGGTTATCATCCTAGCCTACAGCTAGTGAGGCCTCACCACATAATGGGTTATCATCCTAGCCTACAGCTAGTGAGGCCTCACCATATAATGGGGTTATCATCCTAGCCTACAGCAAGTGAGGCCTCACCACATAATGGGGTTATCATCCTAGCCTACAGCAAGTGAGGCCTCACCACATAATGGGGTTATCATCCTAGTCTACAGCAAGTGAGGCCTCACCACATAATGGGGTTATCATCCTAGCCTACAGCAAGTGAGGCCTCACCACATAATGGGGTTATCATCCTAGCCTACAGCTAGTGAGGCCTCACCACATAATGGGGTTATCATCCTAGCCTACAGCTAGTGAGGCCTCACCACATAATGGGGTTATCATCCTAGCCTACATCAAGTGAGGCCTCACCACATAATGGGGTTATCATCCTAGCCTACAGCAAGTGAGGCCTCACCACATAATGAGGTTATCATCCTAGCCTACAGCAAGTGAGGCCTCACCACATAATGAGGTTATCATCCTAGCCTACAGCAAGTGAGGTCTCACCACATAATGGGGTTATCATCCTAGCCTACAGCAAGTGAGGTCTCACCACATAATGGGGTTATCATCCTAGCCTACAGCAAGTGAGGTCTCACCACATAATGGGGTTATCATCCTAGCCTACAGCAAGTGAGGCCTCACCACATAATGGGGTTATCATCCTAGCCTACAGCAAGTGAGGTCTCACCACATAATGGGGTTATCATCCTAGCCTACAGCAAGTGAGGTCTCACCACATAATGGGGTTATCATCCTAGCCTACAGCAAGTGAGGTCTCACCACATAATGAGGTTATCATCCTAGCCTACAGCAAGTGAGGTCTCACCACATAATGGGGTTATCATCCTAGCCTACAGCAAGTGAGGTCTCACCACATAATGGGGTTATCATCCTAGCCTACAGCAAGTGAGGTCTCACCACATAATGGGGTTATCATCCTAGCCTACAGCTAGTGAGGTCTCACCACATAATGAGGTTATCATCCTAGCCTACAGCTAGTGAGGCCTCTGTAATGGATAGGGAAGTCATACTGCGCCGCAGAATATGTCACCGCCATGGAAGGAATAAGATCTATATAAGTAATATTGTTATTATCGTGTTCATTGTTACCTGCAGCAAATGAGACTTCAGTAGCGGATAGGGAAGTCATACTGCGCCGCAGAATATGTCACCGCTATGGAAGGAATAATCTATAAGGAGTAGTGTTATTATCATGTTCATCCTAGCCTACAGCAAGTGAGGCCTCTAATGGATAGGGAAGTCATACTGCGCTGCAGAATATGTCACCGCCATGGAAGGAATAATATCTATATAAGGAGTAGTGTTATTATCACGTTCATTGTTACCCGCAGCAAGTGAGGCCTCAGTAACATATAGGGAAATCATACTGCGCTGCAGAATATGTCACCGGTATGGAAGGAAGAAGATCTATCTACATAAGTGTTTTCATGTTCATTGTTACCTGCAGCAAATGAGGCCTCTGTAATGGATAGGGAAATCATACTGCGCCGCAGAATTTGTTGCCGCTATGGAAGGAATAATATCTATATAAGGAGTAGTGTTATTATCGTGTTCATTGTTACCTGCAGCAAATGAGGCCTCAATAACGGATAGGGAAGTCATACTGCGCCACAGAATATGTCACCGCTATGGTAGAATGTAAGCCCATATCCGGTGACAGTGACTCGCTCTCGATGTGTACACTGCTCTTTTACATTTCTTGGGAATGTTTGACCATTTTGGTATAAATATTGTCTTCTTGTATTTCCTCTTCTCGAGATGCTTGTGAATCTTCTCATTCATTCTCTTGGGTGAGAGTTGTTGTTTTTATACAAAATACTTATTTGCTGCTCAGGAATTTGTCATCTCAGCCAGCTCAGTTGTCACCATGTTTTCTCAGAAACATACTTCGCTCTTTACATTGCTCACATACCCTGACGGACATTTATAAAAGCAAATGAACAATACAAAGAAAATCAGAGCATCAAGCCCAATATACAGGTCCTTCTCAAAAAATTAGCATACAGTGCAAAATTTCATTATTTTCCATAATGTAATGATTACAATTAAACTTTCATATATTTTAGAATCATTACACACCAACTGAAATTTGTCAGGTCTTTTATTGTTTTAATACTGATGATTTTGGCATACAACTCCTGATAACCCAAAAAACCTGTCGCAAAAAATTAACATATTTCAACCGTCCAATAAAATAAGTGTTTTTTAAAAACAAACAAAAAAAACATCAAATAATAAAGTTCAGTTATGCACTCAATACTTGGTCGGGAATCCTTTTGCAGAAATGACTGCTTCAATGCGGCGTGGCATGGAGGCAATCAGCCTGTGACACTGCTGAGGTGTTATGGAGGCCCAGGATGCTTTGATAGCGGCCTTAAGCTCATCCAGAGTGTTGGGTCTTGCGTCTCTCAACTTTCTCTTCACAATATCCCACAGATTCTCTATGGGGTTCAGGTCAGGAGAGTTGGCAGGCCAATTGAGCACAGTAATACCATGGTCAGTAAACCATTTACCAGTGGTTTTGGCACTGTGAGCAGGTGCCAGGTCGTGCTGAAAAATGAAATCTTCATCTCCATAAAGCATTTCAGCCGATGGAAGCATGAAGTGCTCCAAAATCTCCTGATAGCTAGCTGCATTGACCCTGCCCTTGATGAAACACAGTGGACCAACACCAGCAGCTGACATGGCACCCCACACCATCACTGACTGTGGGTACTTGACACTGGACTTCAGGCATTTTGGCATTTCCTTCTCCCCAGTCTTCCTCCAGACTCTGGCACCTTGATTTCCGAATGACATGCAAAATTTGCTTTCATCAGAAAAAAGTACTTGGGACCACTTAGCAACAGTCCAGTGCTGCTTCTCTGTAGCCCAGGTCAGGCGCTTCTGCCGCTGTTTATGGTTCAAAAGTGGCTTTACCTGGGGAATGCGGCACCTGTAGCCCATTTCCTGCACATGCCTGTGCACGGTGGCTCTGGATGTTTCTACACCAGACTCAGTCCACTGCTTCCTCAGGTCCCCCAAGGTCTGGAATCGGTCCTTCTCCACAATCTTCCTCAGGGTCCGGTCACCTCTTCTCGTTGTACAGCGTTTTCTGCCACATTGTTTCCTTCCAACAGACTTCCCATTGAGGTGCCTTGATACAGCACTCTGGGAACAGCCTATTTGTTGAGAAATTTCTTTCTGGGTCTTAAGGGTATGCCACACTGAACAATATCGCTAACGGGATCGCTAAAAAACGTCACTATTTAACGATCCCGTTAGCGATGTTGTTCAGTGCGGCATCTGCCAGCGACGAGCTTCCTGCTGTGATCTCGCTCGTCGCTGGAATCGTTCCGGACCCTATTTTCTCGTCGGCGCTCCCGCTGGGTAAGTATATATCGCTAGTGTGGCACCTTTTCTTAGCAATTTAGCGGTACTTTTGTACCGCTAAAGTCGTTAAGAAGATCGCTAACGGCGATAGCGCCGTTAACTATATCGCTAAATGTGGCCGCACTTAGCGATATAGAAACAATCCCGCTAGCGATCGCATTAGTATGCGTCGTTATCGTGATCGCTAGCGGGATTGTTTAGTGTGGCAGTACCTTTACCCTCTTGCTTGAGGGTGTCAATGATGGCCTTGACATCAGTAAGGTCGTTAGTCTTACCCATGATGGGGGTTTTGAGTAATGAACCAGGCAGGGAGTTTTTAAAAGCCTCAGGAATCTTTTGCATGTGTTTAGAGTTAATTAGTTGATTCAGAAGATTAGGGTAATAGGTCGTTTAGAGAACCTTTTCTTGATATGCTAATTTTTTGAGACAGGTTTTTTGGGTTATCAGGAGTTGTATGCCAAAATCATCAGTATTAAAACAATAAAAGACCTGACAAATTTCAGTTGGTGTGTAATTAATGAATCTAAAATATATGAAAGTTTAATTGTAATCATTACATTATGGAAAATAATGAAATTTAGCACTATATGCTAATTTTTTGAGAAGGACCTGTAGAACAACACGTAAAACAATAAATATAGAGAAAAAATTATTTTATTTAAAAAAACACAGTACAGTATACATTATAAATAGATGAGGACAAAAAATGGTGAGGTAACAAGATAAGCACCTGGGACATATTACAACGCACATCTCAGCTCCATGTCACTGCATATGGATCAACAAATGGGAACAAAGGGTTTTTTTTTTATAACATTCTAAAACAAAGTGTCCTGAAACCCCTAGTGGGGAACCACATCGTGGTGTCTAGTAAAGGACAGGACCTAATACCTAAAGTCCCACAAGCTATCCAGTATTGCCGGCAAGGAGAATCACATAGAATTGTACTACCATTTAGTGCCTCCTATAAAGTGCCACTATGAGTGCAGAGCAAAGTGCAATAGTGCACGCACCTGGCGCTACATATTCTCCCAAATGGGTAAGCACTATTGCACTTTGCTCTGCACTCATAGTGGCACTTTATAGGAGGCACTAAATGGTAGTACAATTCTATGTGATTCTCCTTGCCGGCAATACTGGATAGCTTGTGGGACTTTAGGTATTAGGTCCTGTCCTTTACTAGACTCCACGATGTGGTTCCCCACTAGGGGTTTCAGGACACTTTGTTTTAGAATGTTATAAAAAAAAAAACCCTTTGTTCCCATTTGTTGATCCATATGCAGTGACATGGAGCTGAGATGTGCGTTGTAATATGTCCCAGGTGCTTATCTTGTTACCTCACCATTTTTTGTCCTCATCTATTTATACTGTATACTGTACTGTGTTTTTTGAAATAAAATAATTTTTTCTCTATATTTATTGTTTTACGTGTTGTTCTATATTGGGCTTGATGCTCTGATTTTCTTTGTATTGTTCATTAATATTTAGAGTTGCCCTGGTCTTTATTTTAGACCATGTTTATTTGTGTTACCCCAGGTTTTGGTTTATTTAAATTTATAAAAGCAAAGCTTAAAGGGATATTCCACCATCAGCGAATGTTCTGCTGTGTATAATGAAGAGACACAACTTTGCATTATCTTTCCTGGTTCTTACGGCCTCTGCTTGTTGTGATTTCAGTAAGAAGCTTCATTATGGGAATAGAAATGTGGTGGTCGCATCATGGTGTCACGGTGACCGTACAGCTGTCAGACCTGGGTCTTGCCCTGCAATCATCACATGGCCAAAACTCATTTTTATCCCCTCGTAAAAATCATTAAAATGTCCTAATAAATGACCACAAGCAGAGATCTTAACAACTTTGAGAAGTTGATGCAGTAAATGCATTGGGAAAAAATGTGTAATTTTTTTGTTAGAGAAACATTGAAGCTTTGTTCATACTGTAGTCCGAGCCTTTGTTGGCAGATTGGTTGGAAACCTAGCACTGCATGCGGCACTATTCCTCCAAGTAAATGACAAAAGCCCCAAACCTATTGGACCTCATTAAGTCAGTGGGGTCCTTTAGGCTTCATTAGTATCAATGATAATCCAGCTTCATTAGTTTATAAGAAGTCCACAATGATGGTGTGGTAGCTAATCATGTAGGCCTCACTCAGGCGTCCATTTTTCATGTAACATGTTCTATCCGTGGTATTTATAGGTCATGGACCCATTGTAGTCTAAGGAGATGTTCACATGTCTACATTGTTTTTGTTTGTTTTTTGTTTTTTTGTGGTCCACAAAAAAAATCACAGTGACAAGTCAGTTTTTAATCTGAGTCACAGGTTAAAATAACCCATAGAAGTGTGTATGGGTGACATCCGTGTACAATCTGTGTGCTCTCCGACATTAACCTTACAGTGAGTAGGAGGAGCTTTGTATTTTATTTATTTTTTTCATATCCGCAAATCATTGACCTGATACTGATGGTAAAAATTGAGAAACTGACCAAGTGCTGATGAAAATCTGATAAAACACTGAAAGCCGAATCACTTTTTTTGCAGAAAAATCACTGATGTCTGAATGAGGTCTTATTTCCAGGATCTTGGGCACTTGAGCACATGTCATCTTCACACAGCAGTTGTCATTAGTGTTAGAAATCCAACAAGACCCTTCTTCAGATACACAGATGATGTCTTGGATTTAAAAAACATTATTTTGAACCCCCAACCCTTCACCCCTCCCAAAAAAAAAATGCTGAACCTTTTCGGGTTAGAGATATCCAGTAACATGTCAGAGTCTAGGTGCTGTGCTCTGAGTGACCTGCCCTCCATGCTTTCCAAGGCATCTTCAGAGATTGTCTGAAATAATTTCTAAACGTGGAGTGTGCGTCTCTTCCATCTGAAATCCAGAGAAAGATTAAAGTGACCCTGTCAGCACAGAATGACTGTTCAAACCGAGTACGGACGCTCAGTGCACCCTTGGTGTGGCCAAACAGTTCAGTGCACTTTCCCACCTACTTGTCTTTCCTCGATCTCTACCTCCTCCCTCTAGCGTATTAAATCCAGAGAAGAGCGGAGATAGTTGGAAAACAAGTAGGTGGGAAGTTGCAATTAAAGGTTTGCCACATCAAGGTTGCACTGAGCGCCTGTACTTGGTTTGAACAGTCATTCTGTGCTGACAGTCCCTTTTAAAAATACAAGTCTTCCTAAATGGTACAACTTGCTAGAGATATCTGCGCTGTAGATTCGGAAAATTTTTATGGCCATTGCAATTGTGCTTGGATAGCAGCACTTTTTAGCAGGGCTGTGGAGTCAGTCGGAGCCCATTTTGGTGGAGTTGGAGTCGGTGTTATGGAAATTGAGGAGTTGGAGTCGGAGATTTGGCTTAATGACCCACAGCCCTGCTTTTTGGTCGTCCCAATTTTTTTATTTTTTTTTTCTCTCTTTTTTTTTTTTTTTTTTTTTTTTATACACTCCACAAAGCATCCAAAGGTAAAGAGCAGCAGCTCGTCTGTGTAGACCTACTCCCTCTCTTAACTCTAGACTCAGTGCTTGGCCAGCAGTGCCTTTTATTCTGAATCTCCCCTAATTTCCCCTCCCCGTTTTATAATTATTTTAAATACGTCCCTGTGCAGTTTCACTCTTCCAGACTTTTCATACGTTCAGTCGTAAATTGTGAAAATTTTGCACAAGTATTGTAGACTTTTTATATTGAAAATAAAATTGGAGAACACCATATCTAGTATGACATGTTGCATCTTGATAAAAACGTCACCACTACATAAAACTTCTATTTGTGCAGCTGGTTCCTGATTTACTATAGACTTTCAAAGCACGCCCATGGATAATGCCGCTATACTCTGTTGTGTAGCTGGTCTTGGAGGCATTTCATTTTAAAAGAGAGTTCAAATTACAACAGTTTTACAGAAGTGTTATTATTTCTACTGTTCCTAATGTTTTGTTTCGGAAAGTGCACCAGGGAGATCATAGGAAAGTATTATCTAAATCTACAGCTCCATTTAGTAACCTCATTGTTTTGTAACTCACTGCATACTCAGTCTGAATAAATATTTCAAGTTTCTCGCCCAAAATAGTGTAAGATTAAGGCTATTTTCGCTAAGGTGCACTTGCATTCAGAGCCTTTTTCAAGGTTTTTATAATTTACCTTTTAGCACTGTTCTTGCTGTCATTTTGGGGTGACCGCAGTGGAGTCTCAATGAACCCCAATATAAACATGCAGCATTAGTTGCAAGAAGCGCTGTGGAGTCTGTAAGCCAAGGTCCCGATCCCTCTATTTTTCTGCACTCTGACTCCGACTATGACTCTTTCTCAAATAGCCAATGACTATACACACTTTTACTTTAAAACTTAAAAGCACGCCTGGTTGCTGTGTTTTTGAACAAAAAAAAAAAAGACCTTAAGGCAATTAATTTTTTTAGCTGCATTCCCACGATCAGTTTTTAAATTAATTCTTTTACCTGCATATTTTAGAAAAAATGCAAGGAACTTATTTTACTTAAAGAAGCACTCCCATCAAAGTTTGCATTCTCTTATATATATTGCAGTCATTCCATTATATAGCACTGTGCACTTACAATTTCTCATTTTGTCCTTCTAAACAGTTAATTCTGCTGGTTTCCATTAGGTCTATGACATCACATGATTAAAAACTAACTAGATGAATCCTTGTAAGTTCTATGTAGAAACAGGAGGTCAATTTTTCCTGTACCAGTCATGAGTCCCTGCAAAAGTCCCTGGCAGGGGGAGAAGGGAGCAGCTGTGTCAGGAGTCGAAAAGAGGGATGATAAATGCTGGGACAAGAGACTTCCAGTTTCTACATAGATCAGAAAACGGCAAAGAATTTACTGCGTAGAAAGGCAAATTGAGCAATTGTAAGGACGCAGTGCTATATAACATGATGACTGCAATATATTAAGAGGCTATAAACTTTGATGGGAGCAGTGTTTTGTTGAGTTCAGAAATGGCACAGAAAATCTGCAACATCAATAGCTCATCATGGGAACAAATCCTATGATCCCCAGTGTAAACACTGCGTGAAATGCAACAAGATGCCGAGTGTTTCGTCCTTAACCAGAAGTTGGTAAAGTAAATGGAGGTTGAAATATTTCCTGTTATGATTCGGTAACCGAGGAGGATAACAGAAAAATAGGCTAAGCAACCAGACACACAGAGAGGTTGGTAGCTTAGCGGATTGCAGACCCCTAAACTGACAACACAACTAGAATTAGCCATGGGACGTATCTACGATGCCCTAGACGCCTCGACACAGCCAAAGAGTTAACGAAGCCTAAAGAGAGAAAGGGGAAAGCTAAACTGCCCCGGAGTAGAGCCACAAAGAGCCCCCCAAACATATATTGCCGGTGAGACAGATGAAGCACAAAACACAGGCAGAAAATAGTGAGCAAATGCTGGGGCCCAAACTGTCTGGATAGAACAGGACAGGAAAGGATACTGTCTACAATCCCGCAAAAACCCTAAGAAAAATTCCAACACGTCTGATATGCAAAAATACTGAGGCCACTCGACCTCTCCCCCACTAAATCAGAACTCTGGTATGAACTGGATGCAAAACAGACACTGAAATAACTGGGGACCAGAAACACAGAAAAGACTGACACAAGCTGTGGCAAAGGGAAACAGAGTCCAGCACAGGTCTCCGCAGGGAACCCGGATGAACTCACACCAGCAAGGCAGAGAACAGAGAAAAGCAAAAATGCCACAGAGTAAAACAGACAATGACTTATCTGAAAGATGCAGGACAAAGCACGGAGTAAGCAGACTTCCAGAAGGCTCAGGAAGAAAGCAAAATCACCGGCAACAACTAAGGGAAGGCTGCTCACTTAAATCTATCCAGTCTGTAACATCTGATCTCCAATCATCCTCTTCAGGTGATTGACTTCTGTCAGCCAGACCAGCTCCATTACCAGCAGCAACCACCAGAGGGAGCTCAAAAGCCAGAAGCCAGATCAAAAGTGTTCACAACAATTTCCATTCTAATAATTTTAGCTTTTTTGTTCCACTCTTGTTTTTAGTTTACAAATACTAATTTGAAATTACTGACCAAAAGTAGTGTGACAGTAACCATAACGAGGACCAGTCAGCAGGTAATAAGTGGCCAGTTTTTGCTCTTATTTTGTTCCCACAGCTTCCCTGAGAATTCCGATTTTTTTTTTTTTTTTTTTTTTTTTTTTTAAATCTGCCAACCACTTCCAGAGATTTAGGCCTTCTTATTTAGCGCTATTGTTTTTGCCAAGCAGGCATGGCTTACAGAATAATAATGCAGCATAAACTAAAGACACGACCCCAAAGCATCCTGTGAGCCATGAAAAAAGACCATAGAAATTGGTGCAAAAAAAAAACGTAACACTGGAACCATATGGTTGATTTAAAAAACAAACAAAAAAAACCCGCAATACTCACGGGAACAACTGGAATAAAATGATGAGAGCAGAAACTAGCCACTTTCACCAGGTGACAGGTCCTTTTTAAGGAGACTTTCACACACGCGCATGCCGCGGTCCATGATGCACGGATCATCCACAAGTCTCCTGATCTGAACTCAACAGCTTCATAGTCCTAGGCAGAAATGAGGCTGTCAAATTTGGGTCACAAGGCCTGCTGCCACGACACACAGATGTGTGAATAAAGGCTATGTTTTGTTTTTTTTTGTTTTTTTTACATGAATTAGCAATTACGGTACGTTCAGGTAAAACAAAAATCATGTTCCTATTTTCTGACTTTTTTTTTTCCTTCGTAATAAAGACACATGTACTAAGTTTATTGGATTTAAAGACCGATCCAGGCCTAAAGTAGTTATCAAATCCGATGAGAAACGGCATGTACTGTATGTAAATGGATTTTCCAGAAAAGCGTTCAAATGCTACTGAGAATTTTATCTACAGCACAGCCAGCTAAGCATAGCAGTTGCACAGACAGTACCATAGGAAATATAATTGATGACTATTTTAGATTTGCATTTAGGAAGCAATTAGTCAAATTGTCAAAAGGTGTACATAGCCTTAAACAAATTATGTATTGCTGGTAACTCAGAGCTGAGGCTCAAGTAAGAAAGTTCCCCATAGTCCTTTAAAAAAAAAAAAATTAAAACAGATAAAAATATTTTTTTCAGTATATCAATATAATTACTAAAAGAATATAGCATCTTTCCAACATGAGGGTCAGAAATGCAGCAGTCTAATTTCAGATTCTTGAATCTCTATAAAAATGACTTGGTGGGGGGGGTGGAGGTTTGTATACCACGCAGTTAGTGGTGATCAAACTTAGTCGGATAAGGTGTTATCCCAGCACGCTCATGTGCTGATCGTATTCGAGCACGCCGAAGATACTTTATGTTCGAGTTCCTGCAGCTGCATGTCTCGGAGCTGTTCGACAGCCGCAACACTTGCAGGGATTGCCTAAGAAACAACTGGTTTCTGTCATGTGATGGCTGTGACTTTGCTGTTATTTTCGTCCTTCTCTCAGAATGGGAATTCGGAAGCCTGGTACATATTAATGTGGACACGTGATGCTAGCCTTGAAAAGAGAGGATTTATAGTGGTGTTCAAAAGCATGAGTTAATCACAAAATCTTTACATTAGTCTTTATTTTGATGCATTGGAGACCATGCACACTGTTTTCTAATTGAAAGCCTGAAGAGAACTGTACCATATATACTGTAATTTTTAACTACTTTACAGAAAATAGCAAAAAATTACCATTGGGCTGTTCTAAAAAAAAAAATATCAGTGTCTGTATTTGTCTTTACAAACTCACAATATGTACTTTTTTTTGTGGATTTAGCATTCCTGTGAATCATTTACCTAATATTTAGTTGTTACGCACAGTTTTTTTTTTTTTTTTTTAGAACCAACCAACTTCTGGCGCCTGTCACCTGTTTTTGTAGCCCAGGATGCTTTGACTAGTTCCCACAATGTTTTGACATTTGTTGGCTTTGCCTCAGAAAGGTCATTTTTAATGTCACCCCACAAGTGCTCTATCGGATTAAGGTCCGAGTATTGGGCTGGACACTCCATAACCTCAATTTTGTTGGACTGGAACCAAGATTTTGCTCGTTTACTAGTACGTTTAGGGTTGTTGTCTTGTTGAAACACCCGTTTAAAGGGCATATCCTCCTTCAGCGTAAGACAACATTACGTCTTCAAGTATTTTAATACCCTATTTTCCGGCGTATAAGACGACTTTTTAACCCCTGAAAATCTTCTTAAAAGTCGGGGGTCGTCTTATACGCCGGGTGTCGTCTTATAGGGCGGGTACGGACCAATCGTCATATGGTGGGGGGAGTGGTCCCGATGACAAAGGGAAGGGGGCGTCTCACAGGGAAGGTGTTGGGGTGTCCCCTTATTACCTCATTATGGCAGCGGTGCTCTCTTCGGGTCTCTGTACTGGGTGGCGGTGGCGGCTCTTTCAGCAGCGTGGGGGCTCTGCTGGGGGGCGGCTGTGGCTCTTGGTGCAGAGTTGGGGCTCTGCCGTCATTTCCTGGCAGCTCCATTGCTGCGATGCGGTGGCCTCTGAGAAAATGGCTGCTGCATGCTCAGATTCAGATCTCGTCCCAAGATCTCGGGAGACGAGATCTGAAACGGATCATGCGCCGCCCCCAGCGGTCATTTTACCGAAAGACCTCTGCATCGCAGCAATGGAGCTGCCGGGGCCTCCAGGCTTTGAGGAAATGCCGGCAGAGCCCCGACTCTGCACAAATAGCCGCTGCCGCCCCCCCGCACAGAGCCCCCTCGCTGCTGAAAGAGGAGCCGCCGCCCCCCAGCACAGAGGCCCGCAGAAAGCACCGCTGACACAATGAGGTAATGGGGGATACTCCCAACACCTTCACTGTGAGACGCCCCTCCCTTTGTCATCGGGACCACCCCCCACCATATGCAGATTAGTCCGCACCCGCCCTATAAGATGACGCCCGGCGTATAAGAAGACCCCCCCACTTTTAAAAAGATTTTATAATTTAAATGGAAAAGTTGGGGGTCGTCTTATACGCCCAGTCGTCTTATATGCCGGAAAATACGGTATATGCAAACTGGTCCATGATCCCTGGTATGCGGTAAATAGGTACGACACCATAGTAAGGGCTCATACCCATTTGTGGGAAAAAAAACGGTCCGTTTACTGGATGGAAAAAAACGGTACGATTATATGTAATTGTCATGCGATTTGTATGCGATTTTTTAATTGCTCCATCCGTTTTCCATCTGTATGCAATGTGATTTTAACATGACGTTTTACATAGAGCAGTTATCTCTATGTAAAAAATCATGTAAAAATCACATTGTAAAGAAAAAATGTACACAAAAAGCAAATAATAAATATATATATATATATATATATATATATATATATATATAAATTTATATTTATTGCTTTTTGTGTACATTTTTTTTTGATTGATATATATAGGTCATACACTTCTACATAGTATAATAGCCGCTAATTGATCCCCGGCTATGCTGTAAAATCACACTGACAGCTTTAATAAAGAATAGAAACAATACATATACACACATAGAATGAATATATATACATATATATGATATATATACATACTACATACATACATGTCATTGTGAATATATATATATATATATATATATATATATATATATATATATATATATTGATACACTTCTACATACTGTAATAGCCGCTAATTCAATTGCCGGCTTTTGTGAAATCACAGAACCCGACATGAAATGACACATGGTTTACATACAGTTAACCATGTCATTTCATGAATTTTGATAAATGGTTTTAACTTACAATTACATGAGTGTATGTGTGCAAAATTGCAGACATGTAGGGGTTAATTAAAGGTGTAAATTCGTTGGAAAAAAAATGCGTGGGCTCCCGCTGTATTTTCTCCACTAGACAGACAAAGCAAGCGAGTGGGGGCAAATAATAATAGCCCAGGGAGGGTGCATTTATTTTGTGCCCCCCTGGCTACTAACATCTGCCCCCAGACACCCCAGAAAAGGCAAATCTATAATTAGATTAGCCCTTTCTGGCACTTTGCCCGTCTATTCCCATTGCCCTGTAGCAGTGGCGAATGGGTTAATAAGGGGTTAAAGCCACCTTGCAATTGAAAGGTGACTTTAAGCCAGGTTAATAATTGAGAGTTGTCAATTTGACAACTATCAATTATTAATCCTATTGTATGAAAGGAAAAAAAACACACACATTTATTATTAATCCTTTTAATGAAATAAAGACACAGTTTTGGACCATATTTTATTGCTCAGCTGTAATCCCCTGAATGAATCAGTTCCTTTCCCGGCGAAAGGAGAGGAAGTGATTAGTGTGTGAAGCTTAATTGATTGCTTCCCACTTTCACGTC
Organism: Oophaga sylvatica; assembly: GCA_033576555.1. Lineage (NCBI taxonomy): Eukaryota > Metazoa > Chordata > Amphibia > Anura > Dendrobatidae > Oophaga > Oophaga sylvatica. Next base: position 171,307,159 of record JARQOD010000001.1, on the reverse strand, counting down.
AGGTCAGGGTGACCTGACCTGAAGTGAAAGTGGGAATAAATCAATTAAGCTTCACACATTAACCTGTAACCTGTTAACCCTTTCTGATGGATTACAGCATGGCACCTGACTGTGCATCAGATAGGTAAGAATAATGTTGCTTTTTTATTTTTATTACAGGAAATGGTTTTAGCAGGAAAATAAAAGATGGTCAAAAACTGTTTAATAAAAAATCATTTTAATGAAATTATCAAAGTGTATGTGTTTGATGTTTCTTTCATACAATAGGATTAATAATTGATAGTTGTCTAATTGACAGCTCTGTTATTAACCTGGCTTAAAGTCACCTTTCAATTGCAAGGTGGCTTTAACCCCTTATTAACCCATTCGCCACCGCTACAGAGCAATGGGAATAGACGGGCAAAGTGCCAGAAAGGGCTAATCTAATTATAGATTTGCCTTTTCTGGGGTGTCTGGGGGCAGATGTTAGTAGCCAGGGGGGGCACAAAATAAATGCACCCTCCCTGGGCTATTATTATTTGCCCCCACTCGCTTGCTTTGTCTGGTGGAGAAAATACAGCGGGAGCCCACGCATTTTTTTCCAACGAATTTACACCTTTAATTAACCCCTACATGTCTGCAATTTTGCACACATACACTCATGTAATTGTAAGTTCAAACCATATATCAAACTACATGAAATGACATGGTTAACTGTATGTAAACCATGTGTCATTTCATGTCGGGTTCTGTCTTTTCACAATAGCCGGCAATTGAATTAGCGGTTACTATTAGAAGTGTATGAACTATAAATATATAATATATATATATATATATATATATATATATATATATTTATGTGTCACAATGACTGTGTATGTGTGTATATATTATTATTATATATATATATATATAATAATTGTGTGTGTATTCTATGTGTATGTATCTAGTGTTTTGTGAGCTGTCAGTGTGATTTTACAGTAGCCGGGGATGAATGCCGGCTTTTCAAAGGGACTGGTGCGTATAAATCGGACAGCACTTGCATGGTGCGAGTACTGTGCGATGATTTCTCGCACCCATTGACTTGCATTGGCGATTATTATGCCAAATTCGCACCAAATCGCAGCATGTTGCGATTTTTTTTTTTTTTTTTCTCACACCGATTTCGGCTGAGAAAAAAAATCGCAAATGAGATGTCACCTATTGAATAACATTGGTCAGATTTGAATCCGATTTTTTTTATCGGCTGAATATCATCCGTTTTCGTCGCCAGTGAGTATGAGCCCTAAGAGGAGAAATGCCCATATCATGTTGCTTGCACCACCATGCTTCACTGTCTTCAGAGTGTACTGCGGCTTGAATGCAGAGTTTGGGGGTCGCCTGATGAACTGTCTGTGGCCTTTGGACTCAAAAAGAACAGTTTTACTTTCATCGGTCCACAAAATGTTTCTCCATTTCTCTTTAGGCCGGGTTGATGTGTTCTTTGGCAAATTGTATCCGCTTCAGTACATGTCGTGTTTTTTTTTTTTTTTTTTTTTTTTTTTAACAGTGGGACTTTGCGGGGACTTCTTGCTAAGAGATTAGCGTCACACAGGTGTCTTCTGTCACAGTCCTCACAGATAACTTGAGACTGTCTGTGATCACCCTGGAGCTGATCATTGGCTGAGCCTTTGCCATTCTGGCTATTTTTCTATCCATTTGAATGGTAGTCTTCCGTTATCTTCCACAAAGTTTTACCCTCTCTAATCAACTTCTTAATCAAAGTACGCTGTTGTTCTGAACAAGGTCTTGAAGGAACCATGTTTCTCAGGCTTTCAAGGAGAAATTCATGAACATGTCCTGGCTTCATCCTTAAATAAGGGCCACCGGATTCACACCTGTTTCTTCACAGAATGATTGACCTCATTAATAGATCTCCACACTGCTATTTATCATGAACACCTCCTCTTTTTAATTAATTATTCTAATACACAGACTCAAAAACATGCAGATCATGAATGCGGAGTCTGGTGGTTTTCTTAGAATCCACTGCACCAGCTGGTAAATTGTTTGTTTGATTTGGTAATATAATTTATACCAAAAACAGTGATTAATCTGGTTAGTCATGTTGGACTGCTATAACTTTGAATACTACTATAAGGCTAAAGTAAAAAAGATGACCATAAAAAAATAAATCACTAATAAAAAAATAAATCACTTTTGTTTGCTATGCTTAAAGGGTATGCCACACTAAACAATATCGCTAACGGGATCGCTAAAAAACGTCACTATTTAGCGATCCCGTTAGCGATGTTGTTCAGTGCGGCAGCTTCCAGCGACGAGCTTCCTGCTGTGATCTCGCTCGTCGCTGGAATCGTTCCGGACCCTATTTCATCGCTGGCGCTCCCGCTGGGTAAGTAATCGCTGTGTGGCACCTTTTCTTAGCGATTTAGCGGTACTTTTGTACCGCTAAAGTCGTTAAGAAGATCGCTAACGGCGATAGCGTCGTTAACTATATCGCTAAATGTGGCCGCATTTAGCGATATAGAAACAATCCCGCTAGCGATCTCATTAGTATGCAACGCTAACGAGATCGCTAGCGGGATAGCTTAGTGTGGCAGTACCTTAAGATTCAGTTCTCCTTGAATAAACAGGTACATGGTTTATGTGCAGCGATGAAAATCATGTTTATACAATGGTGAGCTCTTGAGTCTTATCTCAAGCTGTCTGCAAGGTTGTCTGGTATTTTTAACAGCTATTTAGTAATAATTTACCAAGGATCAATTGGATAATCTCAGTGGATTTTTTTCCTGCTTGTGGAACGGAGTGTTAACTGTTTGTACTTAAGGGTATGCCACACTAAGCGAGATCGCAAACAAGATCACTACTGCATCACCATTTATGACGCAGTAGCGATCTCGTTAGCGACTTAGCTGTGTGATTCCAAACACAACTCATCAGCGATCTGTATAACGACCTCTGCGGTTGTTGGGAAAACCTAGTCCCGCCTGCGACGCTGGTAAAGTCGTTCATAAAGGGTGTCACACTCAGCGATTCAGGCTCACCAGCGGGGCACCAACGACCAAAAAACGGCTCAGAATGTTCATAAGCGATCAGCGACATCTCAGCAGGGGCCACATCACTGCTACATGTCACACACAGCGACGTCGCTAACGAGATCGCTACTGCGTCATAAATGGTGACGTAGTAGTGATCTCGTTAGCGATCTCGCTTAGTGTGGCATACCCTTTACTGTATCATGACTGTCATTCCACTTAAATTGTAAACTAGAAAGACAATTGAAAATTGATCCACCACTTTTGTACTGACATCAAGGACTTGTGCGTCCTGAACCCAACTGTTGTGTTCTGAGCTGCCCAGGAACAAAATATCCTTTTCTGTGGCTGTGACTAAAGGTCTCCATGGGCATTAGATGGCTGTGAGCTGAACGATGCTTCGGCCGATAGTTTGGCTGACCGCCATCTTAGCAGTCCCTCCCATACAGAGGAGCGCTTGTTTGGCAAGAGTGCTCTTGTGTCTTCTGTAGGAAAGCCACCAATGGAAATAATCGCCAGATGTTTATTTCCAAGAAAACAATGCGACCGACAGGCTGAAATCGGACATGCCAGGTTGACCACTTACCCATTAATTAGTTGACTGGTGCCCCCATATGCATTTGTGGCAGCTGAACCTGTTGATATTGATGATTACGACCAGCATTGGCGTAATGTGTATCGGGGTCTTTACTGTTGACCCTATATCACAGAGAAAGCGTGTGAGGATAGCCACCACATAGAGGAGCAGAAAGACATTTTCCTGTGAGTGAAGTATGCATCTGCCAAATTGACAAGGTATAGCCACCCGCAAAGTACGAGGAGATGGCAACACCAAAAGGAAATCTGTATACCTTAAGGCCCGAGTGTGAAAGAAACTGTCACATCGGAAGCGGCAAAGGCACTAGTGCCCATTTATGAGACTTATATGCAGTATGGTTGATTTCACATGTTCATGAAATATAGACTGTGCTCACATCACAATACTTGGCTAGAACAGCACGTCTTCTGACCTGAGCGAACTGCTTCATATTGTTCCATGAGGCAGTTATCTCAAGTTATTAGACCCAGTGGCCGGGACCAATAATACAGACCTTGCACCATACATGTTTCATGGATGTATGAAATAAGCCTAACTGAGACTAGGCTGCAAGCCTGTAAGATTGCCAGACAACAGGGTAGCGTTAAAAAAGAGAGAGGTGATGGAGAGAAGGGCTGTGAAAGTGCTGAGGAGACTATGCCTGAAGGTGCTGAAGAGATTACAATCAGATAAATGCCATCTGTCTACCTCTGTTTATTCCAGTTAGGAGCCATCAAACTTGTTACATCTTGTTAGAGTCTGTAACTACCAAGATTTTTGCCTCTTCATGAGTAAAGCTGTTCTTGAACAGTCTCCTTTTCCACCTGCATTCCTTCCACCACTCTGAGAGGGAAATCCCTTTGTCACCAATGTCCACCATTATAGAAACTATGTGCAACGCTTACAAGTTTAGTTCTCTTTTTTATATCAGAGAACTTGGGCCTCTATAGCTGTTAAAGTCTAACTTCACACACATCATTTAAAGGTGTTTTTCACAATGTTTAGGTAAATTGTTTTGACAGTTTGTGTTCGTTTTTTTTTTATTTTTTTTCTAAAACACCGCATGCTTGGGGTTTAATTTTTTAAGGCATTTTCCCTATAGATTGTTCAAAGGTTTTCCTGTAACCCCATGGCAAATTGTAAATAAAATTCCTAATATAATGTCTAAAGCCATGTTAAAACAATGCAATCATGCTGTTTGTTTGTTTTTTTTTTTTTTTTTTGCCGCGATTTTCCAAAATTTTGCATTTAACGCAGCAATTTAGCCATAAATTCAGAACACACCAAATTTGAAGTGTGTGAACGTGCCAAAAGTGGTAGGGCTCCGTTTGCTTAATGTGGGGCATTTAATAAACAACACCTCTTAATTAGTGAGGTCAGAGTTTTCTATATATGAATTGTGCCTCTGAACTTTGCCTGTGTAAACTGTTAAGGAGACAAGAATGCAATTTGTAAATCTTCTATAGCCTTGTGATATTCACAACCGAGCATAAAACACAGATCAGAAAGTGAAAGTTAGACATTTTCCAATTCATTTGAAAAAGTTAACTCCTTTAGAAATTGATAGCAGCACATCTCAGAGCGTGGACAGGGCAATGTCTACTATTATGTAGCCGCCCCAATTATTTTTACAACAGTCTGTACATGTCTGGGAAGTGACTGAGGAGACCAATTGCTGGGGTTTTGGAGAGGAATCTTGTCCCATTCTTGTCGGATGTAGGATTCTAGCTGCTCAACAGTCCTGGGTCTTCTTTTTCATAATGTGCCAAATGTTTCCTATTGTTGAAAGGTCTGCGTTGCAGGTGGTCACTTCATTACACGAAGACTTCCTCTGTGAAGCCATGCTGTTGGGATGGATATGAGGAAAAAAAAAAAAAGTGTTCCAGCTTCTAAAATTCAATTCTTTATTATTCCCATAAAAACATGAAGTTATGGCAATCTCCTCAGATTTGAATGGATGTGCTGAAGGCGCTAATAGCAGCTTACGCGTTTCGATTCTATAGGGATCTTTATTTGTTTGATGAAGATAAGGGAATAATAAAGAATTGAATTTTAGAAGCTGGAACACTTTTTTTTTTTTTTCTCATCTTCTTCAGTCAGGTCACGCCGGAGTCCAGGCGGGTTCTCGTGCTTCTGTGGTGGTTGGTGAGCTGGCTAGGGCTTTCAGCCCAACTTTTTTTCACTTTGTGTTGGGATGGATGCAGCATGTAGTTTAGCATTGTCTTGCTGTAATGTGCAAGTCCTTCCCTAAAATGCATGCTGTCTATATGGGAGTATGTTGTGCAGATGACAAGCTGGATGGTCCATTTTCTCTTGAGTCTGCAGGACACTGGGTTCTTGGTTTTCCATTTTGCGTCAGTTCACTTTATATGAGCTTTGGCCCAGAGATGACAGTAGCGTTTCTGGATCATGTTGATCTATGCTACTTTGCATGATGGAGCTTTCACTTGCATTTTTGAATTGCACAATAAACTGCGTTCACAGACAATGATTTCTGGAAGTACTCCTGAGCCCATGCAATGATTTCCATGACCGAATCATGTCTGTTTTAATGCAGTGCTGCCTGGGGACCCTTAGATCATGAGCATCCATTATTGACCTTCGGCCTAGTTCCTTTCGCACGTGGATTTCTCCAGAATCTCTGAATCTTTGATATTTTGTACTGTAGATGTTGGCATGTTAAATGTTGTTGCAATTTTATGTTGAAGATTTTTTTTTAATTGTTCCACAATTTTTAGCCGTAGTTGTTCAGATTGGTGAACCTCTGACTGTCTTTGCTTCTGAGAGACTTTGCTTCTCTAACCTCTTTTTAATACACGTGGCATGGAGTCTGGTAACACAGACTGACCAACACGATACGACCACAGATCAGTAAATCTTTATTCAGTGAACATTGTACCTAGAAGTTCTTTAATGTGCCATTTTAAGTTTAGAATTTGAATGGTCACGATAGTTCATTCATGTAGCATGGTCCTCCTTGTATCTTCTGGTTTTTACATTTGTCATGCATATTGGCGGTGATTTGCTTTCTTGTAGATGCATGTGTCAGAATCTCTGCTTCAAAGGTATGAGGATAGTCTGGCCGATCAGGTTGTAGAATATACAATGTGACTACACCCATGAACATGAGTCACTCCACATTCTGATGCTAAAGTTATGAAATCGGAAACTTTACACCTGCTTTTTATGTCAACACATATCACGATAGTTTCCAGGACGTAGAGGCTCAGTGAAACTACAAATGATGAACTTTTTTTTTTTAGGCCTGCGATGATGATGCTTCACGTATGTCAGGGAATTAATTGTATGACTACCAACTCCACTATGTAACCATATTAACAGGATTCACCTTTATACAAATGGGTGTGTACCACCAGTAAATAGAGCAGGAAAGTAAAGTCGGAAAAACTAGTTCTAACCTTGTAAATTTTTTCCGTGAAATTCCAAGCAGTGGTTAAATCTTGGTGTAGAGCATCAGATTAAAGGTTCCTACACACATTAGACTAATAGCACTGGGTTCTAATATGTATCGGGGCGTCAGCCAACTGATCGTCTGGTGAGATATTAATTGTGCATGTCCAATTCAGGACTGCTGGTCACATCGTACTTTGAAGCTGTTATCCCAAGTGTCAGTCTCATAACACAGGAGCGCTCAGCCAAGCATCATTAAGCCAACAGCCATTTAATGTGTATAACCAGCTTTAGACTGTTGTGAGTCCGTTTGGGTCGTAGATCGGTTGATAAGAGCTCCACTGCTTCCCTCTGTTGTTGGATTCCCTCCACTTAGAAGGCAGAAGTTATATGTAGGTGAAATGCTGTTTGTGACTTTCTGTGACACTAAGGCTGGGGTCACACACAACGTCTAAAAAATCTGACCGTTTTAGTGGGACGATTATCGCAGCAAAATGTCATGAACAGTCGTCCGTTTGGCATGCGATTTTCCAGGAAAGATGCGATTTAGTCGCATCTGACCATAGTTGTAACATCCGATTTACATCCGACTTGTGAGAATTTATCGCAGGCTTGCAAAACTGACATATAATGGATCCAAAATAATATTATTTAAATCACAAAAGAAAGAATAGATATATACACATAGAACACAGATAATATATTATATATATATATATATATATATATATTTCTTACACTTCTACATACTGTACTAGCCGCTAATTCAATTGCCGGCTTTAGTGAAATCCCAGAAGCCAACATGAAATGATACATTGTTTTGACACAGTTAACCATGTAATTTCAAGTATTTTGATATATGTTTTTAACTTACAATTACATAAGTATATTTGTGCAAAATTTCAGACATGTAGGGGTTAACTAAAGGTGTAAATTTGTTGTAAAAAAACCCCATTTTTTTACAACGAATTTACACCTTTAATTAACCCCTACATGTCTGAAATTTTGCACAAATATACTTATGTAATTGTAAGTTAAAAACATATATCAAAATACTTGAAATTACATGGTTAACTGTGTCAAAACAATGTATCATTTCATGTCGGCTTCTGGGATTTCACTAAAGCCGGCAATTGAATTATATATATATATATATATATATGTGGATTCCATGTGTGGATATGTATTGATTCGATTGTTTATTAAAGCTGTCAGTGTGATTTTACAGTATAGCCGGGGATGAATTGCCGGCTTTTCTAAAGGACACCGGAGCGATTTAATCGCAAGTCACACAGTGTGGTCCGTTTGTAATCCGATTTTTGATCGCTCCCATAGACTTGCATTGGCGATTGTTGACCCACAATCGGTGACAATCGCAGCATGCTGCGATTGCACTCGGACGTTTAAAACGGACCACAAAAAAATCTGATACTGGGAGCTGCTCCATAGATTAACATAGGGCAGACTGCAATACGATTTTTCATCGCATTGCAGTCGTCCGATTTTGTCGCCAGTGTGACGCCGGCCTAAGTGTAAGGTCCACAAGTCAATATATTTTGTGGCTGATAAAGTATACCTCATGAGTACTTTTTACTGTCCCAATGTCTGTGGTGGCACCTAACCGGGTTTCCTAACACCAAAACTTTCCATCTGGGCTAATTTTATATAGAATGAGTTAGTAGACAAGGAGGAAATTTTAGACCATTGATCTTGTAAATGTCAAAACATCTATAAGGCTTGTTTCACACTAGCGTATGGCTGCGCTGCAGAGGGCTGCGGACTTCATCCGTGAAGCTCCGCCCACCGCGTCAGCTCCGCCTATGTCTGCAAGCGGCCTGAGTACCTAGATTTAGCATTAGGTACGCAGGCTGTGCAGATGTATGCGGATGCCGCCGCATGCGTCGTTTTGACGATGCGCCAAACGCAACATGTTGCATTTTGTTGTGGTCGCCGGAGACATTTTGTTCTCCATCTTCTAAGTGTGATTCTCTAATGCGAGAGAATCAGATCACACTATGCTGTCACTCTGGTCAGTTTGATCGGAATGTCATTTGCATAATCGTCCCGATTCCCTCAGAGAGAATCTACGCCGTCTGACCCTAGCCTAACCCCCACTTCCCCTCCACTTAAACTGCTTTTGCTTGCAATAGATGTAACTATGTCACAGTGTAATTCACGATCTTACTGACTTCTTGGTCCTTCTTTATTACAATGGCTTTTGTTGAGTGAGCTACAGTTAGGTCAAGTTGTAGCTGACATGGAAATACTGACATGTTCTCCTTAGACTTTATTTGAGTGCAATAACAAGCATAGCAGAGAATATTGTTTGTGTGATCTTGTTTTCTTGTTTGTTTGTTTTTTTCTTAGAGGGGATGAGAGATAAGGTTGCTGGATCTCGTGTTTTCCTTTCGATAAGTTACATTACTCCTGCAGACAGAATGGATATTCAGGTCTTCTTCTCAATTTCTTGCACCCTATGTGTAATGGGCCTCTAACTGATATTGATCTTCCTATCCATATGCAATACATGTAAAATGTCCATGTCCTGGTTACGAAACTCTGCAAGGTTTACTATAACTATGGAGTTTATTGTTCTGTTGACAATCCCGCACAAACACAGGCTAAGACCTCTTTCACACTTCAGTCGTTCGACGTCAGTCAAAATCCGCCAGTGTGAAAAAAAACTGATCCGCCTTTTTTTTTTTTTTTTTGGCGGATCCGTTTTTTTGCCATTGAATTGCATTAGTGACAGATGGTCGTCCGTTTGATCCGTTGTATTTTCAAAACGGACACTGACGTCTTTGTGTGCGTCAAAATGGCGGACAATGGCGGATCCGTCGCGTTCGCCGTTTTGTATAATGGACGCCTATAGGTAACGGATCCGTCCTCATCCGTTTTTGACGGAATCTGACGACGGACCCGTTATTGTATGCAAAAACCCCATTCTGGGGTCTCTCTCTCTCTCCTTGAAATCATCATTTTCATAGTCTTCATGGATCAGTCTAAAAACGAATTCGTTGCGTCCGTTTTCACACAAATACACCGGATCCGTTATTTTCAGTCGTCTGGCGGACTGGGACTGACGCCAGACGACTGAAGTGTGAAAGAGGCCTAAGTGCCATGTCTGCACCCTCTCCTACACCACTAAAGAAGATTGGTGAGTTCCGATTCTTTACACTGCAGGTGGAAGTCCTAACCTGGATGCACAGCTACACCTGAATAGTTAGTGACCCCAGTCATTTTGGACTAGTTGGGGGATAGTGTTCTGTTCATAGTTTGCAGCTTTTACACCACACCACGTGCTGGCAATCATTATAGTTGGCATTCTATTTTATTGGCGGCTGACCACATAATGTTGTACAATAAGCAAACTATGTTCTTCTGTTGGCATTAGGCAGTGCACTACCATTTATTAGAACAAGTGGTGTGTTATTCTGGCAGGATAAACATGTAAGACAAGTTCCCTGGCCTCCGTGTTGTCTATACAACTTTACACGATTTGGTTTCCTTATTGCCTCATTAATATCTAATAATAAATTGAGAAAGAAAAGAAGCAAGTTGCTAAAAATATAATACATATTGTTGTTATCTATCTGTTCTATTATTTCTAAACACTGTTTTTGGGTGATTACTTTATACCTCCGTTCATACTGCACCCACACACAAATGATACACCATTTGAAAGGTAAACTTGCCCCCTTCAGCAAGAAAATAGCCAAACAAACCACACATCCACGATTTGATCACAAAATACCGTTAAAACATTAATTTTCATAAACCTGCAGTAAGGAAAAGTGACCTGCAGGTGCACCACAGTACCCCATAGCACACTACCACAAAGCTGCACATTTGCGGACCGAGACAGCCACGGGCTGGAAACAAGAGGCCCCTCCGGCCGCACTGTGCCCGCCTGCTCACTGTCTCCGCTGTACTGCGGGGAGTCAGTGCACCATAGACAGGAGCAGAAGCAGAGTGCCGGGAACGGGACCGAGGTGAGTATGTGGTGGTTTTGTCTTTTTTTTTTCCCTGTGTATGGGATGTTTGGGGGGGCACAGGGGGCTATGGGGGTATTATGTAGAACATGGGTGGCTATGAGGTTGACATGCTGTACATGGGGAAGCTATGGGGGTTACATGCTGCACATGGGGACGCTATGGAGGTGACATGCTGCACATGGAAATGCTATGGGGGTGACATGCACATGAGGAGGCTATGTAGTGACATGGTACACATTGGGGAGGCTGTGGGGCTCATGCTGTATATAGGGAGGCTGTGTGGGGCTCATGCTGTGTATGGGAGGCTGTGTTGGCTCATGCTGTATATGGGGAGGCTGTGTTGGGCTCATGCTGTATATGGGGAGGCTGTTTTGGCCTCATGCTGTATATGGGGAGGCTGTGTGGGGCTCATGCAGTATATAGGGAGGCTGTGTGGGGCTCATGCTGTATATAGGGAGGCTGTGTGGGCTCATGCAGTATATAGGGAGGCTGTGTTGGGCTCATGCAGTATATGGGGACACTGTTGGGCTCATGCAGTATATATGGGGAGGCTATGGGGCCTCATCCAGGATATGGGGTGGCTATGGGGCTGTGTATGGGAGGCTGTGTTGGGCTCATGCTGTATATGGGGAGCTGTTTTGGCCTCATGCAGTATATGAGGAGGCTGTGTCGGGCTCATGCTGTATATGGGAGGCTGTGTGGGGCCCATACAGTATATGGGAGGGCTGTGTAGGACTCATGCTTTATATGGGGAGGCTGTTCTGGGCTCAGGCTGTGTGGGGCTCATTCTGTGTATGGGGAGACTGTGGGGTTCATGCTGTATATGAGGAGGCTGTGTTGGGCTCATGCTGCATATGTGGAGGCTGTGTGGGGATCATGCTGTGTGGGGCCATGCTGTATATGGGGAGGCTGTGTTGGGCTCATGCTGCATATGAGGAGGCTGTGTGGGGCTCATGCTGCATATGGGGAGGCTGTGTGGGGCTCATGCTGCATATGGGAGGCTGTATGGGGCTCATGCTGCAAATGGGGAGGCTGTGTGGGGCTCTTGCTGTATATGGTGGAGGCAGTTTAGAGCTCATGCCGCATATGTATGGGGAGGCAGTTTAGAGCTCATTACGCATATGGGGGAGGCTGTGTGGGGCTCTTACAGTATATAAGGGGCTTCATATGATATACAGAAGGGGCTGTACTGGGGTTCAAACGATATATAGGGGATGTCCGCATACTTCTGCTCAGTATTAAGTGATACAATTAATATTAATATAATTATCAATAATATAATTATAATATATCGATATTAATATTGAGTAGAATTAATATCAGCCTATTGGTTTGACCCTCCACAACAGTCATGGTCTCTCATGTGGCCCCTTGGGAAAATTAATTACCCACCCCTGATCTAGACCATCAAAACTTATTCTTTAGGGCCCCGTCACACTCAGCGACGCAGCAGCGATCCCGACAACGATACGGCCTGGCAGGGATCGTTGCTGCGTCACTTTGTGGTCGCTGGTGAGCTCTCACATAGGCAGACTCACCAGCGATCAGAACCAGCGAGCACGCTGGTATCCAATGTACATATCGGGTAACTAAGGGCGGCGCCGCGCCTAGTTACCCGATATGTACCCTGGTTACCGGCTTCCAGCGTCTGCTGTAGAGCGCTGAGAGCCGTATCCAATGTAAATATCGGGTAACTAGTGCCGCACGGTGCTTAGTTACCTGATATGTACATTGGATACCAGCTCGCTGATCGTTGGTCTCCTGCTGACACACTCAGCGATGCGGGCTGGCCAGCGGGAGACCAACGATTAAAAAAAGGTCCAGACATTCAGCGACGATCAGTGATACCCAGCAGGGGGGCTGATCGTCCCTGCGTGTCACACATAGCGAGATCGCTAGCGGGGTCGCTGTTGCGTCACAAAACTTGTGACTCAGCAGCGATCTCGCTAGCGATCTTGCTTAGTGTGACAGGGGCTTTATACATGCAAGGGAGATAAGACATTATCAATTCAGAGCTCTTGTTTGGTTTGTTTGTGACTCCAAGAATCTTCTGCAAAGTAATAGCGAGATGACTGCCTACCTTCGAGTCCAGATGTAATGTATGTGGTACAGTTCATATAGCGTCTTGTGCTTGGGTGCGATGAAAATACTTGAGACACAGGTTGATAAAGAAAGTCTTGTATTGCTTCATACAAATTGGCAAAAATAAACACACAGGTTGCAAACACAGAAGCAGGAGACACAGCAGGCCAGAGTAATCTAAGCTCAGCAATAACTCTCCACAACAGATTCAGATCTTCTTCTCTGTTACCGCAAGTCCATGCAAACGTGAGCTCTCAAGAGCAGAGTTCAGAGTCCACAAGTGCTTCAGAGTTCCTCAGTAGAATGACTGGAGTACAAGGTCCAAGGCTTCAGGAGTCAGAACACAGGTTCACTGCAGGCTAGATTCTGAAGCACTGATTGCTCAGCTGTGGCTGTTTAAGAAGCAAACGGAGAGAATCAGGCAGGAACATGCAAGCTGGAAAACTCCATTTTGACTGAGGGCAAGATAGCTGCAGCAAAACAGAAAGCAAAATGGCCGACGAACAAACTGAGTTTCAGAAACAGATACACAGAACCTTACATTACTCCCCCCTTAGGGACAACCTCCGGATGACCTCAGACCAGGCTTGTGTGGGTACCTCTGATGAAACTGACGGAGCAAGCGAGGAGCATTAACGTTATTGACTGGCTCCCATGAGTTGTCCTCCACTGGGTAGCCCTGCCATTTAATCAGATATTGTAACTGATTTCTATACAACCTGGAATCTAAAATCCTTTCCACCACAAATTCCTCCTGACCATCGACTAACACTGGGTCAGGGCAAGGAGAAGAACGTCCAGGAAACGTATTGGGTGTCGCAGCCTTTAGTAGGGATACATGAAAGACAGGGTGGATTCTCATAGTTCTGGGCAATTGAAGACGACAAGCAACGGCACTTATAATTTTACTGATTTTATAGGGTCCAATGTACTTATGTCCCAACTTAGACGATGGAATCCTTAACTTAAGATTTCTGGTTGACAGCCAGACCAGGTCTCCTACCTTAAAAGCTGGTGCAGGTTTACGAAATTTATCTGCTGCCTTCTTGTACCTTTCCTGAGCCGATTCCAGATTCTCCTTTAGAAGATCCATATTCTTCTGTAAAGTCGTGACTCTTTCAGCCACTGCTGGCAAAGGCGTCTCTATGGAAATCGTGGTAGAATGTTAGATGATAACCTAGATTAGAGTAAAAAGGAGACTGTTTAGTGGAGGCACTCTGAGAGTTGTTGTAAGAGAACTCAGCCAATGGAAGTAGATCCACCCAATCATCCTGTAGGTGGCAGATAAAGCAGCGGAGATACTGCTCCAGGTTTGATTGGTTCGTTCGGTTTGTCCATTAGTCTGGGGATGAAAAGCAGAAGAAAGGTTTACTCTAATGTCCAATGCTGCACAGAAATTTTGCCAAAACCTAGAAGTGAATTGCACCCCTCGATCCGAAATAACCTCATCCGGTACTCCATGTAAGCGAAACACATCTTTAATCATCAAATCTGATGTCTGTTTTGCAGTGGTAAGCCGACACAAGGGATAAAATGAGCTGCCTTTGTTAGACGGTCAACCACCACTAGAATAGTGTTCTTCCCTTGAGAGGTTGGTAATTCCACAATGAAGTCCATAGAAATGGATCCCCACGGGCGGGACGGGGTGGGAAGAGGCTGTAACAGACCAGTTGGTGAAGAGCGAGGTGTTTTGCATCTTGCACAAACCTCACACGAAGTGACATAGTCCAAAACATCCTTCCTACAAGTGGGCCACCAAAAGAAACGAGAAAGAAATTCCTGTGTCTTTAGAATTCCTCTATGCCCGGCTATTTTGGAATCGTGAATGAGTTGCAATACTCTCAATCTGACTGTTTCAGGTATATACAGACGTTGTCCCAGAATCCACACACCATTCTTAAAGACAAGACTTACGTCCCTTGGGGTTGAGCCAAAAAAGAATCCGCATGGTATGCTTCCTTGATGTCTTTAATTAGGTCTTGATGATGAATCACTCCTAGGAATCTAGAGTCAGGAAGAATAGTCTTAGGAGGAGTAATTGGACGTGTCTCTGCTGAGTAAATCCTAGAGAGTGCATCAGCCTTTCCATTGCGCGATCCTGGTCTATAAGAAATAATAAAATTAAATTGGTTTAAGAAAAGATTCCAGCGAGCCTGGCGAGGAGTCAGGCACTTAGCCGACCTGATAAACTCAAGATTACGATGGTCTGTCAGAACGACTATTTGCTGTGCAGCTCCTTGAAGAAGGTGTCTCCATTCTTTGAAGGCGGCAATAATGGCCAACAACTCTCTATTGCCCACATCGTAGTTCTTCTCAGCCGAAGACAACTGCTGGGAAAAGAAGGCACAGGGATGCAAGACATTCTTCTCACCTGTTCTCTGAGAGAGTATAGCTCCCACGGCACAGTCTGAAGCATCCACCTCTATTATGAAGGCAAGCTCTGGGTTGGGATGTACTAGGATAGGTGCAGTGGTAAATTTATCTTTTAGACGGGAAAATGCTTCCTGGGCTTGGGGAGTCCAGGAGAACTTAGACTCTTTCCGGGTAAGTTGGGTGATAGGTGACACTACCTCAGAGAAATTTCTAATGAAACGTCTATAGAAGTTTGAAAAACCCGATGAAGCGCTGTACCTCCTTCACATTTCTAGGACTTGGCCAATCATTGATGGCTTGGGTTTTACTTCCATCCATACTAATTCCTTGTGTAGACAGTACATACCCCAGAAATTGAATTTCGGTCTTATGGAATTCACACTTTTCAAGCTTGATGTAAAGATGATTTTGTCTTAGACGTTCCAAGACCATTCTCACATGTCCATGATGTTCCTCTGTGGAGTTAGAAAAAATTAAAATATCATCCAAATAAATTACCACGAATGTATCCAGGAGATCCCTGAAGATGTCATTCACCAAGTGTTGGAAAGTGGCTGGGGCGGTACTCAGACCAAAAGGCATAACTAGATATTCAAAGTGTCCATAGCGTGACCTGAATGCAGTCTTCCATTCATCCCCAGGTCTAATACGGACTAAGTTATAGGCCCCACGAAGATCTAGTTTAGAAAAAATTTTGGCATGTCGCACTCTCTCCAATAACTCAGGGATTAAAGGCAATGGATATACGGTTTCTAATAGTAACCTTATTGGTTCCCTATAGTCTACGCATGGTCTCAGGATCCATCTTTCTTCTTTACAAAGAATATGGTGCCCCTGCAGGAGATGAAGAGGGGCGTATGAAGCCCTTGGGCTAGATTTTCGTCTATGTACTCTTTTAAAGCCTTCAGCTCGGGCCCCGCCAGGGGGTAGATCTTACCAAAAGGTATCTCTGCTCCAGGCAATAATTCAATTGGACAATCATATGGACGGTGAGGAGGAAGCTGGTCAGCGTTCTTCTTGTCACATAAATCCACATAGTCCTGGTATACAGCTGGTAGTTCAGGGACTGACATGGTTCCTTTAGGAACAGAGCAAGCTGAAATTTTTGGACTCATCTGTTTCTCTGGAAAGTGTAATTCCTTGGTCTCCCAGTTAATGGTAGGATTCTGAGCCTGCAGCCATGGTAGCCCTAGAATAATGGGAAAGTGAGGAGAAGAGATAAGCATAAAGGACAGTTTCTCTTGATGATCTTTACCCATAAGAACCTTTAAAGGCTCTGTTTCCTGATCCACTGGTCCAGAGGTCAGAGAATACAGTTTTCTATCTGTCTGTATCAACCTTTTTCTGAACTTATTCCTGTTTCAGACAATGCACCAAAAATTTCCCATTGAACTGAGTAATCCCCTTCAGCAAGAAAATAGCAAACACCCACTGATCAACCCAGATTTGATCACAAAATACGTGAAAGAAATTTATTTTATTAAACCTGCGTGGAAAAGTGACTGAAGGTGGCACCACAGTACCATGCAACTCCACAAACGAGCATTTGCAGACCGAGAAAGCACGTGTGCTGAGAACTCACGAGAGCCCTCCGGACCGCACTGTCCCCCTCTGCCAACTGTCTCCCTGATGCGGGAGTAGCTGCAAGAAGGGGGCAGTAACAAAGTGCCCGGAACTTGACCCAGGTGAAAACATTGGAGTTTTCCTTTATGATTTCTTTGATTCACTACCCGTGTGTAAAGGAGTTTGGATGGGTCATCAGGGTGCTTGGGTAATTATTCAAATGGTCTATGGGGAGAATGTGTAAGGGAAGAAGGGGTACATTGCTTGCACAGGGCTCTATGTGCATGCGTTCAGATAAACTAGTACATCACGGGATGCATGTAGTAATGGTACAACTGCAGGAGGGATGGGCTCGCAATGGAGCTGTTGAGTCTCTTATCTATGGGGATTGTAGCCTTTGCGTAATGAGATTTGTTGGCCAGATATGATCCTCATGTGTATATGGGGCATCTCCTGGAGTCATGCATATTACTACGGAGTGCTTCTTGGGCTCAAGCTTAACAGGCTGTCTTCCATGCAGTTTGGGACTGAGTTGGGTCATCATATCATGACACTGGGCTCAAGTAAAAATCGGGAGTCAATGGTGTCTCAACCAATAGGTGGCTATCTGTGTATGGAGGCTGTTTGGCCCATGCTAATGTGGTAAGCTTATTCCTATAGTAAGAATTTGTCGTTGCTGTAATGGGAGCTTGTGGGGCATGCAGAAAAAGGAAGTGCTGAGTAACTCCTGAATTTATATGGACGTTCGCTCACTTGCTCATACGTGAATGGGGAACTGTGGATCATGACTGTTGAGGACGGCTGTGTTGGTGCTCATCTCAATTGGCAGGCATCTGGGGATATGTGTGTCGCTCCACTGAAATGGACTTTTAGTCCTGATTGTAAACGGGCTTAAGTCTGCATCTGCAAGGATATTTGCTCATCTGCAAAGTGGTGACTTATGGGGCCTCATTGCAAATCTTGTGAGGGCACTGGTATACTGGAGCAGTTTAGAGCAATGCATAGTGTATGTGGGCAGCACGTATAGAAGCACATTAACGATACTGCGGACTGGATGTGGGTCTTACAGTCATAACCATATGATATACAGAAAGCTTCTCGTCAACATTATAGGGATACCCCATAGTTTCATGCCAGAATTAAAGGATAAAAAAAAAAAAAATAATAAATAAAATATGATTTAATTGATAAATCAAATCACCTTATGGATTGCCCCAAAACGTCTGGAATGGTTGGAAAGTAAACCACTGTCAGACAGTATACAACTGATTCTTTCCACGTCACATCAGCCTTCAGCAGGATCCCACAACGAAAACGTGCTTCAGAAATCGTATGCTGTGTCATTATAGTGCGTCTGTGTGGCTGTACTGAGACCACCAGGTAAAAGAGAGCCTGGTATCCATACAAATCGGGCTAACTAAAGCGCCGCGTGCAAACAGATAGACGGTACCGCAGGCCAGGTCTCTGTAGAGCCTAGACTCATCCAATAATTCAGGTAATCTTCCCCTCTAGTTACCGAATGTCATGAATACCACTCGTGCATCGTTGGTCCCTGCTTCATCAGGATGCGGCTCCAGGGAGACGATTAACAAGGTCCAAGGACTTCAGGAGTCAGAACCGGGTCAGGAGGGCTGATCGTCGCGTGTCACACATGATTGCTAGCAGGTGCTGTTGGTCACAAACGGATCAGAGGATCTGCAGGAACATGCAAGCTGGACAAGCCATTTATGACTGAAAGGGAAGAATCTACAAATCAGAGCCATTGGTGTTGGACATCAAAATTTTGCAGAAAGCAGATACACTACCTTCAGTCCAGATCATCATTATTCCTTACTGTAGACGCCTTATTGATAGTGGGGAAATCAGAGGAGCACTGTGCAACACAACTGAAAGATATAAGAGTTGTTTTAGAAGATCTTGGCGGCATCATAAATACCCACTAGTCAAAGCTAAATCCAGTAAGAATACAGTCGTTCCTGGGCATCATTCCAAACTCTGAGCTTCAAACTTGTCTTTTACTGAGGAGAAAAAGGACAAGAGTGCAGCCCTTACCTTGGCAGCAATAGATGTTACGAAAATGACCTTGAGGAAAGCAATGTCCTTATTAGGAACTCCAACACCCTGCTTCCCAGCGGTGATGTGGACAGAGCTACACATGAGGCAGTTTCAGTGAGAAATATTGTCCACACAGAGGTTGCTAAGACGGTATTTAGAAGGGAAGGTAGCACTTTCTTGGGAAACAAGAAATTCCCTCTTGGTGTTGACAGACAGGATAAACCTAGCATCAGGGGTTCAGTGGATGAAGCCAGTAAGCGACATTATCACAACAGATGCGAGCAGATGAGGTTGATGGGCACAGCTGAGAGATCAAACAGTTCAGGGTTCATGGTCACTTTACGAGAGGGGTCAATACTAGAGGGGTCAATCATCAAACCTGAAGGAATTGTGGGCAGTAGAAAGGGCTCTAAAAGGCTTTCTTCCCTCCTTGGTCGCCACGTCCATGTCATGTCGGACAACCGAACGACAATGGCGTATATCAACCACCAAGGGGAAAAAGGTCCCACTCCCTTATGGAGGCCGCATACAATCTGTTCCATCTAGCACAATAAGACCTTCTGTCCCTAACAGCACTGCACATAAAGGGGACAGAGAACAGCTAGGCAGACCTCCTATGCTGAAACACACTGAAAAAGGGGGAATGGACCCTAAATAACCAGGTGTTTCAGCAATTAGTTCACTTGTTTAGGATTTCCAGAAATAGACTTGTTTGCCAACAAACAGAACAGAATGGGGAGAAGTACTGTTCATTAAACCCAATGGAAAATCCTTATGCAGTAGATGCGCTTCAGGTCCCCTGGAACTTCAGAATGGTATATCTTTCCTCCAGTAGTTTTGATCCCAGCAGTCTTGAGGAAGATCACGGAGGATCAGGCCAGGATGATTTTAATTGCTCCATTTTGGCCAAAAAGGCCATGTTTTTCCCTATTGAGGATAATGTTAGTGTCGGATCCATGGATTCTGCGGGAGATCCCAGACCTTCTTGCTCAAGGTCCAGTTTAACACTCTCCAGTTAAGGGCTTCCATCTAATAGCATGGAATTTGAGAGGGCGTTGTTGAGTCGGAAGGGGTTTTCTCCTGGCGTGGTTTCCACGTTGTTAAGTAGTAAACCCATAACAGCAAACATTAATGGCAGAAAAGGGAACTTTATTTTAGAGTTCTCAGGTAAAGTTTTGTGAAATTAAGCCCCAATCAGTTCATCTTGGCATTCCTCCAGAAAGGGTTTGAGCTAGGATTAGCTATCAATACCTTCAAGGTTCAGATTTCAACCTTGGCACATTATACAATTAGAATCTTGCAGCTAATAAATGGATATCGAGATTTAAAAAATCATGTGACAGATTCAGACCAGTTCCAACTCCAAGGTTTCCCCCATGGGACTTACATTTTGTTTTAGGGGCATTAACCAAAGATCGTTTTGAACTGTTATAGGATCTATCTGTTAAGTATCTTACCTTTAAAAACAGTCATTTTGGTAGCGTTAACCTCGATCCGTAATGTGAGCGATATTCGGGCCCTGTCTGTAAACCCGCCTTATACGCAAAAATATATGAGGATAGGATTGTTTTAAGACTGGACCCGGCCTGTCTTTGCAAAGTAGCCTTAATATTTTTTAGGAGTCAAAAGATTATCCTGCCCTCCTTCTCTAATAATACTAAGAATTCGGGAGAAGAAAAATGCCACAATCTCAACCTTAGAATATCATTGATAGAATACATGTCTATAAATAGTTAGTGGAGGAGAAGCCAGTCTTTGTTTGTAGCCTTTCAAGGTAGCAGAAATGGATATAAAGTGTCAAGAAGTACCATAGCCAGGTGGATCCGGGATGCTATTAGCTTAGCCTACTCTGCTAAACTAATGTTTAGCAGTTCCTGAGGGCATCAAAGCTTTTTTCCACCGGAGGTGTAGCAGTCTCCTGGGCAGAGAAAGCAAAGGTATCTATTGATCAGATTTATAAGGCCGCAACTTGGTCCTCACCCTCTACAGACTAGATCTAACCTTCGTTCCCTGACTTAACCTTTGGTAGAAGGGTACTGTGAGTTGTGGTCCCTCCCAAAGGGGTTTCGTTTCTCCATAAATCTCTCAAATGTGCTGTCATGAGTGAAGGGAAAACACCAAGGTTACTTACCGGTAGCTGTTTTTTCCAGAAAACATGAAAGCACCCATATATCCCCTCCTCCCTTTCTCACTATAAGTGGGTGAATTGATGTTGGTGACGGTTGGGATGCATAATTTTTTTATGAGGTCCTCTCATGCTCTGTACAACTCAACTGATGCTAGGGAGAGGTGACGCCCTTTTATTTTAGTAGGTTTCCTCGGTTGGCGGATCCCTTTCTCAGGTATGCTGTCATGAGTTCTGGAAAAAACGGCTACCAGTAAGTAACCTTGGTGTTTCTGTGTGCTCAGCTTATATTTTAGATTATTAACGTTATAACATATGTTACTGGTCTCGATGAAAATAACATCTGTTCACATTATTTGACATCTGCTGAGTTTTTGAAAATTTCACCCATTTGTCACGATTAGCTGTTTAAAAAGAAATGATTAGTAAAATCTCTTGACTTTGTCTACGACTAGGGTTAACCAATTTAATATATAAAATTCGTTAGATCTACCGGGAAGGGAAATTCTGCCTTACCCCAGGGGTAGGCCAATCTGTTCAACCCCTGAAATTTTAACTTAAACAGTATTGAAACAATGCCAATATCTCTGTGTTATTCCTTGCCCAATAAAGATAGTTTAATGCAATCATCAACACTATATCAATATTATGAGACCTTAATTCTGCAACACCTAGCAAAGTGGGTAACGATAATACAGCCACAGAAAAATTAGAAGTGAGCATTGATACAAACATATCTAGTTCCTTTTCCACTTTGTGTACTCATTTCTCAATTAAAAAAAAACAGGCTGTGTGCTTCTGTCATTGTATTGTACATGGTATTATATATATTGAAACCATGGAGCTGCAATCAACACTGCCCTCTTCGGGTTTAATAAGGCAAAGGTGTTTGTTGCCTATTTAGTCAGTAAATAATCTTCTGCTTTTTCACCAGGGCTTTTTGACAAGTAGATGTTAAACTGCTTAAAATGTTATTTGAAATATTTTTGTAATATTTAATACATTTTGAATACATGCATAGATATAGACAAAATTATTGGGACCCCTTCATATTACACCTATGGAACCTTTCTTGAACTTCTATTTTAAATCCAGTCTATGCTTTCTATTGTATGTACGCTTCAAAAGGGGTTTCAGGATCCAGACCCTTGATAAGCTTAAAATTAAGAGGACAAAAGAATAGTAAAAAAAAGTATGAAAAGTCTACTTATTTTTAAATAATGGAGTTATTCCCTCCTTCTCACACTCCCACCCTTTGAAGATAAAACAGCTTCCACTCTTCTGAGGAGGCTTTCTACAAATTTTTGAGTTTGTATTTAAGGATTTATTTATCCAAAAGAACATTTGTGAACTCTGACACTAATGTTAGACGAGCAAGTGTGGCTCACAATCTTCGTTCAACAATGTAGAGTTATGGTCAGGGCACTGTGCGAACCACTTATGGTAAGTTCTTCCACACAAAACTTGCCCAGCCATTCCTTTTATGAACCTTCACTGGATCACAGTTTTGCTGGAATGGAATAGCGCCTTCTCCAAACCTTTACCACAATGTTGAAAGCTTACAGTTGTCCAAAATGTCTCTGTATGCTTAAGATTTCCCTTCACTGGAACTAAGGGACCTAAGATGGCCCCTAGAAAACAAGAAAGAAAAAATGATCAGCTGACCTATAATCGAGTACGCGGGATCCCACAATCTAGGGGGAAACGCAGTCCATGTAGAAAAACAAAGAAATGGATCCCAGGCTTTATTTCATTCTTTAAAACATAGTATCAGGGCAAAGTTCAAACTTGAGATGGATTATATATCATATCCGAGGGGACAGTCCCTCGAGAAATTCATTAACAAGGTTGATGCGTTTCGAAGCGATGCTTCTTAATCATAACCTGATTTCAAAAGTGCAACGCAAACAAAATATAGAAAACTCTCTCCAAAAAAATCTGATCTCCAATATGGCGCTTCAAAAGTAGTTTTCAACCACATATGGGGTATCCGTGTACTCAGGAGAAATTTCACAACAAAATTTGGGGTCCTTTTTTTTTTTCCTGCTATCCTTTTAAAAATTGGGGGCTAAAAGAACAATTTTGTGGGAATTTTTTTTTTTTTTTCACAGGTTAACGTTATAAACTTTTGTGAAGCGCCAGGGGTTTAAGGTGCTCACCACACATCTAGATACAGTGCCTTGCGAAAGTATTCGGCCCCCTGGAACTTTTCAACCTTTTCCCACATATCATGCTTCAAACATAAAGATACCAAATGTAAATTTTTGGTGAAAAATCAACAAGTGGGACACAATTGTGAAGTTGAACGAAATTTATTGGTTATTTTAAATTTTTGTGGAAATACAAAAACTGAAAAGTGGGGCGTGCAATATTATTCGGCCCCTTTAACTTAATACTTTGTTGCGCCACCTTTTTCTGCGATTACAGATGCAGGTTGCTTGGGGTATGTCTCTATCAGTTTTGTACATCGAAAGACTGAAATTCTTGCCCATTCTTCCTTGGCAAACAGCTCTAGCTCAGTGAGTTTTGATGGAGATCGTTTATGAACAGCAGTTTTCAGCTCTTTCCTCAGATTCTTGATTGGATTCAGGTTTGAACTTTGACTTGGCCATTCTAACACCTGGATACGTTTATTTGTGAACCATTCCATTGTAGATTTTGCTTTATGTTTGGGATCATTGTCTTGTTGGAAGACGATTCTCTGTCCCAGTCTCAGGTCTTTTGCAGACTCCAACAGGTTGTCTTCAAGAATGGTCCTGTATTTGGCTCCATCCATCTTCCCATCAATTTAACCATCTTCCCTGTCCCTGCTGAAGAAAAGCAGGCCCAAACCATGATGCTGTCACCACCTTGTTTGACAGTGGGCATGATGCTGTCACCACCTTGTTTGACAGTGGGGATGGTGAATTCAGGGTGATGAGCTGTGTTGCCTTTACGCCAAACATATCGTTTGGCATTGTTGCCAAAAAGTTCGATTTTGGTTTTATCTGACCAGAGCACCTTCTTCCACATGTTTGGTGTGTCTCCCAGGTGGCTTGTTGCAGACTTTAAACAACACTTTTTATGGATATCCTTGAGAAATGGCTTTCTTCTTGCCACTCTTCCATAAAGGCCAGATTTGTGCAGTGTGCGACTGATTGTTGTCCTTTGGACAGACTGTCCCACCTCAGCTGTAGATCTCTGCAGTTCACCCAGAGTGATCATGGGCCTCTTGGCTGCATCTCTGATCAGTCGTCTCCTTGTTTGAGATGAAAGTTTACAGGGACGGCCGGGTCTTGGTAGATTTGCAGTGGTATGATACTCATTCCATTTCAATATGATCTCTTGCACAGTGCTCCTTGGGATGTTTAAAGTTTTGGAAATCATTTTGTATCCAAATCCGGCTTTAAACTTCTCCACAACAGTATCACGGACCTGCCTGTTGTGTTCCTTGGTCTTCATGATGCTCTCTGTGCTTCAAACAGAACCCTGAGACTATCACAGAGCAGGTGCATTTATACGGAGACTTGATTACACACAGGTGGATTATATTTATCATCATTAGTCATTTAGGACAACATTGGATCATTCAGAGATCCACAATGAACTTCTGGAGTGAGTTTGCTGCACTGAAAGTAAAGGGGCCGAATAATATTGCACTCCCCACTTTTCAGTTTTTGTATTTCCACAAAAATTTAAAATAACCAATAAATTTCGTTCAACTTCACAATTGTGTCCCACTTGTTGTTGTTTCTTCACCAAAAATTTACATTTGGTATCTTTATGTTTGAAGCATGATATGTGGAAAAAGGTTGAAAAGTTCCAGGGGGCCAAATACTTTCGCAAGGCACTGTAGATTCCTTGAAGAGTCTAGTTTCCAAAATGGCCCCACTTATGGGGGTTTCCACTGTTTAGGCACATCAGGGCTCTCCAAACCCGACATGGCATCCGCTAATGATTCCAGACAATTTTGCATTCAAAATGTCAAACGCTTCCACTTCCCTTAATGGTTCTGCCGTACGCCCAAACAGTACTTTTCCACCACATATATGGCATACTCGTAAAAATTGCACAACAAATTGCATGGTGAATTTTCTCCTGTTACCAATGTGAAAATAAAAAATTGAGGTTTGAAGTAAATTTTTTGTGGAAAAAAAAAAAAGTTAAATGTTCATTTTTTTTTTCCTTCCACATTGCAAAAGTTCCTGTGAAGCACCTGAAGGATTAATAAACTTCTTGAATGTGGTTTTGAGCACATTGAGAGGTGCAGCAGTTTTTAAAATGGTGTCACTTTGGGTACTTTCTGTCATATAGGCCTCTCAAATCACTTCAAATGTGATTTACAGTCATACAAATTCAGCATGACAGTATGATTTTAAAACATTTTTAAAATTTTCGCCAAATTTCGGATTTTTTTTTCCACAAACGTAATAAGTCATATCGAACAAATTTTACCAATATCATGAAGTACAATATGTCACAGAAAACAGTTTCCGAATAAGTGGGATCCCTTGAAGTGTTCCAAAGTTAAGAATTGTAAATTTTGGCCTGGTCATGAAGGGGAAAACAGGTCCCTCTTGTTATTATTTATAAAGAAATTAGTACTGTCTTGGTAAAAGAGCCTTTTATCTCAAATTATTTCCGTAGGCCCAGTTTCTTTATGATCTATTTCTTTTTTAAATAAGGGGGCAGCTGCACCTGACCACGTATTTCTCTTATTTTTATTATTGAGTAAAGAACCAACCACATGTGTCTTGGTCTCACATGGTCCCATTAGAATAGATCTCCTTGTTGGTTCCTAAGAGAACTACTACTTTTGAACTTTTTTTCCTACATGGCGAGGAATTATGGAATTTCTCATGTCTTTGTGTGCGGTGTATGGGTGACACTATAACAGCTGATCTCTACCCACTAGCTCAGAGACTACAGTCCATTAGAGGGAATCTCTGGTGTAAAATGTATTCATAATGTCAGAAATAATGTTATTCATCATGTACACACTTGACAGCTTTTTCTGTTTTTTTGTTTTGTTTTTGCACATTTTCATAAATTCCGATCTTTTTCTTTTTTTCTAGGATCAGCAAAGTCTGTACATTGTGTATAAATTTCCAGATCTTGAATGAGTTGTGCATTAATATTTCATCACAACTTGTTCTGTTTGTCATTGTAAGTCCCGTACCTGCAGCTAAGTAGACCTGTCATAAAAGATGTTTGCTCTTGGTAGTTTGAGATTCCCTAGGGTGTGTTAAAGATACCACCCAGAAAATAAAACCCTGTATCCGCAGCTAGAATGAGAAGCTCTGCATTGTAATCCCTCCCTGTAGTCAAGGTCCATTTACAATACAATATTATAGTGCGCATTCCTCGAACACTAGGTTGACAATAATCATGTAAACAGGCAGCGATGATTTTTTTTTTATTATTATTTTGCACAAAGGATCATCTTGTGCAAACAAGCCTTGCGCTGCTGAAAACAATGGTAGCCTCTGCACACATTAATGATCTATTATAGCTCTTTAAGGTGCATCTGAAATGGGGGTAGCATGTTTAAACAGGCTATTTAACGACCGCCAACTGGCTGTACTGTAAAACTAATTCACATTTGTGTATGTGGAATCTGTAGAGTGCTTGAATAGTTTGAGGTTTTAAAGCAAAACCAAAGAAATGGGCCGGCACACCTGTTAGTATAAGGGTAGGTGCACATTCACACTATGGCCATTAAAGGTCCCGTTACACATAACGACTCATCAGCGATCCCGACAACGATATGCACTTGTCAGGATCGCTGGTGTGTCGCTACATGATCGCTGCGATCAGGACAGCGACTATGCCGGTAACAAGCGACGCACGTCGCTTAGGCCTCTTTCACACATCCGGCGGGCGCCTTGCGGCGCCCCCGGCATTTTCCCGCAGCGCCGCATCTGAAAATCTGATGCGCCGCATGCGGCTTTTTTCGCATTGACATGCATTAGCGCCGGATGGCGCCGCATGTCAATGCGTTGCATGCGGTTTTGTCCGGATGCGGCGCAAATGTACATTGCGGCGGCCGGACAAAACGCTGCATGTAACGTTTTGTTTTTTTTTTGCCGGATGATTTCTTATCTCTCCAAGCATCAGAAATCATCCGGCAAAAAACCGCATTTTGGGCGCCGGAAGTGTGAAAGCTTTTCACATGCGGCGCTGCGGCAAAATGCCGGGGGCGCCGCCAGGCGCCCGCCGGATGTGTGAAAGAGGCCTTAGTTACCGGCAGTGTATCTTAGATACTAGCGCGCTGGTGCAGGGAGCTGGTAACCAAGGTACACATCGGGTTTCTAGGCACCGCTCAGCGCTTAGAAACCCGCTGTATACCTTGGTTACCAGCTCCTCTGCATCAGCGCGCTGGTATCTAAGGTACACATCGGGTTTCCAGGTGCCGCCCGCCATGGAAACTCGATGTTTACCTTGGTTACCAGCTCCGGCTGGCTGATCGCTGGTCTTCCTACTGTCACACGCAGCGATGCGCGCTGGCCAGTGGGAGACTAGCGATCAAAAAATGGTCCAGGACATTCAGCGACGATCAACGACACCCAGCAGGGGGGCTGATCGTCGCTGAGTG
This sequence comes from Oophaga sylvatica, assembly GCA_033576555.1. Lineage (NCBI taxonomy): Eukaryota > Metazoa > Chordata > Amphibia > Anura > Dendrobatidae > Oophaga > Oophaga sylvatica. Next base: position 171,279,390 of record JARQOD010000001.1, on the reverse strand, counting down.
TCACACTAAGGCTGCTTTCACACATCAGTTTTTTGACGTCAGGCGTGATCCGGCGTGTTTTTAAAAAAATTGATCTGGTACCGGATGCGTTTTTTTTAGCATTGACTTTCATTCGCTCCGGATCGCGCCTGATGTCGTTGCGTTGCATCCGTTTTGGCCGGATCCGGCGGAAATGTACATTCCGGCGGCCGGACAAAACGGTCACTGCAACGTTTTTTTTTTCTTCCGGACCCGCCTGATAGTGCCTGAATCGGCGCATCAGGCGGCCGGAAATAATAAAAGTCTATGGAACTGGACCAGTCTTTTGTGCAATCCGTCAAAAGACTGATCGGATTCTGGAAATCAAGGACTACTACTAGTACTAACTACTACTACTACTACTACTACTACATTTTCCACTGTCTCCGGACATGCAAAACTTCTTTTTCCGGGTTCAAAAGTTCAGGTCGGATCCAGCAAAAAAACTGATCCGTTGCTTCAGTTTTTTTCATTTCAGCGCTGGATCCGTCCCTTCAGGTATTCGACGGATTATGCCTGACACAAAAAAACTGATGTGTGAAAGTAGCCTAAGCGAGATCGCTGGCTAGATCCCTGCTACGTCACAAAATCGGTGACGTTTCAGCGATCTCGCTGGCGATCTCGCTTAGTGTAAAGGGGCCTTAACCCCTTAACGACCGCCGATACGCCTTTTAACGGCGGTCATTAAGGGTACTTAAACCACAGCGCCGTAAATTAACGGCGCTGTGGAAAAAGCCTATAGCGCCCCCCAGAGTCGGATTTTCTCTGGGGTCTCGGCTACCGGGTTAGCCGAGACCCCAGAGAACATGATTCGGGTCGGTTTTTACCGACACCGCTTTTGCGATCGCCGTTATTAACCCTATAATGGCGATCGCAAAAAAAAGCTATTTTCCCATTAATTTCTCTCCTCTCTGATGTGATCGCACATCAGAGGGGAGAGAAATGGGGTCCCCGGGACCCCCGATCAGCCCCCCGTGCCTCCCGGTGTCCCCCCAGGCCTCCTGTGGCTCCAGCAGCTACCGGCGTCCTTTTCCGGTAAAAAAAAAAAATGGCGGGCGCATTCGCAGTGCGCCCGCCGAGCCGGATTTTCTCCGGGGTCTCGGCTACCAGTGGTAGCCGAGACCCCAGAGAACATAATCAAGGTCCGCCCCAGTCCCCCCGCTTTTGCGATCTCCGGTATTAACCGTATACCGGCGATCGCAAAAAAAAAAAAAAAGACGCGATCCCTGCCTGTAATTTCTCTCCCCTCTGATGTGATCACACATCAGAGGGGAGAGAAATAGGGTCCCCAGGACCCCCGATCCCCCGCCGGTACCTATAGCTGGTCCCCCATGGCCCTCTCTGCTCTCCTGCAGCGCCCCCTGTCTTCAGATCCTCTAGCGTCTTCACCCTGTAAAAAAAAATGGCGGGCGCATGCGCAGTGCGCCCGCCTACTCTGCCTGGCGGCAGATTCAAAAATGAATGACTTCATTCATTCTGTAAAAGTACATTTTGATCACTGTGATAAACTATCACAGTGATCAAAATAGCAAAAACAGTACATAACCCCCCTTTGTTAGGGACATATAATAAAATAAAGAAATTTTATTTATTTTTAATTTTTCATTAGGGTTAGAGTTATAATTAGGGTTAGGGTTATAATTAGGGTTAGGGTTACAATTAGGGTTAGGGTTAGCATTAGGGTTAGGGTTAGCATTAGGGTTAGGGTTAGGCTGGGTTCATACTGCACTATGGCAGTCCGTTAAACGGACTGCGTTACACCGCGGTGTAACGCAGTCCGTTAACGCTACCATTCACCCCCATTTGAGGGCGCATCGCGACGCATGCCGTAAAGCTGGATAGTCTTCTCTTTTTCTTTTTCTTTTTCTCCTTACCCTCTTTTGTCTTTTGTTTGGTTTTGTTCCCATCTTTCTCTTTTGTCATACATCACTTCCTCTTTCTCCTTTTTTCATACCCCAGATTGTCCCATTTTTCCTCTTTTTATCTCTCCCTCTTTATTTACCATCCCTCTTTATCTGCCCAATCATCCTCTGACCGCATTTTATGACCCTTTCACTAGGGCTTTCTCCTTTTCCCTTTTCCCCTTATTCGCTCTGCGCAGGCGCTACACATTACCACGTCTTCATGTCTCACGATCATGTGATCTCTTTTCCTTTGTCCCTTCTGCGCATGCGCCACCCTTCACCTGCGTCATTTGACGCTACGACAGAGGCGTTCTTAAACCCGGAAGTGCGGCGCTTTCAGCGTCCTACTCCCGGTTCTGACCCACGTGCATGTCCTCTCGCCACTTCAGGTATTTGCTTTAATCTTTGCCACCGGCTCTTTTCTATTTTTCTCTGCCGCTTGTGCTATTTTACTTTTGTGGTAGTCCTGACAATTTCTTATTGCTCCTATTACAGCGCCCCCCCTTTGCTACTGTTGTAGCTTGCAACGCTGTTTTCCTCTCAGATTGCGGTCAACTACTAGGTAATCACCCTACATAAATTTTTTTGGTAGATGTTCCCTTTATTTTTTCCATCTCTCTTTCTACTCCTTCATTTTTATTTTTCAGTAGGCGCCTATCTCTTGAAGTCCTTCTCTGCATCCTTATACAGGTATTTCTTTTTTATTACACTTGTACTTTTCTCTACTTGTATACTTTTGTATTTTCATTTTTTATCTTTCCTTTGCCTTTTTTCTCGCATTTAGCGCTTTTATACGGCTACATTGTGCCACCAGCGCCGGATCCTTTATTCACTTGTGCTATAACTCCAGGTATTACTACCACTATTTTTCTATTTTTTCTATTTTTATTATTTTTTATTATTATTTTTCCATCTTTTTCCTCCAATTTTTCTTTTTTTTCTTTTTTCTTTTTTCTATATATAGCATTCTTTTGTCACTTAACCCTCTCTGTTGTCCTCTTTGTGTGTTTTTTTATTCATCCTTTGTCTCTCCTCCTTTGCTGATGCCTGCCTTATTCCTCTATGGCCCTACTCCCTCCAATTTTTGTGGGGTCACTCTCTGGGTTGCTTATATTGTCTCACTAATCTCTGATTATCTCATTACAGGTGTATTATCTATCCCTATGATTGACTTTTCGGTGTGCTAGGTCTCACCTTTGTACCTTCTGACATTTGGCCGATGTCTACCGTTATCTTGTTATAGATATGTGTTCCTCTACGATACTAGATATCCTCACTGAGCACCTCTGGATATTAGGCTATTTAAAGACTTTCAACTTTGTTATCAATAGTTACATTGTTCTTGTATATATTTATATTCCTTGTGTTCATTTTGTTGCATTTTTGTTATTTTGTTGTTTTTCTTACATTGTTTTTCTTACATAGTGTATGGATAGTAATCTTATTATTTTTTTCAATATTTTTCAGTTATCTCTGTACATATTATCTGAGGAAGGCTGTTATATTACGGCCGAAAACGTTCATGTATTGTGTACACTTCTGTTTTTCACATATGGATGCAAATTAAAAGGAAAACCACAAGCAACTAACATCTTCTCCATTATTCATTCCTACTGAGTGCCAAGTCCTTCTTTGCATGCCGTAAAGCGGCATGCATTCGCGACGTGCCGTCATTCAGTGACGGAGCCTCGGACGCGGGCTGCAGCGCCTGGGCTCCGTCACCGCTAGCGCAGATGAATCATCTGCTGATTCATCTGTGCTAGCGGGTATAGCATAACACGATCGCGTTATGCTATACCGTTACCAGCCCGTCAACGCTATGTGTTGAACGGGCTGGTAAAACGCAATATGATCCTAGCCTTAGTGTTAGGGTTATAATTAGGGTTAGGGTTGGAATTAGGGTTAGAGTTACAATTAGGGTTAGGGTTACAATTAGGGTTACAATTAGGGTTGGGATTAGGGTTAGGGTTGGGATTAGGGTTAGGGGTGTGTTGGGGTTAGGGTTGGAGCTAGAATTGAGGGGTTTCCACTATTTAGGCACATCAGGGGGTCTCCAAACACGACGTGGCGTTCAAAAACTCAAATGGCACTCCCTCTCTTCCGAGCCCTGCCGTGCGCCCAGACAGTGGTTTACCCCAACATATGGGGTATCAGCGCACTCAGGACAAATTGCACACCAATTTTGGGGTTCTAATTTCTCCTGTTACCCTTGGGAAAATAAAAAATAGCTGGCTAAAAAAATCATTTTTGAGGAAAAACATTATTTTTTATTTTCACGGCTCTGCGTTTATAAATTTCTGTAAAACACTTGGGGGTTCAAAGTGCTCACCACACATCTATATAAGTTCCTTAAGGGGTCTGGTTTCCAAAATGGGGTCACTTGTGGGGGTTTCCACTGTTTAGACACATCAGGGGGTCTCCGAACACGACGTGGCGTTCAAAAAGTCAAATGGCGCTCCCTCCCTTCCGAGCCCTGCCGTGTGCCAAAACAGTGGTTTACCCCAACATATGGGGTATCAGCGCACTCGGGACAAATTGCACAACAACTTTTTGGGTCTAATTTCTCCTGTTACCCTTGGGAAAATAAAAAATAGCTGGCTAAAAAAATCATTTTTGAGGAAAAAAATTGTTTTTTATTTTCACGGCTCTGCGTTTATAAATTTCTGTGAAGCACTTGGGGGTTCAAAGTGCTCACCACACATCTAGATAAGCTCCTTGGGGGTCTAGTTTCTAAAATGGTGTCAGTTGCAGGGGGTTTCTACTGTTTAGGCACATCAAGGGCTCTGCAAACACAACATGACACCCGCAGAACATTCCATCAAAGTCTGCATTACAAAATGGCGCTCCTTCTCTTCCAAGCTTTCCCATTCGCCCAAACAGTGGTTTCACCCCACATATGGGGTATCAGCGTACTCAGGAAAAATTGCACAACAACTTTTGGGGTCCAATTTCTCCTGTTACCCTTGGGAAAATAAAAAAAATAGCAGGCTAAAGAATAATTTTTGAGGAAAAAAATGATTTTTTATTTTCACGGCTCTACGTTATATACTTCTGTGAAGCACTTGGGGGTTCAAAGTGCTCACCACATATCAAGATAAGTTCCTTAAGGGGTCTAGTTTCCAAAATGGTGTCATTTGTGGGGGGTTTTCACTGTTTAGGCGTATCAGGGGCTCTCCAAACGCGACATGGCGTCCAATTTCAATTCCAGCCAATATTGGTTTGAAAAAGTCAAACGGCGCTCCTTCCCTTCCAAGCCCTGCCATGCACCCAAACAGTGGTTTACCCCCACATATGGGGTATCAGCATACTCAGGATAAATTGCACAAAAACTTTTGTGGTCTAATTTCTCCTGTTACCCTTGGGAAAATAAAAAATTGGGGACTAAACGATCAGGTTTGTGGAAAAAATATGATTTTTTATTTTCACGCCCGGGCGTTATAAACTTCTGTGAAGCACTTGGGGTGCAAAGTGCTCACCACACATCTAGATAAGTTCCTTAGGGGGTCTAGTTTCCAAAATGGGGTCCCTTGTGGGGGGTTTCCACTGTTTAGACACATTAGGGCCTCTACAAACGCGACATGGCGTCCAGCCAATTCTGCGTTGAAAAAGTCAAACTGCGCTCCTTCCCTTCAAAGCTCTACCATGCACCCAAACAGTGGTTTACCCCAACATATGGGGTATCAGCATGCTCAGGACAAATTGCACAAAAACTTTTGGGGTCTTGTTACCCTTGGGAAGATAAAAATTGGGGTGAAAAGATCATTTTTGTGGAAAAAATATGATTTTTTATTTTCACGGTTCTATGTTATAAACTTCTGTGAAGCACTTGGAGGCTCAAAGTGCTCACTACACATCTAGATAAGTTCCTTAGGGGGTCTAGTTTCCAAAATGGGGTCACTTGTGGGGTGTTTCCACTGTTTACACACATCAGGGCCTCTACAAACGCGACATGGCATCCAGCCAATTCTGCGATGAAAAAGTCAAACGGCGCTCCTTCCCTTGCGATCTCTGCCGTGCGCCCAAAAAGTGGTTTACCCCCACATATGGGGTATCGGCGTATTCAGGAGAAATTGCACAACAAATGTTGTGGTTCATTTTTTCTTTTAACACTTGTGAAAATAAAAAAAATTGGTTCCGAAGTAAAGTTTTTGCAAAAAAAGTTAAATGTTAATTTTTTCCTTCCAAATTACTTCAGTTCCTGTGAAGCACATAAAGGGTTAATAAACTTCTTGAATGTGGTTTTGACCACCTTGAGGGGTGCAGTTTTTAGAATGGTGTCACTTTTGGGCATTTTCTATCATATAGACCCCTCAAAGTGACTTCAAATGTGATGTGGTCCCTAAAAAAAAAATGGTGTTGTAAAAATGAGAAATCGCTGGTCAACTTTTAACCCTTATAACTTCGTAACAAAAAAAAAATTTTGTTCCCAAAATTGTGCTGATGTAAAGTAGACATGTGGGAAATGTTATTAAGAAATTTGTGTGACATATCTCTCTGATTTAAGGGCATAAAAATTAAAAGTTTGAAAATTGCTAAATTTTCAAAATTTTCGCCATATTTCTGTTTTTTTCATAAATAAACACAAGTCATATCAAAGAAATTTTACCACTAACGTGAAGTACAATATGTCACGAAAAAACAGTCTCAGAATCAGCGGTATTCGTTAAAGCGTTCCAGAGTTATAACCTCATAAAGTGACAGTGGTCAGAATTGTAAAAATTGGCCCGGTCATTAAGCTGCAAAATGGCTCTGTCACTAAGGGGTTAACAGACAGACAGAACCTAGGGTACAAATAATGAAAAAATGCCATGCATTAAGTAAATAATATCAGTGCATATAAATAAGATTTTGATCAAAATAGTGAAAAAGTCACCTGACCGGGATAAGGTGTACCAAATGGAACAGACCCTTGCTATGTACAAGCAAACCTCAGACTACGTGGGTTGGGGGGGCAGAGCAGGACTCAGACCTGACTGTTTCACACAAGGCTTAAAAGTCTCCTCACCTTTTTATGGCAGGTTTTACATGTAACTCTCCATAAGGGAAAACGTCACCCCTTGGATCCTGGTCAGACGCCTCTCACCCAGCCAAACCAGTTCTCACACTTTGCCCTCACGAGGGGCAGTACCCCGAATTACAGTGTCTGCAAATTGAGATTGCTTGGCTTTTATCCTAAGGCTAAGTTCACACGTTGCGTAATTGCCGCGGAAATTTCCGCGGCAATCCAGCACTTCTCTGCCGCGGGAAATACGCATTTTTTTTTGTATGCGTATTCCCGCCAGAAACTAGCGTTTTGCAAGCGTAATTAGCTTGCAGAATGCTAGCGTTTTCCTAGCGATCTGTAGCATCGCTTGGAAAACTGATTGACAGGTTGGTCACACGAGTCAAACATAGTGTTTGACAAGTGTGACCAACTTTTTACTATTGATGCCGCCTATGCCGCATCAATAGTGAAAAGATCTAATGTAAAAATAATAAAAAAAATAATAAATAATGATATTGTCACCTTCCAGCGGCCCCCGCAGCCTTCCCGCCTCTCAGCGACGCTCCCGACCAATCGCGTTCCCAAGGATGCATTGCAGCAGACCCCAGATGACGTAGCATCACGCGAGACCGCTACGTCATCTGGGTGATTCTCGCAAAGGACTCCTGGGACCGGGAGCGTCGCTGAGAGGCGGGAAGGCTGCAGGGGCCGCCGGAAGGTGAGAATATCATTATTTTTTATTTTAATTATTGTTTTACCAGGGATATGGTACTCAGGGCCTGGAGGAGAGTCTCCTCTCCTCCAGACCCTGGGTACCATCGCACATGAACCACTTACATTCCGCATAGCTACATGCGGAAAGTAAGTGGTTCAATGCATTCCTATGGCGGCGATTCCGCTGAGATTACGCAAAATTAATGAACATGTTGCTATTTTTTCCGCAAAGCGTTTTTTCAGCTGCAGATGAAGGAAGGGAGACACACCATAACTAGTGGGTAGGCGGAGCCCCAGATAGGATCAATACCTCAGATTAGAAAGCGTGTTGACCGGCCCCTCCAGCTCGGGCTCCTCCTACTCAGCTCTTCAGTCTAAAATTTGAGGTCTCAGAGGACGGTCGCTGCTGGAAGCAGCTCCTCAGAAGATTTTATTATTTTTTATCGGACAAGAGACTTGGATCACCAGAGTGGTCTAGAGGTCTCAGGGGTCTCAGCGCTGCTGGACCCCAACCTCTCCCTTGGCGGATCTGTATTACCCTAATGGTGGTCCCTGCAGAACCCTGCCGGCCCGGGGGGATGAGGATGGCTTCCCTGGCGGGGGCGCAAACCGCGCACAGGGGTCACTGCGTCACCCACCCTGGTGGGAAGCATGGGCATAGCGCCAGAAACCCCTGGGGGTCACTGTGGCGCTCGGCTGGTGAGTACCTCACATTTTTACCTCACATTTTTATTAAAGTGTGTGTGAGTGCTTTCAGCGGCTGTTGCGGCAGCCGCTGTTACTTGTGAAATACATGTTTGGTGACTGTATTCTGTCCGCAGGCAGACGCCTGCAGGACACGGGGGAGCAGAGAGCGAAGGAGTTCGCGCTCTTTTTTTGAGCCGGCGGGGGCGTGGCTTCACGCTCCCGGGCTTTTCTGTCACAGAAGCGCGCGATTAGGCGCTTCTCTTCAGATTCCTCTCAGCGCGGCGGCCATTACAAAAAGGCTCCACGGGCTCCTTCCTGCTCCGCTCATCCCGTATCACATTTACATCACCGCGACCAGCTGGGTGAGTGATAACGCTCTCACCCCCACAGCGCAGAACCTATCTGTAGAGAAAATACAGATAGCGTTATCTTGCAGCTGCGGTCTTATATAGAGACCTTATTTTGCCATGGGACTCGCACACCCCTTCTATTAATAAGGGAGTAGTGGGGAGTCGGCGATATTAACCCCTTTTAAAGGGTTAACCTTTTCAACAGCCGCACAGGTTCTATCCCAGTTTGGGGTCAGAACTTGTAAGAGTTAATTATATTGCTGAATATTCAGCTGATACAGCTGGGGTAGCTCTCTCACTAAGGGCTTTAACCCTTCAGCGTGCTTGCTGCGTTCGCTTGAGAAGCCACACTTTTTTTCATAATTGCTGACAGGCTTTGACCTGCCTTATACTGTGTAAGGGCATGTCGGAACAGGGTCCAGAAGGTGCGGACCGTGTGCCAAATCTGCTTCAGAATCAGTCACGCGAGTCTGATACACAGGCCTCGACGTCAAGCGCAGCAATTGGAGGTCACAGCGATGCCAAATTGGATGCCATCGCTCGCTCTATTGATGGCCTTTCTGACCTTTTAGGTCATTGGGTGTCAGCTAGATCCTCTCATGGAAGGAAGCGACACAGGTCGGTTTCATCATTTCCACGTAGCGAATCAGACCTCTCTGATATGGAATGCGGTCAGGGTTCCCCTTCAAATTCAGATGGGGAGTTATCCGGTTCAGATAAGGATCGGCAGGGACATTCTGTCTCTTTAGACCGAACAGAGGCTTTTATTGAAGCCATGAGGGAGACGTTACAGTTGCCGGAGGAGGTAACTACACGTCCTGGTAAGTCACCTCGAATGTACCAAGAGTACCGTAAGTCACGAGCGACATTGCCAGCTCTAGATGAGCTTAATGAAGTAGTGGAGAAGGAACGCCTGTGTCCAGATAAACGTTTTCAAGGAACACGTTTTTTGACGCACTATATCCGTGTTCTATGGAGTTGACGGATAATTGGATTTCTTCTCCTGAAGTGGATGTTCCTTTATCCCAGCTTAGTAAATCCTCATTGCTCCCTGTTAAAGGGAAGGCGAGTCTGCAGGAACCGTTAGACAGAAAAACGGAGATGCCAACTACGAGGCCTCGGGTCATGGATTCAAAGCGGTGCTAGGATCCATGTGTGCTTGTAGGGCTTCCCTGTGCTGGTTGGACCGTATACGAACGGCGTTGCAAAATGGATCTCCGTTATCCGAGATAGACGGACTTCTCGGTTTATTGGAGACTGCAGTTTCTTATAGCTATGATGCAGGTCTGGATACTGCATCTCTGTTGTCCAGGGCGCAAGCTTCGGCGGTCACAGTCAGAAGAGCACTGTGGCTTAGACAGTGGACTGGGGACGCAGTGTCAAAACAAAGTTTGCTGTCTCTAGACTACAAGGGTAGTCAGCTTTTTGGATCTGATCTTTCAGAGCTGATTGCCAAGGCAAAGACGAAAGAAGCAGCCTTACCACAGCGAAGGGCTACGGCTTCTGCGCCTGGCAGGACTGGTGCCGGTGGTGGCCGGCGATCCTTTAGTTCCAAGGGACGATTCGGTCAGTCCTCTTGGGGATCGGGTCGTCCCTCTTTTTCGGGAAAAAAGTTTACTCAGAAATCCCGTACTCCCTGGAAATCAAGTTTCCGTCAAGACAAGCGGGAGACTGACAAGAAGCCCGCCAAGGCGGACTGACGCCAGGTTTCCATTCGAGGGCTCTCGAGTGGGGGGTCGCCTGCTCCAATTCAAAGTGACTTGGGTTTCCCGCGTTCCGGACACCTGGGTAACGCGGGTAGTGTCGGCAGGCTATTTCATAGAGTTTTCGTCTCGACCTCCGGACAGGTTTTGCCAGTCTCGCACACCGTCAGAGCCCGAGTTAATTAACGCTCTGCTGCGAGAGGTCGACTCCCTTCTGCAGAAGGGTGTGGTAATACCGGTACCGCCGGAGGACCGAGGAAGAGGATTTTATTCCAATCTTTTTGTGGTTCCCAAAAAGGACAAATTTCGTCCTATTCTGGATCTCAAAAGATTGAATCGGCATGTCCACACCCAAAAATTCCGCATGGAGTCACTTCGCTCCGTGGTGGCGGCCCTGTCGCAGAACGATTTTTTGGTGTCAATCGACATTCGCGACGCATGTTCCCGTCGGAAGGACTCATCAGCGCTTCCTTCGTTTTGCCATAGGTCAGGACCATTACCAGTTTGTGGCTCTGCCATTCGGCTTGGCCTCGGCGCCCAGAGTTTTTACAAAAATTCTGGCGCCTCTCATGGCAATTCTTCGAAGACGGGGTTGCGATTTTTTTCCCTACCTGGACGATCTTTTGATTGTGGCATCCTCAAAGGAGGAGGCGGTGACGGCTCGCAACCTATCCCTTCAGCTCCTGGAGGATTTCGGGTGGCTGGTCAATTGGGAGAAGTCGTCTCTGGAGCCGTCTCAGTCAATCCTGTTTTTAGGGATGCATTTCGACACGGTACGGGCAGTGGTGTCCCTACCCCCAGACAAGCGGACATGTCTACTTCGACATGTACAGACTATGAAGTCTTCGACAGCAATGTCCCTTCGGAAGTGTATGCGCCTCCTGGGTTTGATGGTGGCGTCCATGGAGGCACTTCCGTTTGCCCAGTTTCATTCCAGGGCCCTCCAGAGGCTCATTCTGAGTCGTTGGGATCGATCACAGGCTTCGCTGGATTGCAGCGTCATCATCTCTCACAGGGTACGGGAATCCCTAGAATGGTGGTTACGTCCAGAAGCGTTATCCCTGGGGAAATCTTTCCTCCCTCCGAAGTGGTCGGTCATAACCACCGATGCCAGCCTGACGGGCTGGGGGGTGTCTGGAACGACCTTTGGATCCAGGGAGTATGGTCATCGGAAGAGTCTATTCTACCGATCAATATCTTGGAATTGGGGGCAATTTTTCTTTGCCTCCAACACTGGACGGTCCCTTTGAGCGGTCTGCCAGTCCGAGTGCAGACAGACAACGCGACGGCGGTCGCGTATATCAATCACCAAGGCGGGACGAGGAGTTCCAGGCTCATGATGGAGGTGTCTCGGATCCTGCTATGGGCCGAGACCAGGGTTTCAGCCATCTCTGCGATCCACATTCCAGGAGTCCAGAATACCACGGCGGACTTCCTCAGTGCGAGAAGATGGATCCTGGAGAATGGAGTCTCCATCCGGAAATGTTTGCACTACTGTGCTCCCGTTGGGGAACCCCCCAAGTGGATTTGATGGCATCCAGGTTCGATGCCAAACTACCAACCTTCATATCCAGGTACAAGGACCCGAAGGCTGTGGCGGTGGATGCTCTAGTAGCTCCGTGGGACCATTTCGAACTGGTCTATGTGTTTCCGCCAATTTCCTTACTTCCTCTGGTGCTGCGTTGGATCAGACTGGAGAGAATTCCGGCTATGCTGATAGCCCCGGATTGGCCAAGGAGGACGTGGTTCTCGACACTGGTGTCGCTCTTGGCGGCTCCGCCATTTCCACTTCCTCTTCGCCCGGACCTGTTATCCCAGGGGCCCGTTCGTCATCCGGACTTGAAGTCTCTACGTTTGACGGCGTGGCTCTTGAGACCGAAATATTGACCCGTAGAGGTTTCTCAGCTGCAGTCATTGCCACTCTGCGAGCTGCTAGAGGTCCGGCCACTACTAAGATTTATCACAGAACTTGGGAAGCCTTCTTTTCGTGGTATTCGGGTTCCTCAAGGAATCCGAGGATTTTTTCCATTCCCAATCTGTTGGCTTTTCTACAGTACGGGTTGGACAAAGGTTTAGCAGTTAGCACTCTGAAGGGTCAGGTTTCTGCTTTGTCCGTGCTTTTTCGGAAGGCTATCGCCTCGCGTAGGGACGTGCGTTCTTTTTTTCAAGGAGTAACCCGTCAGTTTCCACCGCGGAAGGCACCTGTGTCTCCTTGGAGACTCAACCTTGTCTTGGAGGCTCTTCAGCATGTGCCCTTTGAGCCTATGGGTTCTACTAGCCTTTCGTTACTTTCTTGGAAGGTTGCATTCTTAGTGGTGGTAACCTCTTTAAAAGGGTTTCTGAGTTGGCAGCTCTTTCTTGCTCGCCGCCTTTCCTGGAGTTTTACCCGGATCGAGTAGTGCTTCGCACACGGGGCGACTTTCTACCAAAGGTGGTGTCGCAGTTTCATGTTAACCAGGATATTGTGTTGCCCTCACTTTGTCCGGGCCCGAGGAATGCAAAGAAACGAGATTTGCACAAATTGGATTTAGTGCGGGCCTTGAAGTTCTATCTGTCTGTTACTCAAGGTTTTAGGAAGTCAGATTCTCTGTTTGTGATTCCAGCAGGTTGTAGACGTGGTCAACGAGCTTCCAAGGACTCTATAGCTCTTTGGATTCGGTCAGCCATTTTGGAGGCTTACCGTCTTAAAGGCGAACCTTGCCCGATTAAGGTTCAGCTCACTCCACGAGGGCTGTGGCTTCATCGTGGGCCTTTCATCAAGGGGCTTCGGCAGCTCAGCTCTGCCGAGCGGCGACCTGGCATTCCGTCCACACATTTACAAAGTTTTATAAGGTGGACGTCAGTGCTTCCGCTGATGCGGCCTTAGGACGTAGGGTCCTGCAGGCAGCGGTAATCTAAGTTTTAAGTTAACTTGTATTTGGCGCCTGTTGCGCATTTATCTAGGTTGTTGGGTTTCTGCCTCTCTTGGTTTTTTTCCCACCCTAATTTTTGGACTGCTTTGGGACGTCCCACTAGTTATGGTGTGTCTCCCTTCCTTCATCTGCAGCTGAAAGACGGGTTTTGGTAAGAACTTACCTGTAAAATCCTTTTCAGCGAAGAAGGAAGGGAGACACACATCCCTCCCATGGCAGAAGTGTGTTGTTATATTTACAGAAGCAGCGTGGCCCTTCTCTGATAGCAATTTTCTGAGCTGAGGTCGACGCGCTACGGCTCTGTTCCAGCATTGCCAGCTTATCGCAGTAGTCAGGTTCAGTGAGTAGTACCTGGGACTGTGTGGTTTTTCTTTGCCAAATGCATGCATAACCTGTACTTTTGTATTTTTCTCTGAAGTCCTTCAGAAGGGGTTATGTTGCTTCGCTGGTGATATTGTTCTTCCTTAAGCTTTGGTACGACTGAAGAGCTGAGTAGGAGGAGCCCGAGCTGGAGGGGCCAGTCAACACGCTTTCTAATCTGAGGTATTGATCCTATCTGGGGGTCCGCCTACCCACTAGTTATGGTGTGTCTCCCTTCCTTCTTCGCTGAAAAGGATTTTACAGGTAAGTTCTTACCAAAATCCGTCTTTTCGCGGAAAAAAACGCAACATGTGGCCAAAACATGCGGAATCCATTAACATGTATAGGATGCTTAATGCTTGCGTTTTTTTCACGTTTTTACCGCGGAAAAAACGCGAAAAAAACGCAAATATTCCTGAACGTGTGAACTTAGCCTAAGTCATATGGCAAGGCTCATTAGATGGTAGATATTGACTTGTAGGATTGCTACTTCAAATGGGTGGCACGAGAGTTCTAGTCCTCTTCCCCTATGAAGAGACAATTTACATATTTAATCTCCTAGAGGAGCATTGCAAGGCTAAAGTCTCCTCACCTTGGCGTGGCAGGCTTGACTTGTCACTCTCCGCAAGGAGAAATGTTACCCCTTGGATCCCACACCAGCCTGTGGAAAGCTATACAGGCAAGATGAACAGCCCAAAGAGGGGGGCCAACTACAAGGAACTAAAGCAAAACCAAAGAAATGAGCTGGCACACCTCTTGTTATAAGTTTTTACTTTTGATGTTTTGGTAAATCTCTTTAAGTAATAAGGGGTTGTTGAATGAATTCCCCAATTGCCAGTTGGCAAATAAGGGTGCATTTACACGACAACGATTTTGCAATGTTAATCTGCCAATTTGGTATTTATTGAACTACAGTTATTTAATCACTTAATCGCCTGCTTAAGGGTATGCCACACTAAGCGAGATCGCAAACGAGATCGCTAACGAGATCGCAATTGCGTCACCATTTATGACGCGGTAGCGATCTCGTTAGCGACTTAGCTGTGTGTGACATGTAGCAGCGATGTGGCCCCTGCTGAGATGTCACTGATCGCTCATGAACGTTCTGAGCCGTTTTTTGGTCGTTGGTGTCCCGCTGGTGAGCCTGAATCGCTGAGGGTGACACCCTTTATGAACGACTTCACCAGCGTCGCAGGTGGGACTAGGTTTTCCCATCGCTGATGAGTTGTGTTTGGAATCACAGATCGCTGATGAGTTGTGTTTGGAATCACACAGCTAAGTCGCTAACGAGATCGCTACTGCGTCATAAATGGTGACGCAGTAGTGATCTCGTTTGCGATCTCGCTTAGTGTGGCATACCCTGCACAAGGCAATCCACTCTTCAGATTCTCATTGAACGATCTGTAATAGATAGTTCAGTGCACATGAGCTGCCATTGTTCACGGCACCGCGAGTATTCTCCATGCAGGACAATGTGCTGCTGAGAACTATAATCTTGTGCAGCATAAGATAATTTCAGCTGATGAGTGAGCATTTTGCTCTTTCGTTGGGTGTTAGATTTAGTTTGTACAATTGTGAAAAGAGCGCTCTTGATTACACTCATTCACAATAAAATTTCATCATAAATGGACCTTAAATTTCTTGGTTCAAAGTATAAACAAAAGAGAAAAATCTGACAGTTAAAATGTCATCAGTCATTACCTGCTTCTTTCACACTGCTAATTAAAAGTTCAGAAGGCTTTTTCTACAATTGTTTGGACGCCTCCAGATCTTCATAGATATATGGAGAATGTTCAAATGTGCTGCTACTTCGGAAACAATGGGGATATCCCCTTTTCTTGGCTTTAGACAGTTAAACGTGACTTAACAATTTTGCTGGTGGATTCCAATACTTTCACACACTCCCATGTTTACTACCTCTTATACACAAAAGAATAAAATAAAAATAAAATTACTCAGTTACTATGTCTCTTCTCCATAAGATCAGCAAACCTAACCTTTACATTCTACCTGGCCATCAGCTGTCTACAGGATTTACCATACAGTTGTGCACATAATTGAAGAAGAGACCCCTGCAGGGCCGGGACAAGGTATTTTGGTGCAGATGACGCCAATTGTGCACCCTTTTGTAATGTACCCATAGCCAGCCTGTCTTCGAATGTTCCCACAGGCCCTAGGTATAACAGCCTCCATTGACATAGTGGTGTCGACATCAATTGTATTCGCAGCTTACAGACACAAATAAAATTGATTGCGGGGAAGAAACAACGGCCGGGGCGCAGGCAGAAAAATGGCGAGCGGTGTCAGTGACTGACACCGCTCCCTTGTGTGCCCGCTCCATCGCCATCACCGTGCTTAATGCCTGCAGTTAGAGGAAGGTGATGGGCGGCCTCGGGCATTAAGCAATGGGTTTTTTTCTTCTCCAAAATGCGCCCCACCCACCGGGTAGGCAGGAAGTAGCACCTTAGACTGGTGCCTACACCTCGTCCCTGCCGTGGTCCCTGAATCCTGTTCCGCAAGTCAAAGTGGACGTGTCAAGGAAGGAATAAATCTAGTGATAGAGATTCTATTGTAGTCTAAGAGCGTTATGAATACAGTTGAGCATGCTTACTTCGCTTTTTCCGTAACTCCTGTAGACTTTGATAAAAGGTGTTCCACACTAAAAGGGTTCTACAGGACTTGAAAAAATAAAATAACTAAAGGAAATGTTATCATAAATGAGTTCCTGTAATTAGCAAATCAACCTTGTTTTGTCTAGGGTACAAGTCACTATAGTTGATTAAAATGGCTGCTGCATCTGCCTTGTTACCCTTACCAAAAGCTGTCCTAAAAAGTTATTAGGACAGATGCCGGTGAACTTGTGCAGCAGGAAGATGTTAATGTGGAAGATGTGCAATCAGTGGATATTCTGATCTAATATTAGAGATACCAGGGGTAACAAGAGGCTGCTCACACTGTTGTTCACCTTGTCTTTCTGATCTTACTTCGGCACCCCGGGTATCTTCAGGATTAGATGAGAAATACAGGGTAGACAGCAGTGTCAGCAGCCTCTTCTTACCTCAGCACCTATATATCCCCAGTATGGATCAGAAAGACATGGTGCACAGCAGTGTGAGCAGCTTCTCACCTCAGCACCTCTAGTATCACCAGTATGAAATCAGAAAGACATGGTGGACAGCAATGTGAGTGACCTCTTGTCATCTTATCACTTATAGTATCATCAGGATTAGATGAGAAAGACAAGGTGGACATCGGTATGAGTGGCCTTTTCTTACCTCAGCTCCCTGAGATCTCCATTATTAGATATGAAAGACATGGTGGACAACCATTTCAGCAGACTCTTCTCACCTCAGTATCTGTAGTTTCCCCAATATTGGATCAGAAAGATGGACTGGGCAGTAGTGTAAGCAGCCTCTTCTTACCTCAGCACTCCTGGTATTTCTAGTATTTAAAGAGCCTGTTCACACTGGTCTCTGCCCTGTTATGATCTAATCCTAGAAATACTAGGTGTGCTAATGTGGGAAAAGGCTGCTCACACTGCTGTTCTCCATATCTTCATGATATACAGTGGTGAGGAATAATTATTTGATCCTTTGCTGATTTTGTAAGTTTGCCCACTGACAAAGACATGAACAGTCTATAATTTTAAGGGTAGGTTAATGTTAACATTAAAAGATAGAATATCAAAAATAAAATCCAGAAAATCACATTGTATAAATTTTATATATTTATTTGCATTTTGCAGTGAGAAATAAGTATTTGATCCTTCTGACAAACAAGACTTAATACTTGGTAGCAAAACCCTTGTTGGCAAGCACAGTAGTCAGACGTTTTTTGTAGTTGATGAGGTTTGCGCACATGTTAGGAGGAATTTTGGCCCACTCCTGTTTGCATATCACATATAAATAAAGATTTTGAGGCTGTCGCTTGGCAACTTGGAGCTTCAACTCCCTCCATGAGTTTTCTGTGGGATTAAGGTCTGGAGACTGGCTAGGACACTCCATGACCTTAATGTGCTTCTTTTTGAGCCACTCCCTTGTTGCCTTGGCTGTATGTTTTGGGTCATTGTCTTGCTGGAAGACCCAGCTACCACCCATTTTTAATGACCTGGCGGAGGGAAGGAGGTTGACACTCAGGATTTTACGGTACATGGCTCCATCCATTCTCCCATTGATGCGGTGAATTAGTCCTGTGCTCTTAGCAGAGAAACACCCCCAAAACATAATGTTTCCACTTCCATGCTTGACAGTGGGGATGGTGTTCTTTTGGTCATAGGCAGTATTTCTCTTCCTCCAAACATGTCGAGTTGAATTAATGCCAAAGAGCTCAATTTTTGTCTCATTTGACCACAGAACCTTCTCCCAATCACTCACAGAATCATCCAGGTGTTAATTGACAAACTTCAGACGGGCCTGCACATGTGCCTTCTTGAGCTGGGGGACCTTGCGGGCACTGCAGGATTTTAAACCTTTACAGTGTAATGTGTTACCAATGGTTTTCTTGGTTACTGTGGTTCCAGCTTCCTTGAGATCATTAACAAGTTCCCCCGTGTAGCTTTAGGCTGATCTCTCACCTTCCTCATGATCAAGGATACCCCACGAGGTGAGATTTTGCATGGTGCTCCAGATCGATGTAGATTAACAGTCATTTGGTATTTCTTTTATAAAGGTGACTAGTCATGTAAGCTGTCTTTAATGCAGGTAACGAGTTGATTAGGAGCATCTAACTGGTCTGTAGGAGCCAGAACTGTTAATGATTGGTAGGGGATCAAATACTTATTTCTCACTGCAAAATGCAAATAAATTTATATAATTTATACAATGTGATTGTCTGGATTTTATTTTTAA
This sequence comes from Oophaga sylvatica, assembly GCA_033576555.1. Classification (NCBI taxonomy): domain Eukaryota; kingdom Metazoa; phylum Chordata; class Amphibia; order Anura; family Dendrobatidae; genus Oophaga; species Oophaga sylvatica. The sequence goes on along the minus strand of JARQOD010000001.1, from coordinate 171,260,911 downwards.
TATTCTACCTCTCAATGTTAAAATTAACCTACCCTTAAAATTAAAGACTGTTCATGTCTTTGTCAGACAAAATCAGCAAGGGATCAAATACTTATTTCCTCCAGTGTAATACTAGAGATATCAGAGGTGCCAAGATAAGGAGAAATTGCTGGCACTGCCCATGGTTGGACAACCACTTAAGACACTGTAGGGATGTGGTCTCGCTGGTGTGCGACCGGAGGTAAGCAGGAGGGCGACTCTTCCAGGTTCTTTAAGCAAGTTTATTACAACTTCATAAACTTGCCTTAAAACAGAAAGAAAACAGCCTTCTCTGGCACAAAGTAACAAAAACAGATATAAAGTCCTGGTACTCTAACTGAACACTCTTTCAGCAACCAGACTGGTGGCCTCCTCAGAACTCCCACACTGGAGGTTTCCACACCTCCAGTCTCTCACACCTGTGGTCAGCAGCAGGCTCACTTATATACACCAGCCATTCAGCTAACACAGAGCACATGACCTGTCATGTGCTCTTGTGACCTCATCACAGGTCCTCAAACCACATACAAAGGTATAGTGAAGTCTTACTATCACTACATACCTCCCCCCTCTGCCTAAAGCCGTGGGCTTGGCACATTTCATTCACCGACTAGAAACTCCTTTCAGTCGTCTCCACAATCAGCCGGTCTGTCACAGTTTGCCTTAGTTCACTGAGTCCTGATCTAATTGAGGTGTCACTGCCTCTAGCTCTTATTTCAGGCCATCTATGTTCTGTCTTAGTTTCACTTCGATGACCTTCATTCTGCAGCGAACCTCTGCGCCTCTCTATACTGTGGGTTGAAGGTGACTGCCTTTTTTTTCTCAACTCTTGCAGCTGTCTGTTGGTCTGCTTCTTCTCAAGTTTTAGCTGCTCTATTCTTCCCTGGTTCACCTCCAAGAGCATCCGGATCTTCCCAAGGCTTTCCACCAACGCCCTCCGACTTGGAGGTTTTCTTGTTGGCTCCCGACATCTCTGCTTCTCGTGGAGGTATTGTAGTGGCATAGCTCTTATGTCCGCCACCCGCTTCACTGTGACTTTCCGGGTGTGGCCATCTGGGTGGCGGTTCCCTTGCTGGCTTTCTTTCGCCGTCGAGGCCCCTTCTTTGGTCAACCTCTTCAGTTCACCCTCTTCCCGTACACACGGACCAGGAGAGCGCAACTGTTCGATTTCCTGGTCTGTCGTGGATTTCCTGAGCTGTGCGTTATCTTCCTTCTCTATCTGGAGTTTTTGGAGAATTTTCTCTTGCTCCTCTGCCCAGCATCGGTGCTCTTCTTCTCTCCGTAGAAGTTCCTGCTGATGCTTCTCCTGGGCCTCTCTGAGCATCTCCGTATCTTTCACTAGGACTTGGTTCGCCGTCAGGCACGCTGATAGTTGACCTTGGACTTTAGAGAGTTCTTTCTCCAGGTCCTTCATTCGTTGCTCAATCTCTTGTCCCCGTATCTTTTCTCTGCATGACTGTCTCTTTAAGCAGCTCTATCTCATGGCCCTGCTCTCTTTTATCCAGTACATGTGGCACCATCCTTCTCCCCTTTTTTCTTTTTTTAGAGAGCATAGGCTGTCTGGCCTTCCTGCAGCCCCTGCGGTGAGGAGAAGGTCTGCCACTTGTACCTGACTCCTCCTTGCTGCACTCGCTTTCACTTGCGGTTAAGTTACAGTCTGCATAGGAGTCATTGCCACTCCCTCTGTCATCTTGGAACGGAAAGTCCCCACTTAACCAGGTGTCGGCCCCTATTCCTGGGGCGACCCAGTTTTCTGCGGACCTATATTTGGTCACCCCAAAGTCCTCACTTTGGTCTGAGCCACCCTTTCTTACGGCTACCAGGCACTGGGTATCTTTGACTTTAGGGGTGGCTACCTCTGTTTTACCAACCACACTATCAGCAACCACTACAGCCTTCTGCAGGGGTGGGCCTCTCTTAGGGTCATTCTGGTTCCCTTCTGAGCAGTCAGCCAGTGCTTCGTCCCACACCTCCCAAAACCGTTTACAATCCTGGCCTATTATTATAGGATATGGTAAGTCTGGGACTACAGGGACATCCTGGGTAGAAATAATAGTGTCCGTCTCAACAATTACCCTGGTTACCTGATACTCCCTAGTGACCCCATGAATGCAAGGGACTTCCATCTTTTTTTCGGGAATCAGATAGACAGGGAGTGTGTCGCTCAGCAGAGTCCCCTGGCTTCCTGAGTCTAGAAGTCCACTCACACACTCTCCATTCACTATTAGAGAACAATTCAATTCCCCCCGGTCAGATGTAAAGTCAGTACACCATTCGCGACATACATTGTTCAAACCCCGAACCCGGCAACAGTTCCTCGGCTCATCCGCCGCCACCTCTCCTCTCCTTATCGACTCAGCTTGAGACTCCGCCCCTTCTGAGTGTGGCAGTAGTTTGTTAGGGTTTATTGGTTCCCCATTCTCGCTAGGGACCTCAGAACCCTTTCTCCACAGATCCCAAAACAGACAGAAATCCCGGCCTATAATTATAGGACGCACCAAGTCCCGAACGACGCCGACTTCATGGGACTCAGTGCCATGCGTCGTTTCAATGTCTACTCTGGCCATAGGGTAGTCCTTTACATCACCATGTATGCATTGAACACCAACTTTTTTTCCTGGTAGTATGTTGAGAGAAAAAGTGGCCCTAATCAAGGTCACTAAGCTCCCAGAGTCTAGCAGCGCCGTTACTGCTTCACCGTTCACCTTCACAGGACATACTTGAGGACCCTGATTGGGGAACGGGTTTCCACTGCAGGCTGGATATGCATACCATGAAATACGGTGTCCTATGCTGCAGTCCATCTGCTCAGTGGTCTGCAGACACCGGGCAGCTATATGTCCTGGCTCGCGGCACCTCCAACAAATAATATCACCCGTAGTGACCTTGGGCACCACCTCCCCCCGCCATTTTGACCTTGGGCTCCCCACCCCTTTTTGGAACTCTGCCCCCTGTTGGGGCCGCCAGTACGGAATAGACTGCTTCCCCAAGGCACCTTCCATTCCCTGGTACCTCTCGACCAGTCCGACCAGTTCATCAGCATTCCGGGGATCACCCTGGGCAACCCAAGTCTGTAGGGGTTTTGGCAGGGAGTGCACAAACCGATCCATGGCGACTCTTTCTACCATCTGTGCCGGCGTAGCGGACTCTGGCTGTAGCCATTTCTGGACTAGGTGCAGTAAGTCAAACATTTGGGAGCGAGGTGGTTTGTCCCGGTGATAAGCCTAGCGGTGCACTCTCTGTGCCCTGATAGTCATTGTTACCCCCATACGTGCGAGGATCTCTACCTTTAGCTTAGGATATTCCTGAGCGTCCTGCACAGTCAGATCGTAATACGCCTTCTGGGGTTCACCTGTCAGGTATGGGGCCAATATCTCTGCCCACTGCCCTGGGGGAAGTCTTTCCCTTTCAGCAACCCTCTCAAATACAGCCAGGAAGGCTTCCACATCATCCCCGGGGGTCATTTTTTGTAATGTGCGTCTTACCGCCTTTCTGACGTGGTTGTCATCAGCCAGACCTGGGGTTGGGGCGCTCGTCCTGCCCTGGATGGCGGTTGTCAAAAGCTGCATCTGCTGCCGATGTTCCTGCTGGCTCAGCTGTATCTGCTGCCGATGCTCCTGCTGCATCTGCTGCAAGAACATCCTGTTGGCTTCTTGCTGCTGTTCCTGTGCCTGTTGCTGCTGTACCTGTGCCTGGACCAAGTGTTTCAGCAGGTATTCCATTTTCTCCGGTAATGCTGACTGGATTGCTATAGCCTTGACCCACGACATGCAGTAACCAGTCTCACTTCTCTGCTGGGAACGCTGCCCGCATTTACGCCACCAATTGTAGGGATGTGGTCTCGCTGGTGTGCGACCGGAGGTAAGCAGGAGGGCGACTCTTCCAGGTTCTTTAAGCAAGTTTATTACAACTTCATAAACTTGCCTTAAAACAGAAAAGAAAACAGCCTTCTCTGGCACAAAGTAACAAAAACAGATATAAAGTCCTGGTACTCTAACTGAACACTCTTTCAGCAACCAGACTGGTGGCCTCCTCAGAACTCCCACACTGGAGGTTTCCACACCTCCGGCCACTCACACCTGTGGTCAGCAGCAGGCTCACTTATATACACCAGCCATTCAGCTAACACAGAGCACATGACCTGTCATGTGCTCTTGTGACCTCATCACAGGTCCTCAAACCACATACAAAGGTATAGTGAAGTCTTACTATCACTACAACACATTCACATATACATAGGGAGAGACCTGTCAATCATCTGCAGCAGCACTGCAAAGAGCCGTCTGGATCTTCAAACTATATTTTCTCTGAAACTCCACAGCATTTCAGAGAATCATGTACCTGGCTTTCAATTGTGTAGCCCGACTGCGATTTCATGCTGCCCATAGCTTGGGCAGCGTGAGTCGCCTGACTGGTTCCATATCGAAAAGTTAATTTGTATATCGTTGATGAAGTAACATATTTAACATATACTGATCATGTCTCAACCCTTTAAAGATTTTTCTCTTCGACACGACAGCACCCACTGAGAGAGGGATCCGCCCCTACGAACAGGAAACCTACAGAGAGATAAAAGGGGCGGCCCCCCTCGCTCCTCAGTTGGTTTCCTGTTCCTGGAAGAGGAACCTATTGAGAGAAGATGATGCCTGGGCTGGATTGCCGCCTGCGCAGTTTCTGTGAGAGCGGCAGGGCTCCAGCACCAGACGCAGCGTCGGGGGAATGTGGGTTCAGCTTCCCCGTCAGCTGAGTGAAACCACCTGGGACTCCCTGGCTGTTGTGGTGAAGAGAAAAGCAGCACAGATCTCAGATGGTGGTACGAGGCCAGGAGCGATGCTGCTCTGGCTCGCATAACAGAGTGTGGGACAGCTGCTGGCATCGCTTGCCCTTGTTGGTTGCTGAGAGCTGTAAAATTAGTGCAGCCGTGGCTGCCCTACCTGAGAGAAGCTGGGAGCCATGACGCTGTCTGAACGAAGCATAGAGGGGCCCACCGCCTCTCTATTCTTGGCGGTGTAGGGACGGGACCAAAGAGTTCCCTGGCATGAGAGACGCGCTGCCGGGAGCGCAGTTCCAGCGCGCACGTGCAGCTGTCCCCGGAAGTAATAGTTCGACTTCCGGGGATACCATAGAGATGCGCCGCGGTACAGAGCGGCGGCGCAGGAAGATACAGAACCCGGAAGTGAAGGCAACACTTCCGGGTCGGCGCTATAGTGAAAAAAAAAAAATTATTCTTTCCTTTGTGGGGAAGCTGCATATAAAACACTGGCCATCTAGTTACCGGTGCGCAGCAATGTCATCCCCAAGTGACCCTGTTTTGCGCCCACCTGAGGAGCTGGTGATGCCACGTCGCAGCAGCAGGAAAAGTGGAAGTGGACACTCTAAGCAGAGTGGTTCCACGAATAGGACTGGAGGAAAATCAACTCGCTCCACGCCGCAGCCAGACCCTTCGTCCCCGAAGCCGGTACCATGCTGACAAAAAGCTTCACTGGGTGAGTGTTATTGACCACACCTGTCAAGCTGATGCCCCCCCCTTTTTTCTGTGTGTCCTTAGGCCAAAAAAATGGAAAAATCTAAACACAAGGAATGTGCCCTATGCTCCCAGCCCCTCCCGGACACGTATCCTAAAAGATTGTGTCAGACTTGTATTGGCCATACACTTCAGGAGGAAAGTTCAGTAAGAACTGAAGACATCCGCCTAATGATTAGAGAAGAGCTACAGGCCTTAGGGGGGCTAGTAGTATCACGGGAAGAAAGTCCTTTAGAGAGGTCACCCCCACCCAGGTTTGGATCCTCCGCGGACAGCGGAGAACTTATTCGGAGGCTTCACACAAATCATTTTCCTCAGAGGAAGAGCAACACACGTGTTTTCCAACCGACAGCATTAATAACTTGATCAAATCGGTGCGGAACACTATGGGGTTATCAGAGACAAAAGACCCCAAAACTCCCCAAGAAATTATGTTTGCGGTCTCTCCCAGCGAAAAGGTCGAGTATTTCCAATAATCCCGGCCATAAAGGAGTTGGTGAAAAGGGAGTGTGAAAAGCAAGGGCAGAGAGGCTTTATGCCGGCAGCATCCAAACGGCGGTATCCCTTCAATGATGAAGATCTGGCCTCCTGGGCGAAAGCGCCCAAAGTAGATTGGCTTTTGCCTCAACTTCCTGCCGGTCCTCCTTAACAGTAGAGGATACTGGAGTTCTATCAGACCCCCTAGATCGGAAGGCAGATGCACTTCTCAAAAGGTCCTGGGAGTCGTGTATAGGGGCATTCAAACCCGCAATATCGGCCACATGTACTGGCAAATCCATGTTAATATGGTTAGACCAGCTGGAGGAGAATATAAAAAATGGCCTGTCCAGAGACAAACTACGTTCCTCCATCCCTCTAATCAGAGGTGCAGCAGCCTTCTTATCTGACGCTTCAATAGACTCACTCCGCCTAGCGGCAAGAACGGCGGGTCTAACCAATGCAGCCTGAAGGGCGTTATGGTTAAAAGGCTGGAAATGGGACGCACAAACCAAGTCTAAGCTCTGCGCTATGCCCTGTCAGGGTGAGTACTTGTTTGGCACAGTATTAGATGAGATCCTAACAAAAGCAGAGGAAAGAAAGAAAGGGTTCCCTAATCCGTACGTTCCATCCTACAGGAGGGCATTCAGAAAGCCACCGTTTGGCAGAAAAAAAGGACTATAGGACTCAGAACCCCTGGAATAGTAAGGATTTCAACAAAAGGGAAACCTGTTCGGTAGACGTCCATTCAAGTCAGGACATAAATTCCGGTAGCTCCAACCTACCGGTGGGTGGCAGACTATTGCACTTCTGCTATCACTGGAGAGCAATCACAGCTAACTCCTGGGCCATTAACATCGTAACGTCGGGCCTAACTTCTCTGAAGTCCCAGGCTCGGCAACATGCGTTAGAGTTAGAAATTAAAGGCCTGTTATCCAAAAAAGTGTTAGTGGAGGTTCCGGCAGATCAAAAAGCAAAGGCTTTTACTCCCCCTTGTTTTTGGTATCCAAACCAGATGGTTCATTTAGAACCGTAGTTAATTTAAAAAAGCTGAATACCTTTTTGAGGTCCCGAACCTTCAAAATGGAATCTATACAATCAGCCATAAAACTTTTATTTCCCAGATGCCACATGGCGGTCGTGGATCTCAAGGATGCGTATTACCATCTGCCGATACATATCTCGCATCAACGGTTCCTCCGAGTGCCAGTTACATTAGAAGGACAGATCCGTCATCTACAGTTCGCAGCAATGCCTTTCGGGCTATCTGTGGCTCCCCGCGTCTTCACCAAACTAATGCTGGAGGTGATGTCATATTTACGAATAAAAAACATCCTGGTAATCCCGTACCTGGACGATCTTCTAATCGTGGGGAATTTGTTTCTACAATGTGAACGCAGGCTGTCTGATGTAATTTGATCCTTACAGACCTTAGGTTGGCTGATCAACTGGGAAAAATCCAGGCTACGCCCGGTAACCTGTCAGACGTTCCTAGGCTTTCATCTGGACTCAGTAAGTCAGAGATGTCTGCTGCCGGAGGCGAAAAAATTAACCATAATTAATAAAGTTCGTCTCGTGATAAATAGTCCTATAATATCCCTGAGGGAAGGTATGTCTTTGCTGGGCTCTTTGACCTCATGTATCCCTGCAGTTCAATGGGCCCAGCTTCATACTAGGAAATTGCAGAGAACCATTCTGCAAGAAGAAGAGAGACTACAGGGACAGTTAGAGAGGATACTATCCCTACCGTCGGAAGTAATTAGTTCCCTAACCTGGTGGCTGAATCCAAATAATCTCTCGGGAGGGGTTCCTTGGGTAGTGGTCCCCTTAAATATAGTAACCACAGATGCCAGCCCCTTAGGGTGGGGAGCACATTTAGAAGAAAATATGGTTCAAGGATGGTGGTCTAGATCAGAGGCGGAGGACTCGTCAAATGTTAGGGAGCTCAAAGCCATATATCACACTATATCTAATTTTCTTCCGCAGCTGCAAGGAACGCATACAAGGATTCAGTCGGACAACACCACCTCTGTGGCATACCTAAACCACAAAGGAGGTACGCGATCAGTGACTCATGTCTATTGTGGAGAGAATTTTCAAATTGGCAGAAAGACATCTCCTGTCCCTGTCAGCCTTGCACGTCAGAGGGGTAGACAACGTCAAAGCAGATTTTCTCAGTCGCCATACCCTACATCAAGGGGAGTGGGTGCTCAGCCGTCGAATCTTCAGAATGATAACGGTGATGTGGGGCAGGACGGACATAGACCTGTTCGCCAAAAGGGACAACAGGCAGGTCGAAAGGTTCGGTTCGTTATACAAGACGGACAACCCAGACATACTCGCCGCTTTGCAGACCCCGTGGACATTTCGCCAGGCCTACGCCTTTCCTCCAATGATACTATTACCGATTGTCATCCGGAAAATAAGGGAGGAAGGAGCGAGAGTGGTCTTAATAGCCCCGTTCTGGCCCAAGAGGCCGTGGTTCTCATGGCTGAGGGCCATGTTGGTCTCCGACCCATGGATCCTCCCTCGGGACCAGGACCTTCTCTCGCAAGGACCCTTCTATCACCCACAGGTCAAAGGCTTGCGCCTCACGGCCTGGGACTTGAAAGGCAGATATTAAAGCTAAGAGGATTTTCAGACGCTTTGATTAATACCCTTTTACATAGCAGGAAGCAGGCCACAACTAACATATGTACCAGAGTCTGGAATAAATTTCTAACTTTCCATTCGGCAGGTCTATCCAGTGAGGTACCTATTCCAGCTATCTTAGAATTCCTGCAAAAGGGGCGTGAGTTGGGGCTGTCAGTAAATACACTAAAAGTCCAAGTTTCGGCTCTAGGGGCCTTATATAGTCATGACGTGGCAGGCAACAAATGGGTAGCTCGGTTTATCTCAGCTTGTCATAAAGCAGACCCAGTCCATATACCACAGGTGCCACCTTGGGACCTAAACTTAGTCTTGCATGCCTTAACGGAAAGCCCATTTGAGCCCCTCCATTCAGTCTCAATAAAATATGCCACATTAAAGACTTCTATTAGTGGCCTTGGTTTCAGCAAGAAGAGTGAGTGATCTCCAGGCCCTATCAGTAGATCCTCCCTTCTTGTCAGTATTTCCTGACAAGATAGTGTTGAAAACAGACCCGTCCTATCTCCCTAAAGTGGCGACTAAATTTCATAGGTCTCAAGAAATCTACCTTCCTTCCTTTTTTGATAACCTCACGTCACCACAGGAGAAGAGATTCCATACCTTAAGGGTATGCCACACTAAACAATATCGCTAACGGGATCGCTAAAAAACGTCACTATTTAGCGATCCCGTTAGCGATATTGTTCAGTGCGGCAGCTTCCAGCGACGAGCTTCCTGCTGTGATCTCGCTCGTCGCTGGAATCGTTCCGGACCCTATTTCATCGCTGGCGCTCCCGCTGGGTAAGTATCTAATCGCTGTGTGGCACCTTTTCTTAGCGATTTAGCGGTACTTTTGTACCGCTAAAGTCGTTAAGAAGATCGCTAACGGCGATAGCGTCGTTAACTATATCGCTAAATGTGGCCGCATTTAGCGATATAGAAACAATCCCGCTAGCGATCTCATTAGTATGCAACGCTAACGAGATCGCTAGCGGGATAGCTTAGTGTGGCAGTACCTTTAGACGTAAAGAGAGCAGTCTTGGCATATTTGGACAGGACTAGACCCTGGAGGCAGAGCAGGG
>JARQOD010000001.1:171215220-171251082 GCA_033576555.1 Oophaga sylvatica | reverse complement strand
TTTAGTGCTGGCTTCTGGGCACTGATTCGACCATGGAGGCCATTTCAAGACAGAATCCTACAAACTGTTCTAGTTGACACAGGGACTTGAGGTGACCAGGCCTGTTGGAGCTCTGCTGCAGTGGAAGAGGGGCTTGCTTTGGATTTTCTAACCAATACACGTTCCTCCTGAGCAGTTGTCTTGCGGGGTCTGCCGGACCTGGTCTTGTCAAACCCATCTCCAGTATCTTCAAATCTTTTTTTAATTTTTATGACGCTGAACACATAAGGTGCCAGCACCTCTAAGTGGATCTGGTCTTCAGCCTCTTGATAATCCATGCTTTGGTCGCAGGGTGGATTTTTGGCATGTTGTCAGAGCTCAAGTTGCAGTTCAAGTGAAGGTCTGGGGTGCTGGGTTTCTTTTTATACACACCCACTAATTAACCGACCATTTACTGAGCACAGGTGAGGATGTAAACTAGGATTGGGTGCACTATATGACCAGGCGACAAAACTTTTGTCTTGCCATAATCTGACCATTCCGTGTCCATTAAATGATCAATATTTCTGCATTAATGCCAATTTATTTTCTTAACCTAAACCACATTTCGGAGGGTTTCAGCTTTCAAAGGAATAATTTATACAACCAATGGATGAATTTAACGTCAGGTTATAAGCTTTTATTTACATAACATGGATAAGCGACATAACTTCTGTCAGGAGTGTATAATAGGTGTAGCAATAATATTAGCAAATACGGTACCTCCGATTAGAAATGTAGTATAGTTTTTCTAATTAGCTATGTCACTTACCCCATGTGCAGGGCATTGCAGTAGCTTAAGGCTTTGTGCACACGTTGCGGATTTTTCGTGTGTTTTCACGTTTTTGCGGCAGTTTGCTGCTGCAAAACGCTTAAAAAACGCATGCATGAAGCATCCTGTTATTAGAATGCATTCCGTAATTTTTGTGCACATGCTGCGTTTTTTTCCGCGAAAAAAAAACGCATTGTGGAAAAAAACGGAGCATGTTCACTCTTTTTCCGGAATCGCGGTGATTCCGCCGCCATAGGAATGCATTGAATCTCTTACTTTCCGCATGTGGCTATGCCCACCATGCGCAAATAAGCGGTTCATGTGCGGATGGTACCCAGGGTCTGGAAGAGAGGAGACTCTCCTCCAGGCCCTGGGTACCATATCCCTGGTAAAACAATTCTTAAAATAAAAAATAGAGATATTCTCACCTTCTGGCGTCACCGCAGCTTTCCCGCTCCTCCGCGATTCTCCCGGCCAATTCCGTTCCTAGGGATGCATTGCGAGAATCACCCCAGATGACCTAGCGGTCTCGCGTGATGCTACGTCATCTGGAGTCATTGTCGCTAAGCATCCTTGGGAACAGGAGATGCCGGGAGCATCGTGAGGACCAGGAAGGCTGCGGTGGCCGCCGGAAGGTGGAAATATCACGATTTTTTTTTTTTATTATTTTTCACATTAGATCGTTTAACTATTGATGTGGCATAGGCAGCATCAATAGTAAAAAGTTGGTCACACTTGTCAAACACTATGTATGACTAGTGTGACCAACCTGTCTATCAGTTTTCCAAGCGATGCTACAGATCACTTGGAACACGCTAGCATTCTGCAAGCTAATTACGCTTGCAAAACGCTAGTTTCTGGCGGGAATACGCATACCTATAAAAATGCGTATTTCCCGCGGCAGGGAGGTACGGAATTGCCGTGGAAATTTCCGCGGCGAATCTCGTACGTGTGCACATAGCCTTAATATTCATGGTTATGGCCACTCACACAGTGAGGCTATGTGCACACGTTGCAGAGGGTTAGCGTTTTTTGTGTCGAAAACGCCGCAAAAACGCTTACACAACGCAACCCATTATATTCTATGGGATTCCGCAATGCTGTGCACATGCTGCGTGTTTTTCTGTGGCGGAATCGCATTGCGGAAAAATACGCAGCATGCTCATTCTTTTTGTGGAATCGCGGTGATTCCGCCGCCATAGTAATGCATTGAACCGCTTACTTTCCGCATGTGGCTGTGCCCACCATGCGCAAAGTAAGTGGTTCATGTGCGCATGGTACCCAGAGTCTGGAGGAGAGGAGACTCTCCTCCAGGCCCTGGGTACCATATCCATGTTAAAATAATAATTAAAATAAAAAAAATAATGATATTCTCACCTTCCGGCGGCCCCCGCAGCTTTCCCGCCTCTCAGCGACGCTCCCGGCCAATCCCGTTCCCAGTGATGCATTGCGAGAATCACCCCAGATGACGTGGCGTTTCGCGTGATGCTACGTCATCTGGGGTCATTGTCGCCAGGCATCACTGGGAATGGGAGTTGCCGGGAGCGTCGCTGAGAGGCGGGAATGTTGCTGGGCCGCCGAAGGTGAGAATATCACGATTTATTATTTTTTTATTTTTAACATTAGATCTTTTTACTATTGATGCGGCATCAATAGTAATAAGTTGGTCACACTATGTTTGACCAGTGTGACCAACCTGTCAATCAGTTTTCCAAGCGATGCTACAGATCACTTGGAAAACGCTAGTATTCTGCAAGCTAATTACGCTTGCAAAACGCTAGTTTTTAGTGGGAATACGCATACCTATAAAATGCGTATTTCCCGCGGCAGGGAGGTGCGGGATTGCCGCGGAAATTTCCATGGCAATTCCGCAACGTGTGCACATAGCCTGACAGTTAGGGTATGTTTCCAATAAGCGCATTGCCTGCGCTTTGGACAAAGCAGAAAGCCCGCTCCGCCCAAAGCCCCGCCCCTTTCTGTATGCGCTATGATTCCGGATGTGCTCATTGAACACATGCGGTATCATCGCATACATAGACCGGGTTATTTACCTTAAGGAGACTGAGCATCTCCGCAAGGTAAATCGACTTGCTGCGTTCTATAAAGACGCATCGCATGTCCTTTTTCGTGGGTGTGTCACCCGCATATTAGGACGCATAGTGGAGACGGGATTTCATAAAATCCCCTCCACCATGCTGTAACATCTGGATGCTGCTGATTAAACGCTATGGCTGTACGCAGCGTTCAATCCGCAGCAAATCCGGATGTAATTCGGCCCGTGGAAACATACCCTTAGTTCTTAGTGGTCATAACCATGGATACTTAAACTACTGCAATGCCCTGCACATGAGGCAAGTAACATAGCGAATCAGAAGAACTATACTACATTTCTAATTGAAGGTATTTGCTAATATTATTTTTACTACTACACCTACTTCACATCTCTAAGATCCTATCCCAATATGAATACCCCTTCAAATCATATCCCAGTTTTGTCTTTACATTGTTTCACCTGTTAATGATATATCGTAGATTTTTATAATTACAATAAATTTCTCCATTTTTAACTTTGTTTCAGAGCGTCCAGAAAGGAATAAGCCAGAACACAGGTTTCCTGGGTAAGTGCTGCATTATATAGTACTGTATATTGGTGATTTCTAATGACCGAGACCATCTTAACTGCTCTGGAAATGACCGCACCACACGTTCTGCTCCACAAGTCTCATTTCCTTGGCAGGTATGTTGGGAGCTTTCCCGGCATACACTCTAAATGTAGCCCACATACATGCACAGGGCCTTGTGGTATTTACTGAAATGATGGCTAACGAGGTAAACTGTATTTAGTGAGCCGCTGCTAAGCCCACAGGTTGGGAAAATGAATGGGATTTTGGAGTGGCATCTCTTTTGTCAAGGATTTCTGACCCTTTTCTACTCCTGCTTCACTCAGGGTGTGCGCACTGTTGATAGATTTTTTTATATGCTGCACTGGTAGGAAATATCAGCGCACCCTTCATCTTGTAGCCTGTGTTCCTGGATCTTCTCTCTAGTTCTTGCATATTTTTACACTACATTAGCATATAAAGAGGACATCGTCTGTTCTACGATACGGCTTGTGTATCTTCTGGATTGGTTGTGGTCCTGAGATTTGCATAGATTTGTTCACCCCTATAACAATGAGGTGATATCATTCTTCAGGCTCAGAGACCTGGGTGTGTTGTCCCATGGTTCACAGAAGATTTACATATGCTGACTGTAGAAAACTATAATGGAGAACACATGTGGAAGAGGCATGAATTCTGTGCTAGCTTCATCCTCTTTCTTCCACATTATCATGCCCTGATTAATGAAATTTAATATATATTATTTATTTTATTATTTTTTTTGCAAATTTAGTTAAATATACTTTAAAGGGTATGTCTGGGACTTAATAAAAAAGGACTTACAGACAGATAATTGCAGTTTACCTGCCTGTTGTGTCTGGCGCCGTTCTTCCCGGCACAGAGCGGTCACAGACCACTCCTGCCTGGGATTCAGAAGCCTCTGCTGACATCATGTCTACAGAGCGGAGACTTCTTTTCCACGGTGCTCTTTCGACGGTGTGGGCGTTCCGACGTCATTCTGATTGACAGACAACCTTTATTCAATAAATCTAAAATCTACAACTTGTGCAAAACAAACCAATCCCATCAACAAAATGTAAAAGGACACTAAATAGTCTGGGACTGGGAGCAGTCCTCAAAATCACCTATTAGTCTCAGGAGAGAGTCCGAGGTTTTTTTGGGTGTTGATTGCAAAAGATTTTTTCTTTATAATGGTTCAACCTGCTTTCAAGGCTTCCTGGAGGATGTTTCTTGGATAGCCCCTCTCGACGAACTTATCTCTGAGGTTATGTTCCTCATTATAGAATGATGAAGTTGAGGGACAATTCCTCTTTACACTTACGTATTGTCTCTTGGGGATTCCCCTCCTGAGCCCTAAAGGATGATGACTGCTCCACCTAAGTAAATTATTAGTAGAGGTGGGCTTTCTATAGATGCTGGTTTGTAGACGGCCCTCATTGTCCTTACTGATGTGGATATCCAGGAAGTTAATGGAGTCGCCATTAATTTCTGATGTGAACTTAAGGCCTTTATCATTGTAAAAGCACCGGACAAAGCTACCCAAAGAGAGGACATCACCTGTCCACAAAATCAAAATGTCATCAATATAGCGTCCACAGAATGATATCTGGGGACACCACCAGGACGACCTATCCTCACCAAAAACGACAGTGTCCTCCCACCAGCCCAGGAGCAGATTGGCATATGTGGGGGCACAGGGGCTTCCCATAGCTGTGCCCCTGAGCTGGTGGTAGAATCTACCGTCAAACAAAATATAATTGTGTTAGTATGAAGTGAAGAAGTTTATTATAAAACCGATTGTGTTTGGTAAAGTGAGTACCCTGGATCTTAGAAAAAATTCAACAGCATGCAGACCCATGTCATGGTGAATGCTACTGTATAATGCCTCGACGTTAAATGAGGCCAAAAAGTGTCTTCACCGACAGTGATATCCTCAATTTTCAGTTGCAAGTCAATGTGTCACGTATGTACGATGGTAAGGCCGTGACAAACTGTCTCAAAACTTATATAAATACCACAATTCTGTGAAATAGAATCATTCCCCGATACTGTTAATCGTCCCTTCAGGGGTTATAGGCCTTTGTGCACCTTCTGGAGGACATAAAGCATCGGTATAGTTGGTGTGTTCTGTAGCATGAAGTCTCTCTCATTTTTAGATATTAAACCAGAGTCACAGGCTCCCTGGAGTAAGTGGCTCAGTTCAGCTTTGAACCTTTCAGTAGGGTCTCTAGTAGTATCCCATATGTTGATGCGTCCATTAGGATCTTGAGACACATGGCCTTATAGTTTGTATGATTCAGAATCACCAGGTTACCCCCCTTGTATGACACCTTAAAGACCAACTCAGTTTTTGCTGATAGGACATCAAGGGCCTTTCTTTCACCATAAGATATATTACAATCCGTTCTCTTCCTGATGGTACTTAGTTTTCTTAGGTTGGCCGTTACTAAAGGTACTGTCACACTAGGCGAGATCGCTAGCGATATCGCTTAAGCGACACTGATTTTATGACGCAGCAGCGACATCGTAGACGTCGCTGTGTGTGACATGTAGCAGCGATGTGGCCCCTGCTTCAATGTCGCTGATCGTGCACGAGCGTTCTGGGCCATATTTTGATCGCTGGCATCCCGCTGGTGAGCCTGAATCGCTGAGTTTGACACCCTTTATGAACGATGAGCAACGTCGTTGGCGACTCATATGTCAGCGGCGCAGGCGGGACTAGGTTTTAACGCCCCTCTGCTCGATTGGTGGCCACAACATCACCTCAGCAATAGATGAAAACGGAAAACTGCGCCCCCATTAACTTTAATGAATCCGGGGCAAACGCAATAATAGCGGCACAGACTGGATCGCAGTAGCTGCAAAGCAGAAGGCTAGCAGGACGCAGTATGGAACGATGCTGGATATTCGTATGAACCACTTGCGCTCGAGAACAATGGAAGGGAGCGCTAATACGTCGTCTTTTATGACGCGGACATCCAATCACAAAGCGAGAGCTGACTATGACATACAGTGACCACCAATCTGTGCTGAGGGGCGTGGAAAAGATTGCGCTCAATCACGCCTATCGAGGTTGGGATCTTTAACAATACATGCTGTGTGACAGGTCCCAACGACCGCCGAGGTCGTTATACAGATCGCTGATGTGTCGTTTATGAGATCTTCCTGTTTGGAAGCTACTAGTGACCATATAGCGATGTACAAACGATCTCTGCCAGGTCGTGTTGTTGTCGTGATCGCTATTGAGATCGCTTAGTGTGACAGTACCTTAACTTAGTAAAAATATCAATACTTGTGTTATCGGACAAGGGGGGCATCCTGGTGCTCCTGGGTCTCAAGTCAGTAAAGGGACCAGTTCCAGTAGATCCAGAACCCTCCTCCATCAAAGCGGCCAAAATTCTCACATCCTTGAGCTCAGTGGTATCAATGCCCAAAGCTGCACACTCTGCCTGGTCATGACTCCTAAAACAGATCATTCACTTCAATTTACTAACAAATAAGTTGAAATCCTTAATCCAGTCTAATTCATTGTACCTATTACTGGTACAAAGGTCAGTCCCTTATTAAGGACTGATCTTTCAATATCAAATAGGGAGTAAGATGAAAGGTTAATTCTGTTATTATCACATTCCTTAATTAATAGCGAGGAGCCCCTAGTCGTTCTCTCAACTGGTAAGGTAAGTTTTGGTTTCTCCTCTCTAAAAAAAAGAAGATGTGGAGGATGAAGAAGCTCCGACGGGGAAGGGTGGAGGGGTGTGCTTGATGACCTTAGCCCCCTTTTGTGGGAACAAACCTCCTCTTCCCCATCTTTCCCTGCATGGTCTAGTGTCATGGTTTATGTTGTTTCCACCAATACCCCTATTGGAGTCCCTTCTGTCACTGTCAGAGGCTTCAATATTCGATGAGGATATATTAGCGATACCCCCCTGTCTGAGTCGGATTTTCCTCAGACCGGAAGCCGAAAACTTTATTGTCCTTGAAATCGCAACTGTCCCTGTTACATTTTTTGTATTTTCTTTATATCAGCTTGAAAGCTTTCAATGTTGGTCTGTAAGATTGACTCTTGTCTACTAAAGTCAGGATCACTTTTGTGTTTAATGATATTGTCGATTACCTTGGTGAGCCGTTTGTTGGTTCTGTCAAATGTGTTCCTCTCTTCCTGTAGAAGAATCTGCATAAACTTCACCGAGCTCTCAACAAGTTCATTCTGCCATTTATGTAAGAGCTCTAGCGTCCTCGTTCTTTGTGCTGGGGAAATCTTTATCCTTAAACCTCTAGGTATAATTCTATTTTTAATATAGTTTTCCAGAGACTGGACTTCCCACCAGGATTTTATGTTATCCATATAGCAACCAGTTAAATCGTGGAAAAGATCCCTAAGATCCAACAACCTAGTGGAGCCACCTGTGGCCGTTTGTTCATTAAGTATGTCCTTGGCATCTAGTACCCATGATTCCCTGTTAATTGGCCCTGTAAGGAAACCTGCTATAGAAATTAATCAAATACCCACATACGGCTTTCAAGGGGTAGAAGGGTCAGTCGATGGTGAGGGGGGGCGCCATTTGCACAGAATAGGGTGCCAACCTGAACCTCGGCTGGCAGGTAGGACGCAGCCAGCTCTAGAACAGGGCCAGGCACCCCCTTGGCCTTTTCTATTTAGTGTCTTTTGACATTTTGGTGATGGGATTGGTTTGTTTTGCACCAGTTGTAGATTTTTAGATTAATTGAATAAAGGCTATCTGTCAATTTGCCAAAAATTGTGTACTCCCTAATTACCTTTTGTTCTGTGACCATTTCATTCTGATCGACAGCCGGATCCCTGCTGCCTAACTGGGGGAACCGGATGTCAAGCAGAATGATGTCGGAAGTCATGCCTCGTCATGTCAGCAGAGGCAGCTAAATCGCCGGCAGGAGCAGTCTATGACCACTTTGTGCCGGGGAGGAGCGGCGCCATGCACAACAGTCAGGTAAGGTGCAATTACCTGCCTGTTAGTGCTTAGGTATATTTTTGTTTTTCCATAAAGTCCCCAATACCCCTTTAAAGTGTTCATTATGTGGCGATATGGGATCGGACCCATCTATTCTAAGCGACTCTTCATTTTTAAGAGCGAAGGCTCATTGTTTTTAATGTCGGCATACAATATGTGAATAAGTAGGGAAAGCGGAAAGCACCACTAATGGGCAAATAAATAACTAAACCGATAATACACAAGGGGTGCTGCACAATGCATTAAATAGAGTATATCAAAAAAGGGGAGAGCAAAGACTATGCAAATAAGGCGCACACCCAGGACAATAAAACAAAACATCAAAAGGTAACCCCCTCGTCTGGGCGTCCCCAGAAAACCAACAATCCCCGAACGCTCACTCCTACACTGAGGCCGTGATACGCAAATAAGATGCTACAGAGAAGCTGATATAAAAAGTCCACATCCAATATGTGGAGGTCTTTTTTTTTTTTTAAGGATCAGCAGATTGAATGTAGCATGGCACTTGGCAAGTGTTTCAGCTTCTTCTGCCATGAGTATTCTAAATCTTGGAAAACCCTAGGCTGTCGGAGTTCCTGGGAAAGCTAGGTGTCGTTTATTACAGTTTCCAGAAGAATTGTCACCCAGGTTTTTTAAAGCACTGAATGACAAATATCCAGGCAACCAATCACAGTAGTCATTCAGTGCTCGTGAAATTTGGCAGCAGTCCTTTTGGGGGCTATGAGACAGTTTTTCTACAGCTTTCATAGACCCAGCTCAAGAGGTTTCTTTCTGATCTCGAGCTTTGCACTGTGGTGTGTTTTGTAAGTGCGTGTATGTTTTTAATCGTGTCTGGCTCTCCTGGGACCAGTTATCTGGAGACTTGGAGTTCACTGGCAGATGAACGGATAAATGCTCCTCTTGGTACTCCCCATAGTAGAGGTACTGAGACTTGCATGAAAAACAAGTGCTGTGTGTACATCTTCTGGTATCTCTGTGCTGGCCGTGGCTTCTGATCTTCTGGTAGTGTACGGTAATCCTAACAGTTTGCTGTACTTCCTACAGAGCGTTCGCTCTCTCGTGTTTCTGGTTTCTATTATAGAGGGGGGAGCATTGGATTATTTTACAGCACTGGAATAAACAAAGTAAATTGGCTTTATGTATTGGAACTGCCCTCTCTTTCTTTTTATGATGGAATGCGTGCAGGCAGAGTCAGCTATTGTGGAATTTGCAAGATTTTTTTTTCTTTCTCATTTGACGTAACCCATTCTTTTCCTTTTTTCCAGACAAGGACCTCTGTCATCCATAAGAGCCGTGATTAAGAGAAGTAAGTTCTTCATTTCCTGCTGTATGCCAGCATTGAGTTAAGTCTTGTAATGTCTGTATTTAGTTTGTGGATTTTACCAATCCAAGTGAAGGTTGTGATGCTAATTTTTTTTCCAGTATAAAAGATTTCTACGAAAGTTGCTTAAACTTTTTATTTTTCAGCTGAAGAACATATATTTTAATGTAGATGTTAAGCAGTATATCTCATGTACATAACATTGGGGCCTTGCATTCAGTTCATATGATTAGACTGGCACTCAAGCCATGGGCATCAAGAGCATTTACTTACTGAAGTGCTCTGCCCAATCATCGTGAAAACTGTGTCAATGTAAAATTACGGGTCCTCTTATTCCTGTACCTAACACTGATCTCTATCATCAGCGAAGAAGAGTGCAGTTGGGCACATTGCGTTTAGTTTCCCGCTAAGATCCATGGCTGGCATTACCACCTTTACTTCACTGAACCACAAGCTATAGTGGCATTCATCTATTACAATTCCCTCATTCACATAAACAATGGATGGAAAAAATTACTGGGACACGCATCTAAGTCAATAAATTCAGGTTTGAATTCTGTCCCGTTGCCACAGGTGTATAAAATCCAGCCCCTCGCCAGGAAGTCTGCCTCTACTAATGTCTGTGAAATAATGGATCGTTCTAAAGAACTCACTGAGTTCAAGGTGGTCCTGTAATAGGATGTCTCTGCTGTAACACGTCAGTTCATGAAATTTCTTCCATCCTAAATATTCCACAATCAGCTTGTTGAGTGATACCATTGAAAAATGGAAGCGTTTAGGAACCACAGCCACTCTGCCACAGAGTGGAGACCATGTGAAAAGAAAGAGCGGTTTCCGATGGCTGAGGAGCGTAGCACAGAAAAGTCGCTAATGCTCAATTGACTCAATTACTGCAGAGTTACAAACCTCAGCTGACATTAACTCGACACAAAAACTATGTGACATTAGCATATTGACATAGATTTTTATTAACAAGAACAATGCCAAACCCCAGATGGACCGGTGTAAAGCACTCAGCCACAGGACCCTACAGCAGACATTTGTGGTCCAGAGTGGGAGTAGCTTCTCTATCTGGTGTCTGATGGGTTTGGCAAATGACAGGAGAGCATTACCTGCTTGTTACACTCGGTCCCAGCGCTGGCTCTGCACTCCGTTCTGCTCACTCACCTGTTCCTCTAGCTGTCCCTCTGCAGCAGTCTGCGCGCGGGCTGGGTTCTCCTGTCCCATCTGCTCCTCGGCGTCCTGTGTCCTCCTCCACTTCCTGGCACGCTGCTGGCAGACCTCCAGATAGTCTGCTTAGGACGCGAGGCTGCGCCCACCGTCTCTCTTAAAGGGGCAGCGTGCATTTTTTGAAATAGCTAATTAACCAATGGCTGCGCACTCAGTACTATATCTGGTCACTCCACCATTAGGGGAGTGCCGGAGCAACGTGTTCTATCATTGCTACATCCGGTTCCGTTCCTGATCTGTCTGCGCTGCGTCTGCAGTCTCTGTGCTTCGCTGATACTGTTTGTCTCCTCAGATCATTGCTAACCCGTACTGGCTAACCTGGACAATCTCGGCTATTACTGGCGCAAGTGTCATCCCGTTCCGCCATCAGCCATCCGTACCCGTGGACCGTGACAAGGTCACTGGAGCCAGCCTACTACCATCCGTTCTGGACCAGGACCTTATCCTTCTCCGTCAAGAACCCTCCACGGACTCTGTAAATACCTGTTACCCTTTTGGTCCCTCTGGGACAGCTGCCACGTGTCCAGGGTCTAACTGGAGGTAGCACCTGTGTCCTCCGGGTTTTCCATTCTGGTCCTGTTCGAGGGGCCTTACTACGAGTACCCGGGGCTCACTAGTTACGCCCCCTTCGGAGCCCCCCGGACCGCGGTCTCGAGGTTCCACATTAAAAAATAAAAACGAATGTGAACTTCACCACCTCTGCCTCGCTTCCATTCGTTACAGATTGCTCCGGCCATGGAACCCGCTGGATCCCAGAGATCTCCGACCACGGATCTGTGCCAGGAGGTGACCCGTTTGGGAGTTCAACAGGACAAGATCACGACCTATCTACGCAGCTTGTCTACCCGCATGGATTCCTTGGGGTCCTCGTCTGCACCTGACTCTTCTATCAATAATCAGGTACCAGTTCCCATGGCAAGTCAAGGTCCCCGTCTGGCGGCTCCTACCCGTTTCCAGGGTGTTCCTACTCTGTGTCGGGGTTTCCTCAATCAGTGCACTCTACACTTCGAAATCTTGGGGCATATGTTTGCTTCTGACCGAGCCAAGGTGGGCTTCATCATGTCACACCTGGGAGGAGAGGCCCTCGCCTGGCTAAACCCGCTATGGGAGAGAGGGGATCCGCTGGTTAACGATCTTCAATCTTTCCTAGAGGCTTTTCGCAGGACTTTCGATGAACCTGGTCGCACCACTTCGACTGCCTCAGCTCTGCTCCGCCTGCGCCAAGGTACTCTCACGGTAGCTCAGTATGCTGTTAAATTCCGCACCCTCTCGTCTGAATTATCGTGGAACAATGAGTCCCTAGTTGCTAACTTCTGGGAAGGCCTATCCGGAAGAATCAAGGATGAGCTGGCGGGACGGGACAGACCTACTCTCTTGGAAGAGCTAATATCCTTGGCAACCCAAATTGACCTGCGTTTTCAGGAGCGCTCCATGGAGATCAAGCGGGACAAAAGGTCCTATCACCTGGACTCTAGTTTGTACAAAACAGGTACTTCGCCCTCCGCCTCCGAGGCCATGGAGGTGGACCATGTAAGTTTGGCCACCCGCCGCCGGGAGGCATCGCAAGGAGGGAAGTTGTTACTACTGCGGTAGTTCTGAACATTTGATCCATTTCTGTCCTAAAAAGTCGGGAAACTCCAGTGCCTAGGTCCGGTAGGAGGGGCCAACCTAGGTAGAGAACAGTCCTCTCCCTCTTTACACATCTCAGTCTCCGTGTCCTATGGAGCAATAAAATTCTCCGAACATTGTCTACTGGATTCTGGAGCTGCAGGGAACTTCATCCAGCAGGCGGTTGTGGATCATTACCGCTTACCAGTCCAGCGTCTTCCTGATCCGTTACAGGTGTCCGCCGTGGATGGCAAACCGCTGACCGAGCCCGTCCAGTTTCAAACCGAGTTGGTGGAACTCCGGGTAGGTCTAATGCATACTGAACGAATGCGATTTTATGTATATCCCGGTTTATCCCATCCCATGCTTTTAGGTTTACCTTGGCTCCAGATGCATGAACCAGTCCTTAATTGGAAAACTGGAGAAGTTCTGCGTTGGGGAGATACCTGCATGAATCGTTGCTTAACCCGGATTCAACCTGTTTCGCCTCCAGTCCAGCCTGATACCCTGCCAGGGTTGCCTTCCGCCTATTGGTTCTTCTCTGACGTCTTTGGGAAAAAGGAGGCTGAGAGACTACCTCCACACAGGTCGTATGACTGTCAGATAGAGCTTCTTCCTGGAGCATCTCCTCCTCGCGGGAGAGTTTATCCCCTTTCACAGGCAGAGACTCAGGCCATGTCGGACTACGTCCAAGAGAATCTGGCTAGAGGATTTATCCGAAAGTCATCGTCACCGGCAGGAGCTGGATTCTTCTTTGTAAAGAAAAAGGATGGATCCTTGCGGCCCTGCATTGACTATCGGGGTCTAAATCAAATCACGGTAAAAAACAGGTATCCATTACCTCTTATTTCAGAGCTGTTTGATCGTCTCCGAGGGGCCAAGATCTTCACCAAATTGGACCTCAGAGGGGCCTACAACCTGATCCGAGTCAGAGAGGGGGACGAATGGAAAACAGCCTTCAACACCCGTGACGGCCACTATGAATACCTGGTAATGCCATTCGGCCTAAGCAATGCACCTGCGGTTTTTCAGGAATTTGTTAATGACATTTTCAGGGACTTGCTCTATACTTGTGTCGTGGTTTACCTGGACGATATTTTGATTTTTTTCTGCTGACTTGACGTCACACCGGAGGCAAGTACGCCTGGTCTTACAAAGACTGAGAGAAAACGGCTATATGCCAAATATGAGAAATGCCTCTTTGAGCAGTCTTCTTTGCCTTTCCTTGGGTACATTGTATCTTCCACAGGATTAAAGATGGATCCGGAGAAGTTGTCTGCAGTTCTCAACTGGCCTCGTCCGTCTGGGCTAAAAGCCATACAAAGGTTCCTCGGGTTCGCCAATTACTACCGGCAATTTATTCCACACTTTTCCACCCGAGTGGCTCCAATCACAGCCTTAACCCGGAAAGGTGTAAACTCTAAGGAATGGTCCTCCGAGGCAGAAGAGGCCTTTGTTTCTCTCAAAAAAGCCTTCGCTTCCGCACCCGTTCTCCATCGTCCTAATTCAAGTGAGCAATTTTTTTCTTGAGGTTGACGCTTCTTCCATAGGTGCAGGAGCAGTTCTGACCCAGAAGTCGTCTACTGGGCGGATGATCTCGTGTGGTTTTTTTTTTCCAAGGTTTTTTCTCCTGCAGAAAGGAACTACTCTGTCGGTGATCGCGAACTGTTGGCCATCAAATTGGCTCTGCAAGAATGGAGACATCTTCTTGAAGGAGCTCATCACCAGGTAATCATATTCACCAACCATAAAAACCTTGCCTATCTCCAATCTGCTTTAAGACTGAATCCCCTTCAGGCCCGTTGGGCATTATTTTTTGCCCGTTTCAATTTTGTACTTCATTTCCGTCCAGCTGACAAGAACATCAAGGCAGACGCACTCTCTAGAGCCTTCTTGCCTCCTGAACTGGAGGAGGAACCTCAGCACATTATTGAACCTTCTAAGTTAGTCTCTGTTGCCTCCACTGATCTGGCCCGGCTTCCTCCTGGGAAGACTTTCGTGTCCGCCTCTGATCGTAGTCGTGTTCTGCGCTGGGGTCATTTTTCTAAGTTGGCTGGCCATGCTGGTCAGAGAAAGACGCAGCAACTCATCTCCCGTTATTACTGGTGGCCTACCATGGGCAAGGATATCCAGGAGTTCGTCGCAGCCTGTCCTTCATGTGCCCGTAACAAAACTGTTAAACATCTACCAGCCGGCAGGCTTCTGCCTCTTCCGATTCCGTCCGCTCCCTGGCAGCACATCGCGATGGATTTCATCACGGATCTTCCCATTTCTTTTGGCTGCTCAGTGGTATGGGTTGTGGTGGACCGCTTCTCTAAAATGGCCCACTTCGTTCCGCTATCTGGCCTCCCGTCTGCTCCAGAACTGGCCACTCACCTCATTCAGCACATCTTCCGTCTACATGGATTTCCTCTCCACATCGTGTCCGACAGGGGCGTCCAGTTCACCTCTAAGTTCTGGAGAGGACTCTGTAAAATGGTAAAAATTGAACTAGATTTTTCTTCTGCATACCATCCCCAGTCTAATGGGCAAGTGGAGAGGATCAATCAAATCCTGGCTGGATACCTGCGTCACTTCGTCAACGCTCATCATAATGACTGGTAGAATTACTGCCCTGGGCGGAATTCTCCTACAACAACCAAGTAAGTGAATCTTCTGGAAAGTCTCCCTTTCAGATTGTGTTTGGACTGCAACCCGGAATTCCTCTTCCTGTCTCGGGATTGTCTGATGTTCCGGCAGTCGATACCTTGTCTAAGAATTTCTCGGACATTTGGAGAGAGACCAGGTCGGCTTTGGAGAAAGCTTCTCAACGTATGAAAACGCATGCGGACAAAAGACGTTTGGAGGCTCCCATCTTTCGTCCAGAAGACAAGGTATGGCTCTCCTCCAAGTACATCCGTCTGAAGTTACCATCGTACAAATTGGGTCCCCGTTTCATTGGTCCCTTTGAAGTCTTGAGACAAATCAACCCGGTCTCTTATAAACTGAAATTGCCTAATTCTCTACGAGTACCTAACTCCTTTCATGTTTCCCTCCTCAAACCAGTAGTGTTGAGCTCCTTCTTTAAGGACCCGGGTACCACTCCTGATCCGGTCTCTGAGGATGATGTTTTTGAGGTAAAACATATCTTGGCCTCTAAGAGAGTAAGAGGTAGGATCTATTCCTGGTGGACTGGAAAGGTTTTGGTCCTGAGGAGAGATCTTGGGAGCCTAAAGAGAACATCCAGGCTCCTCCTCTTCTTAAAAGATTTCACGCAGGCTTGAAAAAGAGGGGGAGTAAAGAGGGGGATACTGTTACACTCGGTCCCAGCGCTGGCTCTGCACTCCGTTCTGCTCACTCACCTGTTCCTCTAGCTGTCCCTCTGCAGTAGTCTGCGCGCGGGCTGGGTTCTCCTGTCCCATCTGCTCCTCGGCGTCCTGTGTCCTCCTCCACTTCTTGGCACGCTGCTGGCAGACCTCCAGATAGTCTGATTAGGACGCGAGGCCGCTCCCACCGTCTCTCTTAAAGGGGCAGCGTGCATATTTTGAAATAGCTAATTAACCAATGGCTGCGCACTCAGTACTATATCTGGTCACTCCACCATTAGGGGAGTGCCGGAGCAACGTGTTCTATCATTGCTACATCCGGTTCCGTTCCTGATCTGTCTGCGCTGCGTCTGCAGTCTCTGTGCTTTGCTGATACTGTTTGTCTCCTCAGATCATTGCTAACCCGTATCTGGCTAACCTGGACAATCTCGGCTATTACTGGCGCAAGTGTCATCCCGTTCCGCCATCAGCCATCCGTACCCGTGGACCGTGACAAGGTCACTGGAGCCAGCCTACTACCATCCGTTCTGGACCAGGACCTTATCCTTCTCCGTCAAGAACCCTCCACGGACTCTGTAAATACTTGTTACCCTTTTGGTCCCTCTGGGACAGCTGCCACGTGTCCGGGGTCTAACTGGAGGTAGCACCTGTGTCCTCCGGGTATTCCATTCTGGTCCTGTTCGAGGGGCCTTACTACGGGTACCCGGGGCTCACTAGTTACGCCCCCTTCGGAGCCCCCCGGACCGCGGTCTCGAGGTTCCACATTAAAAAATAAAAACGAATGTGAACTTCACCACCTCTGCCTCCGCTTCCATTCGTTACACTGCTTATGGGTTTTTTTTTTTCCACCAAAATCAAACCTAGGGTCCTTAGTTCCAATGAAGAAAATCTAAACTTCAGCATACTTGGACATTTTGGACAATATTATCCTGACAACTTTGATGACATGGATTCTAGCATGTTTCAACATAATTGTGGCCCAGGGCACAATGCAAGGTCCATAAAGACATGGTTGGGTGAGTTTGGCGCGGAAGAACTTGCCTGAACCACATAGAGCTTATTCCTCAACCACATGTATCACTTTTGGGATGAACTAGAACAGAGATCATGTGCAAGGCCCTCTCGGCCAACATCAGTGTCTGACTACACAAGTTCTCTTCTGCATGAATAAGCAAAATTCCCTAAGAAACACTGCATAATCCTGTAGAAAGCCTTCTCAGAAGATTGGAAGCCATTTTAGCTGCAAAGGGGAAACTAACTCCATATTAATGCCTATGAATTTAGTATAAAAGGTCCAATAAATGTAATGTGTAGGTTGTCCCAATACTTTTGTCCGCATTGGTCACCTAGGATAAAATGTAAGCTACACTATGCCAATGAGGATATTATGTTATTATTGCCCTAAAAACAGGAGAAAATGAAAAAAAGCTTTTGAAGGACTCGTGTAACTACTAGGTCGCTTCTTGTGGATGCTTTTCAGAATGGGACAGATTTCTAATCTCTCTCTTAGAACTACCGCTGACTTGTATTTATGGATGAGCCGTGTCCCAGTGCATTGTGCATCCTGCTTGTTCAGGATTTATGTTGTCAAATTGCACCACTATGGGGATATCAATGGTAGGAATCTGTTTTGGAAGAGTTTTTATTCCCTGATGTCTGTTTTGCACAGTTTGATTGGACAGTGCCTTGTTTGGAGCGGATTCGGTCAAGAGCCACTGACATGCGCTTTCTTTTCTCCCAACAGGTGTCTTTCTAAAGTGGAGGTGGGGGGGGGGGGGACGTTCAAAATCCTTAACATCTGACTAGCAAAGTGGTTTTACCATAGAAATTCATAGGAGGGTCTTTCTCTTTTAAATATATTTATTGTATTTTTATGATTTAACTATAGAATAAGAATAAGTCAAATATATCATTTTGATATGTTATCACTTCATATAGCAATGAACATACAAAAAAACAAGACTACGCACTTAACAGTGGGGATCAAGAGTGCGGTATGAGGCACATAGACAATGGAAAGGTTAAGGTCAGGGATCAGTGAGGCACATAGCAACAGAAAGGTAGGGATTGGGAATCAATGAGGGTATATGATTATTCGAAAGATAAACTGCTTGGTATATGTGGGAGTGCATGTGTTATCCATGGGTCCCAGATCTGGAGAATTTAGTAGGAGTGTAATTTAAGATACTAGTGAGTTGCTCTTTGGTCATAAAAGGATCTTTCAAGCATTTTTTATGTAATTAATCAGGATTTTTTAGTTTGTGGACCTGGTCCAAAAACTTCTTAGAAATTTCCTTGTGCTCTTACCCTTTCCTTTGTTCATGTTTTAATAATGCATTTATTTTTCTTTTAGCCTCTAGAACAACGGCGCAGAGTGAACAGCAGAGGGATAGAAGGTATTGCTGTCGGCTTTTACTACTGTATGTTTCATATAATCCAGACCATTTTATTAGTCCTCTTCATATTGATTCTGCATGAATGCTATATATTTGGGTAGAGATAAAATGTTTAGGTATTGTAGGGATCCGCTCTGGTAGGCAAGGCCGGGCCGCAGTTATGAGGCAACACACAGGCTTTTAGTCCAAAATCAATTGTTTACTTTCTCTTTAAACGCCAGGTAACAAAACATGACAAAAACATCAATGCATTCCAGCTTTGCAAACTACTGTTCCCAGACGCACCCTTGCATGGGACGGGCTTGACTAAGCGGCTGCAGGCCAGCAGGGACCGCTAGGTGCCTTCCCGGGTGATCTGGGCTCGCTTCCGGTGCTCACTGACACACTGTAACAGAAAGTCAATTCCAGGCTGACTCCAGCCAAACTCCTCAATAGAACCGCGTGGTTCTCAGTGTGGGACCGTCACAGGCTCCGCACACCCATGTGTCCTGTCCGGGTGCTATTCAGGACCCCCATCCAACACCCTGGCCACCAAATTCCAAGTCTCACCACGTGCTTCCAGGAATCCGATCCTACCCCAGGATCTTCCAACACTGACAGACCTTCCAGGAACCTTCCAGGCAGCCCTGTGCAGGACACACTCTCCACTGTCTCAGCCAGACTTCCAGACACTTCCCAGTCTCCCACACAATCTCCCTCTCCATGTGCCCAACACTGTCTTTCATACCTGTAGCCACTCCCCAAGCCAAGGTATGAAGCACATGGTCTGGTCACCTGTTCATGACCTCATCACAGGTCCTTCACAACACCTACAATCACCAGTATGTAACATTCATTCTCCCACCACCATTGGGCGGTGTATGTGTGGTTAGCATGTCCCACCCAGCTCACAAGCTAACCCTGTAGGTTCACCCTTAACAATAATCAGAACTCTTATGGGACTACAAGTCCCAGAACAACATTACTGACCTACAGCACAGAATAGCTCTGCGGCACATACCGTATATACTCGTGTATAAGCCGACCCGTGTATAAGCCGACCCCCCTAATTTTGCCACAAAAAACTTGGAAACCTTATTGACTCGCGTATAAGCCGGGTGTATAAGTTGCCGTCCTGCTTTGTGCTCCCCCATCCAGCTCTTTGCGCCCCCATTCTCCTCTGTGCTCCCCTCCTCCTGCTCCATTATCCTGTCCTGCTCAGTGCTTTCCATCCTCCCCCCGTCCTGCTCCGTGCTCTCCGTCCTCCCCCCCCCCCGTCTGCTCCGTGCTCTCCGTCCTCCCCCCATTCTGCTCCTTGCTCTCTGTCCTCCCCCCGTTCTGCTCCGTGCTCTACGTCCTCCCCGTTCTGCTCCGTGCTCTCCGTCCTCCCCGTTCTGCTCTGTGCTCTCCGTCCTCCCCCCATTCTGCTCCGTGCTCTCCGTCCTCCCCCCCGTCCTGCTCCGTGCTCCTTGTCCTCCTCCATGCTCCCCCCATCCTCCTCCATCATACTCACCCTCCCCGTGCCATCGCTGACGTCCCGCCGGCAATCC
Organism: Oophaga sylvatica; assembly: GCA_033576555.1. NCBI lineage: Eukaryota > Metazoa > Chordata > Amphibia > Anura > Dendrobatidae > Oophaga > Oophaga sylvatica. The sequence continues at coordinate 171,231,294 of JARQOD010000001.1, read as the reverse complement.
TGCGTTCTCCCCGGCTTCCTGCAGCTCTCCAGTGCTGAGCGGTGACGTAATACCGCTCATTAAGGCCATGAATATGGAGGCCACGCCCATGGGAGTGGCGTCGCGTCCATATTACATGACCTTAATGAGCGGGTATTACGTCACCGCTCAGCGCTGGAGAGCTGCAGGAAGCCGGGGAGAACGCAGGATTGCAGGGACGTTCAGCGATGCGGGGAGGGTGAGTATGATGTCCCAGCCACCGGCTCCTGCCCCCGTATCCCCTCCCCCGCTGGTTTCTGCCCTATGACTCGTGTATAAGCCGAGGGGGCATTTTCAGCACAAAAAAAAGGTGCTGAAAATCTCGGCTTATACACGAGTATATACTGTACTTTCCATTTAGCACCATACCAGGGACTGGTTTCCCATCCATCTCATGCCTCCATGCATAATTTGAGCAACTTATACAGCGCCCCCTAGGTGCCACATTAGTCACTACACCACAGTATAGACTAATTAATTGATTGACTGCCATAGTCTTGAACCTGCTTCATTAGAGGTAGTGTGATATTTCATGGAGCAAATTTCCTAAAGTCCGACCTGAAGTTCGGTTTGGAGCAGCATTAATGAATACAGCACACTTAACACTAGCGTACAGCTCGGCTACAAATCTGCTGATTGTCTCTAGCTACAGTAGTTTAGACCAAGTGGTGGAAGAAATACAATATATTGCCTGCAGAGAGCATTGTAGCTAATGCTTCCTTCACCAGGGCGTCAACTTTTCAGATTTGTGTAATCAAATAATCTGAACAGGGCAGATTTAGGGCCTAAAGTACATGCCAGCGCCACTGACTGTTAATTCGATACTCTTGTAAGAATGTTGGCTTCTTTGGCATTGACACCACATAATGGTGCACCCACTTAACTGCTCTACATCAATATTCAGGGTGCTGGTAATGATTTGGGTACCAGGCTGCCATTAGACTCACCTTGGCTCAGTTTGCAGGACTCTGTTGAACACTTTCATATTTCATTAGCACAGTTACCTATTGATTTTGAAATTAAGAATATGATTTTTATGCTGCCCCGTCCATATGGCAGCACGGTGACTCAGTGGTTAACACTGCAGCCTTGTAGCGCTGGAGTCCTGGGTTCAAATCCCAAAAGGACAACATCTGCAAGGGGTTTGTATGTTATCCCGTGTTTGCATGGATTTCCTCCCACACTCCAAAGACATACTGATAGGGAATTTAGATTGTGAGCTCCATCGGGGACAGCAACGATAATGTGCACAAACTGTAAAGCGCTGCGGAATATGTTGGCGTTATATAAATAAAAAGATTAGTATTATTATTATATCATATATTTAGTTGGCCCAAGAGGGAAGGTCAGCAGAATAGTAATAGTAGCTGCCAAGGCAAACAGGATCATGGGGGGCATTAAAAGAGGTCTGGATACACATGATAGTAAGGCAAGATCGTGTGCACAACTCAAAAAATACAAGAAGGTGCTAAAAGTCTAAGTTCCCACACCGAAGTAATATAATAGAAAAAGACTAAGCACTCATCTTGGAGATATGAGAAGAAAATTGTTTAATGGTAGTATGTCCCAAAAAACGTTTCGGTCACGGAGACCTTCGTCAGTTACTACATGAGATAAACAAAATATAAAGAAACAACATGGATCATAGACAGAGTCCTAGAAAATTATACATACAGTAAATATAACAGAAGAAATAGTGAAGTAATATTACATAGAGTTAAATAAAATACAATAAAATAGAGTAGAAAGGGTCAAAAAGGGGTTTTAAATTAGTGCAGTGAATCCCTGCACAGTATACCATGCCAATACCAACAATATTCATCTAGAGTAAGAAATAGCGAGATAAGTAGTGTCGTACCTTAAACTGTGTAGTCAGAAAAGCAGACTCCTAAAAAATGCCCATAGATCAAATGATATAGCCTAAAGAAAGGTTGTCAGATAGGGTGGTGAGACAGACAGTATCATAGTGGTATCCAGAAGATATATACACACATCACGTAATGGATACTCACATATAGCAGTCAGGTGTGCTAGTGATCAAGCTGTGGAAATATTGAAATAAACAAGGATCACTAAGTGAGATTTGTGAGTGATATGCGGTAGAAAAGTGAGTATATACCTTGACAAGCCAGTAATGGGCCAGCGGGCCTCCTGAATGCGGTATCCACCGCTATTATGGCAAAGTGCTATACAGAACATGGGCTTAAGAGAAAGGAGAAAACCTGTGAGGTCAGAGTCACCATGTACATATATGTATCGTGTTTGAGGTGCTTGTAGTTAAATTGTTATTACCTTGGTTGGGCAGCTTGCAGCGTCTGTGTGCGCGTTTATCTGCTGTCAGAATGGCGCTAGAACGCCGTCCTGAACTTTAAAGAAAAGGGGCGGTAAAAGTAAAAATAAAATAAAAATAAATGTATAGTTACAATTTATTTGTACACAACATGGTAACTCATGGTCACAGTAAGTGAAGGTGCGACTATTATTAAGTGGCACTGTGCCAATTATATAAATCGGGGTTAGAGAAATGGAAGAGAAGGTACAACATGATGGTGAAGAAAATATAATTTTATTGTGCTATAAAGAACATTCCGGATGAGGGTAGTGAGTTTGCCGTTGTGATATTCTTATTCACAAAGTGAAGTGAATAGAGTGGATCCAATGTGGAGTTCCAACGTGATAGAAAGGTAATGATATACGGTAGCATTTCCACCGGATATTAATATAAACGGCTCTAAAAAGAGAAAGAGAGCATGTTATACTGGTATATAGTATAGCCGACTATTAGTATATAAAAAATATATCACATTTAGTACAGAGAGGTTTTATTTTATTTTTACTTATGTTACATGCCGAGGCAGTGTCCTACTTGATCGCCAACAATTGGTGACATTTTGGACCGTCAAAAGTGCTCTTATCCACCTTTAACATATTATATCTCCATTTCCTGGTTGGTGGAACGCAAATATCGGCCTATGGAACGCACGGCCATCCTACTTCCGCCCGGCTACTTCCAGTCCACGGCATTTCACTGCACGTGAGCGATACTTAGTCCCGCCCCTTTTCTTTAAAGTTCAGGACGGCGTTCTAGCGCCATTCTGACAGCAGATAAACGCGCACACAGACGCTGCAAGCTGCCCAACCAAGGGCCAATTTGATTCTCATTTTAAAGGGATTCTTTAAGCTAGTTTTTGCTATGTAATCTGGAGCAGCATGATGTAGGATCTGAAATAATGATTCTAGCAATGTGTCACTTACTAGACTGCATGGTGTGGTTTAAAAAAAAAAGTGTTTCAGCTGCAGATGGAAGGAAGAGAGCCACAGTATTCATTACTGATGGGTAGGCGGAGCCCCAGATCAGGATGTCACCTCAGATCAAAAGAGTGCTGACTGGCTGGCCCCTCCAGCTCGGGCTCCTCCTACTCAGCTCCAGTCTAAGATTTGAGGTCCAGAGGATGGTCGCTGCTGGAAGCAGCTCCTCAGAAGATTTTATTATTTTTATCGGACAAGAGACTTGGACATGAGTCTGAAAGGTCTCAGGGGTCTCAGCGCTGCTGGACCCCACCTCTCCCCTGGCGGATCTGTATTTTACATAAATAGTCCCTGCAGAATCCTTGCCGGCCCTGGGGGATGAGGAGAGCTTCCCTGGCGGGACGCAAACCACACGTGCGGTCACTGCGTTCCTCGCCCTGGGGGGAAGCATGGGCATAGCGCCAGAAACCCTGAGGGTCCCTGTGGCGCTTTGGCTGGTGAGTACTCCACACAAAATTTTATTATTAATGTGTGAGTGCTTTAGCGTCTGATGGCAGCGCTATTACATGTATATCAGTATGCTTCAGCGCTGCGGTGACAGTGCTATTACATGTTTATCAGTGTATCTCACCAGTCTCTCCCTTGGCGGATCTGTAACTACATAATCGTCCCTGCAGAATCTTGCCGGTCCTGGGGGATGAGGAGAGTTTCCCTGGCGGGGGCGCAAACCACACGCTGGGGTCACTGCGCTTCCCGCCCTGGGGGGAAGCATGGGCATAGCGCCAGAAACCCCTGGGGGTCCCTGTGGCGTTTCGGCTGGTGAGTACTCCACATTTTGGTAAAATGTGTGTGAGTGTTTTAGCGACTGCTGCGGCAGCCGCTGTACATATATATGCCGGTGACTAGTTTTTTCTATGTCCGCAGGAGGATGCCTGCAGGACGAGGGAAAGGAGTGGAGTACGCGCTCTTTTTATTTTTTGAATTTCGCGCCGCTTCTGAGCGCGCGCTTTACTGCAGCCTCCATTTTCGGCTCCTCTACATGGAGGCAGAGCGCGGCGGCCATTGCTGATAAAGCGCTGCAAGCTGAAAGCTCCCCGGATCGTTCTCCTCCCCTCCCGGCAAGAATACGTGACCAGCTTGGTGAGTCGCTTCTAGCCCGCCGGGCAGAAGCTTAACTCCTTCACCTCCACAGCGCGGGCACCGTCTGGGGCACTACTGAGTGACAGATTGAGCTGTCCTGCGGCTGTTCTCGCATAAGGGGCTCGCACACTCTTTTAATATTAATAAAGAGGCTGTGGGGAGTCTGCGACATTAATGCTGCCACTATACGTTTCCGCTGACGATCCTGATGGCGTCGCATAATATTGCGATCGTTTGTGTGTCATTTTTAGTGTCGCTGGTGGCTGTCAATCTGGGCAATCGCATAGGCGATTAGCGATCTCCTTGACAACTTTGGCGGTCATTGCGTTATAAAAAACAGCGCAATTTTTTAGCGATCTTGTGGAACGTTTTTCTGTTTAGTGTGGCATGGCTGTCCTGCAGCTGCGACCTTATAAGAGGCGCCTGAGATTCGCACACCCTTTTTTCATTATCAAGGTTGTGGGGAGTCAGCTACTTTAACCCCTTCTTAGGCGGTTAACTCTTAATGGGAGACAGCTGGGGTAGCTCGCGCTTTAGAGCTTTAACCCTTCAGCGTTTGTTTTTTATTTAAGTACTGCTCTGGTTACTGACAGGTTTATCCTGCCATATACTATGCAAGGGCATGTCAGAGACCCTCTCCCAGATCCGCTACGGATCAGCCTCGCGTATCTCCTCTTTGAGGAGAGTTTCTGAGTTGGCAGCTCTTTCTTGTTCGCCTCCTTTTCTGGGGTTTTTTCCGGAACGTGTAGTGCTTCGCACACGGACACGCAGACCTCGACTCATGCACGGTCAGAGGTTCCAGTGGTGTCAAAATGGAGGCCTTCACTGGTTTCTATTGATGACCTTTTAGGTTATGGAGTGTCAACTAGATCCTCTCAAGGAAGCGACACAAATCGGTGCTTTCCTTCTCGCTTAGCGAAGAAGTCCGATTCGGTCAAGGAGGATCGGCAGGGACACCCTGCCTCTCTCTCAGGGGCCGTACTAAAATTTCTGTGGAAGCCATGTGGACGTTACAGTTACCGGAGGAGGTAACTAGTCGTCCTGGTATGTCGGCCCGGATGTTGCAAGGGTCGCATGGGTCGCGACGACCTTACAAACTATCCGTTTTTCTACGGAGTTATTTGTTAATTGGACCCCTTCTCCTGAAGTGAATGTCCCTTTATTCCAGCTTAGCAAATCTTCCTGGTAAAAGGGAAGACGAATCTGCAGGACACGCTGGACAGAAGAACGGAGATGGCAACAATTTCCATCTGTGTAGCCGTGGATCATAGATTCGGTATTAAGGATCTAGGTGTACTTGTTAAGTTCCCCTGAGCCGGTTGGACCGTCTAAGGACGGCGTGGCAAGTTTCCCTCTATCAAGGTAGATGGGCTTTTCTAGTTGAAGGATAATGCGTCACTGCTATCCAGGGCGCAATCCTCGGCAGTTACAGTCAGAAGAGCACTGTGACTTGGATGGAACGCAGTTTTCCAACAGGGTTTGCTATCTTTAGCTTAGAAAGTGGTCAGCTATTTGACTGACCTCACGGAGCTGATGCCAAGGCAAAGGCAAAAGAAGCAGCTTTACCGCAGCGCAGAGCTGTGACTTCTGCGTCTGGCAGGACTTGTGCCGATAGTTATCGGCAGTCCTTTTCGGTTCAAGGATGATCTGACCAACCCTCTGGGGGTTTGTGTCGTCTCTCTCTTTTTAAAAAAAAAAAAAAAAAAGGGGGGAATTCTCAGAAATTCCGCATACCCTGGAAACAGAACTTCTGTTAAGGCAGAAGCTGGCAAAAAAAAAAAAAAAAAAATTCGCTAAGGCGGACTGACTTCTGACATTCCGTCAGAGCCGAGCATGAAGTCGCTTCGCTCAGTTATGGCAGCCCTGTCGCAGAACGATCAATCGACATTCGCGACGCTTTTTGGCATGTTCCCATCGGAAGACCTCACCCAGGTTGTGGCTCGACCATTCGGTTTGGCTTTAACGCCCAGAATTTTTACAACGATTCTGACGCCAGAATCTCATGGCAATCCTTCAAAGACGGGGATTTACGATTCGTCCCTATTTGGACGGCCTTTTCGGTTGTGGCTTCAAAGGAGAAGTCGTCTCTGGAATCGTCGCAGGCAATCCTTTTTTTTTGAGGATGCATTTCGACATGGTACGGGCGGGGTTGTCCCTACCTCCAGACAAGCAGGCATGTCTGCTCCAGCATGTACAGACTATGAAGTCTGCGACAGCAGTGTCCCTTCGGAAGGTATGCGCCTTCTGGGTCTGACGGTGGCGTCCATGAGGTTTTTTTCCGTTTGTCCAATTTCATTCCAGAGCTCTCCATAGGCTCATTCTGAGTCGTTGGGATCAATCGCAAGGTTCGCTGGATTGCAGCGTCATCATCTCTCACAGGGTGCGAGAATCCCTAGGATGGTGTTTATGTCCAGGAGCGTTATCCCTGGGAAAGCTTTTCCTCCCTCCGAAGTGGTCGGTCATAACCACCGATGCCAGCCTGACGGGCTGGGGGGGGTGTTTGGAACAATCTCTGGATTCAGGGAGTATGGTCATCGGAAGAGTCTGTTCTTCCGATCAACATCCTGGAATTGAGGGCGATTTTCCTTTGCCTCCAACATTGGACGGTCCCTTTGAGCGGTCTGCCAGTCCGAGTGCAGACAGACAACGCGACGGCTGTCGCGTATATCAATCACCAAGGTGGGACAAGGAGTTCCAGACTCATGGTAGAGGTGTCCCGAATTCTGATTTGGGCAGAGGCCAGTGTGCCAGCCATTTCGGCGATTCACATTCCAGGGGTTCAGAATATTACAGCGGACTTTCTCAGTCGCAGAAGGATGGATCCCGGGGAATGGAGCCTCCACCCGGAAGTTTTTGCACTACTGTGCTCTCGCTGGGGAACCCCCCAAGTGGATTTGATGGCATACAGGTCCAATGCCAAGTTACCGACGTTCATGTCCAGGTACAAGGACCGAAGGCTGTGGCGGTGGATGCTCTAGTGGCTCAGTGGGATCAGTTCGAGCTGATCTATGTATTCCCGCCGATATCCTTACTTCCTCTAGTACTGCGTCGGATCAGACTAGAGAGAATTCCAGCTATTTTGATAGCTCCAGACTGGTCAAGAAGGGTGTGGTTCTCGACAATAATGTCGCTGTTGGCGGCACCTCCTTTTCCACTCCCTCTTCAACCGGACTTGTTGACTCAGGGGCCCGTTTGTCATCCGGACTTGATGTCCCTGCGTTTGACGGCGTGGCTCTTGAGACCGAAATCTTGACCCGTAGAGGTTTCTCAGCCGAGGTCATTGCTACCCTTCGTGCTGCAAGAAGTCCGGCTACTACTAGGATTTACCACAAAATTTGGGAAACCTTCTTTTCGTGGTGTTTGGGGTCCTCTCGAACCCGAGAAAATTTTCCATTCCCAACCTGTTGGCTTTTCTGCAGCATGGGCTAGACAAGGGTTTGGCAGTCAGCACCCTGAAAGGTCAGATTTCTGCTCTGTCCTTATTGTTCCGGAGAACCATTGCTTCAAATAGAGACGTGCTCTCCTTTTTCCGAGGTATATCTCGTAAGTTCCCGCCGCGGAAGGCACCCGTGTCTCCTTGGCGGCTCAACCTTGTTTTGGAGGCTCTTCAGCATAAACCTTTTGAGCCTATGGTTTCTGCTAGCCTTTCTTTACTTTCTTGGAAGGTGGCTTTCCTTGTTGCAGTCACTTCCTTGAGGAGAGTTTCTGAGTTGGCAGCTCTTTCTTGTTCGCCTCCTTTTCTGGAGTTTTTTCCGGATCGTGTAGTGCTTCGCATTCGGGGTGATTTTTTGCCTAAAGTGGTGTCACAATTTCATGTCAACCAGGATATTGTGTTGCCTTCATTCTGCCCGGATCCGAAGAATGTGAAAGAGCGTGCTTTACACACATTGGATTTAGTGCGGGCCTTGAAGTTTTATCTATCTATTACTCAAGGTTTTCGTAAGACGGACTCCCTATTTGTGGTTCCAGTCGGTCGTCGGCGTGGTCAACGAGCTTCCAAGGATTCTATAGCTCGTTGGATTCGGTCAGCTATATTGGAAGCTTACCGTCTTCAGGGTGAATCTTGCCCGATTAAGATTCAAGCCCATTCCACGAGGGCTGTGGCTTCATCGTGGGCTTTTCACCAAGGTGCTTCAGCAGTGCAGCTCTGCCGGGCGGCGACTTGGCGCTCTGTCCACACGTTTACGAAGTTTTATAAAGTGGACGTCAGTGCTTCCGCTGATGCAGCCCTCGGACGTAGGGTCCTGCAGGCAGCTGTAGTTTAAAGTTCTGGATGAACTTGTGTTTAGCGCTGGTTGCGCTTTGTTGTTAAGTTGTTGGGTTTCTGCCTCTTGTTGGTTTTTTCCCACCCTTATTTTTGAACTGCTTTGGGACGTCCCATCAGTAATGAATACTGTGGCTCTCTTCCTTCCATCTGCAGCTGAAACACGGATTTTGGTAAGAACTTACCTGTAAAATCCTTTTCAGCGAAGGAAGGAAGAGAGACACAGCACCCTCCCAAGGCAGAAGTGTGTTGATGTTTTCAGATGCAGCGCGACCCTTATCTGATAGCGATTATCTGGGCTGAGGTCAGCGCGCTAAGGCTCTGTTCCAGCATCGCCAGCTCATCGCAGTAGTCAGGTTCCGTGAGTAGTACCTGGAACTCTGTGGTTTTTGGCTTTCTTTGCATGCATAACCTGTATCCTTGTGTTTTTTCTCTGAAGTTCCTTCAGAAGGGTTATTGTTGCTCCGCTGGTGATCTTGGCTCTTTTCCTAAAAGCTTTGGTACGACTGGAGCTGAGTAGGAGGAGCCCGAGCTGGAGGGGCCAGCCAGTCAGCACTCTTTTGATCTGAGGTGACATCCTGATCTGGGGCTTCCGCCTACCCATCAGTAATGAATACTGTGTCTCTCTTCCTTCCTTCGCTGAAAAGGATTTTACAGGTAAGTTCTTACCAAAATCCGTGTTTTATCAGCAGGAGATTATCACTACAGGACTAGGTGGCTTGTGCCTCCTAGTCCTCCTGCTCTGTGTAACCCCGCCCCCACCACTGATCAGCAGCTTTCTGTGGGCATTGTCCATTGACAGAAAGCTGCTAAATTAGTGGTGGTGGACAGGATTATTCAGGCTCAGCTTTCAGGGCATTGCTACATCTGCAGCAAAAAAAAAACAGTAATTGTATCAAAATGAGAACATGCATAACAGCAAGTGACACATCGCTAGAATCAGGGTCTCGGTCCCTAAATTCTGCTGCTCTCAGATTACATAGCAGAAGCTGGTGACAAATTCCCTTTAATTGTACTGTGCACGTGTAATTATATGACAACTGGATTTATGCTATTTCTTTTTTATAAAACTCACATGTTATAATAGCTATATCTACTGTTATTACCTTTTTGAACATTCAAAAATAAAGTACCGTATATGTACAAAAAAATTAAAAAAAATAACAACCAAAGTGTATTATAGTAATAGATTATAAAGTTTTTGGCCTACGAATGGAACAAAGCTGTATTGCCCATGTAGATGGTAGGTTTCAATAATGTGCAGATCTGTAAGAAGTAATTTTTTCATAGTTAATTATATGTTAACGTGATCCAACAATTACAGGGCTGGATGGAAATTTCTTGGCACTATGTAATTTTTACTTTTATCTCTGAAAGTTACAGTCATGGGGAGATATAATGGTCTTTGTGCTTTGCAATTCATCAAGCTTGGAAGTAAAATGAATGTAATCATACTGTGTAGACTTCTCTGGCAATGAAAACCTATGACTTAATTCGAGTTTGGAATCAGTCTTGTGCTGACTCATGTGCACACGTAAGGCTCAGTTGTTCCTAAACATTTATAGCTCACACTTTTCCAGATTTAAAGAGAACCAATCACTGGTTCTGGTAGAATCACATCACCTATTTTTCATCACCATCACTACAAATATAAAATATTTTACTAATGCTTCACAATGTGCAGTGGATGTGCAAACACACAAATCGGGATGAAGCATTTTCCTTACTGCCACTTCCAGGAAGCGTAACCTAACCTCATACAGACTAGTGTTATATATCAGCCATATACTAGGACTTTAATATGTATTATGCAGTCCAGAAAATGGAGGAGGATACAGTTGCTTCTAAAGGGTTAATATGCAAGATGAGAATATAGATCATTTTAAAGGTTCATCAACTATAAGAGTAAACTGCTGCTGCTAAAAGTGTACATCTTCTAGAGGAGAACATAGCTGCTTCTAAAGGGGTTATCTGAGTCTCTTCTACACACAGATGAGCGGTGACAGATTTCATCTCTTTAGCTGCTTCTCCTACTTTTTTCTTCTGCAGCTCAAGAGTAAAAATAATACAATATAGAGTTCTTCATATATCACTGAATCCATCATAAAAAGTGACACAGATATACCCTGTTGTGTGATTCTACACACAGCCTACCCACACATTGGTATGTTCCACCTCAGAGACACAAGTCATGTACAGCTGTCAAGTTATGTGAGACAGTGAAAAACCACTTCAGCTCCCTCTAAAAGTTCCAAACTCTGATTAATAAATTAGTGATGACATTTTAGACTTTTCATATTTATAAATATTAACAAAACAATTACATTTGTAGTGATCTGTCACCACATTTGACCAATCTAAACTATTAATATGGGCATACAGGTTATAGACTGCTGAGGAGCGTGATACCTGTATGTCTCTTATCAGATGTCCTGCGCCAATCCTCTGGAATGCTCTACCCCAAGAAATTAGGACTATCCACAATTTGCATGGTTTCAGGCGCTCCCTCAAAACACATTTGTTCAGAGCGGCCTATCACGTTCACTAATCAAAGTCATCTCTGTGTAAGTGTGTGTGTGTGTGTGTAGCCCATTCAATACTCCACCACCCCACTCCCTCAAGATGGCAGGACATCATTGTAAATACACCATTGTAATTAAACCCCGGTACTTTGTAGCTCCCCCCCTCATTGTAGAATTGTAAGCTGTCCGAGCAGGGCGGCTTATATTGCTTTAATTATTGTATTGTTAACGTTTTACTTATGACTTGTGTTTTGAACTGTTAAACTGTAAAGCGCGCGGAATATTTTGCGCTTAAAATAAAAGATTATAATATTATATTAATTTTTTGTTGTGATACTTTTAAACTTTGTATAAAGACATCTTTCCAGCTGGGGAATGATGTTAACTGGAAGATAACTCCCCCCCAACTTATTTTACATGAAGGGGGGGTTACCAGTGTGAGACACAAACAAAAAACAGAAAAAACATTTTTTGCAGTTTCCCTTATAGCAACAAAAATTTCAAACCCTGGCTGGAAGCTGAAGCTGAAACCCATGATTTTTCGGTTATAATCACCCCCAAGCTCTGCTGAATTACAACCCGTCTGCCTGTGAGCTGGAAGCTAAGCGAGAGGAACTTGCGATGTTCGTTATAAAAAACACACACTCGCAATAGAGCAAGACCTCTTTTAACATTCCACAACCGGAACCATTGCAACAACGGTAACTCCTCATATTTAAAAATAAGCTCTGGGAGCAGATTTATTTTCTGGCCACCATCCCCCCAAGCCTGGAGGAGCCATTTATAAAAAGTGATAAAAATAATTTTTTCCCAAAAATAAATGAAGATGCAACAGGGGTGGACGTTTTAGGGGTTTAAAAAACTGTAGTCCAAAAATGGTAGAATGAATTGTCTTGTCTTCAAAAAAAAAAAAAATGCCACTTGCTTGTTCCATTAAACTTGTTACCGCGAATATTGTTCTTTCTTAGTTCTCTTTATTAGCCAAGGCAAGGTAAATGACCTTTGGAACAAAAAGTTGTGAAACCTAGCACACACCTTTTAAGTCCAAAAATTTTGCTCCCTGCCAAAATATCTTTATTTCCAATGGCTAATGGTGCTTTGTGCACCCTTGGTGGGGCAGACGGTAGAGTGTATTTTAACATACTTACCGTACTTGATTTCCAGACTCTACCCTCCCTGGCCATGTCGAGAAAAGGAGGTACAAAAGAAAGGAAAGGGGATGGAAAGTGCACTGAACTGCCGGCCTGCCAAGGGCACCAACCCCATTTGAAAAAAAAAAGCAGTTTTCACAAACAAACAAAGACGGGGACACAAGAATATGATTTTTATTTGGCTTTCCTTTTAAAGGTATTGTGCTTGGTTTGAACAGTCATTTTATTTGTCAGACTAAAAATTTTAAAGGAGTCGTGATTACAAATAACTTTTTCAAACCAGGGGATAAAAATCAATGATTTTTTTTTAAAAAAAATCAAAAAAATCGGATTTTTATTTATTTAAATCGGATTTTTTTTTGTTTTAAAATCGGATATTTTTCCAATAAAACTGCTTTTAGGAAAAAATTTACCATCCAAAGTTCTTCCATCAAAATAAAGCGAATTTGTTTTAACTAAAAAAAGAATAAAGGCGTATAGTGAACATTCACAATGCCTGCTCTTCCAGAGTTTCTGTAGGATTTGGACAGTTTTCTCTCCTAAATTTCACAGAACGCCCCGCTTTACTTACGCAGTTCTCAAAAACGAATTTGACTCCGCAGGGGTTTTCCCAGCCTCTTCTTCACGGCAAAAAATGTTACAAATGAACAATTAAGAAAAAAACCTTAATCCATTGTTCACAAACCTATATGAATACAGAACAACCCCTTCAGTGCCAAGTCAAGAAGTTAAAAAAATATTTTCAATTGTTTGGATGGGAAAGATCGCACAAACAAGAAAAAGTGAATCAAGTGGAAGAAGGAGAAGGGCAAGCAGACAAAAAATGAAATGAAACTTTGAGCACAATACGCGCAAAGCCACAGACAACAAGGCTTGGGTCTTTTGTGTGTACGTCGAGGTTTATAAAATTCTTTCCTTATAAAGGCAGCAGCCGAAAAAGGGCCCAGTTTGGGAATATTTTAATGAAGCTCCTTCGCCTATCCGGGTAAGGGAGCATGCGTGCAAAATGCAAACGATGCAACAAAGAGATGCAAGGCCTGGTGGCGCAATGACAACTCATGAGAAGTCGGTGAAGAAATGACCAAAGAAACACTTCTAACAGGCAGGACTTCAGGTTGGTAAACCTTTTTATTAAATCCAAAAAAGCTAACGACAGGTGAAAAAAAAACAATTCTCATGGTAACTGCATTGGACTTATAGAAAAAACAAATATTCCTTTTGGGCGTGCTGTTGGAACAAAACAGAAAAAATAAACAAAAAAAAACAGCATTACCTATTTTTTTTAGGGGTCATGATTCAAAACAAAACCCCCTCCAATCACCATCAACCTGCACAGTTTCAAGTTATCCACCAGGATGTGCTTTAAAGCAGCATCACAACAACCCCACACCACATACACCACACCCCAAAAAGGGAAAAAAAAACCTTTACCCTCCTGGAACCCCTAGATAGTTTTGTGAAAGAACAAGCAATTTAAAAAAGAGTTATTAGAAAAAATTGCCCCCGTTTTTTTATGCAACGAACTCTTCTTTTCCGTCGACTGAGAACCCACAAATTTTATTAATATGGTTCAGTCACTTTAGACCCAGGATACGTCCACCCAGCAAGGCGATGTTCAGGGAAACTCTGGACCAGTGTATGCCCAAAAAATGGAGCAATGTGCAACACTCTGGAGGGTAAAATTGTTAACCTAATATGGGAAAGGTGGATAAAGTCCACAAATAACCTTTTGATGGCTGAAAACAACAGAAAAGGAAATCTTCCTTTCACAAACAACTGTCCAAGGAAATGCACACACACAAAACAACAAAATGGCGTAAACAAACAACATGTGAAAAAAAATTCAAATTTTAGTACGCTTTTTGGTCCGACAATTCGGGCAAACGTAAAAAATTTTAGAAAAATTTTTAAAGGGGGGGGGAGGGAAAAACAAACAATAACATATGGTTGCGGGGCCTTTGGGGCTGCCCCTTTTTTTAGATAAAGATTTAAAAAGTTCCAGAAAAAAAGGGCTAATGTTTGTTGAAATTGCTAAATACTTCCGAATAAACTTTTGCTCACGGCTTTTAAAAGGGGGGGGGAAAACCCAAACTAACCTCCACAAAAATTAAAAGGGAAAACCTGGGGGGACTTTTTTGAGCAAAACAAAAACGGGCCTTTTTCTGATAAATTTTTTGGAAAAAAAAGAGATAAAAAAGTTTGGCACTGCAGGGCCAAATCCCAAAAAATTTTGGGGCCTTAAAGAGAAATGTTGAACAATCTGAGCTTCCTGAAACCCATCCTCAAGCTTTAAAAAAAAAAACAAAAAAAAATATTTTTTAAATTGCGGATCCCTGTTAAAAAATTTGGAAGGAACGAGTAAAACACAAAAAAAACAAAATTTACACAGGAAAAAATTTTAAATTTTACAACCCTTTAAAAAAAATAAATGGAAAAAGCACGACCCATTTTTTTTTTTTGGGGCAAAATTTTCAAAATCCAATATCAGGGAAAAAAACCAAAGTCGAGGGAAGAGAAAAAGCTTTACATGGGGTATCCCGGCAATCATCCTCTTAATGCCAACAAAAAAAACTTAAAGAGCAAAGGGGGAACCATCAAGAAAAATTTTTGTTTTTGCAAAAAAATTTTAAGGAAGGTCACACCATAAACGGGGGAATCATTAAAAGGCATTTTTTTTAAGACTGTTAAGTAATATTTCCTTTAAAAACAGAAAAGGCTTCTTCTCCCGGCGTGAAAGTTTTTTTCCCTTTTCCCCTTTTCCCCCTTTTAAATCTAAATTAAAAAATCTTTGGGACCCAAAAAAACGGGAAAGCTTGTTTTTTTTTTCCCCAGATTATGAATAGGAAAAAAGAAAAGATGAGAGAAGATGACGACAGGAGCTACAGAGGACACAGGGGGGGGTAGTATTAAGTTTTCATGTGTCCCCTGGGGTGACAGTCCCAATTTTTTTAAAAAAATATATAAATTTTTTTTTTCCAAATTAGTTTTTAAAAAAAATGGATGTTTTTTTTTAAACAAATAACTTTGCTTAATGTTTTTTATTTTTCAGTTAAATAAATCTATTTTTAAAATTTTTATTAAGGTCAGGAAATTTTTTTTTCCCCAAGTACAAAAAGGGAAAATTTTTTTTCCAAAAAATGAAAAATTAACCCATTAAAAGGGGGGAAAAAATAAAAAAAAAGTGATTTTTAAAAAACTTTATCTACTTCAAAGTTAAAGGGAAACAAGAACAGTTTAGGTAAAAAACTTGGGTTTTAAACCTGAAATTTTAAACAAGCCTTACGACTATTTATTTAAAACCCTGATTTTAAAACGGATTTAAATCATTTGATTTAAACAAATCCACCCGTTGGTCCATTGACAGAAAGGGGCAAAAAGTGGGTGTGACAGGATTAATTTTTTGGCTCAGTTTCGGGGATTGCTACACTGCAAAAAAAAACAGTAAAATTTAAAAAAAAGGAAAAATTTATAAAAGCAAGTGACCATCGCAGAATCGGGTCTCGGCCCCCAAAAAACCCGCTGCTCTCAATTACATACAAAGCGGGGACAAAAACCCTTTTAAAATTTTTTTTGTGCACGGTTAAAAAATGACAACTGGATTTTTTGCAAATTTTTTTTTTTTAAAAAATCCCCATTTAAAACTATATCTACTTTTTATAAACCTTTTTGAAAAATTCCAAAAAAAAAACCTAAAAAAATCCAAAAAAAATTTAAAAAAAAAACAACAAAA
>JARQOD010000001.1:171162812-171215120 GCA_033576555.1 Oophaga sylvatica | reverse complement strand
CAACTGTGTATAGTCTCTCGTGCGAGAGAATCGGGCAGATTTTGCTGATGACACTCTGCTTACACTCTCTGAGTTTGATCTGTCATCCGAGTGTGATCCAATTCTCTCACAGGATCACATCACCGGTACGGAGAACTTAATGGCTCCATCTATTACATTGTCTCTGTGAGCGTACATCGACGCATTTAGCTGACATCAGAGTGCCGTCCGATGTTTCACATGCGCCTATAGACTTGTATGGGTGTGCGTGAGTCGAACAAAGGAGCCCCTTGCAGCATGCTGCCATTGTTTTCTCACGCCGATTCGTTATGAGAAAACAATCGCTGATCTGCACTGCCCCAAAGTATAAACATTAGATAGCACTCGGCCTTGTTATATGCCAGTGTGCGCAGCCCTTATACTGAATCTTTTCTCACAACTATATATATCAGCTTACTCAGCTTCCCCTGCTCTACAACATGGACCGGCAGATTGGACTGCGTCTTCATGATGTCAGTTTCCTGTTTAAAGGGATTTTGAAAAAAGGAGTTTTGCGGGCTTCTGCTAATTTTCTGCTGTCCCACTATGTGACTGCCGGTGCTGAATCCTGACATATGCACATTTGCAGTATTCTGCTGTTTTTTCCTGCCTCTCTCATGCTGTATCAGGAAAAATGGATGAGAAGCTAGTTGGCACATGGCCGCAAGGATCAAATTGCCATCCTTGGTCTCACTTGCCTGGCCACTCGAGCATTCAACAGAGCACAAGAAAGTAAAGGATCGTGATTAACTTCTATGATTCCAATAGAGCTAGCTTCGATTTTACAAATGAGGTTCCTTATTTTATACTGGTTGGTCGTAAGAGTAACAATCTTCTCTTACTAGAGAATAACCAAAGGACAGAAAATTGCTTTCTTATTTCAGATGTGATGGGGTAAAAACAGGCCATGTCTGTCTTTTCTGAGATTTGATAATTTTATTACTTGTGAAGTCCAAATGTGTAATTTATTTAGTTGTATATATGTCCCATTATGGTATTGTCATAAAATATCCTGATTTCTTGTTTCAGCAGACGTCCCGAGATCACCATTGTTGCTGCTGAGCCAATTGGTCCTGATCTTGGTTCCATGGTGGTCCACCTGGGGGACTAGGATTCCCTCCACCGCCTCCACCACAGTGGAGCCTAGTGACTCCCATCCCCCTGAGGCAAGCAATACTTTATTCATTATCAATCTGTTTGTGTCCTTGTTATATCAACCTGTATCATGGGCAGCATACCATGGGACAGGTGTTCTCCCCCTACAAAAACACATTGTGACATTTACCAAATATTCGCTCTTAATGAATATAGCCTACATATAGTTTGAGTTCCCTACATTCATGTGAAAAGTCGTAGTTTTTGACGGTCTGTGTATACATGCAGAACATGGCAGCCCAATGGTCACTGCCAAGTGGTCACTACTGGATGGGGAGCTGTGCTCTAATGGCTACAGGAGACTCACAAATGCCATAGCCATGTATTATTTAATGGCCAAACATTCAGTCTCGTAGGTGAACAACATGTGCTGCCCTTAAACAGGTTAGCCTAGTATACAGACATCTTAATTTCCAAAAAAATAAATCAATAGCAATGTTTTTATTTGTTAAGCATTTTGGTCTACATATTTGAACCTTAGGCCTTGATTATGCCATGTTTAACCTTTATATTTGGTGTGTTGTTTATATGCTTCAAGGAAATGGTGCAAATCTGGTTTGAAAATTCCCATTGATTTCTTTTGGGTAAAGTGTGCTAAAATGTGCTCTTTTGGCAAACATTTGTTCATTTTACAACTAGATCTTTTGAGCTGTTGACTTGCTTTCTACTAAAAAATGCACAAATGATGTCTCATCATCAAAATGGGTCTACAAAAGCCACAAAAAATAGTGTTAAAAAAATAGTAAAAGTATCCTTTTAAAAAGAAAATAAAAGCATATTTTTGGATCCTTCAGTAAGGCCCATTTGTACTTGACTGGTGGTTTTGGCAGTTACCAAAACTTTAGAACTTTTTTTAAAAAAAAAGTAGTTTGTGACAATTTTTTGCATGTTTTCAGCAGCCGCCGTCCTATGAGCAGGTAATTAAAGAAATCACACAAGTGCAAGTGGCCACAAGCAATTCTAATGTTGAACCCAGGCGGACATCCTCATGTGCAACGCAAACTGACTTTCATTTGGAAGATGATTACACAGGGCCAGGCAATAATGTAATTCATCAGCCGGTCACTTGTGATCAAGCCACAGGTAGGTTTCTCTTGTTTTGCTAATTAAAGATTACTTAAATGCTTGATAATTACTAAAGATGCAGATCATACGTTTTATAGTTTTTTTTGTTTTTTTTTTAACCAAGGTGTATAACATTGCCATGATATTTGCCTTAATAACTGAAGTCACTATTATGTTACTGGGGAAGTACTGGTTCTCCTAAAGAGGCTAGTTAAGTAAGGAAATGTACAGGCAATGGTACAGTGGAGAAAAGTATGCAAATTAGTTCTCTCAGAATAGGGTAAACTATTTTGCACGTAACACTTAGGACAGGTGGCTATCAGACATCCTCATTACTAACCCAGTAATAAAAAAAAAAAAACACATACCACAGAAAAAAACTTAATTTGAATAATGACTCCCCCACACTATTACTGGTTCACCAATTTATTGGGAAAAAAATCCCATGCAGGTCCAAAGTAATCCACCGAATCTGATATAGTCCAGAAATGGATACTGAAAATCCTAAAAAGTAAGAAATAAACACGTTAGACGCTCCCTCGTTCACCAATTTATTTGCAAAAATGTTCCCACACAGCTCCGATGTAGTCCATGTTGCCCGAATCTGGCTCCGGCGTCTGTGAATAGCAGTGAAACTGCAGTTCTCACACATGGCAGGTACTGACGATAACGCTTATTAGAGCCGCCGAGTCTCCCTAATTCTATATCTCATGAATATCTATCTATCGTCTATCTCTTTGCCCATCTTTAAACACCTAAACATCTTTAATTTCTATTCTGCATTCTATTCCGGTACGTGTCACACAGACTGCACAGGGATGTCACACTTTGTCCTCCGTGTGCGGGACATATTGACATCCGTGCTGCCGGAAAAAAATGGACATGTCTGAATGTGAACTCACGGACATATGTGCAGCTCCTTGTGCGCATAATGGGTGTGCGTGCGCTTATATCTGTTTCCAGTACTTGTGAAAACTGTCGCCACACGTACTGGAAACACGGACATGTGAAGGAAGCCTTAGTATGGCAAGGCTACTTGAATAGGCACTGTTCTCCAGTACCCAGCCGCAGCCTCTACACAATGAATGGTGAATGCTACACTATACTGCTCCATTCAATGAATTTACATCCAGACACTGCTAGGATTTATAACCATCAGTGAGGGTGTTAAATATCACACACATTCACCATATCTGATATTAACTACTTCTGGGCCGCCCATAGACTTTAAACATCCGAGCTGTCCACATTACCATTTGCAGAGAAGTTTTAAAACATCACTGTATGGTATAGCTGCTGCATGAGATCGTGAAGATGTGGAGGCCGTTTATCAGACTGAGCCAGAAACTCCATTGAGGAGGCAGAGAGGGTTTATTCCCACCTCTGCTTTCCCGATCGCTGTATACATAGTGCTGAACAAGCGCTGTGTGTATATAGAATAGGGAGTACTCGCAGAGCTTCCTCCTCTGGACCCAATGATCATGGGATAGCTGGAAGTAGGGAGAGAGTAGGAGCTGCTGGGTCCTAAGAGTGCCAGTCATCTCTGTTGCGCATGCAGGAGGCTGACTTTCCCCTGAAACTGAGGTAAATGCCAGTCCCAGTTACAGAAGAAATCCAATTTAAAAAAAAATTAAATTAAATGTTTAAATACCCCCCCAATGGACATTACATTATGGGTTGCACAATTGGTCAAATAAATAAAAAGTAGGGAAATAAATAATGATAAAAGCTGCTGCCAATCTAAATCTGTCACTAGCCTCGCCTCCATTAAATAAAAAATGTGTCTGCTATATAAAAAGAATTGTCATGCAAAGGTGAGTTCATTTTAGAATGTGTTTTAGTAGTCCTTTGTGCTCATAAAGGAAATGTTTGTCTGATTTTCACATTTGTTTTCCTACCAATGTCTTTTGATATTGGCGAGAAAAAAAATACAAAACAAGTGAATGAAAATATCATAAAAATTAAACCCCATGTTTTACAAAAAAAAAATGAAAAAATTATATGAACATGCGAATGAGAGGGTTTTCTTTACAGCTCTTTAAACTTCATGTGCAAAAAAAACTCTCATAAATGTGCTTGGTGAGGAACAGGGGCAATGGCGTGGTCTTGAACTGATAAGTCATCCTGTGGGTAGATCATTAATTTCTGATGACTGGACAACCTTCAATTTTCTGCCATGTTAGTATTAACAGAGATGCAGTGTGTAAGCTAAATTGCACCGATCAATTACACTTTTTTTTTTCATTTGTGATACCCCCTCAATATATCGATAGGAGTGTTGGTCCTGAGATCGCCATCAATTTCTCAAAAGACTCGTACAGAATTGCACCACTCAGTGGTGGCCTCAGGACCCGTATCCCTACCGATCTACCACTTGGTTAAGGTGGTATCACCTATAAAAACAAAAAATAACAAACATTGTGAATGACAGGTACACTTTACATGTATATAGATAGTTTAGCTTACTTGGTAAAGTTGAAGAAATCTAGATGAACTTTTGGTCATTAAGTAATTGTATAAAATGTAATTTTTTTGTGATGTGCTTTTTATGTTTTAACTATTAGTTCAAAGGACAACTGAGAGATCGCGACAGTCGCTACCTTTTGTGACAAATAATGTTCAGGACAGTGCCCTCCAGATAGCAGTCAGTGTCACTGCTGGGACTAGCACCCGCTACGAAGAATCAAATGTCACCAGATACCCAGTGCCAAGGCCAAGGACAAAATCCAATCTTAAACCTGTAACAACAAACAATAATTTAAGCATTTTTCAAGGAAGCAGTGAGATCTTCTTCCAGAGTACATCCGAAGAAGAACTTCATTCCAGCCAGTCTTGTTCTGGTTTTGATGATAATTTTCTGGAGGATCTATTAGAAATGAACAATATGAGCCATGAAAGAAGCCAAAACAGTATTGTGTCAAGGATCAAAGCCTTTGAGTCCCAAGGTGAAAGTTCCGAACCTAAAAGACCAGAAGTCGCACCACGTTCCATCAACACAAGGGGTGCTGTCACCACAAAGCCTGTATTAGCTCCCAAACCATTATCCAACAGAGTATCTGGTGAATGGGACCCTGGGAAAGACAACAAACCAAAATTTGTGCCAAGAGACGGGCTTGTGCTATCAAGTCTACAAGATAGCAGTGGTGTGACCAAACCAGACCTGCCTAAGAAACCAAAGCCGAATCTCTCAAAAAGCAACAGTAATGAGTTCCCTGATGGTCTGCTTGGGACGTCTGGAAGCAACAGTAAAGAGTCCGAGAGAAAATTACCAGTTCCTGCGCCCAGGCCTCTGCTGCCTAAAAAACCCAGTCAAGCTGACAACCTTGTTTCGGTATCGGTGGGAGCCAAACCCCTTGTTCCTGCTCCAAAATTCTCTGTAGCGTCTCAAGCCAAAGCATTTAACTCCATGGAAACACCTGCAGCCAGAGTAGTGCAGAGCAAGTCAGTGGGTGACCTAGACTTGATCAACTTTGATGATGATGTGTTAACTCCGGTCCTGCACAGTCCAGAAGTTATTAGTGATTCAAAGGCAAACATTGGTAAGGATAAATAATAAGTCTTTATATTCAGTGGTGATTTCTTTTTTTTTTTTTTTTTTTGCTGTATGTGCAATACTATACCAGTATAGGACTCTTTCCGTAAAGGGAAACTATCATCAGAAAATTACCTATTTTTTTAAAAACTGATTTTTGTTAAATATGGTACTTCGTATTTTTGAAAAATTTTTGAATGTCACAATATTTATTATAAATAAAAATTAGAAATCTTTCAATTTTCATACTGGTCACTAGGGCTTTATTAGACTATAACGTTTCAAGAAACTCACATGTACATTAGCTGCAATGAATAGACTCTGATGATCTCTCTTGTATTGAAGCGTCTAATGAGCAAGTGCAAAGGTCATTGTAGGTGATAAGGAAACTACTGTAAATTCTTCCTGAAAGGACAGAACTTTAGAAACTTAAATACACTCATTGGCAAGTGTGTAAAATTACAAAATAACAAAGTTTTTTGTTTTTTAATGAAGAATTGAAGAATATATCATGAAGAAAAAAATTAACTTAAAAAAATGCCTTGAACTCTTAACTCTAAAACCTTATTTAAACAGTAGGTTATTTTATGCATTTCGCTTCCCTTTAAAATGATCACTGATCTATCAATAATCTGTATGATTTGGGAAGCAAAAATGTGGAATGTTGGAAATCTATTTAATAAGTTTGGAAATGTATTGGACAATAATTAACTGCTATGGACATTAATATATTCATGGATATCCATTAAAGGGAATCTGTCACCCCATTTTTGCCCTATGAGATATGGCCACCGCCATCAGGGGCTTATCTACAGCATTCTGTAATGCTGTAGATAAGCCCCCGATGTCACCTGAAAGAGAAGAAAAACGAGTTATATTATACTCACCCAGGGGCGATCCGCGACGGGACAGAAAGAAGAGGCTTCGCAACAAGATGGGAGGCCCCGGACCGGACCGCGGCGCCCATAGGACCGGACCAGACGGCGGAACGCCCCTGGGTGAGTATAATATAACTCGTTTTTCTTCACTTTCAGGTGACATCGGGGGCTTATCTACAGCATTCCAGAATGCTGTAGATAAGCCCCTGATGGCGGTGGCCGCATCTCATAGGGCAAAAATGGGGTTTCCCTTTAAGTTAGTTTACTGATTAAGTCAGCAAGCATTTTACATGCAGAAATTATTCACTTATGAAAAAAAATATCTTCTTGTCTGCGTCACTTTTTTAGTGCATGTAGTGTGTCTTCTGTGAAACGAAACCTCCAAGTAATGAAAAATATGGTTATTGCTTGGTTGGGGGAGTTCATTTGCTAATCTGTAACCCTTAACACCAACAAGCTATTTACTAGATATTCATCATTTATACAATTTATAATGAGCACCCTTATTGGGCAGTCTTTATCCAGACATTATGTAGGGCATATTTAATAGTTGAAACTTGACTGAACTACATGAATTTAATTCAAAATGTGCGAAGGGCAATGGCAGTATCCTGCGCTTCTGATGAAATGACCAAGCACGATGAGATGAAGAAATGTTGGTTTACGTGAACGCGTTTCAGAGTCACTCCGACTCCTTCTTCAGGACAAGCTAGGATTCGGGATTTTTTTGTGGTTTGTATTGATGGTGTCTGAGTGACATTAAACCAGCATTTCTTCATCTCATCGTGGCTTGTCATTTAATCAGCAGCGCAGGATACTTCCACCACCCTTGGCACATTTGCATGCATTTCCTTTGGAAGCTGCAGCGACTGTGATTTATGCATTTCTAGGGGTTGTGTCTCACACAGCCACTTAAGGTGAGCACTCCCTTCCTTTTTTTCTTTTATTACTAGGATTAAGACCCTGTTGTGCTTTTGCATTGTTAATCTAACAATCATTTAGGTAGTATCAATAAACATGAACCCAGAAAATGGACCATCGCTTGCTGTTCTATGTTTGTACAGTGTGTGACCTTTGTTGCCAGTACAGTTCTAGCAAACCCCTAGGTAGAGCGAGCATAAAATGGTAATTTACCAGCAGGGATGCAGCGTTCGGACCCTGTTTTTCATGTTATGCTCCTTTTTGGTATGTTAAACAGCTGCTGCCCTGGAACAATTCACAAGTGCAGAGATTTTTCATCTGCATACACACAATCATCTCACATTCACAGATTATTCTGAGCAGTTATTATAGGGACTTTGTGTGTTTAGAATACAGAATTCACCTATACAAAAGTAAATCTGTTTACTGTACGTTATAACTGGGTCTTACTTGTCTTGGCTAATAGTCAGATAGTTGATTTATCTGGAACACGTGCATTTCTTTGACATGTATGTGGAGTTCCAGATTTTGCCAAGAATTGTTTTGTTTGGAGTTTAAAAAGAGGCAATCTATTTAGTCATTAATTTTCTATTATCTTAAATAAGTACATTTTAGATGGCTTTTATTCTCAAGGGCTAAGTACAGGTGCCAGAAGTCCTCATTTCCCCATACAAAAGAGGAACCCGGACCTCCTTTTGCTCACGAGTTGTTAGGTGCCAATAGTCATATCATGTTGTTATGTCTGCCTTGCCATAAATTATCTCCTTTAAATTTTATAAGCATCGGCAAATGCAAGAATATTCACTATGCCAAGCTTCAAGGCTCTGTGTTTGCTGTTATCGTGTCCACATTCCAAATTCTAAGGAAAATGTTTTTTCTCTTCAGATCCTTTCCAGCTGTTTTCCAAGGATGAAGCTGAGAAGGAGCAGCCAGCTCCTCCCTCCGTGTTCAGAAAGCCTACAGTCATCCGGATCTCTGGCAAACTAGGCAAATGTGAGCAATGCAGTAAGATTCTTCGTCTTCTGCACAAATATCCGTGACTATTTAAAGAAGTCCACTACTTGGACAACTTCTTGTCATACTCCTCACTTGGCCCCGATAACATAATACAGCTTATACTCCCCTCCCGTGCTGGCGCCGTTCCCGCGGTGTCACCACTCCATCTCCTTGGGCATATGGTTGTTGTGACACATGACAACAGCTCCCAATCAGCGTTGGTGTCACTGTCCCTGCCTCCTGTCGAATTGAAATCTGCTGCAGCCCCGGACTTCCTCTTCATGTTCGATTTGTCTAAAGGCAGAGACAGTGATGTCAGCGCTGATCAGGCGCCAGCGTCACTTGTCACAGCAACCACACGAGAGCCGCAGGAACGGCGCCAGGACAGGAGGTGAATATAAGCTTTATTATTTTATGGGGGCCAAACATTTTAATTAAGAAAGGGTTGTATTGGGGGCTCGTTTCACACATACGAATGGCCCGTGTAAAAAAAAAAAAATTGCAGCTTGCACTAGTTGGGTTCGTTGTACAGATTGTTCTGTGTGGGAATGCAAGTGTAGCTAGAAGAGTTGGTGCAATTCAATTTGTTGCACCCAGTGTGGTGGCTCGGTGCGTAATCTCTGCCTGCTGGACGGGAGCCCTGAGAGCCTCCTCCTACCTCACACATCCACGGCTCTTCTTTTGATTAGCATGTCTGGTACACCAATCCATTTGCATCTTGCTGCAATAATGACCTCGCACCAGGCCTACTAATCAAAGGAAGAGACATGGGTGTTGTTAGGTAATGGGCAGTTCTCAGGGCTCCCATCCACCGGCCAGCACTGATGGGTAGGTAATGGGCAGTTCTCAGGGCTCCCATCCACCGGCCAGCACGGATGTGTGAACTCGGCCATAGGGTAGAGTATTAACCCATTTTACCTGTGCTCACTGCAAATCACTGTCTTATTACATTACAGTTGTTTCCCCACCACAAACGTATATGGTATGTCGGTAAGATGCTAAAAATATCTGATCATGAGGTTCAATAGCAAAAACCTCCACAACACCAACAAGTGGGTCTTGTGTGAGTTGGCTGCCTGCATGTGTGCAGTCACTCTCCATTATACTTTATGGGAGTATTGGGTTCCCAATATTAGTGGATATAAAGTAATGTAATAACATTTTCTGTCCACAGCATGTGAAGAACTTCAGACTCCTCCACCACTTCCTGCAGAAAAACCAGTTGGGAGCCTATACAGTAAACCAACAGCAAGGGCACGTCCTACGGTGAGAAAGGTCGGTGTCATGTGCTTATTTGTATGGCAGCATTTGTCATCTGACGTGATGCTGCTGTATCATTGGATGTCGTGGTAGTGGATGTCAGAGTATGTAGCATAGATTTAATATTTCTTTAGCATATTGTATGTGGCCATTTATACAGTTTAGTATTTTTTATTTCCTTTTCTTAGGAATGGGAGCAATTTGACAATGCAGAAGAATCGTGGTCTAAGCCAGTATTACCTAGCAGGTAGGGAGGGATGTGTCAAGATGACTTAATGGTTGTTTTTGTGTTGGTCAAGTGTCAATTTCCAAAAGTATCCATATAAACAGCAATGCATAAATGAAGGAATTGGTGCGGTTTTCCTTGCATTCCCATTTAAGAGTTGTCATGTGATTCCTGTGATCTTTAGTGAAACTCTCTATGCATTCTGAGTGCTTCATCATACTCTCTGTTCTGACCTAGACCAATTGGTGTTAAAGTGATAGACACTCCACAGCCACCCCCTCAGAAAGGACCACCTGGAAGACCTCCACCCCCGAAAATCTCCAAAAATGCCTCAAGTCGAGATGCCTTTCCCCGATCATCCTCTGATGTGGGCATGGGTGCAAAACAAAATGTATCTGGGCTCAACAGATCAAAAAGTCAAGTGTTGAAAAGACAGCAACCAGATCTACCTCCTCGACCTAAGCCTGGACATCCGCTATATAACAAGTACACGGTAAGCCCCCTATACCACCGCAGGACGAAAGTATGAAGTACTACTTTAGTATGTATTGCTGCCAGAATTTCCTGCTATTGTGTTGGTGCTCTGCGTGCTGCTAAACTGCTGTAACCCATCAAGGTGTTAGGAAGGTGGTGTACTGTGGTATCTAGCACGTCACCAGCAGGTCCTTTAACTCTTGTAAATTGCAAGTTGGAGCTTTCAGCACAAGTAAGGGTCCCGTCACACTCAGCGACGCAGCAGCGATCCCGACAACGATACGACCTGGCAGGGATCGTTGCTGCGTCGCTTTGTGTTCGCTGGTGAGCTGTCACATAGGCAGACTCACCAGCGATCAGAACCAGCGAGCACGCTGGTATCCAGTGTAAACAGCGGGTAACTAAGCACCGCGCGGCACCTAGTTACCCGATATGTACCCTAGATACCGGCTCTCAGCGCTCTACAGCAGAAGCTGAGACGGTAACCATGGTACATATCGGGTAACTAGGTGCCGCGCGGTGCTTAGTTACCCGATGTGTACCCTAGATACCGGCTCTCAGTGCTCTACAGCAGAAGCTGAGAGCCAGTAACCAAGGGTACATATCGGGTAACTAGGTGCCGCGCGGTGCTTAGTTACCCAATATGTACATTGGATACCAGCTCGCTGATCGTTGGTCTCCCGCTGTCACACGCAGCGATGCGCGCTGGCCAGCGGGAGACCAACGATGAAAAAATGGTCCAGGACATTCAGCGACGATCAGCGATACCCAGCAGCGGGGCTGATCGTCGCTGCGTGTCACACATAGCGAGATCGCTGGCTAGGTCGCTGTTGCGTCACAAAATCGGTGACGCTTCAGTGATCTCGCTAGCAATCTCGCTTAGTGTGACTGGGGCTTTAGAAGTATTTAATCAGTTTCATGATAAAGAGAGTCCATGACCTTGACTTGGCCTTCACTTAATCCTGACCATTGTTTTCAGCATGGCAAGTGTAATATCTTGCTGAAAAAGGCCACTTCTGTTGAAGGGAAGCAATTATCAGCAACTGACCAATAGATTAAATCAGATTTTTGTGTTACATTGCTAAAAGTTTTTTTTTAATAAGTGTGTTTTTTTTCATATCATGATCTCTATTGCAAAAACAAAATTGTTAATCTTGCAATTTTAACACTGACCACTTGGCTTTTTTAGACTCACTCTTCCTGCCCTTTCAGGAAGAGTTTTCAGCAGGCTTTTATCGTCAAAGGCAGGATTATAATGACAGATAACACCTCTATACACAGCTGATCATTCACAGTAGGTGATGTCACAGCTGCCCCAGCTCCCCTTCTCACAATTTCATTTGTACACCAGGCACATTAGACAATTCAGTACAAAAAAATAGCGTCTGGTCTGGGTCTGTTCATCTTGGCTATGTGCATTTATTGTTTCCAGAAAGAAAAGGAAATTAGAGTCTAAAAAAGCCCCAGCGGCCAGTGTGGAAATTGCAAGATTTCTCATTTTTATTTTTAATACAGATTCAAAGTGAAAGAAAATTGCCCAAAAAACAAGGGAATAAAAACCTTTTTTCAGCAGCAGATTGGAAGGAAGGGAGACACACTAGTCATTACTAGTGGGTAGGCGGAGCCCACATAGGATAGAACACCTCAGATTAAAAAGAGTGTTGACCGGCCCCTCCAGCTTGGGCTCCTCCTACTCCAGCTCTCCAGTCTAAAATTTGAGGTCTCAGAGGATAGTCGCTGCTGAAGCAGCTCCTCAGAAGATTTTTTATTTTTTATCGGAAAAGAGACTTGAAAGGTCTCAGGGGTCTCAGCGCTGCTGGACCCCCACCCCTCCCTTGGCGGATCTGTACTACCCTTTAAGGTGGTCCCTGCAGAACCCTGCCGGCCCTGGGGAATGAGGGTTGCTTCCCTGGCGGGGACGCAAACCGCGCTTCTGGGGTCACTGCGTTCCCCGCCCTGGGGGGAAGCGATGGGCACAGCGCCACAAATCCCTGGGGGTCCCTGTGGCGCTCAGCTGGGTGAGTACTCCGCATCTTTAATGTATGTGAGTGCTTCAGCAGCTGCTGCGGCAGCCGCTGTTACATGTAACACTGTGGGTGACTGTGTTTTTTGTCCGCAGGCGGATGCCTGCAGGACATGGGAGAGCGGAGAGCAGAGGAGTTTGCGCGCATCTCACAGCGCAGCGGCCATTACTGAGGCTCCAGGGCTCCTCACTCTCCGCTCCTCCCGAACTAACCGAAGGAACAGCACCGCGGACAGCTGGGTGAGTCGCTTCTGCCTGCAGGGCAGAAGCTTAACTCCCTCACCCCCACAGCGCAGGACATCTTTCTGTTTAACAAGTGGCAGATTGCGCTATCCTGCAGCTGCGGTCTCATATTGAGACCTTTTTTTGTCTGGGGCTCGCACACCCTTTTCATTTAAAAGAGGTTGTGGGGAGCCTGCGACATTAACCCCTATTAGGCGGTTAACCCTTTCAGCGGTCAACAGCAACTACCGCCGCAGGTTCTATTCCAGTATGGATCAGAACATAAAGGATTAATTATTACTGCTGACATATTCTGCTGATATTTTAAATTGAAGGACAGCTGGGGTAGCTCTCACCTTTTAAGAGCTTTAACCCTTCAGCATGGTTTTGTTTCGTCCCCTTAAGAAACCACACTTTTTCTAGTTACTGACAGGTTTGACCTGCCATATACTGTGTGAGGGCATGTCAGATCAGGGTCCAGGAGGTGCGGACCGTCTCCCAGATCCGCTACAGGATCAGTCTCGCGTATCTGACACGCAGACCTCGACGGCGTCAAGCGCAGCGGTCGGAGGTTGCAGTGATGCCAAAATGGATGCCCTTGCTCGTTCTATTGATGGCCTGTCTGACCTACTAGGTTATTGGGTGTCAACTAGATCCTCTCATGGCAGGAAGCGACACAGGCCGGTGCCTTCCTTCCCGCGTAGCGTCTCGGAGATATCTGGTATGGAGGATTCCCCTTCAAGCTCAGATGGAGAGTTGTCCGATTCGGATAAGGAGGATCGGCAGGGACATTCTGCCTCTCTTTTGGGCCGTACAGAGGCTTTTATTGGAGCCATGAGGGAGGCGTTACAGTTACCGGAGGAGGTAACTAGACGTCCTGGTAAGTCGGCCCGGATGTTTCAGGAGTCGCATAGGTCGCGATCGGCATTACCATCTCTGGATGAGCTTAATGGAGCAGTGGAGAAGGAGCGCTTGTGTTGTGAATGGGCTTGAGATGAGTTCTGAGCAGAGGCTCCCTCTGGTGGTTACAAGCGGTACTGGTCTGTTCAGTGAAGATTGTGAGGACTGGGAATCAGGTGTTACTGACTGGTCTTATATAAGGGAGTCACCTTCCCATCAGGGTTGCCGGTGATCAATTGTTCTGGTCTGAATCCTTGATTCCAGTTTCCCTTGTAGCCTGCTGTCGTGTCTGCATCTCCTTCTAACAGATAAGACATTTTCTTCTTTTTGTTTCTGTGCTTTATTTTTGCATTTTGTCCTGCACTTCTGTGGGGGCCTTCTGGGTCCCCTCAGGGGGCTTTTGCCCTCTCAGTTTAGTTCAGCCACTGATGTTTTGTACTTTTGCTTTTTCCAGTTTTTTCAGTGGCTGCTGTTTTGATTTTGTTACACCAGAGAGCTAATTTAGGTGGTAGAGGTCGTGTGATCTCAGGTGTTTTTGAAATTAGTAGAGTTGGTGCTTTCAGGGTTTTTTTGGGATTGCAGTAAGTACCCTTCCTATCCTTTTCTATTTAGTTAGTTTGGGCCCCAACGTTTGCTCATACTATTTTCTGTCTGTGTCAGTATTTTGTCTTGTCTAACCGCCATTACATGTTTGGGGGCTTGCTATTATCTTTGGGGTTCTGCTCCGGGGCAGATAGCTTTCCTATTTCTATCTTTAGGTGTAGTTAGTTTCTCAGGCTGTGACGAGGCGTCTAGGACCAACGTAGGAACGCTCCACGGCTGCCTCTAGTTGTGGTGGTTAGTCAGGGTACTGCAATCTCATAGATTCCAACTGCTCTGGTGTATTGCCTTTTTGCCTGCACTCCTCAGCTACCGAATCATAACAGTATCACCGGCCTAAAAGGTTGAAAGTTGTATGGTACTCACAGAAGGGAAAAAATATTGTGAAAGAAAAAAAAAAAAAAGGTTGTCAGAGATATTTTTCTGTTTGTTGCATTTTTTTTTCCCTCTGTATCTCTGGGTGCTGGGGAGGATTTTTTTTTTTCTCTCAATGGAGTTTGCACAGTTGTCTGGCCGTGTGGATCAGCTTGCCACTGAGGTTCGGAGTATTGCTATCTATCTTGCTAGGTTGCCTGTTGTGAAACCTAGGATTCCCATGCCAGATTTGTTTTTAGGGGATCAAGCTAAGTTTCAGAATTTCAAAAATAATTGTAAATTGTTTTTTGCCTTAAAATCTAAGTCCTCAGGAAACGCAGCGCAGCAGGTTCAAATTGTCATCTCTCTCCTGCGCGGCGATCCTCAGGATTGGGCTTTTTCCCTGACACCTGGGGATCCTGTTTTGAGTGATGTTGATGCATTTTTTCAGGCTTTGGGGTTATTGTACGATGAGCCTAATGTCACTGATCAAGCTGAAAAAGCCTTGTTGGCATTAAATCAGGGCTTGATGACGCTGAGTTATACTGTCAGAGATTCCGTAGGTGGGCAGTCCTGACCAAGTGGAATGACGACGCTTTGGCGGCCCTTTTTCGGAAGGGGCTGTCAGATAATGTAAAGGATGTTATGGTGGGATTCCCTGTCCCCTCTGGTCTCAATGATTCTATGTCATTAGCGATTCAAATTGACAGACGTTTGCGTGAGCGGAGAAGTATGCGTGGAATAGTGTTGCCTTGTGAACCTGCTTCTGAATCCATGCAGTGTGATAGAGTGGTGTCTGGGGCACAGCGTCATGAGTTTCGAAAGCGCAATGGGTTATGTTTCTACGTGGTGATGCCTCTCATGCTATTTCAGTCTGCCCTAAGCGGGGAGGACGTTTTGCACGCTCAGTTGTCTTGGGTAGTGTTCAGACTAAGTTTTTACTAACTGTCACTTTGATATGCTCTCTGTCCTCATTTTCTGCTCAGGCTTTCGTTGATTCTGGAGCAGCTATTAACCTGATGGATTATGATTTTGCTAAACGTTGTGGGTTTCCCTTGATACCCCTACAGAAGTCTATTCCCCTTCTGGGGATCGATTCTACCCCTTTGGCTGAGAATAAACCTCAGTTCTCTACTCAGGTTATAATGAGGGTTGAACCTGATCATCAAGAGTGCTGCAAATTTTTGGTTCTGTATAATCTGCATGATATTATCGTACTGGGTTTCCCTTGGTTACAGTCTCATAATCCTGTTTTGGATTGGAAATCTGTGTCTGTAACCAGTTGGGGCTGCCAATGTGTTAATACCAACACTCCTGTTTTTTCTGCCTCCCCCCAGGCTCAGGATGTTCCTGACTTTTTGATTGATTTTTCTGATGTGTTTAGCGAAAGTAAATCTGCATCCTTGCCTCCCCATAGGAGCTATGACTGCGCTATTGAATTAGTGCCTGGTAGTAAATTCCCTAAAGGTCGCCTTTTTAACTTGTCTGTACCTGAACATGACGCTATGCGGTCTTATATCAAGGAGTCATTGGAGAAAGGTCATATCAGACCATCCTCTTCACCCTTAGGTGCCGGTTTTTTCTTTGTGGCCAAAAAGGATGGTTCATTAAGGCCGTGTATTGATTATCGTCTTTTGAACAATATTACTGTGAAATATCAATACCCGTTACCCTTGATTTCTGACCTGTTTTCCAGGGTGAAAAACGCTACTTGGTTTACCAAGCTTGACCTCAGGGGGCATATAACCTTATTCGCATTAAGCAGGGGATGAATGGAAGACGGCATTCAATACCCCGGAGGGGCATTTTGAGTACCTTGTGATGCCCTTTGTCTTCCAGTCCTTCATGAATGACATTTTCAGGGATTTTGTGGATAAATTTCTGATTGTTTATTTGGATGATATCTTGATTTTTTCCAATGACTGGGACTCTCATGTGAAACATGTTCGAACTGTATTCCAGATTTTGAGAGAGAATGCTCTGTATGTGAAGGGATCAAAGTGTCTTTTTGGCGTACAGAGGATCTCATTTCTGGGATTCATTTTGTCCCCATCTGTTATTGAAATGGACCCGGTCAAGGTTCAGGCCATCTGTGATTGGGTCCAACCTACTTCATTAAAGGCTCTTCAAAGATTTTTGGGTTTTGCCAATTTTTATCGTAAATTTATTGGTAATTTCTCGGTTATTGTTAAACCATTAACTGATTTGACCAAAAAGGGTTCTGATGTGGTGAATTGGCCTCCTGAGGCAGTCTCTGCATTTCAGGAACTTAAGCAGAGATTCACTTCTGCTCCTGTTCTACGGCAGCCTGATGTTTCTCTGCCATTTCAGGTGGAGGTTGATGCCTCTGAAATTGGGCAGGTGCCGTTTTGTCCGAAAGAGATCCAGAGACCTCTAAAAGTAACCCTTGTGCCTTTTTCTCTCGAAAATTTTCTCATACTGAACGTAATTATGACGTGGGTAATCGGGAGTTATTGGCCATGAAGTGGGCTTTTGAAGAGTGGAGACATTGGCTGGAGGGAGCCAAACATCGGGTGGTGGTCCTTACGGACCATAAGAATCTGGTTTATCTGGAATCTGCCAAGCGACTCAATCCTAGACAGGCCAGGTGGGCCTTTTTTTCACATGTTTTAATTTTGTGGTTTCCTTTCTTCCTGGCACTAAGAATGTTAAGGCTGATGCTCTCTCGAGGAGTTTCCTTGCGGACTCTCCTGAGTTATCTGATCCTTCTGTTATTTTGAAAGAGGGTGTAGTTCTTTCTGCCATCTCACCCAATTTGAGACTTGCTCTGGAGGGGTGTCAGGAGGATAGGCCCGAGCGCTGCCCTGTTGGAAAATTGTTTGTCCCGGACCAGTGGAAAAAGAGTGTGATGTCTGAGATTCATTGTTCCGCGTTGGCTGGGCATCCCGGAATTTTTGGTACCAGAGACTTGGTTAGTCGGTCCTTTTGGTGGCCTACTTGTCTCGTGATGTCAGGGAATTTGTGCAGTCCTGCGGGACTTGCTCTCGCTCCAAGCCTTGCTCTCGCTCTGGTGGTTTGTTGATGCCATTGCCTGTGCCCAAGAGACCATGGACCCATATCTCTATGGATTTAATTTCCGACCTTCCTGTTTCTCAGAGAATGACCGCCATCTGGGTGATTTGTGATAGGTTTTCCAAGATGATACATCTTGTGCCATTGCCTAAGTTGCCTTCCTCCTCTGAATTGGTGCCTTTGTTCCTTCAGCACGTGGTTCGTTTACACGGCATTCCTGAGAACATTGTGTCTGACAGAGGAGTCCAGTTTGTTTCCAGATTTTGGAGGACCTTTTGTTCTAAACTTGGTGTTCAATTGTCTTTCTCATCGGCGTTTCATCCTCAGACCAATGGTCAAACTGAGAGAACAAACCAGACATTGGAGACTTATCTAAGATGCTTTGTGTCTGCTGATCAGGATGACTGGGTTTCTTTTTTGCCTTTGGCTGAGTTTGCTCTTAATAATAGGGCTAGCTCTGCCACTTTGATGTCTCCATTTTTCTGTAATTCTGGGTTTCACCCTCGATTTTCTTCGGGACAGACGGAGGCTTCTGTCTGTCCGGGTGTTGACTCTGTTGTGGAGCGTATGCAACAGATTTGGGACCAGGTAGTGGAGAGGTTGTCCCTCTCTCAAGAGAGGGCCCAGCGGTTTGCTAACCGGCATAGGACTGATGGTCCTCGGTTTAAAGTAGGGGACTTGGTCTGGTTGTCCTCAAAAAATATTCCTATGAGAGTAGCATCTCCTAAATTTAAGCCTAGGTTCATTGGACCTTATAAGATCATGGAGATTCTTAATCCTGTTTCTTTTCATTTGCTTCTTCCAGGGACATTTAAGATCCATAACGTGTTCCACAAGTCCTTGTTGAAGAGGTTTGTTGAGCCAGTGGTTCCTGCTGCTGTGCCTCCTGACCCTGTTTTGGTTGAGGGCAATCTGGAGTATGTGGTTGAGAAAATATTAGATTCTCGTTTTTCTAGACGGAAACTCCAGTATTTGGTTAAGTGGAGAGGTTATGGTCAGGAAGACAATTCTTGGGTGTTTGCTTCGGACATCCATGCTAGGAGACTCATCCGTGCGTATCATAGAACTCATCCTGACCGACCTGGTTGCTCAAATGAGGGTTCGGTGACCCCTCCTCAAGGGGGGGGTACTGTTGTGAATGGGCTTGAGATGAGTTCTGAGCAGAGGCTCCCTCTGGTGGTTACAAGCGGTACTGGTCTGTTCAGTGAAGATTGTGAGGACTGGGAATCAGGTGTTACTGACTGGTCTTATATAAGGGAGTCACCTTCCCATCAGGGTTGCCGGTGATCAATTGTTCTGGTCTGAATCCTTGATTCCAGTTTCCCTTGTAGCCTGCTGTGTCGTGTCTGCATCTCCTTCTAACAGATAAGACATTTTCTTCTTTTTGTTTCTGTGCTTGATTTTTGCATTTTGTCCTGCACTTCTGTGGGGGCCTTCTGGGTCCCCTCAGGGGGCTTTTGCCCTCTCAGTTTAGTTCAGCCACTGATGTTTGTACTTTTGCTTTTTCCAGTTTTTTCAGTGGCTGCTGTTTTGATTTTGTTACACCAGAGAGCTAATTTAGGTGGTAGAGGTCGTGTGATCTCAGGTGTTTTTGAAATTAGTAGAGTTGGTGCTTTCAGGGTTTTTTTGGGATTGCAGTAAGTACCCTTCCTATCCTTTTCTATTTAGTTAGTTTGGGCCCCAACGTTTGCTCATACTATTTTCTGTCTGTGTCAGTATTTCGTCTTGTCTAACAGCCATTACATGTTTGGTGGCTTGCTATTATCTTTGGGGTTCTGCTCCGGGGCAGATAGCTTTCCTATTTCTATCTTTAGGTGTAGTTAGTTTCTCAGGCTGTGACGAGGCGTCTAGGACCAACGTAGGAACGCTCCACGGCTGCCTCTAGTTGTGGTGGTTAGTCAGGGTACTGCAATCTCATAGATTCCAACTGCTCTGGTGTATTGCCTTTTTGCCTGCACTCCTCAGCTACCGAATCATAACACGCTTGTGTCCAGATAAACGTTTTCAGGGGACACGGTTTTTTGAGGCACTGTATCCGTGCTCGACGGAGTTGATTGATAATTGGATTCCTTCTCCTGAAGTGGATGTCCCTTTATCCCAGCTTAGCAAATCCTCATTACTTCCTGTTAAAGGGAAGGCGAGTCTGCAGGATCCGCTGGACAGGAAAACGGAGATGGCGGCGAAATCCTTCTATGAGGCCGCGGGTCATGGATTCAGAGCAGTGCTAGGATCCATGTGTGCTTGTAAAGCTTCCCTGAGCTGGTTGGACCGTCTACGGACGGCGTGGCAAGATAGATCTCCGTTATCCGAGGTAGATGGACTTTTCAAATTGTTGGAGAATGCAGCCCGATATGGCTATGATGCAGGTCTGGATACTGCGTCACTGCTTTCCAGGGCGCAATCCTCGGCGGTCACAGTCAGAAGAGCACTGTGGCTTAGACAGTGGACCGGAGACGCGGTTTCCAAGCAAGGTTTGCTATCCTTAGCTTACAAGGGTGGTCAGTTATTTGGATCTGACCTCACGAAGCTGATTGCCAAGGCAAAGGCAAAAGAAGCGGCTTTACCGCAGCGAAGGGCTGTGGCTTCTGCGTCTGGCAGGCCTAGTGCCGGTAGTGGTCGGCGGTCCTTTCGGTCCAGGGGACGGTTCGGTCAGCCCTCTTGGGGATCGGGTCGTCCCTCTTTTTCAGGAAAAAAGACCTCTCAGAAATCCCGCACTCCCTGGAAACAAAGTTTCCGTCAAGACAAGCGGGAAGCTGACAAAAAGCCCGCTAAGGCGGACTGACGCCAGGGTCTCACTCGAGGGCTCTCGAGTGGGGGGTCGCCTGCTCCAATTCGAATCGACTTGGGTTTCCCGCGTTCCAGACGCCTGGGTGACGCGGGTTGTGTCGGCAGGCTACTTCATAGAATTTTCTTCTCGACCCCCGGACAGTTTTTTGCCAATCTCGCATTCCGTCAGAGCCCGAGCTATTTGCCGCTCTACTGCGAGAGGTCGATTCCCTTCTGCAGAAGGGTGTGGTGGTACCGGTTCCGCCGGAGGACCGGGGAAGAGGGTTTTATTCCAACCTCTTTGTGGTCCCCAAAAAGGAGGACAAATTTCGGCCCATTCTGGATCTCAAAAGATTGAATCGGCATGTCCACACCCGGAAATTCCGCGTGGAGTCGCTTCGCTCCGTTGTGGCAGCCCTGTCGCAGAACGACTTTTTGGTGTCAATCGACATTCGCGACGCTTATTTGCATGTTCCCGTCGGAAGGGCCCACCAACGCTTCCTCCGTTTTGCCATTGGTCAGGAGCATTACCAGTTTGTGGCTCTGCCATTCGGTTTGGCCTCAGCGCCCAGAGTTTTTACAAAAATTCTGGCGCCTCTCATGGCAATTCTTCGAAGACAGGGGATTACGATTCTTCCCTACCTGGACGACCTTTTGATTGTGGCGTCCTCAAAGGAGGAGGCGGTGACGGCTCGCAATCTATCCCTTCAGCTCCTGGAGGACTTCTGGTGGCTGGTCAATTGGGAGAAGTCGTCTTTGGAACCGTCGCAGTCATTCCTGTTTTTGGGGATGCATTTCGACACGGTACGAGCAGTGGTGTCCCTGCCTCCAGACAAGCAAGCATGTCTCCTTCGACATGTGCAGGTTATAAAGTCTTCGACAGCGATGTCCCTTCGAAGGTGTATGCGCCTTCTGGGTTTGATGGTGGCGTCCATGGAGGCACTTCCGTTTCCCCAGTTTCATTCCAGGGCCCTCCAGAGGCTCATTCTGAGCCGTTGGAATCGATCGCAGGCTTCACTGGATTACAGTGTCATCATCTCCCACAGAGTGCGAGAGTCTCTAGGATGGTGGTTACGGGTTACGTCCGGAAGCGTTATCCCTGGGGAAGTCCTTCCTCCCTCCGAGGTGGTCAGTCATAACCACCGATGCCAGCCTGACGGGCTGGGGGGGGTGTCTGGAACGATCTCTGGATTCAGGGAATATGGTCGTCGGAAGAGTCTGTCTTACCGATCAACATTCTGGAATTGAGGGCAATTTTCCTTTGCCTCCAACACTGGACGGTCCCTTTAAGCGGTCTACCAGTCCGAGTACAGACAGACAACGCGACGGCGGTCGCGTATATCAACCATCAGGGCGGGACGAGGAGTTCCAGGCTCATGGTGGAGGTGTCTCGGATTCTAGTATGGGCCGAGACCAGGGTACCAGCCATCTCTGCGATTCACATTCCAGGAGTTCAGAATATCACAGCGGACTTCCTCAGTCGCGAGAAGATGGACCCCGGAGAATGGAGTCTTCATCCGGAAATGTTTGCACTGCTGTGCTCCCGTTGGGGAACTCCCCAAGTGGATTTGATGGCATCCAGGTGCAATGCCAAGTTACCGATGTTCATGTCCAGGTACAAGGACCCGAAGGCTGTGGCGGTGGATGCTCTGGTGGCTCCGTGGGACCAATTCGAGCTAATCTATGTGTTTCCGCCGATATCCTTACTTCCTCTGGTGTTGCGTCAGATCAGACTGGAGAGAATCCCGGCTATGTTGATTGGCCAAGGAGGACGTGGTTTTCGACTCTGGTGTCGCTTCTGGCAGCGCCTCCATTTCCACTCCCTCTTCGCCCGGACCTGTTAACCCAAGGGCCCGTTCGTCATCCGGACCTGAAGTCTCTGCGTTTGACGGCGTGGCTCTTGAGACCGAAATATTGACCCGTCAAGGTTTTTCAGCCGAAGTCATTGCCACTTTGCGAGCGGCCAGAGGTCCGGCTACTACTAGGATTTATCACAAGACTTGGGAAGCCTTCTTTTCGTGGTGTTCGGGTTCCTCAAGGAACCCGAGGATTTTTTCCATTCCCAATGTGTTGGCTTTTTTGCAGTACGGGCTGGACAAAGGGTTGGCAGTTAGCACTCTGAAGGGTCAGGTTTCTGCTCTGTCCATGCTGTTTCGGAAGGTTATCGCCTCGCGTAGGGACGTACGTTCCTTTTTTCGCGGAGTAACCCGTCAGTTTCCACCGCGGAAGGCGCCTGTGTCTCCTTGGCGGCTCAATATTGTCTTGGAGCTCTCCAACATGGGCCTTTTGAGCCTATGGACTCTGTTAACCTTTCTTTGCTCTCTTGGAAGGTTGCTTTCCTAGTGGCGGTCACTTCTTTGAGAAGGGTTTGAGTTGGCGGCTCTTTCTTGCTCGCCTCCTTTTCTGGAATTTCACCCGGATCGCGTAGTGCTTCGCATGCGGGGCGACTTTCTACCTAAGGTGGTGTCACAATTTCATATTAACCAGGATATTGTGTTGCCTTCGCTCTGTCCGGTGCCGAGGAATGCGAAGGAACGGGCCTTGCACACATTGGATTTGGTGCGGGCTTTGAAGTTCTATTTGTCTATTACTCAAAGTTTTCGGAAGTCGGATTCTCTGTTTGTGATTCCAGCAGGTCGTCGACGTGGCCAACGAGCTTCCAAGGATTCTATAGCTCGGTGGATTCGGTCGGCCATTTTAGAGGCTTACAGACTTAAGGGCGAACCTTGCCCGATTAAGATTCGAGCTCACTCCACAAGGGCTGTGGGTTCATCGTGGGCTTTTCATCAAGGGGCCTCGGCAGCTCAGTTCTGCCGGGCGGCTACCTGGCGCTCAGTCCACATGTTTACAAGATTTTATAAGGTGGACGTTAGTGCTTCCGCTGATGCGGCCTTAGGACGGAGGGTCCTGCAGGCGGCTGTAGTTTAAAGTTTTTGTTAACTTGTATTTAGCGCTAGTTGCGCATTTATCTAGGTTGTTGGGTTCTGCCTCTTTTGGTTTTTTCCCACCCTTAATTTTTGGACTGCTTTGAGACGTCCCACTAGTAATGACTAGTGTGTCTCCCTTCCTTCCAATCTGCTGCTGAAAGACGGATTTTGGTAAGACCTTACCTGTAAAATCCTTTTCAGCGAAGGAAGGAAGGGAGACACAGCTCCCTCCCATGGCAGAAGTGTGTTGTTGTGTTTTCAGATGCGGCGTGACCCTTCTCTGATAGCGATTATCTGGGCTGAGGTCGGCGCGCTAAGGATCTGTTCCAGCATCACCAGCTCATCGCAGTAGTCAGGTTCAGTGAGTAGTACCTGGGACTGTGTGGTTTTTTTCCTGTTACATGCATAACCTGTATTCTTGTTTTTTTCTCTGAAGTCCTTCAGAAGGGGTTATGTTGCTCCGCTGGTGATATTTGCTCTTCCTTTGCTTGTGTACGACTGGAGAGCTGGAGTAGGAGGAGCCCAAGCTGGAGGGGCCGGACAACACTCTTTTTAATCTGAGGTGTTCTATCCTATGTGGGCTCCGCCTACCCACTAGTAATGACTAGTGTGTCTCCCTTCCTTCCTTCGCTGAAAAGGATTTTACAGGTAAGGTCTTACCAAAATCCGTCTATCACACTCCGACTCTGTGACGTGGGATCTCGCACTTGCCCTTCACTCACACTGAACATAGAACGTATCCCCAACCGATCCACACCTCCATGATCCAAGATGCTCAGTGCTGCCACCACTTACCAAAAGGGCGCTGAGTCCCAATGTCATGCCCACAACATACTCACTGCCCGCAGGCCATACACGAGTCACAGGCACAAACTACCACTTAGTCTTAACATAGACACTTAGGTTCTGTACGGCAACAACTAAAAGCGCTTTAAAGTTAAAGGCTTTAATACAAAAAAAGGTACATTGCTTATGTGTAAAAAAAAATAGGAAAATACCACATACATAAAAAGTGCAAAAAACAGAAAAGCAAAAGGTGAAGAAACAGAAAAGTTCTGTATTTAGCAGTTCTCTGTAAGAAAGTTCTTTTCTGATCCTCAGATCAAGGTCATATTGTGACAAGTCCACCTCGCTTGAGCCCCCAACTTGTCACATCAGTGAAAGGATTAATTCCTCTTGTACAGTCCATCATTGGGGTGGAACATTATTCTCCTCCTTCTCAGGTCCATTGATGGGGAGGGCTCTTTATTACATATGCACATCGCCCCTACCCCCTTCGACTGTTGTATATGATATATTACATAGATTATATGAATTTTGTCTGAAAGATGTTAGTCACAGGATGTCGCTCATCTAACGTAGCAACCATGTGCGTCCACTAGATTACATTGTGAATTTCCATAGTAAAGGTGATGTGTGAGGTGTCAGCTGTGGAAGTGACCAGCTAATTATGTTCCCACAAGCTGGATGAGAGACATTTCCATTGCACAGGGATCATTAATAGTGATGAGTGAACGTGCTCTGATAAGGTGTTTTCTGAGCATGCTGACTCCGGCGTGCTCGAATATTATGTCCGAGTCCCCGCGGCTGCATGTCTCGTGGCTGTTAGACTGCCACAACACATCCACGGATTGCCTAACAAACAGGAAACCTCTGCATGTGTTGAGGCTATATAACAGCAGCGAGACATGCAGCTGCGGGGACTCGATATAGTGTTCCAGTACGCTGAAGACCTCAGCACCCGAGCATGCTCAGATAACACCTTATCAGAGCACGGTCGCTCATTACTAGTCATTAGACCTTTTTCGTCAGTGTAAGATATGGGGACTTATATGTGACATATTTTATACAATACATAGTGACCTAACATAAAAACCTGATTCACACATTTTGATCACCACTTCCCTTTAAGAAATGTCATTGCCATCAATGGTTGTATTTTCAGGGGGGAGGCAGATTTTGTGGGAACAGATTTTTTTTTTTTGTCCTGTGTACACTTACAAGAGGATTCATATTTTGCTTCTATTCTATTCTTCTATATTCTGCTGATGTTTTTGTCTTCTAAATATATTTATAGGGATGGTATAAAGTGTGTATGAAGAGATACCGCTTAGTTTTATGTTGAGAATACAATAAATCTACTATACAAAGCTATAGTCAGTAAGACTGGGCTCAGACTGTGACTTTGTTTTCCCTGCATTTAGCATATGGGGAAACATCCTGTTATTTTAAATGACTTTTTTTTTTTTTTTTTTTGTATTCGTTGCCATTTCTGCACTCCGTTCTTCAAAATGGTGCGAGAGAAATTTGTTTTTTGTTGGTCCCATACTTTTTGTGCCTTTTTTATATATTTATTTTACTCACTTATTACATCAAAATCTTATTCCACAGCGCTTTACAGACATCATCATCATCACTGTCCCCATTGGGGCTCACAATCTACATTCCCTATCAGTATGTATTTATAGTGTGGGAGGAAACCGGAGGAAAGCCATGCAAACACAGATAGATCATACAACTCCTTGCAGATGTTGTCCTTAGGGGACTTGATCCCAGGACCCCAGCGCTGCAAGGCCGCAGTGCTAACCACTGAGCCAGAGTAAATAGTCACACAATCCTTTAACATGTTTCACGTTATTTTTTCAATTTTGCAAAACAAAAAAAATTAGACCTTTTGTATTTCGAAAAAGTCGCAATTGATGTTTTAAACTTAATCATCAGGTTAAGCAAAACCACGTCCACATTGTCAAAAAACGATAGCAAATAAAGTTAACGGAAAAAAGGAGCAAAATAAATTAATGAATAAAGCTCAAATAAAAAAGCCAATGTTAGAACCATTTTTACTCAAGGAAAAAATGCACAAAGACCGGGAAGAATCCAAGCCTCACGTAGGCAATTGTCATAGATAAAAAGGTAATCCATCAAAACTCCTCGTGTTCTCTGAAGTGAAACTGCTTTCCT
The DNA here is from genome assembly GCA_033576555.1 of Oophaga sylvatica. Lineage (NCBI taxonomy): Eukaryota > Metazoa > Chordata > Amphibia > Anura > Dendrobatidae > Oophaga > Oophaga sylvatica. The sequence goes on along the minus strand of JARQOD010000001.1, from coordinate 171,188,809 downwards.
TTTTTCTTTAGTTGCCTCTGCCTCATGGAATTGCTGAAAAGGATATTGTATCTGCTAATCACGGAGAGCTGTCGTGTAAGGTAAGTCCTACTTCTCAGTAATAATGTGCACATTGTAATAGCAGAATGCCTTCTTTATATTGATCACATTATCATAGCAGGTCATGCTAGTCCTTGAATGGGCTTTTGATCAAAAGCATAACTTGATTATCCTGGGCCCCAATGCATTTTTTTAAAATCAGATAGATTTTTATTAAACCAAATTTTTCATATATACAACAATACTCAAAACAGCTGAATACTTTGAACAAAATTACAAACTTATTTTATCCCTCCAATCCCTCATCCCCTTCCCCACCACCCTACGACAGCTTTTTCACTTCGTTATCTTTATTATGACAACAGATATATATATATAGAAGTTATACGACTATTACTTGTGGCCATAAGAATCAAACAGAAATGATGGTATCACAAACCTAAAATGATGAATAGAATACATTACATGTTAAAAGTCTTATCTCTCACAATCCTTTATATTGCTTCCAAGGCGCCCATATTTTTTCATGCATGCTCAGTTTACCTCTTTTTTCATAAATACTCTTTTCCAAGTGTATAATATGTTTTACTCTTGCAGAGAATTCTTCTACCGATGGAGGTTCAGAGCTGGTCCAATTTCTTGCAATTAATTTCCTAGCACAGTAAAGTAGTCTAGCAATAGCTATTTTACTATTATTATCAACTACAATTTCTTCCACATAGCCCAGTAAACACGTATATAGGGTGACCTATATACTGTATGAATTACATAAACATGTGATAGTCTTGCAGGTTCGCTCATGGAGAGTTTAGGTATATACTCCAATATGGTTTATAAGTGCTTGAAATTACCCCCCTAGTGGTTCCCTCTTGACAAATGTATTCCAGAACCAAGTCAGCTTCTACAACCAATCTCTTTTGTACTCTCTGGGTTCTAATTGCATATTTAGGGTATGTGCACACGTTGTGGAATTGCCATGGAAATTTCCGCGGCAATTCCGCACCTCCCTGCCGCGGGAAATCCGCATATTATAGGTATGCGTATTCCCGCTAAAAACTAGCGTTTTGCAAGCGTAATTAGCTTGCAGAATGCTAGCGTTTTACAAGCAATCTGACAGGTTGGTCACACGAGTCAAACAAGTGTTTGACAAGTGTGACCAACTTTTTACTATTGATGCCGCCTATGTCGCATCAATAGTAAAAAGATCTAATGTTAAAAATAATTAAAAAAATAATAAATAATGATATTCTCACCTTCCGGCTGTCCCCACAGCTTTCCCACCTCTCAGCGATGCTCCCGGCCAATCCCGTTCCCAGGCGTCCTTTGCGACAATGACCCCAATGACGTGGCATCACGCGAGACCGCTCCGTCATCTGGGGTGATTCTCACAATGCATCCCTGGGAACGGGATTGGCCGGAGCGTCGCTGAGAGGAGGGAAAGCTGCAGGGGCTGCCGCAAGGTGAGAATATCACTATTTTTTATTTTAATTATTGTTTTCACAGGGATATGGTGCCCAGGGCCTGGAGGAGAGTCTCCTCTCCTCCAAAGCCTGGGTACCATCTGCACTTGAACCGCTTACTTTGCGCATGGTGGACACAGCCACATGCGGAAAGTAAGCGGTTCAATGCATTTATATGGCGGCGGAATCGCCGCGGTTCCGCAAAAAAGAATGAGCATGCTGCGGATTCTTCCGCGATGCGATTCCGCCGCGGAAAAACCCGCAGCATGTGCACAGCATTGCGGAATCCCATAGGCTATAATGAGTTGTGTTGTGTAAGCGGTTTTGACGCTAAGAATCCGCAACGTGTGCACAGACCCGTAACCTGCCCATATCTATACCATTCTGTATTTGGCAATAGGAACTCATTTTGTAGCTGCAAGAAAGATTTAAGTTCTTCCCCATCCATTATTTGAGACATAAACCTTACTTCTCTTTCTGTCCATTCCCGTATGGTACCTATTTTCTTTATCTCTGGCAGATTACTATTATTCCATATGGGTGTAAATTTAATTAGTCCCGTTACTCCTCTCACTTTTTTTATTGTGCTCCAGATTTTGTCTATGAGTTCTAGCATGGGGATTTCCCCCTTCCCCCCAGTCTTTTAATGTTACCTCCTTCCAACCCCTCTAGTATCAGCCTATCCCCCATGCAATGTTCTAACATTCTTTTAATAGAATCACCAGATCCAGATTTTGCCCACCCTCTAAAGTGCTGACTCTGAGCAGCTAGAAAGTAAATTTCTGGGTTTGGCAATGCCATTCCCCCTTCATCTTTGGGTCTCTGAAGAATTTCCAACTTTATTCTTGCCAGTTTCTTCCCCAATACCAGCGCTCTAATCATCACATTCAAGGACCCAAATCTTTTTTTAGAAATCCACATAGGCGCATTGTGTAAAATATATAACAATTTAGGCATCAGGATCATTTTAAAAAGATTTATCCTTCGTACCACCGTTAAATGCAATTTATTCCATATCTCTATTTTGATTTTAAGTTTCTGAAGTAATGGGATCAGATTAATATTAAGGTACTCTGAAATCGGCAAGGAAATCTGTATCCCCAGATATTTAAAGGTCTCTTTACACTGTAATTTGTTGACTTCGATATCTCTGTCCGTCCACTCCACCTCCCTATCCACTTTAAACAAAACTGATTTGGACCAGTTAATCCTCAGCCCAGATATGGCCCCAAATCTTTCGATTGTCAGCATGGCACAACTCAACGACTCAGACGGATCCCCCAGGAACAATAACAGATCATCTGCATACAGAGCAACTTTTTCCCTCTATACCCCCATGTTTGAATCCTTGAGTTCCCCGATTCCCCCTAATAGCTGCAGCTAATGGTTCAATTGCTACGGCAAAGAGGAGCGGCGACAGTGGACATCCCTGTCTGGTTCCTCTGTTCAAAGAAAAGGATGAGGAAATCGCTCTGTTAACTCTGAACTTAGCAGTGGGTTGAGAGTAGAGTAGTTGCACCCATTCTATAAATCGCGGCCCAAACCCAAGTTTTTGCATAACTCTCCCATAGGTATTCCGAATGTACACTGTCGAACGCCTTTTGGGCGTCTAGTGAGGCAATTACTCTGCGACCCGAATTATCAGCCTGTATTTGAAGATTAAGGTATAGCCTCCTTATATTACCGCTGTAGATCTATTAGGCATGAATCCCGCTGATCTGGATGTATCAGAGAAGAAATGACCCCGGTCAGCCGATTAGCTAATACTTTGGCCGATATTTTAATATCCACCGTTAATACTGAAATTGGTCTATATGATTCGGGTATTCTGGGTCTTTTTCCTCCTTTGGAATCACTACTATCATCGCTTCTCTCATAGAGGCAGGCAGCAACTTTTTCTCTTTAGCTTCTTCAAATACTGTCAATAATTTAGGTAGCAACAGTTTGCGAATTGTTTATAAATTTCTGACGGTAAACCGTCTAACCCAGGGGATTCTCTTTGGCCATGCCATGCAGTGCAATCTCCATCTCTTCTACAGTTATGGAGAGTCCAGCATATCCTTATTTCTTTACTTAACTTAGGAGCGACCCCAGCCCCAAGAATTTGTCTACCTCATCATTCCAGCATTTTCCCCTGATGATATAAGGTTCTATAAAAGTCACTAAAAATATTCAATACCCTCTAAATCATTTACCTTCTTCCCTTTGTCATTTACCATATTATAAATAAATGAATATTTCTTTGTGCCGAGGCGATAACAGATAAAAGATGTCCCACTTTCTCCCCTTAGCGTAAAACCTGTGTTTTTGGAACGCTTGTCTTCTATCCATTTTACCTAGTAAGACATTGTTAATCTGTTCCTGAGCTTCCCTCAGGCCCCGTTTGTTTTAGTGTATCGTTATATATAGCATCTTCCTCCGCTCTCCCAGTGCTTCCAATTTTTCAATTTCTTCTTGTTTAGGTTGTGTTTTGTGCCTACAGATGTCTCCAAATAACAGCCCTCTTAGGCTACTTTCACACATCATTTTTTGACGCCAGCGCGACCGCATGTTTTTAAAAAAAAACGGATCCGGTACCGGATATTTTTTTGTAATTGACTTTCATTAGCGCCTGATGTCGTTGCGTTGCGTCCGTTTTTAGCCGGATCCAGCGGAAATGTACATTCCGGCGGCCGGACAAAACGGTCACTGCAACGTTTTTTTTTTTTTTTGGACCCTCCTGATAGTGCCTGAAGCAGCGCATCAGGCGTCCGGAAATAATAGAAGTCTATGGAACCGACCAGTCTTTTGTGCAAACAGTCAAAAGACTGATCCGGATTCTGGAAATCAAGTACTACTTACTACTACTACTACTTCCGGACATGCATACCTGCATTTTCCGGCTGCAAAAGTTCAGGTCGGATCCAGCAAAAAACTGATCCGTTGCATCAGTTTTTTCATTTCCGCGCCGATCCGTCCTATCAGGTATTCGACGATTATGCCTGACACAAAAAAACTGATGTGTGAAAGCAGCCTTAGAAAGGCCTTCATCGCATCCCATTCCACTAGTTCATCTGTGCTCCCATCATTATGAGTAAAAAATTCTTCTAACTCTCCCAATCCCTTGAACATTGAGGTATTGTATCCAAACAGGATGTATTTTCCATCCTTCCTTAACTATTCCTTTCTGTGACCCATATCCAATATTCACCATAACTGGACTATGATCAGAAATCACTCTGGAAGATATTGTACCTCTCTTATCATGGCGTCCGCCATCCATCTGCTAGTGCCAAGTCAATACGTGACAATGTGCCATGCGATGTGGAGTGACCTGAGTAACCCCTTTTCCCTTGATTTCTAACTCTCTATACATCAGTCAGACCTATTTCTTAATAAGGTTACCGAACACTGTAATGGTACTGGCTTGTACATTTGGTAGTCTCTTATTCCTGTCCCAGAAACTATCTACCACATTATTAAAATCTCCCATCATCAGCAGCGGCATTCCTCCACTTCTTTCAGCATACTCCCTCATCACTCTGATCTTAGTACTAGAATAAGGAGTGGAATGTAAAGTGCCACTACACACATGGGTTGTGCAAAAAACATTCCTTTAACTGCCTACACCTTGTTCCTCTGGATCTATGTGCACATCTATTTCTTCAAATGAATGGACCTATTAATTAAAATCGACACTCCTCTAGAGTAGTTGGAAATGTAGAGTGATATGCTTTTTGTATCCATCTTCTATTAGTGATATGGGTGTTTCCTTCTGTAAATGAGTTTCCAAGAGACAAATCACTGCCGCCCCCTGATCCTGCATACATTTAAATATTGTCACCCTTCTGTTCTTTTCCGATAAGCCTCTAACATTCCAACTTATAACTTTAAAGCTACCCATTATATATAATAATTACCATTCCCATCATTCTGCCATCTCTGACTTCTACTGTCGATAACTTCCCCCCTCCTCCCTTCCCCAACTCCCCCATTCTTCCTCCTCTCCTTGCATGCTCTCGAAGAGCCATGGGTTTTTCGCTCCTGAACTGATCTTCCAGAGACAGCTCCTCTCTCCCGCCAACTTTTTGCTATCCCCACACTTACCCAGTTTTCCACTCTGCTCTCGTTCTCTCTCTCCCCCTCCCGCCGTGCACTCTTAAATTTTCCCCCACCACAATTTGTCTCTTCTGTAAGTGCAAAAAGAAAAATTATAGCAGATATAATATACATTAATATAACACATCTGCAATTACAAACAATATTCATCTCTGCCTTGCCCTCCGCCAGGGCTATACACACAAAGTTCAACTATTTCGTATCGACTCCTTTCTTTTTCAGTTAATCAGTATTAGTCCATCCGTAATGATTGGGTCACTCTTACAACCAAAAAGAAAAACATTTTTGGAAAAAAAATTTAACCTATGGATGTGTAATCAGAAGTTAAAAAGTTTCACCTCTAGTCCCATATTCAAGAACATATATATGCTTGCATAGTTAGTGTTATGGGTGTCTCCACCCCAGTCCATCCATATTGAATATCAATTGTTCCCTGTAAACTAGAAAGGAATCGCTTACTAAATGTCCTCAGCCGCCCGCTCCATCAAGCAGTATTTTTGAATTCCATGACCGTCTCTCAGTCTTTGGCATGTAAAGGCGTAGCGTTGACATCAATCCACTTTGTGGCCTCCTCAGGATCCGTAAAAAAGAAAACTTTATCCATGGCCGCCACCGCAGCTTAGCGGGGAACATCATTGAATATTTGGCTCCTAATTCTCTGTCTTCTTTTAACCCCACCAAACTGCATTCGTTGCTTCTGTACGGCTACCGAAAGTCAAGATATATACCAATACGTTGGCCATTCATTGTTATCTCCTCTGATTCTCGTGCTTTACGGATAATGATGTCCCTGTCCTTATAATGAAGTAACTTTGCAATAATGACACGTGGAGTATTACCCGGGGTAGTGGTTGCATTGGTACTCTGTGCGCCCGCTCCACTGCATAGAATTTAGTGAGGGAGTCTGCTCCAATCTGATCTCTCAGCCATTTCTCAATAAATTTAGTGGGATCCCTCCCCTCAGCCTTTTCCGGGAGCCCCACAATCCTAATATTGTTCCTTCGGGAACGATTTTCTAGGTCATCGTTTTTTATCATGACTTCAGAGAGTTGTTGCTTAAACTGTTTTTCGGTTTTTTAAAATTTATTAATCCAATCTTCTGCCTCTCCCACTCTGTTTTCCACTTCTCCTGTCCTGGTATTAACCTTATGTATGTCCTTTTTTATGGTGGCTACTTCAGATTGCACTCCCAGGACTTGCTGAGTTAACGTAGTTAGTGCCTGCTTGCAGAAAGATACTACTGTAAACTACTGTTTAATAGTGGGATTTTCTTGTGTTTCCCCCTTCTCCTGTGCTGCCACCGCCATTTTCTCCCCCTCAGGGATGCTGCTCACGGGGGATTTCCGCCTTCCTCCTCCTGTAACTCCATCCCTTCATCCCCATCTTCCTCCTCCTCTCCCTCTGACTTGCTGCTTCATATTCCTTTCAGTTCGGGCAAACTTTTCTAATTTCGCCGCAGCGCTCATGCGGCGCCGACATGCAGCGTTAAGCCTGGCCGCCTCCTCTTTCCTTTTGCCCCATCTTGGCAGCTGCCTGAGTCTGCACCCCCCCCCTCCCCGGGTCCTTTTGCCTCTTACTGCGGGTCATTTTCTGCTCATCTCCGGTCTGTGTTGCGTTCCCGGTGATCTGCGTTTCTTCCCCCACCTTTTGGTCGGCTGAGGCTGGCGGTGGCGTCGGCAGATCTTGAGTTAAGCTGTGCAGCAGCAGGAGAGCTCCGGGAGATGCGACGCTTACATTGCTGTCAGGCTCCGCCCCCCCATGGGCCCCAATGCATACCTAACCCAGGGTCCCTGCCCTCTTGTGTGGAATGGGACCTACTTTGGGTGTGCGCCCTATGGTTATGTCCTTGCGTCAGACGTAAATGAAGAACCCTGGTGTGTTCATGCTTCGAGTCTTTACAGACTTCCATTTCTTTTCTTATTTGTCTAATACTTTCAGCGTGGAGAGGTGCTGGTGCTGCTGGAGCAAAAAGACAATAACTATGTCCATTGTCAAAAGGGAGGTATAGTCGGAGATGTAAAAGTGACTAACATGAAGATTATCACTCCACTCGACGAAAGCTCAGAAAACAAGCAAAAGGTAGGTTTTTCCTCCTAAAGAGAAATGTAAATATTTTTCCCCAACTCATGTTATGTTGACTCATAAGAAAGTAATTATATACGAAATGTACAGTCCGAAGGAAGGATGAACTGTCACGGGTGAGGTGTGGGACAGGGTGGCGAGCGAGGTGGACAATTCCTGCAGCTGATTTGCCACCACACTGATTGCCTACATCAGCTGGTCTTGACTCTCACGTTGAGCACGGACGTACTCGTACAAGACTTGTGTGTTGGACTTGGGGTCTCTGTTCCCTGATTTGTCAGCGGGGTTCAGTGCCTCAGCTTACAGTAACATGGTGGGTGTGAACCCACTGCGCCACAGGCTGGGATTACCCTGTATGGGTGTAACTAAGCAACTATCTGTTTTTTGCTGGAGCCTCTGATGTGAGATAGGTTTGGACTTAGGTTGTCTCCAGGTGTCACTCCAGGGAGCATTCTCCGGAACTGCATCAGCTGAGCCAGAGGTCAGAGCAGGTATACGGCGTACAGCAGGGGAGACATAGTCAGATGGTCCGAAGTTGGGGGAGCAGCACGAGTTAAATATACAAGCCAGGGTCAAGCGTTACATAGGTTGAAAAAAGGCCTAGGTCCTTCAAGTTCAACCTTTCTCCCACAATTCTACATTGGAGAACCGTGATCAGAATAGAGGAGTAAACGAGCCGGGTTGATAACAGAGGAGACTAAACTGAAGTGCACCTTTGCAGTAGACAAATGCAACTAGCACTTAAGCTCATGCAAAGATAAGGATAGACTCCTACAGGATTTCCAGGGCAGTCCCCGGACTTCAGCAGATGACCGGAGGGTCAGAGACAGGGATACGAGGTACAGGACGATGAAGTCAAAGACGTGGTCAGACAATCCGAGGTCAGGCAGACAGCACTTGGAGGAGCAGAGTGGCGACGCAGTGAGTAGGGCGGTGATGAGAAGGCATGAGGCCTCCTGTCCTGACAGATATTGTTGACATAGGTCTAAGACAGAAACATCTGACCTATACGAACAGTGTGACTTTTCTATAATTCTTTGAATCTGCTAATTATCATTATTTACAAATATGAATTTTTCAATAAATTCTATTATTTAGAGCATGTTTTCGAGTTCAGGCTACAAGTTATTCGCATTTTTCCTTGAAATGTTTAGAGGGATCTGTAAGTAGGATCAGTCCTCCTAAGCTGTCTAAATTGGCATGTAGGTCATAGGAGGCTGAATAAACTGATACCCTGATATCTGTGATCCGATGTCTTATTCCAGAGTAATCCACGTTTCTTGTTTTATATGTAAATGAGCTGTTCAGATCTATGGACCGGACATAATCTGCTTAAACATTTGCCTCCAGAGATTATTTCAAATGAAAGGGGAATTACCAGTGTGAGACATGTAATGACTGACAGTCTGCTCTCCTAATCTACATTTCTCACTGGTAACACCCCCTTTTACAGTAATCACTGGAGGCAGATTCTCATGCAGATCTATGTCCGGCCCAGACAGTATGTCATACAGCTCACTTATATATTAAGAAAAATGGATTTCTTTGCAATAAGATATCGGATCACAGATATTAAGGTATCATTTTAATCTGCTTCCTATGACTTACATGGTCATATAGACGGCTTGGGAGGGTTGATCCTACTGCCAAATTCTGCACGGTCTACCTAGCAATGGCTGAAAAGTGCAAAATACAATCTGGACAAAATAGAAAATGTTAGCATGCTAGAATAACTCATTGGCAGTGTAAAAACTGGATTTTCATTAGTTTAGTGACATGGAAACAAAATTACACAACTTTGTATATAAAACGGGCTGAACTTTGAATAATGCTTCATTTTCAGACATCAGATTCCTATTAAAAGAACAGGAGAGGACCAGACCCTAACCCTCCACTATTTCTCTGTTCTCAGCTGAACATACGTTTTGCATCTATTCTTTTTATCAAATTGCCACCATAAAGCATTAAACTTCATGTTATTTTTTATATTCCTGAACCACTGAGACTTTTGTCTTCAGCTTTTCTTTTTTTATTTCAGGACGTGCCCCATAGAATGGAGGACAGCCATACGCCTCACGCAGTGGTGCTGCATGACTTTGCTGGAGGTGCGCTGAGCTATCAAGTTCTGATCGTGTTGACACATATTGAAAAATGGATTATTCTAGATTTGATGCATTTTCCTTCAAATGAGACCTTAGTATTATTCATGTTTTAAACTAAAAGGGTATTTTTTTTTTTTTTAACATTCATCTAATAATCCATATTTAAAGGAAATCTTTCAGCAGGATTTCACCCCCAAACTATTTACATGTGCATGTAGCTCTTTCAAACGCAAGTCCAGCAATATCTTTACGTGGACAATACATTCCTCCATTACTGAGAGATCAACCTTTGAGTTAATGCCTCTGTCACTCCAGCTCTATCCACCGCTCAGGACTGCTTCCTCCTGCATGCTTGGTTGACTGCTCCTTTGCCTGAAGTCACCCAGCACAGAGTCTGTCAGTAAAGACAGCTCTACCATACCTTATAAGTCCACAAAACCTTTTTCTAATACTTTATATACTTTAATACTTTGAAGTGTATATATACTTTGTCTGAAAGATTAAGAACAGCTGTCAGTGTTCGTAAAAAGGTAAATTAGATTACTATTATTTCTGTGCATCCAATAGCACTATATGAATGGCCTTCGTGATGTAATTTTTACATTAACAATTTTTATTTTACCCACTGAGCTGATGGCTCCAGAAGTGTTAATAGTTGTAGCTGCATTAATGCTATCAGTTTTAGGTTCATTGCCGTGATCAGCAATTGTGCCCGCTGGTGTTCAGTGTTTAAACTTCAATAAGTGCCACTTGTTATTTTTATCATAAAAGCTTTCTATATAATGGTCTGAATAATCCTTCAGACATGCATGTAATGAAGAATATACACCAGTGCCACATCCATTAATATAAGACTATAGCATAAAGTAAGTAAAAGCGGAGAGCTTACAGCTTCATGTTGTGCAAATCCAATCATGTCATGCAGGATCTAATCCACTAATCGGAGCAATACTGAGGTGAATCGATATGCATGAATTACCTATTGTGGAATTACATGGTAAATTAGAAATAATATCCATATTTGCTGCACATGTATTTCCATGGAGTCATAGAAGGGCAGCAAGGACGATCATGAGACCTAATTGGCGATGTACAAGCATATATGTAGAAATGCTGCCATGGCTCAAAAAGTGTCACAGCATAAAACAAGTCCCTCTCCGCTCGTCTGTCTAAAGTGGAGGTGTAGGGCTGTTGAAGACTGAAAATCCAACAAATCCAGCATTTAATATGCCACAGAAATCAGTTTGGGAGTACTGTAGAGTAACCGTCGTTTTCATTTTGTAAATCAATAATGCACATGAGAATAAGCAACTTTGTTATTTATCCATTACTGAGATAGATGACCGTTTTTTGCTCTTAAATAATGATGGAACTTGAGGCAGACACAGATTCTGCTGCAAGGTCTCCCAAAGCGGCAGTTACTGTTCTCCATAGAACTTGATGAGCACCAACTGTCTCCTCATATCTGAGTAATGGGAACATTTGCAATCACTGAAGACCGATTTTAACAGTGAATTGAGACTATTGAAAATGGCTGATCAATTCAGGAGGAGGAAGAAGCCGATTTGTCTGATAAAATATATTAAAAATTTTTTTTTATTTTCATGTGTATTATTGATTTAAGAAGAAAAAAAAATTCCTGTGACATTTTCTATTTTTCTACTTTTTTTTAGAACATGCTGATGACCTAAGTCTGACCTCAGGGGAGATTGTGTACCTGCTGGAAAAAATAGACCGAGAATGGTACAGAGGAAAATGTAAAGGAAACGCTGGTATATTTCCTGCCAATCATGTCCGGATCTTGGTATGTGATTGTGTATTACTGGAGTGTGACGAGTAGGACTCTTGTAACATTTTATGGCTCCATGCAACCTTGACATTGTACAGAGCCGCAATATGGCACAATTGGATATTGTGAGAATATCTTGGTAATTCGGTGCTGTACGGAGCCCTACAGAGGACTGTGTGCCTCCGTCCCGGTTCTGTGCTCGATCCTCTGCACACACGACTTCTCCATCCAGTGGGTGTGGGTTACTAAGCTAAATGGCCATGGTGACTTGCACCATATTTATTATGTGATTTAGACCCTTTCTGATCCCTGACTGACAAGAGGCGTGGCTTCTTTAATAGGGTGTGGTTTATTGGAAAGGGGCGTGGCCTAAGATGCAACACCCTGCGCCAAAATATTGCCACAATATTTTGGCATCTACTTCTTTCTCTGAAAATTGATCATTTATTATTAAAATTCTCAATTCTGAGGTAAAATCTGTAGTCAGTGAGGACAGACCTTCCCATTACTGAGATAGGAGATGGCAGTTGGTGCTGATGAGGTTCTATATAGATAGGAGGGAGGAGCTGTCTGTAGCTCCTCCCTCCTATCTGCATAAAATCTTATCAGTACCGCCTGCCATCTCTTATTTCAGTAATGGGAAGGTCTGTCCTCACGGACTACAGATTTTACCTCAGAATTGAGAATTTTGATAATGACTGATCAGATATATTACAAACCTGCTTATTTTCATGTGTACTATAGATTTATGAAAGAAAAATTAAAATGTCAGTTCCACTTTAAAATAACAAATAGACCAGGTACCCAGCCTGCTCCAGTCCAGTGCCAGCTCCCACCACTGCCTAGGTCTCTGTGCTTTGGCTACAGCGGTAATGCGCACTGACTATGTGATGTCACCGCTGCAGCCAATCACTGAGCTCAGTGGCTCGTGGTGTCTTAGTCTTCAAGGTTCTGAGTGTTTGACTACAGCTGTGATGCGCACTATGTGACGTCACCGCTACAGCAAAGGCTCCCAGATCTGAGATCTGAGCATTGGTGAGGAGCTGGCACTGGACCAGGGGAGGGTACCTGCTCTTTTTGTTATTTTAGGTGTGTTAAAGCATATGGAATCCATTTGAAAGTGGGAAAACCCTTTTTAATAGTTCCCGCTTGTCAAATTTCAGGATTGAAATTTTTCGATTGCTTTGGCAGCCACAAGATTGAGACCGGGGTGACGTTTATATATAGCATTACTTTGTGCTCAATCTCAACGATGGCTTTAGCCTAAATATAACATGATATCTCCAAGCTTATGATTGAGATATAAAGCAATATCCGCTTGTGGATTGTTTAGGAATTTGGACATTTTAATAAATATGATCTCTAAATATTTTCCATTCAGGTTGATGTGCCAGATAAGGGGCACCTGAAGAAAAATCCTACAGCGTCTAATATAAAGTAAGTGTAGCTTGCAAAATATTTCCTAACCTTATTTTTACCATTCATCTGTGATTTCTGATTGATGCATATTGGTATAGAATTGTCATTATGAAAATTTAGCCTATTTTTTATCTCTTTGTTGTGAAATTTGGACATTACAGCTTTATGTTTCCATAAAGCCATTGTGATAATATATTTATACTATTTCTAAAATGTCACTATTTTATGCATACGATTTGGAAACCTTCCACAGGATCCATTCATTGGATAAAGTTGGCATTTAAATTAATAATTTTCATGTGCAAGTGGAGGTACACTTTAATGCTGTAATAAATGGATTGAAACCCTGGAATGGCTTTCATTTACATTCATTGCATGCAAAACTGCAAACGATTTGGGACTAGAGGAAGTCGCCCATTATTATTATTATTGCACTGGAAGATTAGAGAATTGCAAGTACTATTTGCAGATATGGAGTTAATCTGCAGGTTAATAGCGTCCTAAAGCCGTGCTACCATCATACTGAAACATGGCTACAGGGAGGAAATGAATTTTATTCCTCCCTGCAGCCTCCGGCTTTCAGTCACCTGTCTACGTGACTGGTGGAATCACGCCCTGGCACATACTCTGCACAGACGGCTGTCAGTCACTGTGCTAGGGCGGTCTACATCCGCTGCTCACTGTGCGGAAGACTGAGCGGTGACTGAAGACTTGTCGGCACGCCTCTATTACTCCCGGCAGTCTCCAGCTTTCAGTCATAGAGCCAATTTCCTCCCGACAGCTGCGCTTTCAGTTCGGGGGCTGCACAGCTTTAGTGCGCTATTAACCTACAGATTAACCCAGTATGTCCAGGTTACTAGCATTTGGGGATATGACAGGTTCCCGTTAAATGGAAGCTATCATCAGAAAATTACTTATTGTTTAAATCAGATTTTTTGTGTTCCATGTATTGTTAAATACACTTTTGGCAGGTTTTTTTTTCTTTGTATCATGATTTTTATTAAAGTAAAGACTCTATTGGCAATCTGGCAATTTTCACACTGACCACTGAGGATTTTTTTTAGACTGCCTGATCAGGAACAGTCTTCAGCAAGACTCCTTGTTATTGTAATCCTGTCTCCAATAATGTTTTACAGCTCTGTGCACAGCTGCCTTGCGCTGGGGCTTTCTAAAGGGTATGCCACACTAAACAACATCGCTAACGTGATCGCTAAAAAACGTCACTATTTAGCGATCCCGTAGCGATTTGTTGTGTGCGGCATCTGTCAGCGACAGCTTCCTGCTGAGATCCTGCTGTGATCTCGCTCGTCGCTGGAATCGTTCCGGACCCTATTTTTATCGTCGGCGCTCCCGCTGGGTAAGTATATATCGCTGAGTGTGGCACCTTTTCTTAGCGATACTTTTGTACCGCTAAAGTCGTTAAGGAGATCGCTAACCGCGATAGCGTCCTTAACGACATCGCTAAATGTGGCCGACACTAGCGATATTGTAAACGATCCCGCTAGCGATCGCATTAGTATGCGACGCTAACGAGATCGTTAGCGGGATCGTGTAGTGTGGCAGTACCTTAAGCCCTGTGTTAATTATGTTGCGGCGACGCACCGTCGCCGCAATACGCGAGGACATGCTGCGGTCTAAAAGACGCGCCGCATGTCCGTTTACGCAGGTTTGCCACTGCGTATTGTTACGCATAGTGGAGACGGATTTCTTGAAATCCCCTCCACTATGCTGTAACATCTGGACGCTGCGTGTTTGGCGCTGCGCCAGCGCACAGCGCCAAACACGCAGCGTTTCCTGACCGTGGAAACTCACCCTTATGGTACTGCCACACTAAACAATCCCGCTAGCGATCACGATAACGACGCATACTAATGCGATCGCTAGCGGGATTGTTTCTATATCGCTAAATGCGGCCACATTTAGCGATATAGTTAACGACGCTATCGCCGTTAGCGATCTTCTTAACGACTTTAGCGGTACAAAAGTACCGCTAAATCGCTAAGAAAAGGTGCCACACAGCGATTAGATACTTACCCAGCGGGAGCGCCAGCGATGAAATAGGGTCCGGAGCGATTCCAGCGACGAGCGAGATCACAGCAGGAAGCTCGTCGCTGGAAGCTGCCGCACTGAACAATATCGCTAACGGGATCGCTAAATAGTGACGTTTTTTAGCGATCCGTTAGCGATATTGTTTAGTGTGGCATACCCTTAAGACTCCTGCTTCCTTTTGTTTCAGGAGGTGTTCTCAGCAGGCTCCTTTATCAGCAGAGGCACGATTAGTGACTGATAATTCAGCTGATAACACTGGAGCCACCATTTCCAATATGCAATGACACAGCTGACCTTGTTTCCCCCTCCCTTCACAAACCATGACCTTTGCACAAGCTCATTAGGTTCGATAGTCTGAGTCTGTTCATTGTTGCCAAGTTATGAGTATATTTCCCAAAACAACAAGTTAGATTAGTTCAAATAACATTAATAAAAAAGGTTATATAAAGCACCATTCCAGTGATTTCCTCCACCCTTTATTAGGGATCATGTGTGTAAGTACCATGAAGGTAGGAGCATACTCACTTGTCGTCATTGTCTCCCCTTGCTCTGCTCCCTTGCTTTTAACAATAATTAATTTCTTTTTAATTATATTATCAGTGCAGTTAGAGAGTGAGTGAGCGTGCACTGATACCAGGGTAGGGAATCCATACAATACCAGGCTGTCTGCAGTTTTTCTGCTTCTACTAAGATCGATTTACAACAGCATGCATCCTTTTGCACTATAGGCGGAATCCAGGCTCCCACAATTGGAGACTCCTAGTCTGCTGACACTCTGTATAAATATTGTATACAAATATATGCTCTGCTTTATAAATATTGTGTAAAAAGGTAGAAAATAAAAAAAAACTTAGGCTATGTGCGCACATTGCGTATTTGCTTGCAGAAATTTCTGCAAGGTTTCTGCATCGCTTGGCAGAAAAATGCGCGTTTGTGTTTTTTCATGCGTTTTTGTAAATTCATAGAGCTAAATAAAGATGTATTAAAAAAAAAAAAGTGATGTTGTTTCCTTGTTCAACCTCTTCTTTTTCATTCTCCATTGAAGACCATAATATCACATACCATGTTCAAATATAATGTTTACTCACAAAACAAATATACCGTATTTTATGGATTGTAAGACACACATTTTTCCCCAAAAATTTTGGGGAAAATGGGGGTGCATCTTATAATGCGTATATACCTTACCGGTACCATTGCTGCAGGCCACAGGCTGGGATGAGGGGGTGCCCGGTGGTGCTGCTGGTGCCCGACAGTGCTGAGTGGGGGTCTCCAGTGTCGCGCAGTGGTCTCCCGCTGCCACCACCCCCGGTAAGCAATAAGAAGCGGTGGATTATAAGAAGCACCACCATTTTATTTAAAAAAAAATTTGTTTCCTATTTTTCTCCTCAAAATTTGGGATGCGTCTTATAATCCAGAGCGTCTTAAAATACGAAAAATACGGTAAGTGAAAATATATGTATATTACCAACCCCTAGGTTTAGTATTTAAGGGTATGCCACACTAAACGAGATCGCAAGTGAGATCGCTAACGAGATCACTATTGCGTCACCATTTATGACGCAGTAGCGATCTCGTTAGCGAATTAGCTGTGTGATTCCAAACACATCTCATCAGCAATCTGTATAACGACCTCTGCGGTCGTTGGGAAAACCTAGTCCCACCTGCTATGCTGGTGAAATCGTTCATAAAGGGTGTCACACTCAGCGATTCAGGCTCACCAGCGGGACATCAACGACCAAAAAACGGCTCAGAACGTTTACAAACGATCAGCGACATCTCAGCAGGGGCCACATCGCCGCTACATGTGTCACACACAGTTAAGTCGCTAACGAGATCGCTAACTGCGTCATAAATGGTGACGCAATTGCGATCTCGTTTGCGATCTCGCTTAGTGTGGCATACCCTTTAGTAATGAACAGATACCATCATTAACAAAATGGTACATAAAGAGTTAAATAAAGACACACACACACACACACACAATATAGTCACCATCCTATGTAGGAGCATTAACATAATTAACCTACATATGCTGTAACAAAACAGCAATCTGCGTAAAACACAATATCTGTTTATTTTTCAAAAAATTTTAAAAATGCGTGGGCTCCCGCATAATTTTCATAACCAGCAGAGGGAAAGCCAACGGCCAAGAGCTGATGTTAATATTCTGGGAAGGAGCCAATAGCCATAAAGGTTCCCAGGCTATGAATATCCGCTCACAGCTCTTTGCTTAGCCTTTACTGGCTAGTTTACAGGGGAACCCAGAAAAAATTTCACATGGGGTCCCCCTACAAAATCGAACCAGCAAAGGCTAGGCAGACAGCTGTGGGCTGATATTAATAGCCTAGGAAGGGGCCATGGATGTTGGCACCCCCCAGGCTAAAAAAATCAGCTCTCAGCCACCCCAGAAATGGCACATCTTATAGATATATCTTATAGATGTGCCAATTCTGGCACTTAGCGTCGCTCTTCCCACTTGCCTTGTAGCAGTAGCAAGTGGGGTTCATATTTGTGGGGTTGATTTCACCTTTGTATTGTCAGGTGACATCAAGCCCACAGATTAGTAATGGAGACACGTATGTAGGACACCTATCCATTACTAACCCCATAGTGATATTGTATAAAACAGACACCCAGAGTAAAGTCCTTTATTTGAAATAATCACACAGACTCCTTTATTGAATCTAAATTTATCATACTTACTGAACACCTAATCCCCGACGCCTTCGTCTCCTGCAAACAATCAAAAAATAATAAATCAACATATAATACTATCCTGTCTGCCGTAGTGATACTGCAAGAGCGATTACCTCCTGTCAGTGTATCGCCGGAGGCCGGGTAGAGCAGTCACATCTCCTGATGTGACTGTTCTACACCTGAGATCGACGTGGGACACTCAGTATTAAATGGACTACGGCGGAAAGGTGAGTGTATGTTGGTTTATTATTTTTGATTGTTTGCAGGAGACAGGCGTCGGGGATTAGGCGTTCGGGGAGTATGTATTTTGTATGGGAATATGTATGGAATTATGTAAATGTTTTGGGGTTTTTTACAATTACAACAGGCGCCGGATGATGAGACTATTCTCCCATTATCGGCTCATGCAGTCTCTGTTATATGTGACAAAAGACATAACCGGATGGGAGCAGTAGTCCCATCAGACGATGCCTAAGTACAATCACTACGGGCCGTTCGTCGCATGGGTATGCACAGACGGACGCCCACGCACGCAGACGGACGTTCACGCACGCATTCTCTGCCCACGCACGCTTTCTCCGCCCACGCACTCTTCCTCCTTCTGACATGATTTCCTTTGACAATCCGCTGCAGATTTGACTGACTCAATTGAAGTCAATGAGTCAAAAACGCTCCAGAAACGCAAAAAGAATTGACATGCTGCAGAAAATAAAACGCTGCAAATACGGACGGAAATTTACTGATCATGTGCAGAACACTTCAGGATTGTCAGTGCATTACCTTGCATAAGTATTCAATTGCGTTTTTGGACCATTTACGGGCGTAAAAAAAGCCGCGAAAATGCATCAAACACGCATCGTGTGCACAAAGCCTAATATTACAGGAGAAAAAGAACAAAATAGAAAAAGCAAAAAAATCTTCCCTAAACTGATTATCTGTCGTTTTAATTTTTTTTAAAGGTTTAATCCAAAACATTCTCAATTCACAGTTAAAACTTTTTTCAGGTCATATAGACTTTCCCAATAATGAGAGAGGAAACGGCAGTTGGTGCTCATAAAGTTCTGTGGAGAAATGTAACTGTAGTTTAAGGAGAACTTGCAGCAGAATCTGTGTCTGCCTATAGTTCCTTCTCCTCCCCTCTCCATAGAATTTTAGAAGCACCAACTGTCATTTACTATCTCAGAAATGGTAAAATCTGAATACATAATTTCACCATAAAGTGAGAGAGATCAAATCAGGAGAGGGAAGCTAATTTCTCTGACAAGATATATTACAAAGTTTCTTATTGTCATGTGTACAATTGATTTATGAAATGAAAACTACCCTTTAAGCCACCCACACTCTTTTTGGTTAGCTGTTGGACAAATGACGTAAATCACTTGGCCGACAGCTATGTCCTCCCCTACTCGCCCACGTACAGGAGAACTCCTGCTGTTTTCTATGAAAAGTCTGAAATGGGACATGCCATATTTTTCTCTGCGCCTACTTCGTTGATCAGGGGGACAGTCGGGAGGCCCCCATACACATTAGACCCATCAATTCAGCCAGTGTTAGTCTGAGTTTGGATACTGATGACACAAATATATTATGAGGTTGATGTGTAATTTTCTAATGTGGCGGGTGAATTTTCTTCGGCTATATTATTTTGGACAACTTGAAGTTTAATGTGAATTGTTATCCATGATCGTAATATGCGTTATGTTATTATTTCTATTGTCGATGTTTTGTTTTTTTTCTAGGGGTCCACGTTGTGTCGCACGTTTTGAATTTATTGGTGATCAGAAAGACGAGCTCAGCTTCAGTGAGGGCGACACGATCCTGCTGAGAGAATACATAAATGATGAGTGGGCGAAGGGAGAGCTCAAAGGACGTCTTGGTATTTTTCCTATCAATTTTGTGGAAATTCTAGAGGACTTGCCAAGCAAGACTACAGGTAATTTTGCGAAGCACAGATACAAGATCCAATGCTATATTTTCTTTTATAAACTAAAAACAAAAAAAGTTGCACTCTGTCGTGCTAAAGCATGTCAATATGAAATATATGAAATATGAATAGCAATACTGCTTCTGGATACTAGGAAAAAATCGAGACACTTGGCACACAATTTGGCCAATTCATGCATGCCCAGCAGTCAACGACAAGGCGGTCTCAGAACTGCTGGGAACCTACGTGTCTAGTGTGAACACCGCTCTATGACTGAAGTCTGAATTTCTGGGTAGGTGTGCATGCCTCTCTTTGAAGCCTAAATCTACGGGTAGGTAGGATCCTGTTGCAATTAAAAGCCACCACATGCTGACATGCTTTATCACTACAGAGTGTTTATTGTATATGGAGATGGCTGCTCCTAGTATGCACCTGTTCACACTAGCTTGGAAGTGCCAGTCAGTCTTTTGTCAAAAAAGCTCTTCACTCGATGCCAATCAGATGCCTCAAATCTGTGGATGTTGGTAAGGCTTCTGGTATAACCTATTCAATTGTTTTCTATTTTTATCCCCAGATTCCCATAATTTACAGAAGAATAAACCATCTGCATTCTCTACACAGGTACATTGTGTTTTATTTTCACAGAAGGTGAGAACTTATGCAGTCTTTTGCTGGGAAAGACGATTTTGTGTCCTATGTAAACAAATTTTAAATAGTCCCTGTAGTCTGTAGTGCAAGCAAATATGAGAAATATGCTTCTCCTTCACCTGCAAACTCATCATTCACTCTAAAAAAAAATTAAAAGCTAAGAGACCATATCTGTCTTGCTCACAACAAGATGACCTGAGATCACTGAGGTGTCAAACTACGCTGTCTATTGAAGTTTATGGATAGAGGAGGTGGGGAGGTGAGGTAGCAGAGGAGTGAGAGAAAGAAAGAGAAACCTGCAGAACTGTGCTGCTTTATCTTGTTTCTCTTACCCCCAGTGCTGGATTCACAGCCACACTGCTCATTATTTCTATATAATGTCCCCCTTACTGCTGCAGCTTCTGAACATATGCCACACATTTAGGAGAAGAGAAACCCCTCATGCATGTGTGTGATGTGTATGATCTACCAGATCAGAGAACACTGAAAATTAGAGGCTGAAGAAGGGAAAACTGATAAAAAAATACAGGATACAAGTCATATAGAATAACATATACCGTATATACTAGAGTATAAGCCGAGGCACCTCATTTTGCCACGGAAAACTGGGTAAACATTGACTCGAGGATAAGCCGGGTATGCATTGAATCCATCAGAATGTGGTTTGAAAGGCTGGACTAATCAGTGGGTGTGCTCCTGAACCTGGTCCACACCCCAAATAAAGTTCCTGAGGCTGGGTTAAGAGGTTTGCCACTATATATGTGTGATTGCATTTTTATTAGTAGGAATTGTATTGTGTTTTTATGATACCTGAAGGATATATCTGAAACGCGTTATCGCCTCTTACCAGATATTAAAAAAGAAGAAAAAATTCAGAATATCATCCTTTGATGTGAGTTCTGGGAAGCGCTGCCGTTCATGGGCTGGATGTGTTCGTTTTGATTTACATGTCTGCATCCTTGCCAGCCATTTTCACTAATAGGAATGTGTATTCTTTCTTCTGAAGTCTCTGCTTTCTTGCGACTTCCATTACAGCTAAACCGACTGTCTGGGAATGGTATGAAGCGCTGTACGATTTTACCGCAGAGACAGAAGATGACTTGCCCTTTAGAAAAGGAGACAAGATACTGATTCTAGAAAGACTGGACTCGGAGTGGTACAAAGGACGGGTGAATGGCAGAGAAGGGATTGTGCCGGCTGCGTTTGTACAGCTCTGCTCAGGTGTGTATGTCAATTAAAATGTCAAATACGCAGGTTCCAGTGTTAAAATACCCCTGTGATCAGGGCAATGCTGCCACAGCTTTGATGAGTGGAGATTGCTCTAAAAGAGAGAAGCTGCGGAGATGTGACCTCTATCAGTGGGAACGGTGAACAATGAATGAGGTGCCCTGGAGGCGTACGAGGGTTTCCAGCTCCGTGCCGCTGACAGCGAGACGTTTACTTGTCAGTTTCTACGGGACTTGTGTATTCTGTGTGCTTACAATCACGCTAAAGGAAATCCAGGAAGAGAACTTGTTATAGATAATCAAGATAACTTGCTAATCACTAATATATTCAAGTAATAATTGCATTTTTCTTATGTGTACATACAAGCAGACGTCAGTGGGATTTATTCTGCTTGTACCCTTTACATTTTTTGGGATAATTTCTGTTTTCACCAATATGGATCCTTTTAGTGGAACATGAATGGTGAACATGGGATATGATAAAGGATTTTTACTAGTAGTCAAGTGTTTCAGACGCTTCCACCAGCTATAAAAAATTAGCAGTGGCAGACAAAACGGTTAAGAATTTTCTTAAAGGGGTTTTCCCACACACAAAGTTAATTTTAAAGTTGATTGTAATCAATACATCTTGGAAGAAAAATAACTTCCACAATTGGATGTGTTTAAAAAAAAAATTCCTGTGGTGAGATAATCTTATAAATGTGACCCTGCTGTGTCCTGTGTAATGTCTGTGTCTGACCGTACAGGGACATGGTCTCATCATACCACAGCTCCTGGGCAGGGGGGGGGAAGCAAAAAAGTATACAGACATTACAGCATGGGGTCACAGACAATTCTTTGTGATTTAAGCATTTCCCTGCCTGTTTTTAAAAAAGGTTTTACCTCAAAGTATTATTTGCGATCCCCTGCAGTAATGTCACTACACTCTCTTTTGCTTCCTCCCCTGCCCAGGAGCTGTGGTGTGATCAGACCATGTCTGTATTACACAGTACACAGCAGAGGCACATTTATAAGATTATCTCAGCACAGGGACATTTTTTAAACACATCCAATCGTGGAAATTATTATTATTCCAAGATTTATTAAATAAAATGAACTTTGTTCATGGGGAAACCCCTTTTAAATCTGTCATAACGTGAAAATGAGAGCACAGGTGGACATTGGTCCACACAGGCTAATAAACCTCTTACAACTGTAGCCATGGTTACATTAAATCAAGATGCCGAAGCTTTTTACATTGTGCAGTACATGAAATTCAGTCATTAAAGGGTTACTCCCATCTAGGAATTTGAACAGTATACATAGGCTCTCCATCACTTTGGGCCCACATCTGTTTGGAGAATAGGACCTCTTCACATTCCATCTGAGAGGTGGCTGCTCGTGTGTGGTGCTCTCTACTCATTTATTTAGGAGTTCCAACCCTTGTCGAGCAAGTGCGGTCAGCAATTTTTGGAACTCACATACAAATCGATGGAGAGGGCCACACATGCAGTCGCCTTTCTGGTCGCATTTCTTCCATAAAGAAGAATGCTTGGCCGACCACTGCATCTACCGCCCATTTTTTGGTGCCTTCAATACTGACAAATACAGGCTGATAAATATCCATCATGCAATGCCATCAGGGGGGCGCCTGATTGATTAGCTTCAAATTTATTCTATAGCCCAAACATACAGCTGATAGTTCTTAAGGATATCATTAGTGTGGGAAAAATAGAAAGTTAAACCTCTTTGAAGAAGGGGAGGAAAAAATGCAAAAGTTAAAAAATAAAAATTGGCTTAATCAAGAAGGGTTGAGCACTGCAGTCTTTACAGAGGCACATGGCGTCCCAGCACCTCGGTATTACAGAACCAGTGATGTCTGTGTGTCTCTGTACAGTACTGTATGTGGCTCGGGATGTAATCCCTCATTTGATGGAGCAACCCACATATAAAATTGGAGGCACCCAGAGTATAGTATTGGTCAATGAGACTTTAGCCTGAGATAATGCAGGCAAAACCTCTTACTGATGTGCAATGTGTCATCTTCGCAAATCGGGATCTTCAGGCATCACTTTCTTGTAATTTCACTTTTCTGCAGAACTAATAATAAGAATTTTGGACATTTTTTAGCAAAATCTGTACATCTGACATGACAGACATGATTGTATCTTCAGAAATCGGTGCATGTTCTTTAAAGTTACAGTCAATGGATGTGTGGACATTACTAGTAGCTTTCTTTTAATAGAAATCTTAGTTGAAGCAGTCTCTGTAAGGGACTCTGTCATTAGAAAGTGACCTACAAAATCAATTTTTGGAGAAAATTCTTTTTGCCTGTATTTAATTTTTCTTTTTGCCTTTTTTTTTTTTTTTTTTTTTACATTTGCTGACATATAGTGGCTAAACAGGTAACAATCTCCCTCATCTTTCCACTGTGAAATTCACCTCATCATCACCATTAGGTGGAAGGGTAATAAACACGTCTCTTATGTTGCCGAACCAAGATAAGCAGATTTCACCAGAAAAATAGCCAATGATAGTTTAGATAACCAAAGATGCCCGTATACCTTTAGATTGCTGTCGGCTGGGTGACCTCTTTGGCAGCCATCTTTCTTGACTCCCCCATACACATGAACTTTGGGCTCGGACAAGAGTTCACATGTTTTCATTGGGAAGAGCGGAGCTTCATCTGGCAGTGGCTCATCCACCTAAGAAAAAGAAGGATCGGGACAATTGCATTCAAAGTGCCCGATTCTAATCTTAACATATCTATCAAGAGTCCCCCACATTAGATAGTTGGCCAGAATAGGAGGGTTCGGCTGACTATAATTTTAATCTTTATGGGACCTTCGTATAGAGTGAGATGGAAAGGTTATTCACAGAAATCTACAGACTTGGTTACATGGTGTATTGGGCTGGGAAGCAGTTTAGTTGAGGATGTCCTCTAGATAATAATTACAATATAATACAAAAGATTATAGATTGAGAAAAAAAATAAGTAAAAATGCATATACCAATAATACTTGAATATAAGGCCTCAGTATGTCTAGATAAAGTCTTTTTAGACATATTAATCCCTGTACTGTAATTATACAGAGCTGCATTGTGACTGTTGTAGCCGGCCATAGAGCCAGGGAGTCATGACAGCCAGAGACTGCCGAGAGAAATCGACATCTGCTCTCCAAAGCCTCGTAATGTTAGCACGTCTTCTGCTTCCAGCGGTGCATAGTAAATAAGGTGCGGTTCTTCTGCACGGGCTTACTACTGCAATAGCTGGAAATGGGGAAAATGCGTCTAAATAATCTTACATCAGATAGAGATTCTGCAGTGGGTCTGAGATGTCACACACTCCACCTTTGTAACATCCATGCTCACACCTTCATACTTGTCATATAGCTGTGTTGAACAAGACCTGCTGTTTTGATTCCTCCAAGTGTCTTATGTGTTAAGTGTCTCAGCTGATAAACAAGGTTCATGTACCTGAAAACCACCTAATTTTTGACTTGGGGGTAAATGTGCTCAGTTTTGCTATAATTTTGTTCTGTGTATGGTATGTTGTTGTTTTTTTTTTTTTTTTTTTTAATTCATCATTTGGTTCCAGAGATATGGCCTTTTTATTTAGTGCTACTTTGTTTTTTTTACCAAGTGGGCATTGCTCACAGGGTAATAATACAGAGCAGCCTAAAGACGCACCCCCAAAGAGTCCTGTGAGCCTCACCCCCTTGTAAAGATCATAAACATTAGCACCAGATGAATAGGCCCATAAATCTGGAACCGAATGGCAGATTTAAAAAAAAAAAAAAACACAGGAATAAAATCTGGCAAATTTTTGGCCTGGTGACAGGTCCTCTTTTAAAGTGGTTTTATGTTAATACTGTAATGCTTACATAGCAGTAAGCGCCACCGAATCATGTCCACAACACATTTGCTAAATACCGGTAAATATACAGTGGCCAACCCCTTCATCTCTGAACTAATTGGCTATACACATAGGGTCCCGTTACACACAGTGACTCACCAGCGATCCCGACAACGATATGAACTTGTCAGGATCGCTGGTGTGTCGCTACATGATCGCTGGTGAGCTGCCAAACAGGCAGATCTCAGCAGCGATCAGAACAGCGACTACGCAGGTAACAAGCGATGCACGTCGCTTAGTTATCCGCAGTGTACGTTAGATACCAGCGCGCGGTGCAGGGAAGCTGGTAACCAAGGTAAACAGCAGGTTTCTAGGCACCGCGCGGCGCTTAGAAACCCGCTGTTTACCTTAGTTACCAGCTCCCCTACACCAGCGCGCTGGTATCTAACGTACACATCGGGTTTCTAAGCGCCGCGCGGCGCTTAGAAACCCGCTGTTTACCTTAGTTACCAGCTCCCCTGCACCAGCGCGCTCGTATCTAACGTACACATCGGGTTTCTAAGCGCCGCGCGGCACCTAGAAACCTGATGTTTACCTTGGTTACCAGCTCGCTGGTCTCCCGCCTG
>JARQOD010000001.1:171098605-171162712 GCA_033576555.1 Oophaga sylvatica | reverse complement strand
AGTAGCTTTCTTTTAATAGAAATCTTAGTTGAAGCAGTCTCTGTAAGGGACTCTGTCATTAGAAAGTGACCTACAAAATCAAATTTTGGAGAAAATTCTTTTTGCCTGTATTTAATTTTTCTTTTTGCCTTTTTTTTTTTTTTTTTTTACATTTGCTGACATATAGTGGCTAAACAGGTAACAATCTCCCTCATCTTTCCACTGTGAAATTCACCTCATCATCACCATTAGGTGGAAGGGTAATAAACACGTCTCTTATGTTGCCGAACCAAGATAAGCAGATTTCACCAGAAAAATAGCCAATGATAGTTTAGATAACCAAAGATGCCCGTATACCTTTAGATTGCTGTCGGCTGGGTGACCTCTTTGGCAGCCATCTTTCTTGACTCCCCCATACACATGAACTTTGGGCTCGACAAGAGTTCACATGTTTTCATTGGGAAGAGCGGAGCTTCATCTGGCAGTGGCTCATCCACCTAGAGAAGAAGGATCGGGACAATTGCATTCAAAGTGCCCGATTCTAATCTTAACATTATCTATCAAGAGTCCCCCACATTAGATAGTTGGCCAGAATAGGAGGGTTCGGCTGACTATAATTTTAATCTTTATGGGACCTTCGTATAGAGTGAGATGGAAAGGTTATTCACAGAAATCTACAGACTTGGTTACATGGTGTATTGGGCTGGGAAGCAGTTTAGTTGAGGATGTCCTCTAGATAATAATTACATATAATACAAAAGATTATAGATTGAGAAAAAAAATAAGTAAAAATGCATATACCAGTAATACTTGAATATAAGGCCTCGGTATGTCTAGATAAAGTCTTTTTAGACATATTAATCCCTGTACTGTAATTATACAGAGCTGCATTGTGACTGTTGTAGCCGGCCATAGAGCCAGGGAGTCATGACAGCCAGAGACTGCCGAGAGAAATCGACATCTGCTCTCCAAAGCCTCGTAATGTTAGCACGTCTTCTGCTTCCAGCGGTGCATAGTAAATAAGGTGCGGTTCTTCTGCACGGGCTTACTACTGCAATAGCTGGAAATGGGGAAAATGCGTCTAAATAATCTTACATCAGATAGAGATTCTGCAGTGGGTCTGAGATGTCACACACTCCACCTTTGTAACATCCATGCTCACACCTTCATACTTGTCATATAGCTGTGTTGAACAAGACCTGCTGTTTTGATTCCTCCAAGTGTCTTATGTGTTAAGTGTCTCAGCTGATAAACAAGGTTCATGTACCTGAAAACCACCTAATTTTTGACTTGGGGGTAAATGTGCTCAGTTTTGCTATAATTTTGTTCTGTGTATGGTATGTTGTTGTTTTTTTTTTTTTTTTTTTAATTCATCATTTGGTTCCAGAGATATGGCCTTTTTATTTAGTGCTACTTTGTTTTTTTTTACCAAGTGGGCATTGCTCACAGGGTAATAATACAGAGCAGCCTAAAGACGCACCCCCAAAGAGTCCTGTGAGCCTCACCCCCTTGTAAAGATCATAAACATTAGCACCAGATGAATAGGCCCATAAATCTGGAACCGAATGGCAGATTTAAAAAAAAAAAACACAGGAATAAAATCTGGCAAATTTTTGGCCTGGTGACAGGTCCTCTTTTAAAGTGGTTTTATGTTAATACTGTAATGCTTACATAGCAGTAAGCGCCACCGAATCATGTCCACAACACATTTGCTAAATACCGGTAAATATACAGTGGCCAACCCCTTCATCTCTGAACTAATTGGCTATACACATAGGGTCCCGTTACACACAGTGACTCACCAGCGATCCCGACAACGATATGAACTTGTCAGGATCGCTGGTGTGTCGCTACATGATCGCTGGTGAGCTGCCAAACAGGCAGATCTCAGCAGCGATCAGAACAGCGACTACGCAGGTAACAAGCGATGCACGTCGCTTAGTTATCCGCAGTGTACGTTAGATACCAGCGCGCGGTGCAGGGAAGCTGGTAACCAAGGTAAACAGCAGGTTTCTAGGCACCGCGCGGCGCTTAGAAACCCGCTTTTACCTTAGTTACCAGCTCCCCTACACCAGCGCGCTGGTATCTAACGTACACATCGGGTTTCTAAGCGCCGCGCGGCGCTTAGAAACCCGCTGTTTACCTTAGTTACCAGCTCCCCTGCACCAGCGCGCTCGTATCTAACGTACACATCGGGTTTCTAAGCGCCGCGCGGCACCTAGAAACCTGATGTTTACCTTGGTTACCAGCTCGCTGGTCTCCCGCCTGTCTCACACAGCGATGCGTTCTGGACAGCGGGAGACCAACGATCAAAAAATGGTCCAGGACATTCAACGACGACCAGCGATACCCAGCAGGGGGGCTGATCGTCGCTGAGTGTCACACTAAGCGATATCGCTGGCTAGGTCGCTGTTGCATCACAAAATCGTTGTGACGTTTTCAGCGATCTCGCTTAGTGTAACGGGGGCTACTCAGTAGCTGTTGGCTGAGCGTTCAGTTTACTGCCTTTTTTGCTAACACACCATACATATGTATGCTCAGCTTGGCGTGCATGTTTATATTAATAGGGATAGTAGTATAAGCTGCTGTCAAGTTACTCTGGCAGAATCTTACGTCCAGCTGAAACAAAACTCAACACTCCCAACCCCTTTTTATCACTATCGTGCTTTCCTGACAAGCTTTGCATTTACAAAAGATGGTGTTCTCTGTCAAATTAACAGAGAATCTTTCCTGTGGCTAGCTTGGAAAGACCTACACATAAAACCTCATTGTGAGAATAGACTGGTCTATATATTGGAATTATGTCAAGCACATTTAAATATAGTTTTATAAATATGTCTATAAAACATTTTTACTTTACCCACACAAATTATAGATTTTTTCCTGTACAGTTAGGCCTAGTTTACTCATCGTGAAGATCATGCTCTAAAGTGGCTGTCAAATTACTTTACTGCCCTATGTAAGGACAACAAATTACAGGGATGGGATCATTCCCGAACAGTCTAAGAGAATAATAATAATAATAATCTTTATTTTTATATAGCGCTAACATATTCCGCAGCGCTTTACAGTTTGCACACATTATCGTCACTGTCCCCGATGGGGCTCACATTCTAGCAAATGGCTCAATAATGTGCCATTTGCTGGAAAACAATATTCCAGACTCACAGTTACTAGTATGCGATTTTCATGAAGCGCGTTCTCGGCCACCTCTACACGGCGCTCACAATCTCTTACCCTTCTAACCAGTGACTGATAGCTATGATTATCTGCTTATACATGTCTTCACAGCAGTCAGTCAGTGGTCCCGAGGAGCGCTATTCTTATTAATACGGCAGACTAATAACTTCTGAATCCTCTTTATTCTTTATTGGTCTGTATTAGATGATGCAATATTTTTGCGCCCTCGGGACCAATATAGAGTATTTCTGCCCTTAAAAAGGATATTCAGGTGACCAAACCACCTTTAATAACTGTTTGGTAAAGCAGAAACCATTGTTCCCTGATAAAACATGGTTGTCCCTATTCTCGAAAGTGATTTTCATGTGTTTCTTGTAGGACCAACAGCGTGGCAAACTCAGGGAGGGCAACCTGGAACGGCTCGGGCACTTTATGACTTCTGTGGGGAGAATGAGGATGAACTTTCATTCAAGGTATTACGAAAAATAACCGTTCTTCAGATTCCTTAATGCAGTGATTCCACCCTTATTAAGATTCTTTGAGGCTCAGCATAAATGGTAATAAGTTGTAGCTAAGATTTGTTGACTCCTTATGCTGCATTCATCTCTGAGTAGACGGGCTCTGTGCTGTGGACGTGGTGCCCTTACAACACCACGGTTTCTTGGAACGCTGGCATGCTTCATCTCAATACCTATATTTTTCTCTCTTGCCACTGATCCTTATGATAAATACTGTTTCACCAGTTTAATTAAAGGG
This sequence comes from Oophaga sylvatica, assembly GCA_033576555.1. Classification (NCBI taxonomy): domain Eukaryota; kingdom Metazoa; phylum Chordata; class Amphibia; order Anura; family Dendrobatidae; genus Oophaga; species Oophaga sylvatica. The sequence goes on along the minus strand of JARQOD010000001.1, from coordinate 171,158,797 downwards.
GTTTTCTATTACTATCTGATGCCCTTTCTTATGTCCGAAGTCTTCTTATGCTTCTATGAGTATACCTCGGTGTGGGTCATGTAACCTTTGTGGCATGTAGGCACTCCTTTCTGTTTGTTACTTCTGATCTGGACACTAGAATCGGACCATGAGAAGAGCGTGTCACTGATGGGGGCGAAGCTGCCTTTCAATGATTGATGGAAGGTCAGTGCGCGCATGGTCAGCTCAGTCTCGCTCTCCTTTGAGCTGATGCTTTGGAGTAACACTCCTTCTGCAGACAAGTGCTGCAATGAGCTCTTCTCATTCTGTATGATTCTGTTGCGCATATCAGAAGTAAGAGACAGGAATCCGTTCTCGCATGACAACTGAGGGTTACGTGACCCACAAAGAAATGTGATTCTAGAAGAAGTGCGAAAGTAATATAAGTACGGTATATTAGAAAAGTGATTTGTTAAGAAAAGATAGGACTTCTAAAAAGAGTTCAAATAGTGGAGAAAAAAAAATATATATATATTATATAAATAAATGTGTGTGTGTATATAGAGCACTTGCATCAATACCTACCACCACCATAACTCAAACTAATAAAATGATCTATGCTACTGCCTCAGCAATCATGGAAATGCTTGGCTATACAACCAGCAAGACCAACAGAAGTGTGTGCCCCCTTGGAAAAGAAGACTGGAGACAAAGATCAAGGTGACATGAAGGGAAGTCAGCCAACTAACAGAAATACAGAAGGGTGTAAAGATCAAGAATAAGACCAAGCTGGACAAGTACAAAGGCCTGACCCCAACTGAATCCCTAGAGACTAGAAATGAGCGAATATGTTCCGAAAACGATTGACAAACATAAATTCGGCACGAATATGGTACATTCGGATTCGTGATCAGTAACACGAGTATTTTTCTTAAAATCGGAAAAAGTCTGTAACGTTCAGTAAAAGAATAAAAGCCGGCAATTCATGGACAGGTTAGAATAGATATATACACATATAAAAAAAATATATGCAGTACAGACCAAAAGTTTGGACACACCTTCTCATTTAAAGATTTTTCTGTATTTTCATGACTATGAAAATTGTAAATTCACACTGAAGGCATCAAAACTATGAATTAAGACATGTGGAATTATATACTTAACAAAAAAGTGTGAAACAACTGAAATTATGTCTTATATTCTAGGTTCTTCAAAGTAGCCACCTTTTGCTTTGATTACTGCTTTGCACACTCTTGGCATTCTCTTGATGAGCTTCATGAGGTAGTCACCGGAAATGGTTTTCACTTCACAGGTGTGCCCTGTCAGGTTTAGCAAGTGGGATTTCTTGCCTTATAAATGGGGTTGGGACCATCAGTTGTGTTGTGAAGAAGTCTGGTGGATACACAGCTGATAGTCCTACTAAATAGACTGTTAGAATTTGTATTATGGCAAGAAAAAAGCAGCTAAGTAAAGAAAAACGAGTGGCCATCATTACTTTAAGAAATGAAGGTCAGTTAGTCCGAAAAATTGGGAAAACTTTGAAAGTGTCCACAAGTGCAGTTGCAAAAACCATCAAGCGCTACAAAGAAACTGGCTCACATGAGGACCGCCCCAGGAAAGGAAGACCAAGAGTCACCTCTGCTTCTGAGGATAAGTTTATCCGAGTCACCAGCCTCAGAAATCGCAGGTTTACAGCAGCTCAGATTAGAGACCAGGTCAATGCGACACAGAGTTCTAGCAGCAGACACATCCTACAACAACTCTTAAGAGGAGACTTTGTGCAGCAGGCCTTCATGGTAAAATAGCTGCTAGGAAACCACTGCTAAGGACAGGCAACAAGCAGAAGAGACTTGTTTGGGCTAAAGAACACAAGGAATGGACATTACACTGTGTTCCAAATTATTATGCAAATAATATTTTCTCAGATTTTCCCAAATTACCTATATGAATTGCAGTCATTGTAATTTTCCAGTCAAATAACTATTAGAGTACAATTGAAAGGTTTTTGTACAAACTGCCTATGATAACAGTATATTTTTTAAAAAATAAAACACTCAAACTGCACTCAAAATGCATGTTCCAATTATTATGCACAGCAGAGTTTTCAACCTTTTCATTTTAATAAAGAACAAAAAAATGGTCATTTTTTAAATTATAAGCATTAGCAGGTTATTACAAACTGAAATCAAACAGTTTTCAACTCAAAACTTTATTCTAGGTGATGTTACATTTTCACATAGGACCCCTTGTTTGAAAGGAGCTTCTGAACTCTCTCGTCCATTGAATTTGTCAGGTTTTGGATGGTTTCTGCTTCAATTGTTTTGCATGAGGACAGAATACCCTCCCAGAGCTGTTGCTTAGATGTGAACTGGCTCCCGCCACCATAGACACTTCTTTTGATGATGCTCCAGAGGTTCTCAATGGGGTTGAGGTCAGGGGAGCATGGGGGCCACTCCATAAGTTTGTCCCCTTTTATGCCCATAACAGCCAGAGATGCAGATGTGTTATGTGCAGCATGAGACGGTGCATTATCATGCATGAAAATGATCTTGCTGCAGAATGCACGGTTCTTCTTCTTGAACTATGGCAGGAAGTGCTGTTTGAGAAACTCAACATACACTATGGAGTTCATCTTTACCCCTTCAGGGATCCTAAAGGGGCCGACAATCTCTCTCCCCATGATTCCAGCCCAAAACATTACTCCACCTCCTCCGTGTTGGCGCCATAGCCATGTTTGCATGGGGTGTCCATCGACCAGCCATCCTCCACTCCATCCATCTGGACCATCGAGCGTTGTACTGCACTCATCGGTGAACAAAACAGTTTTGAAGTCAGTCTTCATGTATTGTTTGGCCCACTGGAGCCGTTTCTGCTTGTGTGCAGTGGATAAAGGAGGTCGACAGTATGGCTTACGCACAGCTGCAAACCTCTGAAGGACCCTGCATCTTGTTGTTCGGGGGATGTTGGAGGCACCAGCAGCTTCAAAAACTTGTCTGCTGCTATGACAAGGCTTTTTTGCCGCTGCTCATTTAACCTGACGTAATTGCCTGTAGGAAAGAGTCCTCAATTTTCCCTTATCAGCACGCACTCGTGTGTACTGTGAATCAGCTACATACTACTTGATTGTGCGATGATCACGATGAAGTGTCGTGGCAATGTTGATTGTAGTCATGCCTTGACCTAAACACTCCACAATTTGTTGCTTCTCAGCAGCCGACACATCCTTTTTCTTTCCCATTTTGACAGAAAATGTAGGCTGCTTAATAATGTGGGACAGCCTTGTTAAGTAGTCTTGCCTTTCATTGGACACACCTGCCAAACTAATTAGCACAGGTGTCTGCAATTGCTTACAGTGATATAAAGAGCCCTGACACACATCACCATCAATGAGTTTAACTGACAAACAAAAAAATTCTTACCTTATTACTTCTAAACAATTTTTGCATAATAATTTGGAACACAGTGTAGACCAGTGGAAATCTGTGCTTTGGTCTGATGAGTCCAAATTTGAGATCTTTGGTTCCAACCACTGTGTCTTTGTGCGACGCAGAAAAGGTGAACGGATGGACTCTACATGCCTGGTTCCCACTGTGAAGCATGGAGGAGGAGGTGTGATGGTGTGGGGGTGCTTTGCTGGTGACACTGTTGGGGATTTATTCAAAATTGAAGGCATACTGAACCAGCATGGCTACCACAGCATCTTGCAGCGGCATGCTATTCCATCCGGTTTGCGTTTAGTTGGACCATCATTTATTTTTCAACAGGACAATGACCCCAAACACACCTCCATGCTGTGTAAGGGCTATTTGACCAAGAAGGAGAGTGATGGCGTGCTACGCCAGATGACCTGGCCTCCACAGTCACCATACCTGAACCCAATCGAGATGGTTTGGGGTGAGCTGGACTGCAGAGTGAAGACAAAAGGGCCAACAAGTGCTAAGCATCTCTGGGAACTCCTTCAAGATTGTTGGAAGACCATTTCTGGTGACTACCTCTTGAAGCTCATCAAGAGAATGCCAAGAGTGTGCAAAGCACTCATCAAAGCAAAAGGTGGCTACTTTGAAGAACCTAGAATATAAGACATAATTTCAGTTGTTTCACAGAAAAATCTTTAAATGAGGTGTGTCCAAACTTTTGGTCTGTACTGTATATAATGTGTGTATATATACACAGTGGGTGCGGAAAGTATTCAGACCTCTTAAAATTTTTCACTCCTTGTTTCATTGCAGCCATTTGGTAAATTCAAAAAAAGTTCATTTTTTTTCTCATTAATGTACACACTGCATTCCATCTTGACTGAAAAAAAAACAGAAATGTAGAAACTTTTGCAAATTTATTTAAAAAAAAAAAAGGAAAACCGAAATATCACATGGTCATAAGTATTCAGACCCTTTGCTCAGTAGTGAGTAGAAGCATTCTTTTCAGCTAGTACAGCCATGAGTCTTCTTGGGAATGTGCAACAAGTTTTTCACACCTGGATTTGGGGTCCTCTGCCATTCTTCCTTGCATATTTTCTCCAGTTCCTTCAGGTTGGATGGTGGACGTTGGTGGACAGCCATTTTCAGGTCTCTACAGAAATGTTCAATTGGGTTTATATGAACTCACTTCAACTTTCTGACATCAATGTGAGCGCCGTGGAAAAATTTCCCACGGCGCTTGCGCTGACTTCACATAGGTGAACTGAGTCAATTGGCCGCGAACTCGCAGGACCTGTCTGACGGCACCGCGAGCAGTAGAACTTTCTCACGTTTGCGGTGCATTCAGACAAGGAATAGCAGTTCACAGGCTGACACTGAGCACACGGTGCTCAGTGTCTACTGGTTGACAGGTTCTATTTTTAAAATACAAAAAAATTGCCCACTTAAAGTAACTCACAGGAGATGTATATACCACAGGAAATATGATAAAGCACAATGGTGGAAAAAAGAAACTCTAATAAACCCACCAGATGGTATAAAATACAATATTTTATTTAAACAATCATTTAACAAGGAATGACCTCATAAACAGTACTGAAAGGTAACAGGTACAAAATTTAAAAACACATAAGGGACGTGTAAATCCATAGGACACATCTACCTATAGCCTGCTCAGATAGTACAATCAGAAAATTGGAAATGACCAAATTTAGCCTCTCATATAGCCTATCTAATAGGCTTAATGCAGAGTAGATTGACTAAATGAGCACCTGAATTGTTTAATGAGCCCAGTGGCCCGACATAGTGAAGCTTATGAACACTCACATTGCTTAACATAAATTTAACAATGGTACAATATATCAAACTATGACAAGTCTGAACTAGCACCTAAAATCAGGGTGTCAAATATGATAAGCTGACTAATCAGCATTATATACCAATTGGCAGCAAAATGTAAATATTGGCAATGTAAGTTCAGTATAACGACTATCACAGAGCTGAATCTACACCTGAAATCAAAGTGTCACATTCAGTAAGCTCACTAATAAACACTATGTACCGATTGGCAGTTAAGTGTGAAACATGAAACAAAATACCCCATGTGGGGAGAAAACATACATCAAGGCTTGTAGGAGTGTGATCCTCGGACGTCCCTATAAATTTGGTCATTTCCAATTTTCTGATTGTACTATCTGAGCAGGCTATAGGTAGATGTGTCCTATGGATTTACACGTCCCTTATGTGTTTCTAAATTTTGTACCTGTTACCTTTCAGTACTGTTTATGAGGTCATTCCTTGTTAAATGATTGTTTAAATAAAATATTGTATTTTATACCATCGGGGGTTGGGTTCTATTTTTAGGCTGAGGGGGCAATATCCATGGCCCGCCCCTTACCAGCCTGAGAATACCAGCCCCCAGCTGTCTTCTTTAGCTGGTTGTCAAAAGGGGGGGGTCTCCACACCATTTTTTTTTTTTTTTAATTATTTATTTAAATAATTAAAAATACAGCGTGGGTATCCCTCTATTCTTGCTAACCAACCTTGCTGAAGCTGAATTTTTTTTTAATTATTTATTTACAGCGCAGGAGCGGCTGATGAATACTCCCATCCACTGACACCAGTGACCAGAGGAAAACTTTATACCTCCAATCACAGCTAAGCGCTCACGCTGTCTTCTGACAGCATGGGAACCGCGGCTCTCTGACCGGCGGGGATGATTTCACTGCCGACCAGAAGCACTACGCCGGTGTTTCCCATGCTGTCACTTAGCTGGGAAACACCGGCTTTCGTGCTGTGTATGTTCGGCTATATTCGGCGATTAAATCGGCGAATATTGCAAATTCGCGATCGTGAGCCGAACCAAACATTGAAATATTCACTAATCTCTTCTAGAGACTACTAAACAAAGGCTCATAGCACTTGCTGCAAAACTAGGGAGATACACACAAGAGAAGCTGAGGCCAAGAAGATAAATGCCCTATTCTCCAAAGAACCATCCAAGGTGTACTCTTGGCTACAGAGTAACAGCACAAAGGCAGAGACTGAACAATACTGGAGGAACATATGGGAGAAGAAGAAAACACACAACACCAGTGCAATGTGGCTGCAAGATCTGAGAATGAAACACCGCAACCACCTAGAGCAAGAACCAGACACCATTACAGAAGTAGACATCCAACAGCGGGTCAAGAACATGAAGAGCTGGACAGCACCTGGCCCAGACATGATCCACTCCTACTGGCTAAAGAAATTAACAGCGGGCAGCATTGTGGCTCAGTGGTTAGGTCCTGGGTTCAAATCCCACCAAGGACAACATCTTCAAGGAGTTTGTATGTTCTCCCCGTGTTTGCATGGGTTTTCTCCGGGTTCTCCGGTTTCCTCCCACATTCCAAAGACATACTGATAGGGATTCTAGATTGTGAGCCCCGTCGGGGACAGTGCTGATAATGTATGTAAAGCACTGTGGAATTAATGGTGCTATATGAATGAGTAAAATAAATAAATACATGAACGCATGGCAAAGCAGATGAACCAACTGCTAGAAGCAGGCCACCACCAACATTGGCTAACACAAGGAAGAACAGTGCTGATAATGAAGGATCCTCACAAAGGAACAGTTCCATCCAACTACCGCCCAATAACTTGCCTTACAACAACATGGAAACTCCTGTCAGGCATCATAGCCACAAAGCTACAGAACCTTATGAACCAGTACATGAATCCAGCTCAAAAAGGCATTGGGACCGACACCAGAGGCTCTAAGCACCAGCTGCTAGTAGATAAAGCAGTCACTCAAGATCCAGACAGACCAATCTCAGCACAGCCTGGATTGACTAAAGGAAACTATGCCTATGACTCAATGGCACACACATAGATCTGTGAATGCTTGGCTCTCTACAATGTCAACAGGAAATTAAGAACCTTCCTCAGAAACTCAGTGGGGCTATGGAGATCAACGTTGGAAGTCAATTCTAGACAACTAGCACAAGTGACCATCAAATGCAGCATATACCAAGGTGATGCACTGTCCCTATTGCTGTTCTGCATAGTTTTGAACCCCCTCAGTCAGAGTCTGGCTATGGATACAAGTTCAAGAGTGGAAGCACCATCAGCCACCTCATCTACATAGAATACATCAATCTGTATGCGAAAAACGAACGAGACATCAATTTACTGATCCACCTGACAAGGATCTACAGCAAAGACATTGGGATGTCCTTTGGAGTGAGGAAGTGCAACCAGTTGGTAATAAACAGAGGCAAGGTAGTCAAGACTGATGGAGTGGAATTACCAGCAAGGCACATAACAGATGTACGGACATGCTACAAGTACCTCGGCATCCCACAGGGATTCGGTAACCATGATGAGGAGTCAAGCAAAGCAGCAACATCCAAATGCCATCAAAGAGTAAGACAGGTCCTGAAGAGCCAGCTCAATGGGAAGAATAAAATCCACACCATCAATACATATGCCCTGCCAGTTATCAGATACCCTGCTGGAATAGTGTCCTGGCCAAAAGAAGAGATGGAAGCTGCAGATGTGAAGACACGAAAGCTCCTGACAATGCATGGAAGTCTCCACCCTAAGTCTAACACCCAAAGATTGTATACCAACAGAAAGGAGGGTGGTCGAGGCTTGATAAGCATCCAAGCCACCATCACGGATGAAACAAGAAGTATCCAGGAAAACATCAGAAAAATGGCACCAAAAGAGGAGATGCTGAGAGAAAGCCTAAGGCAGAAACAACAGATCTGGATGCATGGGATGTACGACAGATAATTGAGGTGGCTGACATGGAGAGATCCTACCAATGGCTGGAGAAAGCTGGACTCCGAGACAGCACAGAGGCACTAATGATATTATTCGGCCCTTTAACTTAATACTTTGTTGCGCCACCTTTTGCTGCAATTACAGCTGCAAGTCGCTTGGGGTATGTCTCTATCAGTTTTGTACATCGAGAGACTGAAATTCTTGCCCCATTCTTCCTTGGCAAACAGCTCAAGCTCAGTGAGGTTGGATGGAGATCGTTTGTGAACAGCAGTTTTCAGCTCTTTACATAGATTCTCGATAGGATTCAGGTCTGGGCTTTGACTTGGCCATTCTAAAGGGTATGCCACACTAAACAACATCGCTAACGGGATCGCTAAAAAACGTCACTATTTAGCGATCCCGTTAGCGATGTTGTTGTGTGCGGCATCTGTCAGCGACGAGGCCCCTGCTGTGATCTCGTCGCTGACATCGTTCCGGACCCTATTTAGATCGTCGGCGCCCCGCAGGTAAGTATATATCGCTAAGTGTGGCACCTTTTCTTAGCGATTTAGCGGTACTTTTGTACCGCTAAAGTAGTTAAGAAGATCGCTAACCGCGATAGCGTCGTTAACTATATCGCTAAGTTAAGCCGCACTTAGCGATATAGAAACAATCCCGCTAGCGATCGCATTAGTATGCGTCTTTATCGCTATCGCTAGCGGGATTGTTTAGTGTGGCAGTACCTTAACACCTGGATATGTTTATTTGTCAACCATTCCATTGTAGATTTTGCTTTATGTTTGGGATCATTGTCATGTTGGAAGACAAATCTCCGTCCCAGTCTCAGGTCTTTTGCAGACTCCAACAGGTTGTCTTCAAGAATGGTCCTGTATTTGGCTCAATCCATCTTCCCATCAATTTTAACCATCTTCCCTGTCCCTGCTGAAGAAAAGCAGACCCAAACCATGATGCTGCCACCACCATTTTTGACAGTGGGGATGGTGTGTTCAGGGTGATGAACTGTGTTGCCTTTACGCCAAACATATCATTTGGCATTGTTGCCAAAAAGTTCGATTTTGGTTTCATCTGACCAGAGCACGTTCTTTCACATGTTTGGTGTGTCTCCCAGGTGGCTTGTTGCAAACTTTAAACAACACTTTTTATGGATATTTTTGAGAAATGGCTTTTTTCTTGCCACTCTTCCATAAAGGCCAGATTTGTGCAGTGTACGACTGATTGTTGTCCCAGTGGTATGATACTCCTTCCATTTCAATATGATTGCTTGCACAGTGCTCCTTGGGATGTTTAAAGTTTAGGAAATTTTGTATCCAAATCCGGCTTTAAACTTCTCCACAACAGTATCACGGACCTGCCTGTTGTGTTCCTTGGTCTTCATGATTCTCTCTGTGCTTCAAACAGAACCCTGAGATTATCACAGAACAGGTACATTTATACGGAGACTTGTATATATTGTACTATATTTATCATCATTAGTCATTTAGGACAACATTGGATCATTCATTGAACATCTGGAGTGAGTTTGCTGCACCGAAAGTAAAAGGGCCGAATAATATTGCACGCCCCACTTTTCAGTTTTTGTATTTCCACAAAAATTTAAAATAACCAATAAATTTCATTCAACTTCACAATTGTGTCCCACTTGTTGTTGATTCTTCACCAAAAATTTACATTTGGTATCTTTATGATTGAAGCATGATATGTGGGAAAAGGTTGAAAAGTTCCAGGGGGCTGAATACTTTTGCAAGGCACTGTATATGTATGTCTCAGTGGTTAGCATTGCAGCCCCGGGATATTAGGTTCAAATTCTACCAAGGACAACATTTGCAAGGAGTTTGTATGTTCTCCACATATTTGCGTGGGTTTCCTCCCACACTACAAAGACATACTGACAGGGATTCTAGATTGTGAGCCCCAATAGTGACAGTGCCGATAATGTCTGTAAAGTGCTGTGGAATTAATGGCGCTATATAAATTAATAAAATAAACATATGTATATATAGATACAGTTGTGTGAAAATGAGTTTGCCCCCTTTCTGATAATTGATAGGGGGCAATCATTTTTCACACAGCGCCCTGTAGGGTTTGGATTTCTTTTTCCCTCAATAATAAAGACCTTCATTGTATTTTGTGATTACTTGTGTTATCTTTGTCTAATATTTACATTTATTTGGTAATCTGAAACATTTAAGTGTGATGAGCATGAAAAAGAATAGGAAATCAGGCAAACTCTTTTTCACACAACTGTAGATAGATAGAACAACACTTATTGTGAACTGTATGATCGATCTCCTCCCCCAACCATGCCTATGTACTCTTTCACATTCTACCGAGCATGTCCACATACCAGTCAGGTGAACATCTTCACAATATCATAGTATTGTTTCAAAAGATGCACATGCCAACAAGCCAGCATAATTAAAGTGAATCTGTCAGCAGGTTTTTGCTATGTAATCTGAAGACAGCAGGAGATAGAGGCTGAAACACCGAATTAAGGGATGTGTCACTTGTCAAAGTGCTGTTGTTTGCTAACTATGAAGGATTTATCACTAAGAGATTAACATTACAGAACTATTCCGGCAACTAAGTACCTCACTGTCTATGGACCTTGTACATGAAGAGCCGGATGTGGGCGGGGCTAGCTTTCTCAGCTCTGCTTCAATTTAAATCTAAAAGCTCTGATTGTGTCAGAACGGCTGCACCCAGAAAACAAAGTGATATTTCATTGGATTCAGCTTGGCTTTACCTGCTGACGGATTCCAATTCAAGGGGTTGTCTGACTAAGGGTACAAGTCTGCATTTACTGTGTGACTGCAGACTTGTGAACGCTTAAAGCGCGGCAGGCGTGTGACCAAAAGTATGCAATTTGCATACATGCGGTCATATGCTGACTAGACATCCGCAGCCTTGCTTGATGCAAGTCAAGTGTGGCCGTAAGTATTTAAATTGCATACTTCCGGACACGTGAGCGCCCGCTCCTCACAGAATCCTTAGTCCGCGTGATGTAAGGACTCGCAAGTCTGCATTCATATAGAGTGACTGCAGGCTTGTACCCTTAAGGCTGGACGACTCCTTTAATGTCGAACTAAAAAACTTCTGTAAAGGGATATTCTTAAGTTCTGTCTCCAAGAGCGCACCACCCCTCTTCTTCTTGGGAGACTGTGCTTTCCTAATTGATTAACAATTCAGACCAAAGGCATTGCAGCTGCTCTCCAGTGCTGCTAGCGATCTGGTTAGCTGCAGGTCACAAGTGCGCGTGCTGCTTGCCTACCTAGGCCACTCGGATAGACAGCAGAGGTGGCTGGTAACCTAGGCAATTAGCAGTGCACAATAAAATTAAAAATCCTTCCATTCTTGAAGGAAGATGATTTGTAATAGGCAGGAGATTGCAGATTTACTTGTTTTTACAAGCAATTTGCAATTGTAAACATTTAAGAAGAGACATTCATTTCCTTGTATTAAATCTGCATTGTATCATTATTACTGATCGCATACAGCTTTATATGAATTTGCTGTGTCTTGTTTCTTTGTTACAGGCTGGTGATGTAATCTCTGCGCTGGAATCAGTGGATAATGAATGGATGAGTGGTGAGCTGTGCGGGAAAACTGGGATATTTCCAAAGAACTTTGTTCAGAAGTGTTAGCAGTATACAGCGGACATTGCATTGTACCCTCTCACAAAACAGACTATCACCTCTGGTGCCAACTGAACTTTTTATATAGATATAATGTGTGAGATTTTTGCACTATGTTTTTTTTTGTGTATTTTTTTTTTTTTAATTTTAGATAAGATGTTTTGTTCTAGTTTCTGTATGCGCTGTTTACCTGCTTGTTCTGTACGAATCCCATCAAGTCCAGCCAGAAATGTTAAATGCATATTACAGGCCATGTAGCATTGTAAAGGGCTTACAGAATCATGTCCTTGATTTCACTGGCCAAGAAACTGCAACTTCTGATCTACCTTACTTTTGGCCTAGCCTGCGGAGGATGGACACCTATTTCTCCAACTTCAGCATTGCACTGGGAGTCTATGTGTAATGTGCTGTAGGGTTTGTTTTTCCTGAAGCAATCATCATATTGCCACTAACCCCCCTTGGCCAACCAGGCCCTGGCATTCTACGGGGGAAAAAAATGTCACATTTCCATGAGGCCAGGATGTTCAGGGCTTGTAGTATCTGCAATCCATTTAGTGCCTGTGTACATTACAGCAACACGCGTTACTCTGAATGATGACCTCTCCTTCCATCACTACAATGTTGTTTTTTTTTGTTCATGTGTACAAGTTGACAGTTTACTCGTTCTGGTATGAAAAATTGTTTCTCTACTCCATTTTCTGTACTTAACATATATTGTTTGTTTACTTCTGTTCAATCTTCGCTAATGTTCCTCTTAGCCCTGTGCGGTAGAGTGGACATCTGAGCCTTGCATGAGCCAACATCATTATCCTTGTCCTACCTTACCAAGAGCTAAAGCAATGATCCCTCTGAATGGAACTGAGAAGAGAACTTCTAGAACAACTCGCAATCCATCATGGAAATTGAATCGAAGTCTAAATGATGCAAAATTGTCAAACAGTTCTTTATGATGGTTCTTCTTTTCCATTTTCTGACTAATGTAATTTGACTTATTTACCATAACCCCATCAGTCCACTGGCCTACTAGGCTATGACAAAGTGATGTCAGAGGCGGCAACAGAACTTTCCAGTATGGAAACAAGTTTCAGTGAACTTTGAATGCCCGTATACAGGGTAAACTCAATGGATCTCTTTCTAATCATTCCTTTAGACACTGTATACAGTCCTACTTTTTATGAAGACTGCTTCTTTTTCTATGCTGGTCAAACATGGCAATGTAAACTGTCATGGTCAGACATGGTGAGTGTATGGAGTTGCACTTAAAACACCACTTCAGAACCGAATGTCTTTTACTTAAGTCGTCGATTCAAGGTATTTGGATGAAATGATTTCAATGTTTCCCTTTCTTACGGTTAAATACTGCATCTCTTATTGCAGTAAAATAATGCAGTAACTGCCTATCCTCAGTCATGATGGGCCACATGTAGAAACTCATGCTGACAAAATGAACATTTTCAGCCTTCACACAATGGTTGCTATAGTCAACTGCCCAAATCATGTTCTTTTCCCACACTAGTGTTTTTAGCGAAGACCCCATGTGTCAGAAATCAGCAATGCACTTTAAGGATCATGACTGCTGTCTCAAGACTCCGAGATTGTAACAGATGGAAGTGGTGAATGAACTATGCCTTGGTGAAAGCCCAGTGAACATTGGAGAGAAGTATATCAATAGGAGACTATTTGTTTAGAATCTTTTATTGGGCAAATATGCATTACTGGAATGTTACGTAATAAAAAGTAATTTATAATACAAGCCCTTTTTTTTATAGCTGGATGTGTTTTGCTCTGGGAATTCATGCAATCAAAATTCTTCTAGGTATAAAAAGATGTCATTATGGCAACATACTGTTTTCATGAAATTTACAATATTCTGATGTTGGCTTTGCTAGATAAAATGCAGTTGGCAAAAAGTCAGCAACACATCACTGCTAAAAATGCAATACATGGTTAAAGCACTGGTTCACTGTAGGATACAAGGACCACAATGGTATATGATAGAGGTAGGCACAAAATACTAGTGAACTACTCACACACCTATCATCCATGGGATGGGTTATCCAACACCTCTGGTAAGTGTACCCCACATGTACCGAAAACCCTATTTTCCCCTCTAATATAAGGCATGGTTGCATCTTGATCAGATTAAAAAGACCAAATGAGGTTTTAGCTGTTGTTTTGTCCAAAATACTCAAACTTGCAACAGAAGTGAAGTGAGCGCAGCTCTATTCGGGACTCCCACAGCAGTTAATGGAGAGAGCCACCTCTTCTCTCAAGTCAGAACAAGGGACAGCAGTTCTGGAAATATTCTGTTTTGTGGGTATGCCATAAATGGGATATACACTTTAATACCTCTACCCCAAAACCATAGTTCAATGATGCAAGCAAATAACTGCAAAATAACTTTAACTCCTTCCAGTATGTGGCATGTACATCATATGCATCAAGTGTTCTCAGGAGCCAAGCTCACTCCATGCACGGCCCGTAAAGGCCTCTAGAAAAGGCAATCAAAGCTAGTTCCAATCATTAAAGCACCACTACAGCATTTTCCTTTTTTTTTATTAGACCGCTGGAGTGGTGAATTTAAATGTAATTCCCCTTCCCTATCTCATACTCACCTGCCGCCACCTTCATCCTTTTCCAGCGGCGCTCCCGTCTGTCTCCAGGAAAAGTGACCTTCCGGCCGCTCCAGTGTTCCGTGCAGTGGGCCAGAAGTCACTTTTCAATACATCTCTATAAGAGCCTCGTTCTGGCTCTCATAGACTTGCATTAAGCTATTCTGACATATCTTCTGACTAGCCATAATTTAGACGCTATGGGCACAAGATGGCGCCAATGAACTAGAGCAGCGTCGGTAAAAGGTGAAGCCGCCGGAAGGTGAATATAAGAACGGGGCAGAGTGCTTACATTTAAAGCGCCACTTTAGCATTTAAAAAACAAACAGTGAAGTGGTGCTTTAACCACTTGGATGTCGCTGACAATTTGAGGAGGACCGCTCAGACACCCATTGCCCCAATTGCTGGGTCCCATGAGTTACTTTCTGAAGGCCACTGTAACTGCCATCTTCATGCTCCTATGAAACAGTGCTGTATATTGGGCAAGCAATCAACTATTTCAGGTTTAAGTCCACTGTTATGAATGTGCTAGAGATGTTTTCTGAGCAGAGGCTCCCTCTGGTGGTTACAGACAGTACTGAACCTTTCAGTGAGGAATGGCAATCTGGGTTCACTGACTGGTCTGATATAAGGGAGGTTCCCTCCCATGATGGTTGCCGGTGATCAATTGTTCTTGTCTCAATTGTGGCTCCTGGTTCATTTGGAAGTTTGCTGAGTCTTGCCTGCATCTTCTGCTATCAGATAAGATATTTTCTGCTTTTAATTTTGTGCTTGCTTTTTGCATTGTTCCCTGCACTTCTGTGGAGGTCAGCCAGGTCCCCTCCGGGGGGCTTGTGCTCCTCTCAGTTTATCTGAAGCCACTGTTATTTGTTCATTTTCTTTTTCCTGTTTTTTCAGTGGCTGCGGCTTGGTTTTGTTCACACTGAGATCTGATTTAGTGGGTGGCGAGATCGTGTGATCTCAGTATTTTTGTAATCAGAATTGTTGGATTTTTGTAGGGTTTTCTGGGTTGCAGAAAGTAATCTCTCCTGTCCTATCCTATTTAGTCAGCTTGTGGCCCCAGCGTTTGCTCATTCTATTTTCTGTCTGTGTTCGTACTTTCTTCTTGTCTAACCGCCATTACATGTTTGGGGGCTTCCTATTTCAGCTGCAGATGGAAGGGAGGGAGACACAGTAATTCATTACTGATGGGTAGGCGGAGCCCCAGATCAGGATGACACCTCAGATCAAAAGCGTGTTGACTGGCTGGCTCCTCCAGCTCAGGCTCCTCCTACTCAGCTCCTTCAGTCTAAGATTTGAGGTCTCAGAGGATGGTCGCTGCTAATGCAGCTCCTCAGAAGATTTTATTATTTTATATCGGACAAGAGACTTGGATCACTAGTTGGTCTAGAGGTCTCAGGGGTACCAGCGCTGCTGTACCCCAACCTCTCCCTTGGCGGATCTGTATTTACACTATAGTCCCTGCAGAATCTTGCCAGCCCTGGGGGATGAGGATGGCTTCCCTGGCGGGGACGCAAACCACACGTGCGGTCACTGCGTTCCTCGCCCTGGGGGGAAGCATGGGCACAAGCGCCACAAATCCTGAGGGTTCCCTGTGGCGCTAAGCTGGTGAGTACTCCATATTCCTTTATAATGTGTGTAGTACTTTAGCGACTGCTGTGGCAGCGCTATTACATGTACCACTATGTGCTTTAACGACTGCGGTGGCAGCGTTATTACATGTATTCACTGTGTGTTATCAGTGTGCCTTAACGACTGCGGTGGCAGCGTTATTACATGTATTCACTGTGATTATGTCAGTGTGTTTTAACGACTGCGGTGGCAGCGTTATTACATGTGTTCACTGTAATTATGATCAGTGTGCATTCAACGGTCGCGGCGGCGACCGCCGGTACATGTATTCAGTCACGGTGAGGAGAGAGGAGTTCCCGCTTTTTTATTTGAATTTTCGCGGCACTCTGAGCGCGCGCTTTCTGAGCAGTCTCCATTTCCTGCATCTTCTACATGGAGACACAGCGCAGCGGCCATTATTAATGCAGGAGCTGGAAGCTCCTCGGGGTCATCGCTCTCCCTTTCCTCCCGGCAGCTATTACCAGCAGGGTGAGTCGCCTTTGCGGAAGCTTAACCCCTTCAACTGCAGGGCGCCTTCCTGATTTTATTTCCTATCTGCGGCTGTGCCGCATATATCTGGGAGCGCAGGGCGTCTTTTTTGAGCCAGTTCCTGCAATACGCCTCCGTCCAGCAGAGGCTATGGGAGGCTGCGGCATTAACCCCTTGGAAGGCGGTTAACCCTTGTTTTGAAGGGTCAGCTGGGGTAGCTCATGCTGTAAGAGCTTTAACCCTTCAGCTATATGAGAAACAGTTATTGACAGTTTTTAACCCGTCATATACTGTGTGAGGAGCGTCCAAATGCTTGTGATTGACGTTTCTATAACGTCTGCGCTTCAGATGCTCTATCCAGCACCTACACCTGTACTACAGATGGTGACTGACGCCTGCTCACCTGACGCCTGCGCTATGTATTCGCTATGTCCTACGGATGTGCTGTGTCCTGCGCCTGCGCTACGGATATGTTGTGTCCTGCTCCTACGCTACAGTACGTTTTTTCTGTTTAGTGTGGCATAGCTGTCCTGCAGCTGCGACCTTATAAGAGGCGCCTGAGATTCGCACACCCTTTTTCATTATCAAGGTTGTGGGGAGTCTGCTACTTTAACCCCTTATTAGGTGGTTAACTCTTAATGGGAGACAGCTGGGGTAGCTCTCTCTTTAGAGCTTTAACCCTTCAGCTTTTGTTTTTTATTTAAGAACTGCTCTAGTTACTGACAGGTTTAGCCTGCCATATACTATGCAAGGGCATGTCAGAGACCCTCTCCCAGATCCGCTACGGACCAGCCTCGCGTATCTGACACGCAGACCTCGACTCATGCACGGTCGGAGGTTCCAGTGGTGTCAAAATGGAGGCCTTCACTGGTTTCTATTGATGGCCTGTCTGACCTTTTAGGTTATGGAGTGTCAGCTAGATCCTCTCAAGGAAGCGACACAAAATCGGTGCCTTCTTTTTCGCTTAGCGAAGAAGTCCGATTCGGACAAGGAGGTTCGGAAGGGACTCCCTGCCTCTCTCATGGGCCGTACTAAAATTTCTGTGGAAGCCATGTGGACGTTACAGTTACCGGAGGAGGTAACTAGTCGTCCTGGTAAGTCGGCCCGGATGTTGCAAGGGTCGCATGGGTCGCGACGACCTTACAAACTGTATCCGTTTTTTCTACGGAGTTGTTTGTTAATTGGACCCCTTCTCCTGAAGTGAATGTTCCTTCATTCCAGCTTAGCAAATCTTCCTGGTAAAAGGGAAGGCGAGTCTGCAGGACACGCTGGACAGAAAAACGGAGACGGCAACAATTTCCATCTGCAAGGCCGTGGACATAGATTCGGTATTAAGGATCTAGGTGTACTTGTTAAGTTCACCTGAGCCGGTTGGACCGTCTAAGGACGGCGAGGCAAGTTGAATCCCCTCTATCGAGGTAGATGGGCTTTTCTAGTTGAAGGATAATGCGTCACTGCTATCCAGGGCGCAATCCTCGGCAGTTACAGTCAGAAGAGCACTGTAACTTGGATGGAACGCGGTTTTCCAACAAGGTTTGCTATCTTTAGCTTAGAAAGTGGTCAGCTATTTGACTGACCTCACGGAGCTGATTGCCAAGGCTAAGGCAAAAGAAACAGCTTTACCGTAGCGCAGAGCTGTGACTTCTGCGTCTGGCAGGACTAGTGCCGATAGTTATTGGCAGTCCCTTTCGGTTCAAGGGATGATCTGGCCAACCCTCTGGGGTTTGTGTCGTCTCTCTCTCTCTTTTTCAAAAAAAAAATAAAAAATCCGCCAAGGTGGACTGACATCTGACATTCCGTTAGAGCCAAGCATGAAGTCGCTTCGCTCCGTTATGGCAGCCCTGTCGCAGATCGATTCTTTGGTCAATCGACATTCATGACGCTTATTGGCATGTTCCCGTCGGAAGAGCTCATCAGCGCTTCCTTCGTTTTTGCCATAGAATCAACCATTACCAGGTTGTGGCTCGGCCATTCGGCTTGGCCTTAACGTCCAGAATTTTTACAACGATTCTGGCGCCTAAATCTCATGGCAATTCTTCAAAGACGGGGACTTACGATTCGTCCCTATTTGGACGACCTTTCGATTGTGGCCTCAAAGGAGAAGTCGTCTCTGTAATCGCCGCAGGCAATCCTGTTTTTTGAGGATGCTTTTCGACACGGTACGGGCGGTGTTGTCCCTACCTCCAGACAAGCAGGCATGTCTGCTCCAACATGTACAGATTATGAAGGCTGCGACAGCAATGTCCCTTCGGAAGGTATGCGCCTTCTGGGTTTGATGGTGGCGTCCATGGAGCACCTCCGTTTGCCCAATTTCATTCCAGAGCTCTCCACAGTCTCATTCTGAGTCGTTGGAATCGGTCGCAATCACTGGATTGCAAGTGTCACCATTTCTCGCGGGTTGCGAGAATCCCTAGGATGGTGGTCACGTCCAGGAGCGTTATTCCTGGGAAAGTCTTTCTTCCTCCGAAGTGGTCGGTCATAACCACCAATGCCAGCCTGACGGGCTGGGGAGGGTGTCTGGAACGATCTTCGGATCCAGGGAGTATGGTCATCGGAAGAGTCGATTCTACCGATCAAATCCTAGAATTGAGGGCAAAATTTTTTCTTTGCCTCCAACACTGGACGGTCTCCTTGAGCGGTATGCCAGTCCGAGTGCGGACAGACAACGCGACGGCGGTCGCGTATATCAACCACCAAGGCGGGACAAGGAGTTCCCATGCTGGAGGTGTCTCGGATACTGATTTGGGCCGAGACCAGGGTTCCAGCCATCTCTGCAATTCACTTTTCAGGAGTCCAGAATACCACGGCGGACTTCCTCGGTCGCGAAAAGATGGTTCCCGGAGAATGGGGTTTTCATCCGACAATTTTTTTGCACTGCTGTGCTTCCGTTGGGGAACTCACCAAGTGGACTTGATGGGGTCCAGGTTTAATACCAAATTACCGACCTTCGTGTTCAGGTACAAGGACACGAAGGCTGTGGCGGTAGACGCTCTGGTGGATCCGTGGGACCATTTCGAGCTAGTCTGTTTTTCCGCCGATATCTTTACTTTCTCTGGTGCTGCGTCGGTTCAGACTGGAGAGAATTCCGGCTATTTTGATAGCTCAGATTGGCCAAGGAGGACGTGGTTCTCGACACTAGTGTCGCTTTTGGCGGCGCCGCCATTTCCACTTCCTCTGCGCCCGGTCCTGTTAACCCAGGGACTCACTCGTTATCCGGACTTGAAGTCTCTGCGTTTGACGGAGTAGCTCTTGAGACCGAAATGTTAACCCGTAGAGGTTTTTTCAGCCAGAAGTCCGGCTACTACTACTAGGATTTACCACAAAACTTGGGAAACCTTCTTTTCGTGGTGTTCGGGATCTTCACGGAACCCGAGAAAGTTTTCCATTCCCAATCTGTTGTTTTTTCTACAGCATGGGTTAGACAAGGGTTTGACAGTTAGCACCCTGAAAGGTCAGGTTTTCTGCTCTGTCCTTATTTTTTCGGAGGGCTATTGCCTCGCGTAGGGACGTGCTTTCCCTTTTCCGCGGTATAGCTCGTAAGTTTCCGCCGCGGAAGGCACCCGTGTCTTCTTGGCGGCTCAACCTTATTTTTGGAGGCTCTTCAGCATAAACCATTTTGAGCCTATGGATTCTACTAGCCTTTCTTTACTTTCTTGGAAGGTGGCCTGCCTAGTAGCGGTCGCCTCTTGAGGAGAGTTTTTCTGAGTTGGCAGCTCTTTCTTGCTCGCCTCCTTTTTCTGGAGTTTTTTTTTCCGGATCGGGTAGTGCTTCGCACACGGGGTGATTTTCTATCTAAGTAGTGTCACAATTTCATGTTAACCAGGATATTGTGTTGCCTTCACTCTGTTCGGATCCGAAGAATGCGAAAGAGCGAGCTTTACACACTTTGGATTTAGTGCGGGCCTTGAATTTTTATCTATCTATTATTCAAGGTTTTCGTAAGACGGACTCCCTGTTTGTGGTTCCAGCAGGTCGTCGGCGTGGTCAACGAGCCTCCAAGGATTCTATAGCTCGTTGGATCCAGTCAGCTGTTCTGAAAGCTTACCGTATTGGGGGTGAATCTTGCCGATTAAGGTTCGAGCCCATCCCACGAGAGCTGTGGCTTCATCGTGGGCTTTTCATCAAGGTGCCTCGGCAGTGCAGCTCTGCCGGGAGGCAACTTGGCGCTCTGTCCACACGTTTACAAAGTTTTTATAAAGTGGATGCCAGTGCTTCCGCTGATGCAGCCCTCGGACGTAGGGTCCTGCAGGCAGCTGTAGTTTAAAGTTTCTAGATGAACTTGTGTTTAGCGCTGGTTGCGCTTCCTTGTTAAGGTTGTTGGGTTTCTGCCCTTGTTGGTTTTTCCCACCCTTATTTTTGAACTGCTTTGGGACGTCCCATGAGTAATAAATTACTGTGTCTCCCTTCCATCTGCAGCTGAAAGACGGATTTTGGTAAGAACTTACCTGTAAAATCCTTTTCAGCGAAGGAAGGGAGGGAGACACAGATCCCGCCCAAGGCAGAAGTGTGTTGATGTTTTCAGATGCAGCGCGACTCTTATCTGATAGCGATTATCTGGGCTGAGGTCAGCGCGCTAAGGCTCTGTTCCAGCATCGCCAGCTCATCGCAGTAGTCAGGTTCAGTGAGTAGTACCTGGAACTCTGTGGTTTTTGGCTTACTTTGCATGCATAACCTGTATTCTTGTGTTTTTCTCTCAAGTTCCTTCAGAAGGGGTTATGTTGCTCCGCTGGTGATCTTGGTTCTTCCTTAAAGCTTTGGTACGACTGAAGGAGCTGAGTAGGAGGAGCCCGAGCTGGAGGAGCCAGCCAGTCAACACGCTTTTGATCTGAGGTGTCATCCTGATCTGGGGCTCCGCCTACCCATCAGTAATGAATTACTGTGTCTCCCTCCCTTCCTTCGCTGAAAAGGATTTTACAGGTAAGTTCTTACCAAAATCCGTCTTTTCTTTGGGGATCTGCTCCGGGGCAGATAGCTTTCATCTTTCTGCCTTTATGTGTAGTTATCTCTCAGGCTGTGACGAGGCGTCTAGGATCAACGTAGGAACGCTCCACGGCTACCTCTAGTTGTGTGGTTAGTTTAGGAATCTGCAACCCATTAGGTACCAACATCTCAGGTGTTCGGCTGCCCGGCTGTTGTTCCTGTCCTCCTCAGCTACCTAACATAACAGTCCACCAGGGGGAAAATCTAAAAAGAAAAATGTTTAATAGTTCTTCTAATTTTTTGGGTCTGAGAAAATGGCAAAACAAAGTACATTTTTACAAAGTTAAGAATTTTTTTTTAAAAATGAAGTTTGGTATCGCCGTAATTGTGCTGAGCTGCAGAATCGTGCTGCCAGATAATTTTTACGATACATTGAATAAACCCAATTTTAGGAGCAAAATGCCCTCCTATGACAAGGTATGCGCACTGAGCGATCTTTAATAGATTGGCAGTCCATGTGCACTGAACAATGTTTTCGGCAATCCTATGTACACAAACGAGAACAAGGGACAAAAAACTGCTAAATACAGGACAGATACTAGAAACTATTTTTCTACAATTCAGTCTACTTTGCAGGCACCCAGTGCCAGGATAATGGTACTGAACCCGTCACAGTTGATCAAAAGAAAGCTCAAATACAATATGCACTGCTCAAAAAAATAAAGGAAACACTTAACACAATGTAAAGGGCCCGTCTCACATAGCGATATCGCTACCGAGATCGCTGCTGAGTCACTAGTTTTGTGACGCAGCAGCGAGCTCACCAGCGATATCGCTGTGTGTGACATTCAGTGACGATCAGCCCCCCTGCCGGGTATCGCTGATCGTCGCTGAAATGTCAGGACCTTTTTTTGATCGCTGGTTTCCCGCTGACAGGCACGCATCGCTGCGTGTGACAGGCGGGAGACCAGCGATCCGCTGGTAACCAAGGTACACAGCGGGTTTTCAGGCGCGGGGCTGTGCCTAGAAACCCGCTGTGTACCTTGGATACCAGCGCCCTGATGCAGGGAGCTGGTAACCAAGGTACACAGCGGGTTTCCAGGCACCGCGCAGCGCTTGGAAACCCGCTGTGTACCTTGGATACCAGCTCCCTGCATCAGGGCGCTGGTATCCAAGGTACACTGCGGGTAACTAAGCGATGTTACCCGCAGTGTCGCTGTCCCAGATCGCTGCCTGTTTGGCAGCTCAGCAGCGATCATGTAGCGATACACCAGCGATCCTGACAAGTGCATATCGTTGTCGGGATCGCTGGTGTATCGTTATGTGAGACCCAGCCTTTAGACAGTCTCAACACATGCAGGAATTGCCTGTTTATTAGCCGCAACATGTGGGGCTTGCCGAACAGCCGCAAATCATGCAGCCACGGGGACTCAAACCTAGAATCATAGAATGGTAGAGTTGGACATCCTGGGCAATCTGGTCCAACCCCCTGCTCAAAGCAGGATTCACTAAATCATCCCAGACAGATGTCTGTCCAGCCTCTGTTTGAAGACTTCCATTGAAGGAGAACTCACCACCTCTCGTGGCAGCCTGTTCCACTCATTGATCACTAACTGTCAAAAAGTTTTTTCTAATATCTAATCTGTGTCTCCTCCCATTCAGTTTCATCCCATTGCTTGTAGTCTTTCCGTGTGCAAATGAGAATAAATATGATCCTTCTACAATGTGACAGCCCTTGAGATATTTGTAGACCCCTATTAACTCTCCTCTCAGTCTCTTATGCAAGATAAACATTCCCAAATCCTGTAACCGTTCCTCATAGCACATGGTTTGCAGACCGGTCTGACCAAAGAGGAGTAGAGGGCAATAATGACTTCACGTTATCTAGACTGTATGCTTCTGTTAATACATCCTAGAATTGTATTTGCCTTTTTTGCTGCTGCATCACACTGTTGACTCATGTTCAGTCTGTGATCTATTAGTATACCCAAGTCTTTTTCACATGTGCTGTTGCTTAGCCCTGTTCCTCCAATTCTGTAAGTTTTTTTTTTTCCATTTTTATTGCCCAGATGTAGTACCTTGCATTTTTCCCTGTTAACCCCTTAACCCCCAAGGGTGGTTTGCACGTTAATGACCAGGCCAATTTTTACAATTCTAACCACTGTCTCTTTATGAGGTTATAACTCTAGAACTCTTCAACGGATCTTCGCAATTCTGCGATTGTTTTCTAGTAACATATTGTACTTCATGGTAGTGGTAAAATTTCTTCTATATAACTTGCATTTATTTATGAAAAAAACAGAAATATGGCAAAAAAAATTGAAAAATGTGCAATTTTCAAACTTTTAATTTTTATTCCCTTAAAACAGAGAAATATGTCACACAAAATAGTTACTAAATAGCATTTCCCACATGTCTACTTTACATCAGCACAATTTTGGAACCAACATTTTTTTTAGTTAGGAAGTTATAAGGGTTAAAAGTTGACCAGCGATTTCTCATTTTTACAACAAAATTTACAAAACCATTTTTCAGCTGCAGATGAAGGAAGAGAGCCACAGTAATTCATTACTGATGGGTAGGCGGAGCCCCAGATCAGGATGTTACCTCAGATCAAAAGAGTGATGACTGGCTGGCCCCTCCAGCTCGGGCTCCTCCTACTCAGCTCCAGTCTAAGATTTGAGGTCCAGAGGATGGTCGCTGCTAATGCAGCTCCTCAGAAAATTTTATTATTTTAATATTCGGACAGGAGACTTGGATCACTAGTTGGTCTAGAGGTCTCAGGGGTATCAGCGCTGCTGTACCCCAACCTCTCCCTTGGCGGATCTGTATTTACTCAAAGTCCCTGCAGAATCCTTGCCGGCCCTGGGGGATGAGGAGAGCTTCTCTGGCGGGAACGCAAACCACACGTGCGGTCACTGCGTTCTTCGCCCTGGAGGGAAGCATGGGCACTGCGCCAGAAACCCCTGAGGGTCCCTGTGGCGCCTTGGCTGGTGAGTACTCCACACAAATTTTAATAATAATTATGTGTGAGTGCTTTAGCGTCTGAATGAGCAGCGCTATTACTAATGTCAGCGTTACTATGTCAGTATGCGTCAGCGCTGCTGTGACAGCGCTAATACATGTAATGTCAGTATGCTTCAGCGCTGCTGTGACAGCGCTACTACATGTAAATGTCAGTAAGCTTCAGCGCTGCTGTGACAGCGCTACTACATGTAATGTCAGTATGCTTCAGCGCTACTGTGACAGCGCTACTACATGTAATGTCAGTATGCTTCAACGCTGCTGTGACAGCGCTACTACATGTAATGTCAGTATGCTTCAGCGCTGCTGTGACAGCGCTACTACATGTAATGTCAGTATGCTTCAGCGCTACTGTGACAGCGCTACTACATGAAGATGTGGTGATTTTTTGTCCGCAGGCAGATAGCTGCAGGACAGGGAGGGAGCAGGAGCGGGGAGAGTTCGCGCTCATTATTTGAGCTAGCAGGGGGCGTGGCCTATCGATCCCGGTCTTTTGAGCAGGAAGACGCGCGCTCTGGCTTTTCTCCTGCGACCCCCTCACTGTGGCGGCCATTACTCAGGCTCCTGGGCTCCTCGGACCGCTCCCCTCCTCATATAGACACCACGGCCAGCTGGGTGAGTGTGGATTCCTCACCCCGCAGCGCAGCGATCGCTATCCTGCAGCTGCAGTCTCATCAGAGACATAAAAATTGGCTGGGACTCACAAATATATATATATTTTGGTGAGTTTGCAATATTAACCCCTTTGAGGGTTATTTCTACCTGCTAAATTTGCTGACTGAATACCGCTGGGGTAACTCTGCTTGGTGGAGCGTTAACCCTTCAGCGTTTGAAAAAAAAAAAAAAAAAAAAAACGCATAGTTTTTTGCTGGTATTACCGCTTTGACCTGCTCATACAGATGAGACATGTCTGAACAGAGTTCAGATGCCGCAGATCACGTCCCAGTGCCATTGCGGCAATCAGATACGCAGACCTCCACAGCGTCTAGCGCTGCGGTCGACAGCGGTGGAAAATTGGATGATATCGCTCGATCGATTAATAACTTATCTGACCTTTTAGGTCAATATGTGTCTGCTAATGCCTCTCAGAGGAAGCGACGCAGGCCGTTACCGGCCTCTACACGGAGCGAGTCAGAGGTATCTGATATTGGGCAGAGTTCCCCTTTATATTCGGATGGAGAAATATCCGATTCAGATGCGGACGAGCCGCAGGGGCGTTCCTCTATGGCGAAGCGTACGGAGGCATTAATTGAAGCCATGAGAGATATACTACAGTTACCGGAGGAGGTAACTAGTCGTCCTGGTAAATCAGCACGCATGTTCCAGGAGTCCCGTGCTTCGCGCACAACATTGCCAGCTCTGGATGAGCTTAATAGTGTAATAGAGGAGGAACGTCTATGTCCAGATAAGCGTTTTCATGGAACGCATTTCTTGGATACACTTTATCCTTGCTCTACGGAGTTAAAGGCTAATTGGACCTCTGCTCCTGAAGTGGATGTGTCTTTATCTCAGCTTAATAAATCCTCACTACTCCCTATTAAGGGAAAAGCGAGCTTACAGGAGCCTTTGGATAGAAAGGCAGAATTGGCGGCAAAAGCAAGCTATGAGGCTGCGGGTCATGGATTTCGAGCAGTGCTAGGATCCATGTGTGCTGCTAGAGCTTCTCTAAGCTGGTTGGCACGTCTGAAGACGGAGTTGCAAAATGAATCTCCGTTATCTGAGATACGGGAACCTTGTGAATGGTTAGAAACGGCAGCCTGTTATATCTTTGATGCCGGTCTGGATACGGCATCTCTGCTGGCCAAAGCGCAAGCTTCAGCGGTCACAGTCAGAAGAGCTTTATGGCTCAGACAGTGGGCCGGGGACGCAGTTTCCAAACAAGGGTTGTTGGCCTTACCTTATAAGGGTGGCCATCTTTTTGGATCCGACCTCACAGAGCTGATTTCCAAGGCTAAGGCAAAGGAATCAGCATTACCACAGCGAAGGGCCATGGCCTCGGTGTCCAGTAAGCCTGGTGTTTATAGTGGTCGGCGGTCCTTTCGGGGCCGAGGACGATCTAGTCACTCCTCGTGGGGATCGGGTCGTCCTTCTTTCTCAGGAAAGAAATCCTCTCAGAAAACTCGTACTCCCTGGAAGCAGAGTTTCCGCCAGAACAAGCGGGAACTTGACAAGAAAACCGCAAAGTCGGATTGACGCCAGGGGTCCACTCGAGGATTCTCGAGTGGGGGGTCGCCTGCTTCTTTTCAAGGAGACTTGGATGGCTCGCGTTCCAGATTCCTGGGTAACGCGGATAGTGTCGGCAGGCTATTTCATAGAGTTTGCTTCTCAACCCCCAAATGTTTTTTGTCAATCTCGCGTTCCGTCGGAACCCGAGCTTGTTGTCGCTCTACAGCGAGAGGTCGAATCGCTACTACAAAAGGGTGTAGTGATACCGGTTCCGTCAGAGGACCGAGGGAAAGGTTTTTATTCCAACCTTTTTATAGTTCCCAAAAAGGAGAACAAATTTCGCCCGATTCTGGATCTCAAGCGATTAAACCGGCATGTCCATGCCCGGAAATTTCGCATGGAGTCGCTTCGTTCCGTTGTGGCAGCTCTGTCACAGAACGATTTTCTGGTGTCAATCGACATTCGCGACGCCTATTTGCATATTCCCATCGGAAAGGCTCATCAGCGCTTTCTTCGATTTGCCATAGGTCAGAATCATTACCAGTTCGTGGCTCTGCCGTTCGGCTTAGCCTCAGCGCCAAGGGTCTTTACAAAAGTTCTGGCGCCCCTCATGGCACTCCTTCGAAGACAGGGGATTACGATTCTCCCTTATCTGGACGATCTTTTGATCGTGGCTTCCTCGGAGGAGGAGGCATTGACGGCTCGGGATTTGTCTCTTCAGTTTCTGAAAGACTTCGGTTGGCTGGTCAATTGGGAGAAGTCGTCCCTGGAACCATCGAGGACAATTCTCTTTTGGGAATGCATCTCGACACGTTTCGGTCGGTAGTTTCCCTACCACCAGACAAACAGTCATGTCTTCTTCGACATGTACAGATTATGACATCCTCAATGGCAATGTCCCTACGGAAGTGTATGCGTCTTCTGGGACTGATGGTGGCGTCCATGGAGGCAATTCCTTTTGCCCAGTTCCACTCCAGGACTCTTCAAAGGTTCATCTTGAGTCGATGGAACCAGTCGCAATCGCTGGATTGCAGTGTCACCATTTCTCGCGCGGTGCGGGATTCTCTAGAATGGTGGTTACTTCCAGGGGCATTCTCCCTGGGGAAGTCTTTCCTCCCTCTGAAGTGGTCAGTCATAACCACCGATGCCAGCCTGACGGGCTGGGGGGTGTTTGGAACAATCTCTGGATTCAGGGGGTATGGTCACCGGAAGAGTCTGTGCTTCCGATCAACATCCTGGAATTGAGGGCGATTTTTCTTTGCCTCCAACATTGGACGGTCCCTTTGAGCGGTCTGCCAGTCCGTGTGCAGACAGACAATGCGACGGCTGTCGCGTATATCAATCACCAAGGTGGGACAAGGAGTTCCAGACTCATGGTAGAGGTGTCCCGAATTCTGATTTGGGCAGAGGCCAATGTACCAGCCATTTCGGCGATTCACATTCCAGGGGTTCAGAATATTACAGCGGACTTTCTCAGTCGCAGAAGGATGGATCCCGGGGAATGGAGCCTCCACCCGGAAGTCTTTGCACTACTGTGCTCTCGCTGGGGAACCCCCCAAGTGGATTTGATGGCTTCCAGGTCCAATGCCAAGTTACCGACATTCATGTCCAGGTACAAGGACCCGAAGGCGGTGGCGGTGGATGCTCTAGTGGCTCAGTGGGATCAGTTCAAGCTGATCTATGTATTCCCGCCGATATCCTTACTTCCTCTAGTGCTGCGTCGGATCAGACTAGAGAGAATTCCAGCTATTCTGATAGCTCCAGACTGGCCAAGAAGGGTGTGGTTCTCGACAATAATGTCGCTGTTGGCGGCACCTCCGTTTCCACTCCCTCTTCAACAGGACTTGTTGACTCAGGGGCCCATTTGTCATCCGGACTTGATGTCCCTGCGTTTGACGGCGTGGCTCTTGAGACCGAGATCTTGACCCGTAGAGGTTTTTCAGCCGAGGTCATTGCTACCCTTCGTGCTGCAAGATGTCCGGCTACTTCTAGGATTTACCACAAAATTTGGGAAACCTTCTTTTCGTGGTGTTTGGGGTCTTCTCGGAACCCGAGAAAATTTTCCATTCCCAACCTGTTGGCTTTTCTGCAGCATGGGCTAGACAAGGGTTTGGCAGTTAGCACTCTGAAAGGTCAGATTTCTGCTCTGTCCTTATTATTCCGGAGAACCATTGCTTCGAATAGAGACGTGATCTCTTTTTTCCGAGGTATCTCTCGTAAGTTTCCGCCGCGGAAGGCACCCGTGTCTCCTTGGCGGCTCAACCTTGTTTTGGAGGCTCTTCAGCATAAACCTTTTGAACCTATGGTTTCTGCTAGCCTTTCTTTACTTTCTTGGAAGGTGGCTTTCCTTGTTGCAGTCACTTCCTTGAGGAGAGTTTCTGAATTGGCAGCTCTTTCTTGCTCGCCTCCTTTTCTGGAGTTTTTTCCGGATCGTGTAGTGCTTCGCACTCGGGGTGATTTTTTGCCTAAAGTGGTGTCACAATTTCATGTTAACCAGGATATTGTGTTGCCTTCACTCTGTCCGGATCCGAAGAATACGAAAGAGCGAGCTTTACACACATTGGATTTAGTGCGGGCCTTGAAGTTTTATCTATCTATTACTCAAGGTTTTCGTAAGACGGACTCCCTGTTTGTGGTTCCGGCAGGTCGTCGGCGTGGTCAACGAGCTTCCAAGGGTTCTATAGCTCGTTGGATTCGGTCAGCTATTTTGGAAGCTTACCGTCTTCGGGGTGAATCTTGCCCGATTAAGATTCGAGCCCATTCCACGAGAGCTGTGGCTTCATCGTGGGCTTTTCATCAAGGTGCTTCGGCAGTGCAGCTTTGCCGAGCGGCGACTTGGCGCTCTGTCCACACGTTTACAAGATTTTATAAAGTGGACGTCAGTGCTTCCGCTGATGCAGCCCTCGGACGTAGGGTCCTGCAGGCAGCTGTAGTTTAAAGTTCTGGATGAACTTGTGTTTAGCGCTGGTTGCGTTTTGTTGTTAAGGTTGTTGGGTTTCTGCCTTTTGTTGGTTTTTTCCCACCCTTATTTTTGAACTGCTTTGGGACGTCCCATCAGTAATGAATTACTGTGGCTCTCTTCCTTCATCTGCAGCTGAAACACGGATTTTGGTAAAGACTTACCTGTAAAATCCTTTTCAGCGAAGGAAGAAGAGAGACACAGTACCCTCCCACGGCAGAAGTGTGTTGATGTTTTCAGATGCAGCGCGACCCTTATCTGATAGCGATTATCTGGGCTGAGGTCAGCGCGCTAAGGCTCTGTTCCAGCATCGCCAGCTCATCGCAGTAGTCAGGTTCCGTGAGTAGTACCTGGAACTCTGTGGTTTTTGGCTTTCTTTGCATGCATAACCTGTATCCTGTGTTTTTTTCTCTGAAGTTCCTTCAGAAGGGGTTATGTTGCTCCGCTGGTGATCTTGGCTCTTTTCCTAAAAGCTTTGATACGACTGGAGCTGAGTAGGAGGAGCCCGAGCTGGAGGGGCCAGCCAGTCATCACTCTTTTGATCTGAGGTAACATCCTGATCTGGGGCTCCGCCTACCCATCAGTAATGAATTACTGTGTCTCTCTTCCTTCCTTCGCTGAAAAGGATTTTACAGGTAAGTCTTTACCAAAATCCGTGTTTTTAGGGACCACCTCCTCACATTTGAAGTCACTTTGAGGGGTCTATATGGCAGAATGGTGTCACTTTTGGGTATTTTCTAAAAACTGCACCCCTCAAGGTACTCAAAACCACATTCAAGAAGTTTATTAACCCTTCAGGTGCTTCACAGGAGCTGAAGCAACGTGAAAGGAAAAAAATGAACATTTTCTTTAGTCACAAAAATGATCTTTTCCAAACAATTTTTTTATTTTCACAAGGGTAAAAGGAGAAAATGGGCAGATAAAGTGCAATTTTTCCTGAGTACTCCGATACCCCATATGTGGGGAAAACCACTGTCTGGGCGCACAGCAGGGCTCAGAAGGGATGGAGTGCCGTTTCACTTTTTCAAACCAAAATTGGCTGGAAATGAGATTGGATGCCATGTCGCGTTTGGAGAGCCCCTGATGTGCCTAAACAGTGGAACCCCCCCACAAGTGACACCATTTTGGAAACTAGACCCCTCAGGAACTTATCTAGATCTGTTGTGAGCACTTTGAACCCCCAAGTGTTTCACTAAAGTTTATAATGCCTGGGTGTGAAAAAAAAATTTTTTAGTCCCCAATTTTTGATTTTTTCCCAAGGAAACTGGACCCCAAAAGTTGTTGTCCAATTTGTCCTGAGTACGCTGATACCCCATATGTGGGGGTGGGGAAACTGGGTGCACGGCAGGGTTCGGAAAGGAAGTAATGACGTTTTGGAATGCAGGCTTTGATGGGTGTCATGTTCAGTTTGCAGAGCCCCTGATGTGCCTAAACAGTGGAAACTCCCCACAAGTGACCCCATTTTAGAAACTAGACCCCCTAAGGAACTTATCTAGATCTGTGGTGAGCATTTTGAACCCCCAAATGCTTCACAGAAGTTTATAACGCCCGGGCATGAAAATAAAAAAAATCATATTTTTTCCACAAACATGATCTTTTAGTCCCCAGTTTTTTATTTTCCCAAGGGTATCAGGAGAAATTGGACACCAAAAGTTGTTCAATTTGTCCTGAGTACACTCATACCCCGTATGTGGGAGAAAACTACTGTGTGGGGACATGTCGGGGCTCGGAAGAGAAGTAGTGACGTTTTGTAATGCAGACTTTGATGGAATGGTCTGCTGGTGTCATGTCGCGTTTGGAGAGCCCCTGATGTGCCTAAAGAGTGGAAACCCCCACCAGTGACCCCATTTTGGAAACTAGACCCCCAAAGGAACTTAATCTAGATGTGTGGTGAGAAGTTTGAACCCCCAAGTGCTTCACAGAAGTTATAACGTGGAGCCATAAAAATAAAAAAACATTTTTTCCACAAAAATGATATGTTCGCCCCCAATTTTTTATTTTCCCAAGGGTAACAAGAAATTGGACCCCAAGCTTTATTGTGCAATTTGTCCTGAGTACCTAACCCTAATCCCAACCCTAATCCTAACTTTAGCCCCAACCCTAACCCTAATGGGAAAATGGAAATAAATATATATTTTAAATTGTATTATTTTTCCTTAACTAAGGGGGTGATAAAGGGGGGGTTTGATTTACTATTTATAGCTGGTTTTTATGTTTGGCAGCTGTACCACGCTAAAAGACGCTTTTTATTGCAAAAAATTGTTTTTACATCACCACATTTTGAGAGCTATATTTCTCCATATTTTGGCCCACAGAGTCATGTGAAGTCTTATTTTTGCGGGACGAGTTGACGTTTTTATTGGTACCATTTTTGGGCACATGACATTTTTTGATCGCTTTTTATTACAATTTTTGGGAGGCAGAATGAACAAAAACCAGCAATTCATGAATTTCTTTTGAGGGGGGCGTTTATACCGTTCTGCGTGTGGTAAAATTGATAAAGCAGTTTTATTCTTCGGGTCAGTACGATTACAGCGATGCCTCATTTATATCTTTTTTATGTTTTTGCGCTTTTATACTATAAAAACAATTTTATATAAAAAAAATAATTATTTTTCCATTGCTTTATTCTGCGAGCTATAACTTTTTATTTTTTCGCTGATGATGCTGTATGGCGGCTCGTTTTTTGCGGGACTAGATAACGTTTTCAGCGGTACCATGTTTATATCCGTCTTTTTGATCGCGTGTTATTCCACTTTTTGTTCGGCAGTATGATGATAAAGCATTGTTTTTTTGCCTTGTTTTTTTTTTTTTTTTTTAAGGGGTTAACTAGTGGGACAGTTTTATAGGGCGGGTCGTTACTTAGATATGTGTACTTTTATTGTTTGTTTTTTATTTACATAATGTGTTGGGGAAATTTTTTTTTTTTTAGGGATCTTTTTTAAACTATTTTTACACATGTTTACTTATTTTTTTTACATTGGGACATCACTATATAGTGTCAGATCGCTGATCTAACACTTTGCACTGCACTGTGATAGATCAGCGATCTGACAGGCAGTCACACTGCGCTGTTCTGAGGGTCTCAAGGAAGCACGCAGGGAGCCCCCTCCCTGCGCGATGCTTCCCTATGCCGCCGGAACGCTGCGATCATCTTTGATCGTAGTGTGCTGGGGGTTAAACTGCCGGAAGCGGTCCATGAACGCTCCTGGCTCTTAGTGCCGGATGTCAGCTGTGAGAATCAGCGGATACCCAGCCGCGATCAGCTGCGCTCCCCCCGTGAGCGCAGCTGATTGTTTATGACGTACTATTCCGTCCTTGAGAATTAAGTCACAGGTCACATGGACGGAATAATACGTCAGATGGCAGAAAGGGGTTAAAAACTTCTGTTAGTTGCTGCCGACTGCTCAAGTTTATATCTTTTTGAATCCTCTCTTCTCTAGTATTAGCTATCCCTCCTAGCTTTGTGTCATCAGCAAATTGAATCAGTTTACCCTCAATTCCCTTATCTAAATCATTGATAAAGATGCTGAACAATACAGGGCTCAGGACAGAGTCCTGTGTACCCCGATTGAGACATTCTTCCAACTGGATGTGCAGCCATTTACGACCACTCTTTGGGTCCGATCACTAAGCCAGTTATGAATCCACCTAACCGTTGCCTTGTCCATTCCATACTTAGTCATTTTTTCAATAAGGATTGTGTGAGATACTTTGTCAAATGCTTTTCTGAAGTCAAGATATACTATATCTACAGCATTTCGATGATCCACCCAGTCAGTGATTCTATCATAGAAGGAAATTAAGTTAGTCTGATATGACTTATTAGTTACAAACCCATGCTGACTCTGTTTAATCACATCATTCTTATCCAGGTACTTACATACATGTTGTTTAATAATTTGTTCAAAGATCTTTCCTGGTATTGAAGTCAGACTCACTGGCCTATAGTTGCCTGGGTCCACCTTCTTCCCCTTTTTGAAGATAGGAACAACATTTGCTTTTCTCCAGTCTTCTGGGACTTCTGTTATCTAAGAATTTTCAAAGATTATGGAGAGTGGTTCAAAAATTTCTTCTGCTATCTCCTTCAGTACGCTGGGGTGTAATTCATCTGGACCTGGAGACTTGAATTAATTTAGGTTAGCTAAGTGTTTCCTCATTATCTATCTGTTTATAGATATCCTGGATTCTTCTATTCCCTTAATAGGACAGTGAAGAACAGTTGATGTCACATTTCCTTTCTGAGAGAAAACATGCAAAATAGGAATTTAAAAGTTCGGCCTTCTCAACATCCTGTCTTACCATTTCATCATTTTCATCCTGTAAAAATCCTATAGCATCTTTGAATTTTCTTTTACTTTTGACATATCCCCAAAATCCTTTTTTATTGCTTTTGATGTCTCTTGCAAGCCTCAATTCATTGTCAGCTTTAGCTAATCTGATTCGTGCCCTGCAGGTTCTGCAGACAGTATTATATTCTTTAGGTATGCCTCCCTCTTTCCATTTGATAAACATTTCTTTCTTCCTTTATAGCATGTGCTTAAGTTCTGTGTTCATCCATCCTGGTTTCCTTAAATGCTTCCTATTCTTCCCTCTTTTTGAAATTGTGCTTTGAGAATTTCATTTTTCAAGATTTCCCATCCCTCCTAAAATAATAACCTAATATGTGAGCACTAATAGATGCTTGGATAACATCCAAGCATGCACGGATAAGACGTTATCCGAACACATTCGCTCAACACTAGTAGAAATGATAAGCAATTAGCAAGACAACCCCTTTAAAGGAGTGGTTCTGCAGGGGGTGACCACAGACCATTTCTCTGTTCTCATCCTTTTTGGCTGTTTTGGTCACTTTTGCATTTTATCATTGCTCTCACCCCAAGAGGTACTGTATAGAAACATGAGGTGGTGTCTTCAAAATCCACATAAGTTGCTCATGTGGTGCAGCTAATTCAGGATGGCACATCAATGCAAGCTGTGGCAAGAATGGTAGTTGTGTCTGTCAGCACAGTGTCAAGAGCATGGAGCAGATAGCAGGACCGCTATCTCCTTTTTACAAAGAGGAGCGGTGTCACAGCACTGCAAAATGACCTCCAGCAGCCCACTAACATCCATGTGTTTGCTCAAACTGTCAGAAACAGACTCCATGAGGGCCCGACGTCCACAAGCGGGTGTTGAGCTTACATTGGCAATCTGTGTTCTTCACGGATGAGAACAGGTTCACAGTAATGATATGGAGAAGCATTTCTTTGGAGAATTGCACAGCCCTCCATGTGCTAGGCAGAGGTACCCTAACTGCCATTAGATACCAAGATGAGAGCCTCAGATCTATTGTGAGACCATATGCATGTGCACAGGGTTCCTTCTGATGCATGACAATGCTAGGCCTCATGTGGCTGAAGTGTTTCAGCAGTTCCTGTATGCTGAGAGCATTGATGCGATGGACTGGCCTGCCCGTTCCCCAGACCTGAATCGAATAGAGCACATCTGTGACAACATGTCTCGTTCCATCCACCAACACCACAGACTGTCCAGGAGTTGACTGATGCTTTAATCCAGGTCTGGGAAGAGATCCCTCAGAAGAACATCCGCCGCCTCATCAGTACCATGCCCAGGCATTGTAGAAAGGCCATACAGGCATGTAGAGGCCACACACTACCGAGCATCATTTCCTTGTCTTGAGGCATTTCCACTGCAGTTGGATCAGTCTGTAATTTGATTTTCCCCTTTGATTTTGAGTATTATTCCAAATTCAGACCTCCATGGGATATTTTGATTTACATTGATCATTTTTATGTTTTGTTGTTCTCAACGCATTCCACTATGTAATGAATAAAGATTTGCAACTGGAATATTTCCTTCAGTGATATTTAGGGTGTAGGATTTTAGTGTTTTGTTTTTTTTAAGCAGTGTATATTAAAGGTGCCACATCTTTAAATCCCATCCACTGTGGTTGTAATGTAGAACGCAGCATTTTGGATGCAGCGCAGGTGAGCTGCATCCAAAACGCTGCTCTTCCTATTCGTGGGCATATACCCTAAGGCTGGAATCACACACAACTACAAAAAAACGGACCGTTTTAGTCGGTCGATTGTGGGATCAAAATGCAAACATCACACATCCTTCTGGCATCCGATTTTCCTTCAAAAATGCGATTTAGTCGCATGTGTGTGTACCTTGTAACATGCGATTTTCTTCCGACTTGCGAGAATTTCTCGCAGGCTTGCAAAACTGACATATAATGGATCCAAAAGAATAGTATTTAAATCACAAAATAAAGGATATATACACATAGAACACATATATATATTGTAAGCTTTTCAGGGGATATAGCTCTGGGATCGCCGTCCGGGTAGACGGAGTGGCACGGAAACAGTTCATTCACAGACAGCAGTTCTGGTAAAAACTGGCCGCAACCAGTTTTATTAAAGTCCACAGCAAACAGAACATAATCAAAACCAAATCATAAACATAAGACCTGGGCTTGTCCAGCCACTTACTACACTTAGATAGATTTCCCTATCTATCCGGGACCAGACTCTAACAGCCTGGGCCAAAACAACACATATGTTCAGCATTTACCAGCATGGAGTTTCACAGAGTCTCCTCCTTGTGTCTGAAGGCACCTTCAACGTCCAGACTTGAGAGAGCTCCCCTCCTATTCAGCAGCTATCCGCATGGATTCTCACAGAGACTACTCCTGTGTCCGGGGTACATCGAGCACCCAGACTGAGACAGCTCATACTCCTGGAGACTCCTTCTTGTGCCTGGACTCCTTGTCCAGACTAAGCGAGCTCTCTGACTGTGTTCGCAGACACCTACTTCTGGTCTCCTAATTAACAGCTGAATGGTTCAGCCTGAGCTGCAAGTGTGTACCGAATGTAAGGTGTAGTGACCTTTCTCTACCACTAGGTTTACAAAGCCATACATTTCCCTTATACCAGTCAGCAAAGTATCTAGGTGAAATGTACACCCCATTCAACACACATACTCTCACTGTCTCACATATCCCCCCCCTCTTCTCCAGACCGGAGGGCTGGTCATCCAGACCGGAGGGCTGGTCAACAATCCAAAAGAGACAGTGAACTCTGGACCAGTCATGGCCTTCATCAGCTTCATCTTCACTACTGTCATCTGTATCTTCACCTGAGCCATAGCCAACATCAGCTTTCTCTTCATCTGAAGCATCCGCACTACCCTGTACCCTCCCAGGCCTATGCTCTCTGCGGGCCTCGGGTATCCTGTACGGTTTCATCTTGACCTTAGGGCCAGGCTCAGTTTCGATATAGTGCCTGGCCAGAGAAGTACGACCCGGCACATCAGAACACTTCTGCTGACTCTTCCTCAGAAACTCACGTACCTCGTGTCCTTGGTGCACTGACCATGTGTCACCAACTATCACAGAAGGTATAGGGGGTTTTTTACTTTTCTCTAGTTCCCCTTGAACCCTCTTCAGCACATCTATTTTCTTGAATATCGGTGGACTCATAAAGTCTATTTCACAGACCTTAAGCTCCTCTGCCATGGTCTCTGACCATTTTAAGCTACTCTGTTCAAATGATTGGGACTGTAGAAGGAGCAGATCGTTTTTCTTTTGCAGTACACATAATTCATCCGCTAAGTCTCCAGCTGAATTGTAATGTTCTACCGTGACAACAGCATTCTTATATAGAGCCTTAGACTTATTGAGCAGCATTTGCTCTTGCAACGAAGAGATTCCCTGTATTCTTCCTTTTACTTCATTGACTTTCTCACGAAGATGCTCATGGCTTTCATCACACTCCTTCATCACAGTTTGGAGTTTTTTCTGAGAAGTAATCAATTCATCTGGTACCTGTTGGACGTCCTTTATGTCTTCGGCCCCTTCCTCAGGCTCTTCTGGTAGAACATGCTCAGAAGCCCTACCGTCAGTCTTACGTTCTACCTCTTCAGTCACATCATTATGGTCTCCAATATCTCCATTTATTCCAGCTCTCAAGTTCTCCTTGATAGCTGCATCTGTATACTCAGAACCCGCCGGATTCTTCTCTTCCACCACGTTCTGCATCCCATCTGAGCTCCCGTGTGTCTGCAGCGGCAACGGAGTGACACACCGCTTTTCCCATTTGTTGGGACGTGGCTCCGATGTAGACTCCATGAAAGTGCGCTTGAGCTCACCAATGCCAGCCTGATGTCTCAAAATCTCATCTTGTGATTTATCCAGATCCTTGGTATCACTCGGGAACACTGCTGGGGCTCCGGGCGCCGAACTTCCAGCCTGAGCTTCACGAGTTGCAGCTACTGATCCGGACCGTAACCCGTCCACGCCGCTGTCTTCGGCAGAAACAGATTCCTGGACAGAGTCAGTCCCCATATCTTCAGTCTTGTTCCTCACAGCTTCACTTGAGACCTCAGCTTCTGATGAGGCATCTGGCTTGGTGACCACCACTTCCATGGCTTTTTCCACCTCTGCAGCATTACCTTCAGAGTCCTGGGCATGATGCAGCTCCATACCATACATTGATAACTTCTCATCTTCAACAGCATCCACTTGTGCTGTGTTCAGTTTCAGAGTCCTGCCTTTAAAGCTCAGCTCTCCTCCTTTCACCCTAGTCTTCGCCAGGGAACCGGCCAACTGTAAAACATCTTCAGATGCCATCTTCTGTCCGGCTGCAAGGTCAGCATCAGCCTTCCTCTCAGGACTCTCAACCTCCTCTGCTACCATGCCTTCCTCATTTGCACTGGTTGCTTGATTGTCAACAGATGATTCACTATCACTACCACTATCCCTGTCTGACCCCTTTTTCTCAGCCACATCCGGCTCACTTTCAGGGTTATACAATTCATTCTCATTCTCATCCTGCTCACTTTCAGGGGTATACAATTCATTCTCATTCACATGCTGATATGGAACCTTAGTTAACATGTCATCCACAACATTAACTTCACCATATGGTCCCTCAAGTATGTGACTATGTGACAACCCCAGCACTATACTTCTATATAGCTCAGGTAGTAGGAGCTGGCTCACGACCTCTCCCTGGACTTCAGTGTCCCTATACAACAGGTGAGTGATAATGGCAACATGAGGAAACCTCTCCTCAGAGACAGGCTCTTGGGAAACCTCATTTAGAACAATTAGATTTTCCTGTGCTGTTTTAAGAGTGGAGTCTCCTCCTTGTGTCTGAAGGCACCTTCAACGTCCAGACTTGAGAGAGCTCCCCTCCTATTCAGCAACTATCCGCATGGATTCTCACAGAGACTACTCCTGTGTCCGGGGTACATCGAGCACCCAGACTGAGACAGCTCATACTCCTGGAGACTCCTTCTTGTGCCTGGACTCCTTGTCCAGACTAAGCGAGCTCTCTGACTGTGTTCGCAGACACCTACTTCTGGTCTCCTAATTAACAGCTGAATGGTTTCAGGCCTGAGCTGCAAGTGTGTACTGAATGTAAGGTGTAGTGACCTTTCTCTACCACTAGGTTTACAAAGCCATACATTTCCCTTATACCAGTCAGCAAAGTATCTAGGTGAAATGTACACCCCATTCAACACACATACTCTCACTGTCTCACAATATATATATATATATATATATAATATATATATTGTCATTGTGACATGTATTATATATATATATATATATATATATTTATAGTTCCTAGACTTCTACATACTGTACTAGCTGCTAATTCAATTGCCGGCTTTTGTGAAATCACAGAAGCCGACATGAAATGATACATTGTTTAGACACAGTTAACCATGTAATTTCATGTATATTGATATATGTTTTGAACTTACAATTACATAAGTATATGTGTGCAAAATTTCACACCTGTAGGGGTTAATTAAAGGTGTAAATTCGTTGTAAAAAAAAAGGAATTTTATGCTACGAATTTACACCTTTAATTAACCCCTACAGGTGTGAAATTTTGCACACATATACTTATGTAATTGTAAGTTCAAAACATATATCAAAATACATGAAATTACATGGTTAACTGTGTCTAAACAATGTATCATTTCATGTCGGCTTCTGTGATTTCACAAAAGCCGGCAATTGAATTAGCGGCTATTACAGTATGTAGAAGTCTAGAACTATAATATATATATATATATATATATATATATTATAATATATATATATATATATAATAATTTTACATGTCACAATGACATATATATTATATATATATGTGTGTGTATTCTATGTGTGTATATGTATTGATTCTATTCTTTATTAAAGCTGTCAGTGTGCTTTTACAGTATAGGCAGGGATGAATTGCCGGCTTTTCTAAAGGACACCGATGCGATTTAATCGCAAGTCACACGTGTGGTCCGTTTGTAATCCGATTTTTCATCGCTCCCATAGACTTGCATTGGCGATAGTCGACCCACAATCGGTGACAATCGCAGCATGCTGCGATTGCACTCGGACGTTTAAAACGGACCACAAAAAATCTGATACTGGGAGCTGCTCCATAGATTAACATAGGTCCGACTGCAATGCGATATTTCATCGT
The DNA here is from genome assembly GCA_033576555.1 of Oophaga sylvatica. Taxonomy (NCBI): domain Eukaryota; kingdom Metazoa; phylum Chordata; class Amphibia; order Anura; family Dendrobatidae; genus Oophaga; species Oophaga sylvatica. Next base: position 171,118,714 of record JARQOD010000001.1, on the reverse strand, counting down.
ATTGCAGTCGTCTGATTTTGTCGCCAGTGTGACGCCGGCCTAAGTGGTAAAATATATCTTCAGTAGATGCAAAGTTTCAGCTCACAGATGAATGAGGCGAGTTTCTTCTCTATGAAGGAAGTTACTGCTGCACGTTCACCTGAAACATCAGTTACTTTAACTGCCCTAGATGGGACAGAACATTAAAAAAAAAAAAACTTCACACATTTAAGTCTTGGCACCATTATGGTTTTGGGAAAGATGCTGTGGAGTTAACAATTGCGTTGCTGCCTTTTAGTAGGTACTTTATCAGATTGAACCACAAACCCTGTGTGCTACTCAGGATTAAAGGGTATGCCACACTAAGCGAGATCGCTAGCGAGATCGCGCAAGCGACAGCGATTTTATGACGCAGCAGCGACATCGTTAGCGACGTCGCTGTGTGTGACATGTAGCAGCGATGTGGCCCCCGCTGTGATGTTGCTGATCGTGCACGAACGGTTTTGGGCTGTATTTTGATCGTTGGCGTCCCGCTGGTGAGCCCGAATCGCTGTGTTTGACACCTTTTGTGAACGATGTGCCGCGCAGGTGGGACTAGGTTTTCTTTAGTAAGGCCCTTCAGCTCCGATTGGTGGCCACATCACCTCAGCAATAAATAACTGCATCCCCATCCATTGTTCCAGAGCGCTTTGTGGATGACTCCAACGTTCTGTCCTTTGTGCGTTGTTGCGAGTATAGTATCGTGTGTGGGGGTTTTGGATCGCAGTAGCTGCAAAGAAGGCTAGCAGAACGCACTGGAACGATGCTGGAGATTCAAATGAACCGCTTCCGCTCGAGAGCAATGGAAAGGAGCGCTAATACGTCGTCTTTTATGACGCGGTCGTCCAATCACAAAGCGAGAGAGCTGTGACATAAACAGTCATGACATATAGTGACCACCAATCTGTGCTGAGGGGCGTGGAAAAGGTTGCGCTCAATCACGCCTATCGAGGTCGTGATCTTTAACAATACATGCTGTGTGACACATCCTAACGACCGCCGAAGTCGTTATACAGATCGCTGATGTGTCGTTGAGATCTTCCTGTTTGGAAGCTACTAGCAACCATATAGCGATCACACCAACGATCTCGCCAGCTTGTGTCGTTGTCGTGATCGCTTAGTGTGGCATACCCTTAAATGTGCAGCATTACTTCTGTAGGCATTGCCACGCCCCCATATCTCTCTGAGTCTGCGCTGCAGTCATTTGAGATGGGCAGTGTAGAGCATAAGGGGCCCGTCCCACATAGCGACACACCAGCGATGCCGACAACGATATGAACTTGTCAGGATCGCTGATGTGTTGCTACATGATTGCTGGTGAGCTGCCAAACAGGCAGCGACTACTGCAGGTAACGTCACTTAGTTACCCGCAGTGTACGTTGGATATCAGCCCGCTGGTGCAGGAAGCTGGTAACCAAGGTACACATCGGGTTTCCAGGCGCTGCGCGGCACTTGGAAACCTGATGTGTACCTTGGTTACCAGCTGATCGCTGGTCTCCTGCCTGCCACACGCAGCAATGTGTGCTGGCCAGCAGGAGACCAACAATCAAAAAAATGTCCAGGACATCAGCGATATCCAGTTGTGATTTAGGGGCCAATTTGTATCCTTATGGATGGGTGCTAGTCTCTTCTATGTTCATTTTTCATTGACTAATTGAATGTCTGAACTAGCAGCACCTTTCCTTTTTAAATTGGGTGACTCACTATTGTGATTTTATTTCCAATATTTATTAAAAGCTATGTTTTATTTCAGCTGCAGATGGAAGCAAGGGGGACACTTCATTACTTCTGGGTAGGGCGGAGCCAGATAGTAGGACTATCCTCAGGTTCTAAAAATGGGTGTTGTCCGGCCCCTCCGGCTCTGGCTCCTCCTGCCGTACACTCCAGTTTCGACTTGAGGTCCAAGTAGGAAGGACGGCTGCTAATGCAGCTCCTCAGAAATCACCTCAGAAGAGTTTATTATTTTACTCGGACAGGGTCCTGGACTTTATGTCTAGAGGATCAGGGGTACCGGCGCTGCTGGACCCCATCCTCTCCCCTGGCAGAAATGTATTCCTTAAATGGTGGTCATTGCATTTTCTTGCCGGCCCGGGGGGAAGAGGTGGCTATCCCTGACAGGACGCACACCATGTTCTGGGTCACTGCGTTCCTTGTCCTCATGGGGAAGCAATGGGCACAGCGTCACATATCCGTGGAGGGTCCCTGTGGCGTTTTTGGCTGGTGAGTACTCTGCATTATATTTTGATATGTGCGAGTGATTACAGCGTCTGCGGTGACAGCGCTGACTGTTATTGGTGTTTCCCACTATTTTCTCATGATTGGGCATTTTTAAAAAAAAAAAAAAAAAGGAGAGAGCGATTTTTTATTTAATATGTTTTCGGCGCTGCAGCGCCGTTACAGTGTACAGGGAGAGGAGTGCATAAGATTTCCCGCACTTTTTTGACTGAGCAGAGAGGGGGCGTGGCTTCGGGCTTTCCCGGCTTTCTGATTACAGGAAGTGACTGGCTCCTTCTCTGCCTGCTCTCTGCGGCAGCCATTACAGCTCTCCTGGTCTCCTCTCCTCCGTTTCTGTACACAGGCATTTGAGACAACACCAAGCCAGCCGGGTGAGTCGCTGCTATCGCTTAGGTAGCAGCTTAACCCTTTAGCCTCCCGCAGCATTTTTGTGTTTGCGCTCTCTAGCGCAGCGCTGCAGTTTTCTGATCATTGGGACATTGTATCCCTCAGTAACGGTCTGTGAGCTGTCTGCAGCGGGGGGGGGGCGCCGTTTCACTGCTGGGGTATTCTTTTGCTTTAAAAGAAGTTAACCCTTCAGCGTTTTGCTACTGTGTGAGACCACACTGCTCTGGTTATTCTCATCACTATACCATCTCAATAACCGGCATGTCAGATTTGAGTCAGGAGGCTGATCGTCTTCCTCGTCCTCTCCAGGACCAGCCCCGCGTTTCTGACACGATGGAATCCTCTGCACCTTCTAGCGCTGCTATTGGAGGTCGCTATGATGCCAAGTTTGATATGCTCGCTACTGCTATTAGTGGGCTTTCTGACCTTTTGGGTCAGTGGGTATCCTCTAGACCTTCTCATAGCAAAAAGCGTCCCAGGATTGCTATGCCCTCCCCACTAAGTGACTCAGATTTGTCTGCGAGGGGGAGTTCTCCTTCAGTTTCTGAGGGAGAATGTTCTGATTCGGGCAGAGAGGATTTTCAGGAGCACTCTGCTTCCTTGTCGGGCCGTGTAGATGCTTTTGTCAGGGCCATACGTGAGGTACTGCAAGTACCTGGGGTGATGAATGATGATGAAGGTATACCCAGATGGTACCATGGGTCGCAAAGATCACGTTTAGCGATGCCAGCTATGAGTGAGTTTTCTAAGAAAGTAGAAAAGGAACGCGTTTGTCCAGATAAGCGTTTTCAGGGGACAAGGTTGTTTGAAACCTTGTATCCTTGTCCAGCAGACCTATTTGCTAGCTGGATTCCGTCCCCTGAGGTGGATATTTCTTTATCTAAGCTTAACAAAGCTACTATGCTTCCCGTCAAAGGGAAAGCTACTTTGCAGGATGCGCTGGACAAAAAGTCAGAGATGGCAGCCAAGGCCGGCTATGAAGCTGCTGGTCAGGCCTTTAGAGTGGCTTTATCTTCCTATTGTGCTTCTAGAGCTTCCATGGGTTGGACAGCTCGCCTGCGGATATCCCTGCAAGATGGGTCGTCTTTACAGGCAATAGATGAGATCATTAAGTTAATAGAAGAATCAGACCAATATGTCTGTGACGCTCTTTTGGATATGGCTTCTCTAATATCCAGAGCTCAGGCTTCTACAATCACTGTTAGAAGAGCGTTGTGGCTTAAACAGTGGACTGGAGATGCGGTCTCCAAACAAGGTTTGCTATCTTTGCCTTACAAAGGTGGTCAGCTTTTCGGCTCTGACCTCACGGAATTGATTGCTAAGGCCAAGGCTAAGGAGTCAGCGTTGCCTCAGCGTAGGGCAGCTACGGCTGCTTTTGGCAGGACCGGTTCCTACGGTAACCGGCGTTTTTTTCGTGGCAGGGGGCGAGCCGGTCACTCTTCTTGGGGATCGGGTCGTCCCACCTTTTCAGGGAAAAAGTCTTCCCAAAAGTCTAACGCTTCTTGGAAACAATACCGCGCAATGACAAGCGGGAATCTGACAAAAAGCCCGCCAAAACGGACTGACGCCAGAAGTTCACTCGAGGATTCTCGAGTGGGGGGGCGCCTGCTCCTGTTTCAAGCAGTTTGGGTCTCCCGCGTCTCAGACTCCTGGGTGACACGAATAATGTCGGCAGGCTATTTCATAGAGTTTCTCTCTCGCCCTCCAGAAAGATTCTGTCAGTCTCGCGTTCCGTCAGATCCCGACTTATTGACCGCTCTGCGGCAGGAAGTCGATTCCTTACTACAGAAGGGTGTAGTAGTGTCAGTTCCTCCGGAAGACCGGAGAAGGGGATTTTATTCCAACCTCTTTGTGGTCCCCAAAAAGGAGGGAAAGTTTCGTCCCATTCTGGATCTCAAGAGGTTAAATCGGCATGTTTACACCCAAAAGTTCCGCATGGAGTCGCTTCGCTCAGTGGTGACTGCCCTGTCACAGAACAATTTTCTGGTGTCCATAGATATTCGCGACGCCTATTTACACGTTCCCATCGGAAGATCTCATCAGCGCTTTCTGCGCTTTGCCATAGGTCAGGACCATTACCAGTTTGTGGCCCTCCCTTTCGGGTTGGCTTCGGCACCCCGAGTTTTTACAAAGGTGCTGGCACCTCTTATGGCAATGCTTCGGAGACAAGGGATCATGATACTTCCTTATTGGACGATCTTCTGATTGTGGCATCCTCAAAGGAGGAGGCAGTGACGGCTCGCGATTTATCCCTTCAGTTCCTGGAGGATTTCGGGTGGCTGATCAACTGGGAGAAGTCATCCCTGGAGCCTTCTCAGTCAATCCTGTTTTTGGGCATGATTTTCGACACAGCGAAAGTGGTAGTTTTTCTGCCAAAGGACAAGCAAACCAGTATCCATTGTCTGGCACGGACTGTGCAGTCCTCAACGACAGTATCCCTTCGAAGATGTATGCGCCTTCTGGGGTTAATGGTCGCTTCGATGGAAGCTCTTCCGTTTGCTCAGTTCCATTGCAGAACGCTTCAAAGCTTCATTTTGAAGAGATGGAATCGTGCACAGGAAACACTGGATTGCAGGGTTTTAATCTCCCGCAAAGTGCGAGAGTCTCTGGACTGGTGGTTACGTCCGGAACGGTTTTTCCTGGGAAAATCTTTTCTTCCCCTGTCATGGTCGGTCTTGACCACCGATGCCAGCCTGACGGGCTGGGGGGGAGTTTGGAACAATCTCTGGATTCAGGGAGTTTGGTCACCGGAAGAATCGGTGTTACCGATCAACATCCTGGAATTGAGGGCAATTTTTCTTTGCCTCCAACATTGGACGGTCCCTTTGAGCGGATTACCAGTTCGTGTTCATATGGACAACGCTACGGCGGTTGCGTATATCAACCATCAAGGCGGGACGAGGAGCTCCAGACTCATGTCGGAGGTATCTCGGATTCTGATATGGGCCGAGGCTCATGTGCCGGCCATTTCTGCGATTCACATACCAGGAGTTCAGAATATCCAGGCAGACTTTCTCAGCCGAGAGAGGATGGATTCAGGAGAATGGAGTCTTCATCCGGAAATCTTTGCACTTCTGTGCTCCCGATGGGGGACTCCTCAAGTAGACTTGATGGCCTCCAGGATCAATGCCAAGTTACCAACTTTCATGTCCAGATACAGGGATCCGACCGCGGTGGAAGTGGATGCGCTGGTGGTTCCGTGGAGCCAATACCAGCTGGTTTATGTGTTCCCACCGATATCCTTGCTGCCTCTTGTGTTACGTCGGGTCAGGCTGGAGAGGGTTCCGGCTATTCTGATAGCCCCAGATTGGCCGAGAAGGACGTGGTTTTCCACGCTGATGTCGCTTCTGGCGGCGCCTCCTTTTCCTCTACCTCTTCGACCGGACTTGCTCACTCAGGGTCCCGTGTGTCATCCGGGCCTGAGGTCTCTGCGTTTGACGGCTTGGCTCTTGAGACCGAGATTTTAACCCGTCAAGGGTTTTCAGAAAAGGTCATTGCCACCATGAGAGCGTCAAGAAGTCCGGCTACGACTAGGATTTACTACAGGATTTGGGAATCCTTCTTTTCATGGTGTTTGGGTTCTTCCAGGGATCCAAAGAAATTTTCATTACCCAACTTGTTGGTTTTTTTGCAGCACGGGCTGGATAAGGGTTTGGCAATCAGTACCCTGAAGGGTCAGGTGTCTGCCCTGTCGTTGCTTTTTCGTAAAGCTATTGCCTCGCGTAGGGACGTATGTGCCTTTTTTCGCAGCCCGTCAGTTTCCTCCAAGGAAAACTCCTGTGTCGCCTTGGCGGCTTAATCTGGTTTTGAAAGCTCTTCAAAGTGCTCCTTTCGAGCCTATGGATGCTATTAATCTTTCTTTGCTTTCTTGGAAGGTTGCCTTCCTAGTGGCGGTCACTTCCTTGAAACGGGTTTCCGAGTTGGCGGCTCTTTCATGTTCGCCACCTTTCTTGGAATTCTTCCCGGATCGTGTTGTTCTTCGCACGCGACATGATTTTCTCCCTAAAGTGGTATCTCAATTCCATGTCAATCAAGATATTGTGTTGCCTTCGCTTTGTTCAGAACCAAAGAATGCGAAGGAGCGGGCCTTGCACTCATTGGACTTAGTGCGGGCATTGAAGTTTTACTTGTCAGTTACGCAGAGTTTCCGGAAGTCGGATTCTCTTTTTGTGATTCCAGCAGGTCGTCGTCGTGGTCAACGAGCTTCTAAAGATACTATAGCTCGTTGGATCCGGTCAGCTATTTTGGAAGCTTACCGTGTTATGGACGAACCTTGCCCGATTAATATTCGGGCTCATTCCACGAGAGCTGTGGGCTCTTCGTGGGCCCTTCATCAAGGGGCTTCGGCAGCCCAGCTCTGTCGAGCAGCGACTTGGCGTTCTGTTCACACCTTTACAAAGTTTTATAAGGTGGACGTCAGTGCCTCCGCTGATGCGGCCTTAGGACGCAGAGTCCTTCAGGCGGCTGTATTTTGAAAACTTCTAGTTAAGTTTATGTTGCGCCTGTTGCGCTGTATCAAGGTGTTGGCTTCTGCCTGTTTAAGGTTTTTTCCCACCCTTGTTTTTGTACTGCTTTGGGACATCCCAGAAGTAATGAAGTGTCCCCCTTGCTTCCATCTGCAGCTGAAATACGAATTTTGGTAAGAACTTACCTGTAAAATTCTTTTCAGCAAAGGAAGCAAGGGGGACACTTCTCCCTCCCATAGGGCAGAAGGTGTTGTTTCAGATGCAGCGCGGCTCGCTCTAAAGTGAGTTTCTGAGCGGAGGTCAGCGCTCTACGGCTCTTTCCGGCATCGCCAGCTCATCGCAGTGGTCAGGTTTTGTGAGTGGTACCTGAGCTGTGTGGTATTCATGTTATGTGCATAACTTTGGTCTTTTGAACCCTTTCAGATTGGTTATGGCACTCCGCTGGTGATTTCTTTCTCCTTAGCTTGTGTACAAAACTGGAGTGTACGGCAGGAGGAGCCAGAGCCGGAGGGGCCGGACAACACCCATTTTTAGAACCTGAGGTTAGTCCTACTATCTGGCTCCGCCCTACCCAGAAGTAATGAAGTGTCCCCCTTGCTTCCTTTGCTGAAAAGAATTTTACAGGTAAGTTCTTACCAAAATTCGTATTTTTCACCTTTGCTGTATTCTAGCATACATTGCAGGAGAAAAATAAAAGAAAAAAAATTTTTTTTATGGGTGATACATGAGTTAGGGGGTTACCGTATATACTCGTGTATAAGCAGAGATTTTCAGCCCATTTTTTAGGGCTGAAAGTCCCCCTCTCGGCTTATAAACGGGTCATATACAGGGGTCGGCAGGAGAGGGGGAGCGGGGGTGTCGGATTATACTCACCCCTCCGCCGGCGCAGTCTCTGCAGCCCCCCTGCTCCCACGATCTCCGGCTCCTTCCTGCAGCGGTCACATGGTACCGCTCATTAAAGTCATGAATATGCACACTGAATAAAATGATAATATTTTTACCTGGTAGGACAGAAAAGTGGCAACAGGTTCCCTTTAAAAATACTGCATAACCTAATACCTGCGTTTTTTCACCACCCATTGCTTCCAATGGGTGAAATAATAAAAAAAAAGCTTGACATGCCCCATTGTGCAAAAAAAAACATGCAAAGCAAAAAATAGCCATGACAAAAAAAAAACAAAAAAAAAACAAGGTTTATGCACGAGATTTGTGAAATCTCAGACTTTGCCAATACTGTAAAACACTGCTGAAAATTTACATCAAAAAAGCTTAAAAAACGCCTAGTGTGAACATAGCCTTAAATGTGAAAAACTAACAAGTTCAGTGGATAGGAAGACTAATTGTTATTTATAAAAGCACTCAAAAGACATTGGCTCCTTTGGTCCACACATTTTTATAGGTCCTAGTGTTGAAGCCCCCACAGATGATGATGGTATCTCTATAGGATATGTACATATGTTTGTACTGAGGGAACCCTTTAAGCAATTGTCCATAACACACAAATAAAACAGACATTATATAGAAGAGTTTGTTTATTTTTTGCAGGCTGCTTCAAATCTAGCTTCTCAGACTGACTCCTGCACAGGAGGCTCATATCCATCAGCCCGGTCAACTTTAGCGCCTGTGTCGTCGCCAGAAGGTTTTCCAGTACCACTGCCCTCTCCATGGAGCTCCATAAGTTTACCCACTGCAAAAAGGAGAACAAACTACTATTAACTTTATATTGTTAATGTCTTCTTCGTATACTCAATAACTGAAGACAGCAAGGTTAAAAAAAAAAAAAAACGTAACTAAACTTGAATACTAGTAAGAACAATCACAACTTCTACAGACAAACCGTGGATAGGATACAGAAAAGGTACCCATTTTAAGGGGTGGAGAACCAAAATATAAAAGCCATGTTTTAATCTTTGCAAGAAATCCCCAAGTAAAAGAATTATCTAATACTTTTTGTCCAGGCAATTTTTTATCAGTGAGCTTTGGGTTTTCTTCAGCCCTTTATTTCAGAGATTCTTTTTTATGGAGTTCAATTCAGTTAATATGGCCTGGCAACACTGTTCTTCAGGTCAGCACGATTATGGCATTGCCAAACATACAAATCAGAATTTCATGAATATGGTGATACTGAATAATTTATTTTTTCATTTCTTTTCATTTTTGGCTTTTTCCTGATTCAAAAGTAAACATTTTTAAAACATTTTTCCTATAAGGAAGACACCGCGCTAAAGCTGTAAGTATAACTAATGTGTATGTGCACAATGCCCAACGACTATACAGGGGCATATAGTATGCCAGCATAAAAAGATGTATAAGGTGGCCACCTGGGCCAATATATAGATGTCTAGATGTAGACAAATGCCCCAAGCATTAAAGCAATAGTGGTGTGCAGTTAAATTCCTCTCTACCACATGGGTAAGCATGTACCTTATTTATGCACCAAGAGCAGCACTTTAGTTTTTGATAGCTAGGGACATTATCTACCTTATACATATTGTTGTCCATTGGGACTGATAGAAGTAGTGTTTTGCTCATGGTATATGGTCCCACACTTGTAAAAAGTATGAGAAGCCCATTATGACCAGTGCCACCTAGTTTCCTACCCCTCCCATTTTCGTCCTGTTTGTATTTCGTGGCTATTTATGCCTATATCTTTTTGCATGTTAATATTTGAATAATAAAGACGTTTGTACATTTTAACACTGACTTGGTCATTTTCATGTTTATTTTCTTAAGAGCTATGTGCTCCTGTTCTCTATATGTAGGATGATGTCATTTTCAGGGAGTTGCTCTAATTAAGTTCCCGGTGTGGGAGAACTATATTTTTGCATGTGTTTCCGCAATGTCAATTTTTGTTAATTACTTGTTATACATCTTTGTATGCTGGCATACTATATGCCCCTTGTAAGGTCGTTGGGCATTGTGCACACATTAGTCTTCCCACTTATTAGGTATTTGTTTGCACTGGCACTTTGACAGAATAGGCACAGAATCTGTCTAGACACCAGCATTCAAGCCTATACCTTGTACCCTGAGAGCACCAGTCTGTTTCACCCAATCTTATTTTTCCTAGGGGGTTGGAACTTTACACTGCAATACTTCAGCATATAGGAAAATTACTGGTTTTAGCCACCATCTGAGCTTCATGAGAGCACAAGTATAGCTACAGGAGCCTTCAGTAGACCACCGGCTACCAAGGAAACGCATCAATATTATGTCACCGGTTGGGGGGGGTGTGGAGCAGTTATTGTATATTGACAGAGCTCTAAAACAACTGCTTAGGCCTCTTTCACACATCAGTTTTTTTGCTTCAGTCAGAATCCGTCGTTTTGTGAAAAAAAAAAACTATCATTTGCTGGATCCGTTTTTTCTCACAGACTTGTATTAGCGACGGATTGTGACAGATGGCCTCATGTTTCGTCCGTCGTGCGCTGGATCCGTCGAAATTTGTTTATCCGTCGTCTGGAGACAACGGAGAAAGTAAAGTTTTTTGTCTCCGGACAGCGACGGATCCAGCGCCGTCTGTCGCTGGCTATAATAGAGGCCTATGGGTGCAGGATCCGTTGCTGTCACTCAAATGACGGAATCCAGCAACGGATTCCATTTTTTTAAACTGAGCATGCTCCAATTATTACTACCAGGTAGGGCAGTCGGATCCAGCAAAAAAACTGATCCATCGCATCAGTTTTTTACAATCTGCACAGGATCCGTTTTTTTCCAACTTTGACGGATTGTGACTGATTGTAAAAAACTGATGTGTGAAAGAAGCCTTAATTTTACAATTTCAATATACAAGTATCACCATGGAGTAAGCCACAATTATATTGGTTTAGCTGAATTAAAGGGGTTGTCTACTACTAGTATAATCCCTTGTTAAACTAAATGTTAAGCCCAAATAAAATAATAAAGCTTATACTCCCCTCCCGTGCCTGCAGTATCGGTACTCGCTCTCCCAGGGGCTGTGATGCGGTGTTGTGACACCGCGTCCAATCAGTGCTCGCGTCCCTGTCTCTGCCTTCGTAAGAACTGAAAATGAAGAGGAAGCCAGGGACTAGCTGCAGCCTGGACTTCCTCTTCATGTTCAGTTTGTCCAAAAGCAGAGACAGAGACACCAGCCCGACATTGTGGGAACGGAGCTGGCATGGGAGGCGAGTATAGGTTTTATTATTTTATCGAGGCCGAACATTTAGTTTAAGAAGGAGTTATCCTAGTAGTGGACAACCCCGTTAATGACTCTGCCTGTAAAGTTATATCGAAAAGAAAGGGGGTGACCATGCCACTTTTTGCTTTGTAGAAGAGGCAGACTGCACCATAGTGTTAATCCACTCTGTGCGTGCATTTCTCCTGATGAGCAGTGGGAAGAGCCTATTTATGGGAAATCTTCAGTCGTCCTAAAAGGCACTTACCCACAAGACATTGAAGACATATACATTGGATGTCAAATGTCCAATTATCGGGGGAATTTGCATGTCTTATATTTAAACTAGGCATTTCCACCAAAGTTTAAGTAAAAATAACTTGCTGATCCCTGGGGATCCAAGTACTTGGGAGCCTTAGAGATCAGAGATGGAGCGGAGCTCTGCATGTTTGACTTCAACTATATTCAGTATCTATGAAACTGACAGTCAAGCACCCTATAGACAATGAATGGAGCAGAGGCCACACATTCACAGCTCCATTCAGGAAGGATCTACAGAGCTCTTTTTCCAACCACTAGTACACCCAGCGATCAGCAAATTATCCATATCTTATGGTTATGGAATAACTTGCTTTTTCTTGGAATAACCCTTTAAACTTAAGTAAATTACCAACTTACGCTCAAATTTTGGCTTTTTCAACATCTTGACTTTGCGAACATAGACATCATGGAGGGGATAGATAGACTGGCAGGCCTTTTCAATGTCTTTGCCTATGCTGTCTGGGATCCTAAAATAAAAGCAAATTAAGGTGAAGTGAGCACATTGTTTTCTTCAAAAGAAATATTTGAAATTAATAATTTAGAAAAAAAAATTAATAATGTAAAAAAGCTACACAAACTGAAGACCAGTACAAGTAATTCAAGAGTGTGAACAAAATCTCCGCTGAGAAAAATACAATAGTTACAACATACTGACACATCAATGAAAGACAAGTCTCTGCCTCCAAGTCAGAAAAAAAATCAAAAGCAGCTATAGATTTGGGAAAAAAAAAAAAAAAAACACAATAGCACGTACATGGGACATAAAAAGCTTTAAAACGAAGACACGTTATTCGCTGCATATTCCATTGTGATTTGCAAAACTTAAAAATCCTAATCAGAGATCAATGCCTGAGCAGATATTTTACACATCTACACTCCCTTTTCAATCTGGAAAATCTAAACTGAAAACCCATCTTCCCTGTATGAACACAATGCTAAAAGGGGTGGTACAACAATTGTTAAAACAGATTGTTTTTGGAAACAAAATCAAACTCACGCACTCTAGCGCTTATGGATCCAGCACAGACTGCACTGATGTTAACAGACAGGAAAGATAGGCCTGTAATGGTGCAGTTTCAGGTACCTAAACACTGCAGCCATCTTAGGACTTTTCAGATGATTGGCTGATGTCATCAGATGTGTCCCTGATATACCGTTACTCTCTAAGGCCTCTTTCACACATCCGTTTTTTTTTGTATCAGGCACAATCCGGCGTGTTGCTAAAAAAACGGATCTTGTACCGGATGCGTTTTTTTACCATTGACTTTCATTAGCGCCTGATGTCATTGCGTTGTATCCGTTTTTGTCCGGATCCGGCGGAAATGTACATTCCGGCGGCCGAACAAAACGGTGCATGTAACTTTTTTTTGTTTACCGGAGGCGCCTGATAATGCCTGAAGCGGCGCATCAGGTGGCCGGAAATACTACTACTACATTTTCCAGTGTCTCCGGACATCCAAAACCCCACTTTTTCCGGGTTCAAAAGTTCAGGTCGGATCCAGCAAAAAAACGGATCCGTTGCATTTCAGTGCCGGATCCGTCCCTTCAGATGTTCGACGGATCATGCCTGATACAAAAAAAACGGATGTGTGAAAGAGGCCTAAATTATTAGGCTATGTTTACGTGTTGCGTTATTTCAGCTGCGTTTTACAGAACCAGCAAACTCTTAAGATTTCCGAAATCTTATGCATACAGCTTGGTTTTTTTTGTCCTACATATTTTGTGCAAAACCTTGGGTTTTGCAGAATGGAGCAGGTCCCATTTTTCAGTGCATTTCACATTCGCATTTCCATTGCAAAAAACGCAGGTATTAGGTTTTGGTGCCAAAACCTGATGACGTAGAATCAGATTTTTTTTATGGACTAAATTTTATCAGCATGCACAAAGGACAAATACACTATGAAAAAAGCGCACCAAAAAACAAGCAAAACCTGTTTTTTCGCAAGTTTCTTACTGCCAAGAGAGCAGGTTCTAACTGTTGAAAAAAAAAACCCGCTTTCAGAACAGAACGTGTGAACATAGCCTTAGAAGTTAGGACTGAACGCCAGCATAAAACTTTGATGTTTGTTATACAAGGAAAAAAAACATGTACGCAGAATGTATTGTTTTAAAAGTTGCAGTACAGAACACCCCCTGGAATTCACTCTAAGTTCTTTCACACAAACCTTAACACACCTCAGCAGTAAAGATAGTTTCCCATTTGTGGTTTTGGAAAGAATCAGTCAAGCAAGTACCAAACTGAAGCAGTTACACAATGAGCCATGCATTTTCACTTTACTATCGTAGTAATGTACCAGCACACCGCTCAAAGCAGCAGGTTAAGAAGCCCCGTATGCACGGCACACAAAAGACTTGACATGTAGAGGCTGGCCAAGAAATTTTGTTGCAAAGGCAATTCACTAACAATCCTTGCTGCTCCAGATGTCCCCATCACTTGCCACCTACTGACATGGCTACTGCAGCCAATCACTGGCGTCAGACAACGATCAGTGAGGGTACTAGTGGTTGGATCCCCACAGATCAACAAGGTATCAGCTATCCAACTTGTTTCCACCAGAAAACTATTTATATTCCCCACACAAATTAGATGAAAATGGGTAGCTATACTATTGTTCATCAACAGCCCAAAATACATCTGAGACTGCATCGGCCAATGTTGGAATTTCTTTCCACCCCCTAAAATATGTTTAACAAGCCCAACTGACGTGTTGCACAATAATGAATGTGCGCTGTGTTGAAAAGAAAGTATGTTTCACTAAACTAGTGGATGGGTATTTGCTGTGGTCAAAATCGTCCATTTCTTTCAATTTCAATCTAATATGTATGGGACTCGGATAGCACCGTTTTTGGTATCTCAGAATCTAGACTAAACACAGCAAGACATGCACAGCAGCTTTTTATTTTTAAAACAAATGTTCAAGCAACAAAGCCTATTATAACTGAGCAGTGGTGGTGTGAAAAAGCAACCTGGTGCCTGTAAAGAAAAAGCTGAATTGGCAACTACAAGTGACCCCTGACAGCATGGATTATATGTACAGGTAGAAGTTTCTTTTACAGGATGCCTCTGAAACAGTACAATATTACTCATAGAATCAAAGTGAGAAACTCAGAATTATCTCAAAATAATCACAGATTATGTGATCACTTTTCCCACATGGAAGTGTTAAAAGTCACAGCTAGGAGTCATAATGTAGGTCAAGTAGAAACTTACAGTTTGTTAACAACTTCCTTCAGGTCATTAGTCTGCACCTCCCGGGTCATGATTTCCATCATTTTCTTACGAATTTGACGGACTTGTTGGTGCTGAGCGTAGGAAGTCTTTCTGACTTGATTGTTGCGCTTCTTTGTGAATCCAACACAAAAGAGACGGAGAAGGTAGCCATCTGTAGTCTTCACATCAACATGTGCTTCAATCATTGTCTGTAGATAACAAAATAGAATAACCATAGTCTTTATCTAATTTCACTGTGCACTCAGTCTTATGGCATACACCTTTGCCAGGTCAGAGCTGCTCAATTTAAATTTCCTTGTTGCTTAAATGTTTTAAGACCTTCATAAATAAGCGTTCAACAACTCATGACTATTTCCACAAAATAGGCCATAAATGTCTGACAGATGCAGGTCAGAGTGAATAAAAGATGGTTTCATTCACTTCTAAAAGGAGCTCCAAAAGTGAGCCCTGTCCTCACCTTTCAGAGCAGCGCGAGACAGGGCCATGTTTGAGATAGGTGTAGGTACAGAGGTGAGACATTAATGGCATAGCCTGTGTACTTCCAGACAGAGCATAATATCTTAGTAGTGTCTCAATGTAAACTTCAAGTCCTTTTTGATAAACAACTAAAAAAAACAGGAGACTTCCTCATATACAAGGGAACATCAGAACAATCATGGTGGTAATCACTACTCATCATTTGGGACCGAAACAGATTGTCATCATTTGTTCCCAAATCATCTTTTTCAAATATTTTAGCCCGCTGCAGTCAGTAATTGGCTGTGGCATTATGTATAGAAAGCTGGGGAACTAGTTGTGTAATGCAGCATTGAGGTATGTTATTTATAATATTCTGTGCATTGTAGAAGGGGAAAAAAAAACTCCCCTGCAATAGCTTTAAAATAAACATGAAAAAAAGAGGCACTGCAAAAAGATTAGAACACTAAAATCAGAAAGACAGTAGGGCATCAGACAACAAAAGGAAACCTAGCACAATGCACAAACTAGATTGTTCTATTGTAAGCCACAGGGAAACACATACCTGCCATTTCTTGACCATTGAGCACATCTTGTCTCTGGTCAGATCCATGCCGTGGAAGTTGGTGAGACAGTTCTTGCCCTGTACATCCTCTGTAATCAGCTTGAATTTACGGAAGGCGACTTCATCGTTCTGCAGATCAGCCAGGCTCACTTCAAACACACGGCCCTTCAGTCCATCAGAAGCAATTTCTGTTTTGAGTAACATTTAGGAAATACTTTCAATGTCTTACATGCAATGGTAAAAATCAGAACGATGTCAAGAAGGTACGGTAATCATTTGTGACCTAAATACTTTGTCATCATTCATTCCCATTTCTACAAAGGAAAGGTCATGCAAGATACAGATAGTAGGTAAATTGTGTAAGTAAATACGGTATATTACGCCCCCGTCACACACAGCGATCTCGCTGCTGAGTCACTAGTTTTGTGACGCAACAGCGATCTCCCCAGCGATATCGCGGTGTGTGACATTCAGCGACGATCAGCCCCCCTGCTGGGTATCGCTGATCGTCGCTGAATGTCCTGGACTTTTTTTTGATCGCTGGTCTCCCGCTGGCCAGTACGCATCGCTGCGTGTGGCAGGCAGGAGACCAGCGATCAGCTGGTAACCAAGGTACACAATGTGTTTCCAGGCGCAGGGCTGTGCCTGGAAACCCGATGTGTACGTTGGATACCAGCGCGCTGCTGCAGGGGAGCTGGTAACCAAGGTACACATCGGGTTTCCAGGCACCGCGCAGCTCCTGGAAACCCGATGTGTACCTTGGTTACCAGCTCCCTGCATCAGCGGGCTGGTATCCAACGTACACTGCGGGTAACTAGGCGACGTTACCCGCAGTGTCGCTGTCCTGATCGCTGCCTGTTTGGCAGCTCAGCAGCGATCATGTAGCGACACACCAGCGATCCTGATCGTTGTCGGGATCACTGGTGTGTCACTATGTGTGACGAGGCCTTAAGTCCTGAATGTTATCACTGAAGCCAAAGCAACCAAATTAAAGAAAATCGTCATCTGAGGCTACACAAGCTGTAGTTCTATACACTGCAAAATGTCCTTCTGCAGCCTAAATATTACTGTTAAAGGACGCAGGTACAATTATAGAAAATTAACAGAACTGTCAGTAATTTAGAGAAAAAAAAACTAGGGCTTCATTCACATTTACACTGCCATTCCAGTTCTTTTCATTCACAGTAGTAGAAAAATTAAAGTGGTAGTGGTGGATCAGTCACAAGACAGAATCTTCAGCCTTATACAAAGGGCTGTAAAAAATTTTTCTTTTACCCAAAATAAATATCATGTACTATTTTTTTTGCAATTAAAGGGGTATTCTCAAGTTTGAACTTTATTCCCCATCCACAGAATAGGGGATAATTTTCTGATCGCTGCGGGTCCGACCACTGTGGCCCCCAGCGATAATAGAGCGGATGTTGATCATGTATACTGTAGTCCCATTCATTCTAATGGCACTTGGGAATCTCCAGTTATTCCATTGGAATTAATGAAGCAACAGTACACATGTTCGACCTCTGCTCTACTCAGCAAGGCTCTTCAAAGCTCCAGTTCTCAGCATCAGTGTGGTCCACAGCAGTCGGACACACAGTAAACCAGAAAGGTGTCCCATATCCCTTGAATAGGGAATAACTATCAAACTTGAGAACATCCCTTTAAATGAAACCGATTCTGTAAGAAACGGCTGTGACGCAGATGGAAAATAATTCATCATGGTTTCTTCAAAGCAGCCAAAAAAGGTAACCACTTAAGATAAGCAGGTCAACGTCACCAGGCCGCAGCAGCCAATCACAGATAACAAATGCCAAAGAAATAGGCTATAAGGATAATAATGCACTTCAAAAAATATTAGAAAAACTACAGAAAAAAGTACTGAGCCCAAGAATAAAATTTACTATATTTATTGATGATAATTATTAAAAAAGTACTGTATTTTTCGGACTGTAAGACGCACAGCAAATTTTCAGAAGGAAAACAGGGAAAAAAATGAATGCATCAAATGGGGGTCCGTCTTACAGTCCAAATTCAGCTTACAGGTGGAACTCTGTAGCGCTGGCGGAGCGTGGTCACAGGGGGTGTTCGGTGGTGCGGCGATATGACTCCCATTCCCAGACTGAGGTGGCCTCCGGGAAATGCCATCCCAGGCTGGTGCGGCAGGTTCGTCAGGGCTCAGTGGTGAAGGGGCTTCGCCAACATTTTGTGAAAAGCCAGAGCCCCACACATCCCCACTGCTGTGATGCGGTGGCCTCCAGGAAAATGGCCGCCGAGTCGGCGCATGCACAGATTGAGATCTCGGCACCGAGATCTCAATCTGCGCATGCACCGCTTCCGGCAGCCATTTTCCCCAAAGGCCACCGCATCGCAGCAATGGAAGTGCAGGGGCTCCAGACTTTCAGAAAATTTCAGCGGAGCCCCGCACTGCTGAATACTGCCGCACCAGCCTGGGAAGGGAGTGTGATCATCGCCCTGCAGCGTCGGAACGCCATAGAATCGCCCGACTTCTGCTGCCGCCACACTACTTGCAAGTATAGTCCAACTATAAGACGCACCCCCATTTTCCCGAAAAATTTGAGGAAAAAAAGTGCATCTTATAGTCTGTAAAATACGGTATATACAACATGGAGATGGGAAAAGAGATAACTGCCTGCATGAAGACTATCCAGATGGTGACATAGATTGTCATGACCACTGATGGTATAAACATAATGAGAGAGGTGTTACTGCATAACATCTGGATAGTCTTAATAAATATTGTAAATTTTATTCTTGGGCTTAGTACTTTTCTGTTAGGTTTTTTCAACCAAAGATGACAGTAGCAGGCGCAGAATCCGGGTGGGGGAGTATTATTAGAAATAAATCAACAAATGCATTCTTAAAGTCTCAGCCACACCGCTGCTACTGTAGTATAAATTACATGTAAGAGCCTGTGCACCATGTTGCTTTTTTTCTGGGCAGATTTGTCACAAACCCTGAAGGGTTTCCTGATGCCAGCAAAAGTGAATGAGAATTCCGAAGTCTCATGCACACATTGTTTATTTGTGACTTGCAGATTTTGTGCAGATGTCAATTGTTTCAGTGTTATTGCTGCAGATTTCACCCAAACTAATGAGGGGGAAGGTTACATAAAAAACGCAAGTAAAAATTCAAGAAACACACACGTTTTTCCTGCCAAGAGATGCAGAAATTTGTATTTGCAAAACTACAAACCTGGACAACTCCTTTAAACAATCAATGATCTCTATAATAACGCAGCCTATCTATGAACTGAAAGTTCTATTGCACATTAGTACATGCACTTACTTGTTCCCTGTGTCCTTGTGACCAGAGTCTTCCCAAGATTGCGGATATTGAACATGGCAGGTGCCTTGACATCGTACCAGTCCTTCTTGGAGAAAGGGTCCACACTGGAAATACATAGAACACAACACGTCAAACATGAGCCACTTTATTACTAGTGCCGCCATCTTACAACCAGCACTGCAAATAATATCACTATGGGGCAATTTTGCTAGTGTCACCATCATACACAAGCACTGCCGATAGTATCACTAAAGGGTAGTAGTACTAGAGCCGCCACCATACACCAGCACTGCTGGGTAAGGGCTGTGGAGTCGGTGTCCATTTTGGTGGAGTTGGAGTCAGTATAAAATGGACCAACTCCTAAAATATATAATAAATGGGGTTCAGTAGCTCAGTGCAGGATGTGCTGTAAATGTTTTCACCATTTTGGAAAAAATGTCCTATAAATATCTTTTCTGTTCCTGATCTAAGGATCTTGGCTTTTATTTGAGATGCATCTGTGCTACAATTTATGTACATGCTAAGTAGTGAGGCAGTGCTGGGGGGGTCAGAGTCGGTGGTTTGGCATACATACTTTACAGCCCTGGGTAATATCACTATGGAGCACTAGTACTAAAGCTGCCACCATACACCAGCACTGCCGGTAATATCACTATGGAGCAGTAGTACTAAAGCTGCCACCTTACACCAGCACTGCCAGTAATATCACTATGGAGCCTTACTACAGTCGCCATACACCAGCACTGCCACTAATATCACTATGGGGCATTATTAGTCGCAATACACTAGCACTGCGTGTAATATGATTAAGGGACATTACTACAGCTACCATACACCACCACTGCCTGTAATCAGTATGGACATTACTACAGCCGCCATACACCAGCACTGCCGGTAATATCACTATGGGGCATTACTACAGCCGCCATACACCAGCACTGCCGGTAATATCACTATGGGACATTACTACAGCCGCCATACACCAGCACTG